>OU342744.1:396776987-397505542 GCA_910589775.1 Avena eriantha | reverse complement strand
AGCGGCTCCGGATAGAAGTGGGGAAGGTCCAGTGAGGTGAGGGGAGGTTAGTGGTGTGCAGAAAATGGCTGGGGGTGCCCTTGTTTTATAGCTCGACGATGCGATCGAAAGGCATGGGCGGGCGGCTCCGGCGAGGGCTACACAGCGTGCTAGCGGCGTGGTTCGAGGTAGGGGACGGTGGCTGGTCTCCTTGCGGTTTCTACGGGGTAAATGCGGGACTAGGGGGCGGTGGTATGCGGTCAGGCGGTGCGCCCCCTCGGAGCGGCAAAAGGCGGCGGTCTCCACGACGAGCGGTGGCTGTGGTGCAATGGGCGGCGAACGGGCATGTCTGGCGTGTTCCTGGGGTCGTGACGGAGCAGTGGGCACGGGCTTTGGTGGAGGGGGCGGCTTGTGCACGCGTGTCGGGCGCGGCACTCTGGTGCGTGCTCGGCATGGTGCAGACACTCGGCGCGGGGCATTAGCGGTGGTCCATGGCTCGGCTGCGCTTGGGAAGGGGACAGAGGGTGGCGGTGAGGTGTGAGCTAGCTAGTAGACATGCTGAGAGAGAGGGGGGTGGTCTGCGGCGGCGATGGCATGGTCGGCCAGCAAGCATGGTGATCGGCATGGCATGGCATTGCCACTAGGTGGTAGGGGATGGGGTGCTACTGGCCTGGTTTGATCAAAGGGAGACAAAGGGATTAAATGGGGATCAATTGGGGGCAAAACCCTGTACAAAACAGTGAGCTATGTTTAGAGTGTAAACTCTACCTGCCATGTGTTTGTGGAAATGGCCGCAAGAGATAAACTTTGGAATTTTGAAAAGATTTTTGGTGGGTGTGTTAGGCATAAGCTTCAGACTCAGTGGGTTCTTGCGTTTGAAATTGGAGCTCATTTGAGTGGTTTTTGAAATAGGGTGATCTTGAGACATACACTAGATTCAATTTTCAAATGCCATTTAAATTTAGTGTTTGAAAGTTTTAGCAGATCACAAGGTGGGCCTTGGTACATCATTATGTGTACTAGCAAGGGGTGCAAGGATCCACATTTGTTTCTGTTAGGTTTTGAGTTCTAGGACTAGCCAAAGTAGGCATGCTGATTAAAATGGCACAAATGACCATTCACTTCTTTTATTCATTTTGATTTTTTTTTTCTTTGGGATTTGTTTGGGAATGATCTAGATGAGGTTTATTTCACCAAAGAATCATTTTACAAGCAATGGATCACTTAATCAAGGCAATTCAAATCAAGTCCTAATTTAAATGAACACACATATGAATGCTTTAATAATTTTAATTGGAAAAGTTTTGTTAACCCTAATTTTGGTGATTTGGATCTTAATAACCTTGGATTAAAGTTTTGGGATGTTACAACAAACCACATAAGGATCCACCAGACTCATTGCATGTGTGTTCTTTCACAAACCACAGTTAGAGTCATTGCATGTGTTTTCTTTTCACAAACCACATATGGATCCATCAGAGTCATTGCATGTCTGTTCTTTTCATTAACCACAGCTAGAGTCATTGCATGTCTATTCTTTCCAGAAACCATATATGGATCCACCAGTGTCATTGGATGTGTGTTCTTTTCATGAACCACACCTAGAGTCATTACATGTCTGTTCTTTCCACAAACCACACATGGATCCACCAGTGTGATTGTAGTGCCTGTTCTTTTCACAAACCACAGCTAGAGTCATTGCATGTTAGTTCTTTTCACAAACCACACATGGATCTACCAGTGTCATTGCTTGTGTGTTCTTCTCACAAACCACATATGGATCTATCAGAGTCATTGCATGTCTGTTATGTTCATTAACCACAGCTAGAGTCCCTTGCATGTCCGTTCTTTCCACAAACAACATATGGATCCACCACTTTCATTGCATTTGTGTTATTTTCACAAACAACTGCAAGAGTCATTGCATGTGTGTTCTTTTCACAAACCACATAAGGATCCACCAGTGTCATTGGATGTGTGTTCTTTTCATGAACCACACCTAGAGTCAGTGCATGTCTGTTCTTCCACAAACGAAACATGGATCCACCAGTGTCATTGGATGCGTGTTCTTCTCACAAACCACATATGGATCCACCAGTGTGATTGCACGTGTGTTCTTTTCACAAACCACAGCTAGAGTCATTGCATGTGTGTTCTATTCACAAACCACATAAGGATCCACTAGTGTCATTGCATGTGTGTTCTTTTCATGAACCACACCTAGAGTTAGTGCAGGTCTGTTCTTTCACAAACCACACATGGATCCACCAGTGTCATTGAATGTGTGTTCTTCTCACAAACCACATATGATTTAATTGCATTTGTGTTCTTTTCGCAAACCACAACTAGAGTAATTGCATGTGTGTTCTTTTCACAACCACATAAGGATACACCAGTGTCATTGGATGTGTGTTTTTTCATGAACCAAACCCAGTGTCATTGGATGTGTGTTCTTCTCACAAACCACATATGGATCCACTAGAGTTCATTGCATGTCTGTTCTTTTCAAAAACCACATAAGGATCCACCAGAGTCATTGCATGTGTGTTATTTTCACAAACCACATAAGGATCCACCAATGTCATTGCATGTGTGTTCTTTTCATTAACCAGTGCTAGAGTCAATGCATGTCTTTCCTTTTCACAAACCACATATGGATTCTCCAATGTGATTACATGTGTGTTCTTTTCACAAACCACAGCTAGTGTCATTGGATGTCAGTTCGCTTCACAAACCAGATATGGAAACACTAGTGTCATTGCATGTGTGTACTTTTCACAAACCATAGCTAGACTCATTGGATGTGTGTTTTTTTCATGAACCACACCTAGAGTCAGTGCATGTTTGTTCTTCTCACAAACCACATATGGATCCACCAGTGTCATTGGATGTGTGTTCTTCTCACAAACCTCATATGGATCCACCAGATATCATTGCATGTTTGTTCTTTTCAAAAACCACATAAGGATCCACTAGAGTCATTGCATGTGTGTTCTTTTCACAAACCACAACTAGAGTCATTGCATGTGTGTTCTTTACGCAAACCACATATGGATCCATCAGAGTCATTGCATGTCCGTTCGTTTCATTAACCACAGTTAGAGTCATTGCATGTGTGTTCTTTCCACAAACCACATATGGCTCCACCAGTGTCATTGGATGTGTGCTCTTTTCATGAACCACACCTAGAGTCATTACATGTCTGTTGTTTCCACAAACCACACATGGATCCACCAGTGTGATTTTATTGCTTGTTCTTTTCACAAACCACAGCTAGAGTCATTGCATGTCAGTTCATTTCACAATCCCCCTGTGTCATTGGATGTGTGTTCTTTTCCTGAACCACACCTAGAGTCAGTGCATGTCTATTCATTCACAAACCACACATGGATCCACTAGTGTCATTGGATGTGTGTTCTTCTCACAAACAACATATGGATCCACCATTGTGATTGCATGTGTGTTCTTCCGACAAACCACAATGTTGATCCAGTAGTGTGATTACATGTGTGTTCTTTTCACAAACCACAACTAGAGTCATTGCATGTGTGTTCTTTTCAAAAACCACATAAGGATCCACTAGTGTCATTGGATTTGTGTTCTTTTCATGAACCACACCTAGAGTCAGTGCATTTCTGTTCTTCTCACAAGCCACATATGGATCCACCACTGCTATTGGATGTTTGTTCTTCTCACAAACCACATACGGATCCACCAGAGTTCATTGCATGTCTGGTCTTTTCACAAACCACAACTAGAGTCATTGCATGTGTGTTCTTTACGCAAACCACATATGCATCCATCAGAGTCATTCCAGGTCCGTTCTTTTCATTAACCATAGTTAGAGTCATTGCATGTCTGTTCTTTCCACAAACCACATATGGCTCCACCAGTGTCATTGGATGTGTGCTCCTTTCATGAACCACACCTAGAGTCATTACATGTCTGTTGTTTCCACAAACCATACATGGATCCACCAGTGTGATTTTAGTTCTTGTTCTTTTCACAAACCACAGCTAGAGTCATTGCATGTCAGTTCTTTTCAGAATCCACATAAGGATCCACCAGTGTCATTGGATGTGTGTTCTTTTCATGAACCACACCTAGAGTCGGTGCATGTCTATTCATTTACAAACCACACATGGATCCACTAATGTCATTGGATGTGTGTTCTTCTCACAAACAACATATGGATCCACCATTGTGATTGCATGTGTGTTCTTCCCACAAACCACAATGTTGATCCACTAGTGTGATTGCATGTGTGTTCTTTTCACAAACCACAAATAGAGTCATTGCATGTGTGTTCTTTTCAAAAACCACATAAGGATCCACTAGTGTCATTGGATTTGTGTTCTTTTCATGAACCACACCTAGAGTCAGTGCATGTCTGTTCTTCTCACAAGCCACATATGGATCCACCAATGTTATTGGATGTTTGTTCTTCTCACAAACCACATACGGATCCACCAGAGTTCATTGCATGGCTGGTCTTTTCACAAACCACATAAGGATCCACCAGAGTCATTGCATGTGTGTTCTTTTCACAAACCACAACTAGAGTCATTGCATGTGTGTTCTTTACGCAAACTACATATGGATCAATCAGAGTCATTGCATGTCCGTTCTTTTCATTAACCACAGATAGAGTCATTGCATGTCTGTTCTTTCCACAAACCACATATAGCTCCACCCGTGTCATTGGATGTGTGCTCTTTTCATGAACCACACCTAGAGTCATTACATGTCTATTATTTCCACAAACCACACATGGATCCACCAGTGTGATTTTATTGCTTGTTCTTTTCACAAACCATAGCTAGAGTCATTGCATGTTAGTTCTTTTCACAATCCACATAAGGATCCACCAGTGTCATTGGATGTGTGTTCTTTTCATGAACCACACCTAGAGTCAGTGCATGTCTATTCATTCACAAACCACACATGGATCCACTAGTGTCATTGGATGTGTGTTCTTCTCACAAACAACATATGGATCCACCATTGTGATTGCATGTGTGTTCTTCCCACAAACTACAATGTTGATCCACTAGTGTGATTGCATGTGTGTTCTTTTCACAGACCACAACTAGAGTCATTGCATGTGTGTTCTTTTCAAAAACCACATAAGGATCGACTAGTGTCATTGGATTTGTGTTCTTTTCATGAACCACACCTAGAGTCAGTGCATGTCTATTCTTCTCACAAGCCACATATGGATCCACCAATGTTATTGGATGTTTGTTCTTCTCACAAACCACATACGGATCCACCAGAGTTCATTGCATGGCTGGTCTTTTCACAAACCACATAAGGATCCACCAGAGTCATTGCATGTGTGTTCTTTTCACAAACCACAACTAGAGTCATTGCATGTGTGTTCTTTACGCAAACCACATATGGATCCATCAGAGTCATTGCATGTCCGTTCGTTTCATTAACCACAGTTAGAGTCATTGCATGTTTGTTCTTTCCACAAACCACATATGGCTCCACCAGTGTCATTGGATGTGTGCTCTTTTCATGAACCACACCTAGAGTCATTACATGTCTGTTGTTTCCACAAACCACACATGGATCCACCAGTGTGATTTTATTGCTTGGTCTTTTCACAAACCACAGCTAGAGTCATTGCATGTCAGTTCATTTCACAATCCCCCTATGTCATTGGATGTGTGTTCTTTTCATGAACCACACCTAGAGTCAGTGCATGTCTATTCATTCACAAACCACACATGGATCCACTAGTGTCATTGGATGTGTGTTCTTCTCACAAACAACATATGGATCCACCATTGTGATTGCATGTGTGTTCTTCGCACAAACCACAATGTTGATCCACTAGTGTGATCGCATGTGTATTCTTTTCACAAACCACAACTAGAGTCATTGCATGTGATTTCTTTTCAAAAACCACATAAGGATCCACTAGTGTCATTGGATTTGTGTTCTTTTCATGAACCACACCTAGAGTCAGTGCATGTATGTTCTTCTCACAAGCCACATATGGATCCACCAGTGTCATTGGATGTTTCTTCTTCTCACAAACCACATACGGATCCACCAGAGTTCATTGCATGTCTGGTATTTTCACAAACCACAACTAGAGTCATTGCATGTGTGTTCTTTACGCAAACCACATATGCATCCATCAGAGTCATTCCAGGTCCGTTCTTTTCATTAACCACAGTTAGAGTCATTGCATGTCTGTTCTTTCCACAAATCACATATAGCTCCACCAGTGTCATTGGATGTGTGCTCCTTTCATGAACCACACCTAGAGTCATTACATGTCTGTTGTTTCCACAAACCATACATGGATCCACCAGTGTGATTTTAGTTCTTGTTCTTTTCACAAACCACAGCTAGAGTCATTGCATGTCAGTTCTTTTCAGAATCCACATAAGGATCCACTAGTGTCATTGGATGTGTGTTCTTTTCATGAAGCACACCTAGAGTCGGTGCATGTCTATTCATTTACAAACCACACATGGATCCACTAATGTCATTGGATGTGTGTTCTTCTCACAAACAACATATGGATCCACCATTGCGATTGCATGTGTGTTCTTCCCACAAACCACAATGTTGATCCACTAGTGTGATTGCATGTGTGTTCTTTTCACAAACCACAACTAGAGTCATTGCATGTGTGTTCTTTTCAAAAACCACATAAGGATCCACTAGTGTCATTGGATTTGTGTTCTTTTCATGAACCACACCTAGAGTCAGTGCATGTCTGTTCTTCTCACAAGCCACATATGGATCCACCAATGTTATTGGATGTTTGTTCTTCTCACAAACCACATACGGATCCACCAGAGTTCATTGCATGGCTGGTCTTTTCACAAACCACATAAGGATCCACCAGAGTCATTGCATGTGTGTTCTTTTCACAAACCACAACTAGAGTCATTGCATGTGTGTTCTTTACACAAACTACATATGGATCAATTAGAGTCATTGCATGTCCGTTCTTTTCATTAACCACAGATAGAGTCATTGCATGTCTGTTCTTTCCACAAACCACATATAGCTCCACCCGTGTCATTGGATGTGTGCTCTTTTCATGAACCACACCTAGAGTCATTACATGTCTATTGTTTCCACAAACCACACATGGATCCACAAGTGTGATTTTATTGCTTGTTCTTTTCACAAACCATAGCTAGAGTCATTGCATGTTAGTTCTTTTCACAATCCACATAAGGATCCACCAGTGTCATTGGATGTGTGTTCTTTTCATGAACCACACCTAGAGTCAGTGCATGTCTATTCATTCACAAACCACACATGGATCCACTAGTGTCATTGGATGTGTGTTCTTCTCACAAACAACATATGGATCCACCATTGTGATTGCATGTGTGTTCTTCCCACAAACTACAATGGTGATCCGCTAGTGTGATTGCATGTGTGTTCTTTTCACAGACCACAACTAGAGTCATTGCATGTGTGTTCTTTTCAAAAACCACATAAGGATCCACTAGTGTCATTGGATTTGTGTTCTTTTTATGAACCACACCTAGAGTCAGTGCATGTCTATTCTTCTCACAAGCCACATATGGATCCACCAATGTTATTGGATGTTTGTTCTTCTCACAAACCACATACGGATCCAGCAGAGTTCATTGCATGGCTGGTCTTTTCACAAACCACATAAGGATCCACCAGAGTCATTGCATGTGTGTTCTTTTCACAAACCACAACTAGAGTCATTGCATGTGTGTTCTTTACGCAAACCACATATGGATCCATCAGAGTCATTGCATGTCTGTTCTTTTCATTAACCACAGTTAGAGTCATTGAATGTCTGTTCTTTCCACAAACCACATATGGCTCCACCAGTGTCATTGGATGTGTGCTCTTTTCATGAACCACACCTAGAGTCATTACATGTCTGTTGTTTCCACAAACCACACATGGATCCACAAGTGTGATTTTATTGCTTGTTCTTTTCACAAACCACAGCTAGAGTCATTGCATGTCAGTTCTTTTCACAATCCACATAAGGATCCACCAGTGTCATTGGATGTGTGTTCTTTTCATGAACCACACCTAGAGTCAGTGCATGTCTATTCATTCACAAACCACACATGGATCAACTAGTGTCATTGGATGTGTGTTCTTCTCACAAACAACATATGGATCCACCAATGTGATTGCATGTGTGTTCTTCGCACAAACCACAATGTTGATCCACTAGTGTGATCGCATGTGTGTTCTTTTCACAAACCACAACTAGAGTCATTGCATGTGATTTCTTTTCAAAAACCACATAAGGATCCACTAGTGTCATTGGATTTGTGTTCTTTTCATGAACCACACCTAGAGTCAGTGCATGTATGTTCTTCTCACAAGCCACATATGGATCCACCAGTGTCATTGGATGTTTGTTCTTCTCACAAACCACATACGGATCCACCAGAGTTCATTGCATGTCTGTTCTTTTCACAAACCACAGCTAGAGTCATTGCATGTGTGTTCTTTACAGAAAGCACATATGGATCCATCAGAGTCATTGCATGTCTGTTCTGTTTATTAACCACAGCTAGAGTCATTGCATGTCTGCTCTTTCTAGAAACCACATATAGATCCACCAGTGTCATAGGATGTGTGTTCTTTCCATGAACCACACCTAGAGTCATTACATGTCTGTTCTTTCCACAAACCACACATGGATCCACAAGTGTGATTGTATTGCCTGTTCTTTTCACAAACCACAGCTAGATTCATTGCATGTTAGTTCTTATCACAAACCACACATGGATCTACCAGTGTCATTGCTTGTGGTATCTTCTCACAAACCACATATGGATCCATCAGAGCCATTGCATGTCTGTTATGTTCATTAACCACAGCTAGAGTCCTTGCATGTCTGTTCTTTCCACAAACAACATATGGATCCACCAGTGTCATTGCATGTGTCTTCATTTCATTAACCACAACTAGAGTCATTGTATGTTTGTTCTTTTCACAAACCACATATGTATCCACCAGAGTCATTGCATGTGGGTTCTTTTCACAAACCACAGCAAGAGTCATTGCATGTATATTTTTGCACAAACCACATATGGATCCACCAGTGTCATTGCATGTGTGTTAATGTCACAAACAACTACAAGAGTCATTGCATGTGTATTCTTTTCACAAACCACATAAGGATCCACCAGTGTCATTGGATGTGTGTTCTTTTCATGAACCACACCTAGAGTCAGTGCATGTCTGTTCTTCCACAAACCACACAACGATCCACCGGTGTCATTGGATGTGTGTTCTTCTCACAAACCACATATGGATCCACCAGTGTGATTGCACGTGTGTTCTTTTCACAAACCACAGCTAGAGTCATTGCATGTGTGTTCTTTTCACAAACCACATAAGAATCCCCTAGTGTCATTGCATGTGTGTTCTTTTCATGAACCACACCTAGAGTTACTGCATGTCCGTTCTTTCACAAACCACACATGGATCCACTAGTGTCATTGAATGTGTGTTCTTCTCACAAACCACATATGGATCCAGTAGATTTAATTGCATGTGTGTTCTTTTTGCAAACCACAACTAGAGTAATTGCATGTGTGTTCTTTTCACAAACCACATAAGGATCCACCAGTGTCATTGGATGTGTGTTCTTTTCATGAACCACACCCAATGTCATTGGATGTTTGTTCTTCTCACAAACCACATATGGATCCACTAGAGTTCATTGCATGTCTGTTCTTTTCAAAAGCCGCATAAGGATCCACCAGAGTCATTGCATGTGTGTTCTTTTCACAAACCACATAAGGATCCACCAGTGTCATTGCATGTGTGTTCTTCTCATTAACTAGTGCTAGAGTCATTGCATATCTTTTCTTTTCATAAACCACATATGGATTCACCAGTGTGATTACATGTGTGTTCTTTTCACAAACCACAGCTAGTGTCATTGCATGTCTGTTCGTTTCACAAACCACATATGGATCCACTAGTGTCATTGCATGTGTGTACTTTTCACAAACCACAGCTAGAGTCATTGGATGTGTGTTTTTTTCATGAACCACACCTAGAGTCAGTGCATGTCTGTTCTTCTCACAAGCCACATATGGATCCACCAGATTTCATTGCATGTCTGTTCTTTTCAAAAACCACATAAGGATCCACTAGAGTCATTACATGTGTGTTCTTTTCACAAACCACATATGGATCCACCAGTGCGATTGCATGTGTGTTCTTTTCACAAACCATAGCTAGAGTCATTGCATGTGTGTTCTTTTCACAAACCACATAAGGATCCACCAATGTCATTGCATGTGTGTTCTTTTCATGAACCACACATAGAGTTAGTGCATGTCTGTTGTTTCACAAACCACACATGGATCTACCAGTGTCATTGGATGTGTGTTCTTCTCACAAACCACATATGGATCCACTAGAGTTCATTGCATGTCTTTTCGTTTCACAAACCACATAAGGATCCACCAGAGTTATTGCATGTGTGTTCTTTTCACAAACCACATAAGGATCCACCAGTGTCATTGCATGTGTGTTATTTTCATTAACCTTTGCTAGAGTCATTGCATTTCTGTTCTTTTCACAAACCACATATGGATCCACCATTGTGATTGCATATGTTTTCTTTTCACAAACCACACCTAGTGTAATTGCATGTATGTTCGTTTCACGAAACACATATGGATCCACCAGTGTCATTGCATGTGTGTACTTTTCACAAACCACAGCTAGAGTCATTGGATGTGTGTTCTTTTCACAAACCACACATGGATCCACCAGTGTCATTGCATGTGTGTTCTTCTCACAAACCACATATGGATCCACCAGAGTTCATTGCAGTCTATTCTTTCCACAAACAACATATGGATCCACCAGTGTCATTGCATGTGTGTTATTTTCATTAACCATAGCTAGAGTCATTGCATGTGTGTTCTTTTCCGAACCCACATATGGATCCACCATAGTTCATTTCATGTGTGTTCTTTTCGTTAACCACAGCTAGAGTCATTGCATGTGTGCTCTTTTCACAAACCACTTATGGATCCACAGTGTGATTGCATGTATGTTCTTTTCACAAACCACAGCTACTGTCATTGCATGTCTGTTCTTTTCACAAACCACATATGGATCCACTAGTGTCATTGCCTGTGTGTAGTTTCACAAACCATAGCTAGAGTCATTGCATCCGTGTTCTTTTCAAAAACCATATAAGGATCCACCAGTGTCATTGGATGTGTCTTCTTCTCACAAACCACATATGGATCCATCAGAGTCATTGCATGTTTGTTTTTTCATTAACCATAGCTAGAGTCATTGCATGTTTGTTTTTTTCATTAACCATAGCTAGAGTCATTGCATGTTTGTTCTTTCGACAAAAAACATATGGATCCACCAATGGCATTGCATGTGTGTTCTTTTCATTCACTACAAGAAAAGTTGGCTTTTACAACGGACGATTTTTGTGGTTGAAGGCCCGTTTTTCGTGGCTAAAAAGTCTTCTACGACGGATGGCCATCATGGTAAACGCCCTATCACAAAACAATATACCATAGGTTTTTTCTGACCGTGGAAGATCGCAACCTTCAGCCACGAAAACTTGTTCTGTCATAGATCTGTTTGCCAGCCGCGTTGACTGCTGACGTGGTAGCTGCCGTTAGCGACCAGTTACCATCGTTAACGACCATAGAAACCGTGGCAGAAGCTAGGCCCAGCCAAGGCCTCCTATATTCTAACTGGGCTGGCCCATTAGGGGAGCCCGATAAGAAGATCGCCCGTTACTGTTTTGTCCTGCCCTGTTTGAAATTGGCCCAAAGTTGCAGCCGGCAGCGGCCCGTGAACTTTCAGGCCCAATACTGTTTCGGCCTAAAGAAGGCCCATGATGGTCCAACATTCTGCGGCCCATTTGCATCATGTGCCAAGTCGCTCATGTACATTTAAGGCTGCGGGCAGCCCATCACTATTTATTGCAGCCCATCGTGGGCGGCCAACTGATGGCCCTTGTCTAAGATGACCCGTTACTGTTCAGGCTTGTTACTGTCCAGGCCTTTCACTGTTCCGGGATTTACCTATTCAGGCCCACAAGCGGCCCTTTACTCTTTTAGTCTGGTAAATGTGTCGGCATGTTACTACCCTTGCCTGGAAATTTCTTGGGCCATTACTGTTCTGGCTTGTCACTATTCTGGCCTTTCACTGTTGCGGCCCTTTACTGTTGTGGCCGACTACTATTTTTCCATGTTATTGTTCTGGGATTTCACGGTTTCTTGCCTGTTACTGCGATGGGCTGTTTCTATTAAGGCGTGTTACTATTAAGGCCTGTTACTGTAATGTCCTGTTACTCTTACGGCCTGTTACCATTACGGCCTATTACTGTTACGTCCAGTTACAACTTGTAGGTCGGTTCATTACGTTTATGGCCTTGTACAGTTTCGGCCTTTTCTAAAGCCCATGACAATATCATAAAATGTTTATATAATCTAGCATTTTTACTATTCATCATCGGCCGAATACACGACGTGCCAATAACAAAGCACGGTACTGTTCCCTAATCGACATGGTTGGCGTAGTTATATAACGACTACCGCATATGTGGACGGCGTCAACTAAATGCATATATGGCCTACGCGAGTTATCTAGATGTTACATCAGCTCCAAACTTCTTAAAATTATTACATATTATCAAATCAAGGGAAAGAAAAATCGGCATTTCAGTTGACAATCAAGTTGATAGCAGAGTCCTCAATTGATCACATGCATCTTCCTTTGAGTGTGACAGCTACATTGGAGGAGACTTGATCTTGCAGCCCCCTCTTTGGTGGTGATAGCAATAATTGCCCCCTGAAACTAAGTAATAACAAGTTAATACATCAAACAAGACAAACTACTCATTTGACTGATATGACAGGAGCTATGATCTGGAGTTTACAACTGGTCAATGGTTCAATTATTGACCAACACGTCAAACAAACAGGACAAGCAAGCATGCATCAAACGAGCAATCAAAAAATGTGTGTGTGTGGCTTAGAATTTCAGCAAAAATAAATTAGCCAGGTCATTTCAACAAATATATATATGGAAGCAGTTCTATACCCTAAAATGCAAGAGACATCGGGTGACTTGGAATTTGCTTTGAGACACAAAATGGGATGCAGTTACTGTCATAGCGAAGAATGAACCAGATAGAAATTATAACCGCATCATACGAGAACTTGTAGAGAAGGAATGCAAACCACGAATGAACTATATATTGTAGAGGATAGTTATGTCATGACTTAGGATGAACCAGACCCAGAACCAGATGCAAGATATAATGGTGTCGCTTGTGAACCTGTAGAGCAGGACAAACAAGCATTAGACAAGTGTGCCTAGAATGAAATGAGCAATCAAACAAAGTGTTTCTTAGAATTTCAGCAAATATAAACAAACGAGGTCATTTCAGCAAATATATATGGAATCAGTGGCATCTCCTGGAATGCATAGTCGTTGGGTGACTCAGAATTTGCGGTGAGCTACACAATGGCCTGTAGTTACTGTCATAGCTAAGAATCAACCAGATAGAAATTATAATGGCATCATAAGAGAACGTCTAGAGTAGGAATGCAAACCACGAGTGAACTACGTAGTAGAGGATAGTTATTCCATTGATTAGGACGAACTAGCACTAGATAAGGAAATAATGGCGTCGCTTGTGAACCTGTAGAAGAGGCTATGCAAATCATCATGTTCATTGTTCCATTATGGGCTCTATGCAAGAAAAAGAAAATAGTTAGTGTTGCAGCTTTTGAAGAACTAGATGGCAACAACAAAATTATAATCGAATTAGTATGAGGAGTCAAAACGGGTACTACTGGATAGCATAACGATGCCAAGGAGGAAACAATAACAGGAACTTATCTCAGGACGAACCAGATAGATTCAGTAACTGTGGAGCAGGGGATCCAAACTAATATTTTCCACTAATTTTACATTTTGCAAGAACTACACAATAGCAGGCAATTACTGTTGTTCGGAGTAGCTAAGAACATGTGCATGAGTTCAAAATTTGTAGAGCAGCGAATGCAAACCAACATGTCTAGTGACCTACTTCGTAGTTTCTAGCATGAAGAGTAGGCGTGTGCTTTGACTAGCTGTACAGAATGATTAGAAAAATGCAGTTCACTGCGACAGGCTTGAACCTGTTGTACTGCTGACAAAAAAAGAGTTGGTTATTTGGTTACCATGGGCGGATAGGCTTCTACTCATCATCCGTACCGGCGCGAGTGACATCCTTGTCACCTAGGGTGCTTCGGTTGCACCGGCTGTTTGCGTTGGGGAAGCAGATCTTGGGTGCTTGATGCTGGCTTGACCGCGGTGGACGAGGTTGAATCGGTGCACTGCACGACGGTTCAGGTAAGGTACGGGTGGGGAGGATGCAGCCGGTGTTGATGCAGATCTTGGGCAGTCGTTGACGGATTCGGCGCCGTGGAGGGAAGTGGGAAAAGGAAATCAGGTGCGGTGTACGACGACGGACTTGGTGACCAAGGTCGGGTGCGGTGGATGTCAGTGAAGCGGCAATGATGCTTTGGATGAGACCGCATCTGATGCAGCTCCGGTTCACTGTTGGCTGAGGAGTGCATGGTGTCGAGTTCTGGCGGGCAAAGCCAGCTGTGGAGAAGTGTTGCGGGAGGTTCTAGGTGCGAGAAATTTCGTAGTGTTTCAAATGGAGGGGCACGAGGGAGTAGGGACCACGTGATTTTGGTATCGTTTAAAATGGAGGGGCCCTAGAAATTTCGCAGTGTTTGAAATGGAGGGGCGCGAGGGAGTGGGGACCACGTGATTTTGGTATCGTTTGAAATGGAGGGTTGCCAGAAATTTCACAGTGTTTGGAATGAAGGGGCGCGAGGGAGTGGGGACCACGTGATTTTGGTATTGTTTGAAACGGAGGGGCACCATAAATTTTGCAGTGTTTGAAATGGAGGGGCGCGAGGGAGTGGGGACCAGGTGATTTTGGCCGTCTAGCAATCTTGTCCGTCCATCCCAAATCAACGGGCCATAGGGGATACCTTCCCTTCGAAGGCTCTGGCGCGGACGCCTATGCAAGCAATCGCTGGGTGTCCCAGAGTATACTATAGGGGATTGGGCTAGCTGGCACGATGTCATTTTGGTGCTCCACGAGTTCAAACTTTTACTTATGGTGTTCATGAGTGAATGCATGCTTCGCACGACTATTTTATTGCATGCACTCCAATAACTTACCTGATTAAAGCATAATAATATCCTGCATGATCTAGAACTTTGGTGCAATACTTGGTCGACTTATTAGAACTAAACATCTCTTGGGTATTTTAGAAGTACTCCCGAACATGTTTCTAGCTTACCAAGATATCGTGTATTTTTTAATGGATGAAGTACTATGGATGGTTTTGCATGACTGTCGACATGCACAATTTTGGTTTTGCATTGTTCACATTTGACGTCCAGGCAGACAATGTACATATACCTCTACATGAACAATGATAAGTTTCGTCGTTTTTTCCCCACTTTCTAAATGTTACATTAAACTACCATCATTTCCAATGATGCATGAAACGACCAAAAAAGAGGTACGACCTTTTTTTAGTATCTAAAAATATTTTCATTGTTAATAATTATTTTTTACCATTTTACAGAGCATTCCATAAAACAAAACAATATTTTCACCATCATGGGAAATGTTTCCATTACATGACAAAAAATAATGACTTTATCACCAAGAATATATAGTACAAGAAATGAATTCCAACACAATAACCATATGCAATGACCTGATGTGTATAAACCTTAGTGACCGTCTAATTTGTAATTAGAAGTGTCAAAGAGGGAGATGCTAGATTCATTTGTGGTGGCTAGGTGCAAATTTTTAATTCAATAAATGTACTACATTCTTGTGGACACTCACAAAGACAATTGACCTCTTTTCTTAGGAGACTTGTGATAAAACTATTACTAGTAGTTCGAAAATAAGTGACTTGGAATTTATTTTGATTCGTATGTATCACTAAAATACGTCTATATACTCGTGAATATGATCTATATACTCGATCTATATACTCGTGAATCTAGACAGATCTATGTTTCGTATTGAGGGAGTACGGCAATATTATAAATTTGCAATGTTGTCATGATAAATAATGATATTCGCTACACTCGATAAAGGAAACCACTTCTTTTCTTCTGTCACAGTTTTACATTTTTGTACTGGAGTATTTTTACTATAAAATAATGCACGAAATTAGTTATTGTACATGTTAGTGACTAAGTACTTCCGCTAATTTGTATTTACATATATAGGTGATACTACGGACCCAATTAACATCATAAGTAATTTCTCTTTCTCTCTTTCTAGAGGAGTTTTCTAGGTTGTCAGTTTGAAGAACCATTTGTCAGATACATAGAATTGAACACTTTAAATTATACAGCGAGTGATTAGATGGATGGATGATTAGTGCATAGAGGCAGACGAGCTGGTAAAATGCTCACATTTAATGGTAGATGTGAGCACAATTGATTGAGTGGCAAACCTTTTTTTATGCGGTCGAGGCCCCCATACGCTGATGACCCTTGCTAATCAATGCATCTCACACATAAGTGTATTTTTACATAGTAGTAGTAGAAATATCATCCAGGGAGACAGAGTTCAGCATCTAGCAATCTTAACCATCCAATCTGAAATCAACGGTTCAAAGCGGATACCTTCTCTAGAAAGGCTCTGGCGGGAATGCCTATGCAAGGAATCGTTGGCTGTCCATGGGTAGACTATAGGGGTAGCTGTGCTTGTGACCCAAAGTACTCCAGAGTCCAGAAAATAGCTGGGTGTCCCTGATGCTAATGGTGCATTTTCTTGTCTAGACACTAGATCCCAGATCCCTACACATCTGACAAAGTAGAAAGTATGACCAAATTTAAAGATCACTCATGGACTATTTAATTATTTTTGATTTATCAGACATACTCTCTCTACAACCCATTTTTTCTAAAAATGCCCTCCAACCTAATTAAAAAGGATGTAACAGTATTTGACTAAATTTGAATGTAATATGTACACTAAACAGTGACTACTATACGGCAAGTATATCGTTATAGAAGCTCCACAGAGCGCATTCGAACGCTAAAGAGTGGAATATAATTATGCACAGACAGATGAGAAAAAACGATCCATACACCCAAAAGAAAGAAAAAGGAGGGCCACATAGGAAAGTCCTTCCCCTTCCTAGTTCCTACGCCAAGATTCGCCGATTGCAACACTGTGGCCGCCCTGCGGAGGTAGGGCCTCAACGACCTCCGCAATGGTCGCGACCTTGATGGCCAACATGAGATGGCTTCTCTCTTCCTACTTAGCAGGGCGTGACCTGGAAAATCTCCGCAATGGTAGCTGCTAGCTGCGGAGCACTGTGACTTCTTTCTTCAAATTTTCACACTCAGCACGAAGCACGGAGGAGTCATGCTCATAAGATCGTGTGAGCTTCATTTGAAAAGCCAAATCGGCTCGGAGGAGATCACACTCTAGGTTGAGCTCAAAGTTTTTCTGAAGAATGTTGATGTTATGGCTGTAGATTTCATCTACTTTGGCCGAGATTCTCGCCCTGACTTCCTGCATGGAAAATGCATCATCAGTAAGAGAGCATGGAGTGCATGCAGAGAAGAACAAAAAATGTAAATACACGTATAGTGACTACAGTACCTCTCTTCTTCGACCGAGAGCGGGCATGAGGGCATCGTACGCGTCAGAGATATCCGTTGTTCTATTGACCCATGGGGTGGAAAATTTGACACTCGAGCCGCCTGTCCTGGAAGATTTACATAGACGTTTCAATAGTAGAAGCAGACAACCCAGGAATCAACAGAAATAAAAACCTACCCGGACTCTTGGTCCCCATGATAGCCGCTCTTCGGATACATGCGCGAAGACGAGCCCTCGCCCCATGGATGGTCTCCTTTCTCGGTCCGAGCCTGCAGGGCACCCTACCGGCGGGATTTCTCCATGGCTCTAACCACAGCCATATTGCTATTCTTCCGACGAGACAAGATATTTTGTGACATCGTTGGATGATGAAGTAGAGAAGATAGGGAGGAGCAGTGGAAGAAAATGGTTTCGACGAAGGCGGAGCAAGGTAGTACTAGTAGGAGGAGAGAGGAGAGTGAATAGTGGAAGAAAAACGTCAAGTATTGGGTCTCCTTGTTCAAAAAAAAGTACTGGGTCTCGTCGCCGGCCTTTGAGCAATTTCGTTGGTCCATCAAGCGATCGAGCTTACTAGCTGCAAATATTGTGTAGTGTGCTAAGGCTTGGGAATGAGCTAAGAAAATAACTTAGAGAGTGTACAACGTTGGTTGAGTCTAGCAAAAATCTTAGACACAAGTCTAGCAGAGGCAAATATGCTCCACCATTTAGACACACTGGTAAGCCCCACTTTTAAAATAAAAAACCTATTTAAGAAGGCTCTTTCCCTATCTTTTATTGTTACCAAAGCTTTTTTATTCTTAGCCACCTGTGTCTAGTACTAGACCCGAGTCTAGCAAAAATCTCCTTAGCTACCTGTACTCCAGTGTTTATACCTATGCCTAAAGGTTCTTATACAACCATTTTTCCATACGCTGCACTTTCCCTTAGACGTGGCTCTCGCACAATCAAAACTGCTCCACCGTTCAGGTCTCTTGCGTGGGTCCCATGTAGCAACATTTTTTCACTTTTTCTCTCCAAACTACTAGTGCTCTGGCCAATGAAAATGCCACAAAGTATTATGCCAAATATTTTAATCAACTAGCCTCTAGGTATTGTACTAGACACAAGTCCAAGAATATTTTAATCAAAATGGATCCACCGTTTAAGTCTTGTGCTCGTAGTAGTAGTACTCCCTCCCATCCATATTTACTCGTCGCTGAATTGGACATATCTAGCAATGAATCGGAGGGAGTAGTAGTAGTAGTCACATTGAAAATACTTAGGGCTTGACGCATAAGCATCACAAACGGTCACCAAAAGATCGAACGACACACTTAAAGATAACTTTGGGCTTCTTTGGATAACAGGATTTAAAACACCGGAATTTCGGTCACAGGCACAAAACAATGGATTGCAAAACAGAGGAAATTGCTTTCTTTGGATCACAGAATTTCAATAAATAGGATAACAAGGTCGGAGGTACAAATCTGCTAGCTTAGAGTCATTTCAATGAAACATAGTAAATATGGAGGAAAATTGCCTCAATCCTACGCGAATGAGTGTAAAAAAGTGGATGTTGAAATTCCTATGGGATTGGGGTGTAGAAATGCAATCTATATGAATTTTGGAGGTATGATTCCTTTCATCCAAAGGGCTTCCTTATGAAAAAAAATACTACGCGTCGAATTCCTCTGAAATTCGTTTGAAAATCCTTCGATCCAAATTGGCCCTTAAACAAGATGTGTGTGCTCACAACAGACGAACACCTTCCGGCAGGAGGTGATGCGATCGTAGATTTTCATCTTGAAGCCGTCTGCGGTTACCTATAAAATAAGGTAGTCACCCTCCTTTAACCCATGGAAAGCAGCAAAGGTAACCCACTCTTTGTCCAGGACGATCTGGTCTTTGTTGCGGTTGGCATGGACAACCCACTCGCATTCCTCGCATGCTTGGACCACCACTAGTTGTGCGTAGGGGAATCCCTTCAAGTAAGGCTTGAAGTAAGTCGGGATGATAAGCATATACAAGTCATGCTGGACTAACTGGATGTAGAAGCGCTTAGGACGATCCGCCGTGGCATGGTGTCCAACCGACCTAGGGCATCTTCTCGGTTTGGCAGAACTAGCGACCGACCTAGCAGCACTTGCCCTTGCCAAGGCCTCCACTCTCCCGCCCGGTAGCTTCAACTCCCTTGGTATGATGGGTAGAGCATCTTCATAGCCACCTAGAGATGGAGCAGTCCGGTCAGGAATGTAGTCTAAGTTCAGCATTACAATTGGGTCGTCCTACATGAAAATTACCATTGCGTGAGTCCTTTAGAATTACCAAAACAACACAATGCATTGTATAAATTGACTAAAGATCACGATGAGTCATTGCACCATCAAAATTACCTAAACAACACAAGGTATCAGGTAAATTAAATTGCCTACACAACACAATGCATCATCCGAATGACCTAACATGATGGGTCCTCAAAATTATCTGAACAGCTACTAGTAGAAGGCATAACATTTAATTAGATTGATTAAACATCACAATGCATATCCCCCGCAAAAAACAGCACAATGCATAATCTGAATGGCTAAAATAGCACAATGTATTATCTGGATAGACAAAACAGCATATATGCAGTGCATCATCAAAAATACCAAAATAGCAAAAGGTATTATGTAATTAAATTTAATAAATAGTGTCTACACAATCAAAATTACCTAAACTGATGGGTCATTGAAATAATCTGAATAGATAGAAGGCATATCATTTAATCCTAAACAGCACAACGTAGATCAAAATGGACGAAACAACACAGTGAGAAGACAGGACACAATGCATCATACAAAAAAATACCAAAATAGCACAATGCGGCATGGAAAGTTCCTAAACAGCACAACTTATCATCTAAGTATGAAAAGAGAACCCCGCATCATCGTCATCAAGAATATTCCATAACTAAGCAGAACATCACAAAAGACAAATATAGATACATTCAAATCTAGGAAAAGTCAAGTCAGATATTTCTGGACGGAGGAGGTATAAAGAACATCACAAAAGACAATTATCAAGAATATGACATACAACTAAGCAGTTCAACAAAGGACCTACAGTACACGTTGCAAAAATCTGACTAGATACACATCGGATTTGGGTTAAAGCCCTAATCCTCCAGATCTAACCTCGTTGAAGTTGGGGGGGCGCGAACTTGCACAGGGGCCAATGGGTTGAGCAGATGAACAAGGCGCCACTGACGAAGAACCAGCCACAAACACCGAAGAAGCATAGACAATCGCTGATGAAGGGGGTGCCACCGATAGGAGTTTCACCGCATACACTCTGAAATTTGGCAAATTGGGAATGAGAGTCCAACCTGTAGATGAAAAGGACGCGTACGCCGCCGCACGAGCATTCGTTCCCAACGCACGTGGCGCCGGAGGCTTGGACGACCTCTCGGCGGGCGACGAGGGTTTCGGCGCGACCGGCCAAAACCCTAAGGGCGACGGACACCTCACCTTGGGCACGACACGCACACACGTGAAAGGCGAAGGATGCTTCAGATAGGGTGTTGAGGCCGTCGGAATCAAACAAGACACCTGCAGCTCCGAAGCAGAGCTTCATGAGGACCCCATCTCAAATAATACAAAGGTTTTGGCATTAGTTTCATCGAGGCAACGGCTGGGTTAATGACTGATAGTCGTGTGGTGAGTGCGGGAATGTGATAGTGAGAGAGGGAATGGTTGGGGAGGAGTTATTAGAGAATGGGAGTGGGTAACCCTCTATCAGCTTTAGTAGTACCGTACTACAAAAAAAACTACATTTCACATATCATCACTTTTGACGAACTAGTTCATTTCTTTGAACCGACTAAAATAGTGGGTACCCTTTGGTTTCAAACTTCCATCTGGTACCTGTTTTGCTAGTAGTAAGTACAGTACAATACTTTGTATTACCCTCCATCCCAAAATATAAGACGCCTGAGGATTAGTCAAAAGTCAACATGTTTTAAGTTTGACCATGATTATACACAAAAAATATATAATTTATAATACTAAATTAATATCAATAGATTCACCATAAAGTATATTTTCTTAATATGTCTATTCAATATTGTAGATGTAGATATTTTTTTCTAAATATTTAGTCAAAGTTAGCAAGGTTTGACTTTTGACCAATCCTTAGACGCCTTATATTTTGGGATGGAGGAAGTAGTATAAAACATTTTTAGATAGAGGAAATTGCACGATCCACCATCTTTTCATCGCACTTTTGCACAAAGCACTTGGTGGACGTCATTTTTGCACATTTTAACAGGTTTTTTAGCGTAATATGCACAAATTTGGCCAGTTAGTTCTGTAATGACCGATTTAACCTCATTGGTAGCAAGACTGACAAGTGGTCCCCGATGACATTGCTCCCATTCACACATAAAGATTTGAATGATGCTAAAAACTAGATACTAACGATATTTATCGCCTGCAATACTTTTGGGATGCATGTAGCTGGTATGTAAGAGACTTATTTCATATGAAACGTCAATATTTACACAAAGGTACCAACATAACAGTCCGTAGCACATTGAATTTGTGAAGGCTTTATTTGGTTGTAATAAACTTATTTTTGAATATAACTTGTTTGTACATAAGATTTGTCGTTTCGTTCACATATCCAAATGTCCATCGAAGAGTTTATTTTAAAGTGTAGCACTAATGATATACCTTTAAGCATAAAATTTAAGTAGATTACACCTCCCCCACGAGAGAAGATTACACCTCACACAAAAAGACACCCCGATTAATCATAAACTTTAAGCAGATTATTATTTACCCGGGATTTATTTTCCTGAGAGCAAGGACGATGGATATGCCTCGGAATGCCATAAGCCTAGTTTCTAGACAAAGTGTATACATGTTTCACTTACGATTATGAAATTTTTTGAGTTCTCAAGGTTTCCAAGTGAACTTCACATTATTAAACTAATTTAAGCTGATTTATCAATGTTAGATAAAATTTGAACTATGAGTAAGTAGAAGATTGCTCTTAAAGTTATACAAGTATCTTTTGAAGGTGCCCACACCCAGACTAACAATATATCGGAAACCAATAAATTTGTTGGATTCAACTTCTTGCTAAGCATTTGCATGCACAAAAATTTGTCTTTTATTTGAAAACAATAAAAAACATTGCATGGTGACCTCTGACTTGTCCTACTTGTTGTGAAAAATGATTATTATTAAGAGAGTTTGCATATAAAAACAATGGAATTGAAAATATGGCCTACCATGTATGAACATATCCTTAGGCTTCAGGCCGAAAGACAAGCTAAATGGCCTTATATGTATGTACAACATACTTTATGGTAATGTTCCCATATTTGGTAGATGAGTGCATCTTGGAATGTTGAACAATAATGTTACTAGTACTAGGAGTTTCCAAAATTTAGGAATAAAAAACCATTTTCAAATTTGAACTACAAGTAAATATGATAGAATGCTCTTAAAAAGTTACAAACATCCTTTGAGTCTTTATGGTACCGAGGCGGTCAATACTTCAAAAACCAACGAGAGTTCTGTAGGAATATTAAAATTCTTGCTAAGAATATGCATGTGCAATTTGATCCTCACTAGATATGAACAAAAATAATAAAAACCTAAAAATGAAGCCTTCTTCATGGAATCCTCTTGCATGTACTACTATTTGCACTGAAAAATAATTAATAACCGTGAGTCATCATAAATTACAAAAAAATAGTTACACAATATATATGGCCCACGGTGTATGAACACTCTTGGGTTTCAAGCCGAACGACAAAGGTAACAACCATATGCACATCGTATTGTATTGTAATGTTCCCATATTTGGTAGATGTGTGCATCTTGGCAAGGTGAAAATAGTGGCAACCACAGGTTCCAACTTATAGGAACAATAAAACTAAAAGCGACAAGATTTTTTCTATAAGAAAGTACAAAGAAAAATGGCTCAGAGTACCACAACAACAACCCTAGTTTTCAGAAAAAGCGTGGACCTTGATACACTTACGATTGATTACCAAGTTTATGAGTTCAAAAGCTTCCCAGCCAACTGTTTTCCTTGCATAATTTAGGGTGGTTCATGCTAAATGTGTGGACATCGATGTAATTTTACCTTTTTAGGTCCTTGATGTAAAATGTACTCCCACCATCTGTGTAAAATTCGAACCTAGCAGCAAGTGGTAAAATTTAAACATATTTAAGATTATTAGTTGTTAATGAGTATGAACATTCTTGGAGTTTCAAGCCAAACAACCAAGGTCATGCCATATCAACATCACACTTTATGCTGATGATCCCATATCCAAGAATTTGCATGCCACCAAATTTGGCCATATATTTTGAAAACAAATGAATAGGAAGTAGCGGTATGAAGAGTATGGCTCAATCAGGTGCTCTGTCGAGAATGAGCTGAACCTGACTGTTTTATTTCTTTGCTTAATTTTGGGGTAGTTCATGCTAAATGTAGTGATCTCGATGTAATTTCCCCCTTTTAAGGTCCTTGATGTAAATTATACCCCACTATCCGTGTAAAATTCGAACCTAAAAGCAAGTGGTAAAAATTTAAACATATTTAAGATTATTAGTTGTCGATGAGTATGAACATTCTTGGGTTTCAACACGAACGACCAAGGTCATGGCCATATCTACATCATACTTTATGGTGATGATTCGTGATCCCATATCCAAGAATTTGCATGCCACCAAATTTGGCCATATTTTGAAAATAAACAAACAGGAAGTAGTATGAAGATTATGGCTTGATCAGCTTCTCTCACGAGAAGGAGCAAAACATGACAGTTTCCCTACTTAATTTTAGGGTGCTTCGTGCTAAATGTATGGACCTCGTTGTAATTTTACCTTTTAAAACAGTATTTAAGATTATTTGTTGCCGATTGGTATGAACATTCTTGGATTTCAAGATGAACGACCAAGATCATGGCCATATCTATATCATACATTATGGTGATGAAGATCACATATCCTAGAATTTTCATGCCGCCAAATTTGGCCATATTTTGAAAACAAACAAAGAGGAAGTAGTATGAAGAGTATGCTCGATTAGCTTCTCTCTCGAGAAGGAGCAAAACATGATTGTTTCCCTGCTTAGTGTCAGAGTGCTTTATTCATGCTAAAAGTATGGACCTCAATGTAATTTTACCCCTTTTTAGGTCCTTGCTATAAAATGTACTCCCACCATCCATGTAAAATTCGAAGATACAAGCAAGTGGTAAAATTTAAACGTATTTAGGCTTAGTTGTGTGAATGAATATGAACAATCATGGATTCGAAGCCGAACGACCAAGGTCATGGCCATATCCATCTACATCATACTTTATATCGATGATTCATGATCCCATATCCAAGAATTTGCATGCCGCCAAATTGGGCCATATTTTGAAAACAAACGAAGAGAAAGTAGTATGAATAGTATGGCTCGACCAGCTGATCTCTCTTGAGAAGGAGCCAAACCCAACTGTTTTCCCTGCTTAATTTTAGGGTGCTTCATGCTAAAAGTATGGACCTCGATGTAATTTTACCTTTTTAAATGTAGTTAAGATTATTTGTCGATGAGTATGAACATTCTTTGATTTCAAGATGAATGACCAAGGTCATGGCCATATATACATCATACTTTATGCTAATGATGATCACATATCCAAGATTTTCCATGCCGCCCAATTTGGCCATTTTTGAAAACAAACAAAAAGGAAGTAGTCTGAAGAGTATGGCTCGATCAGCTTCTCTCTCAAGAAGGAGCCAAACATGACTGTTTTCTCTTCTTAATTTTAGGGTACTTCATGCTAAAAGTATGGACCTCGATGTAATTTTACCCCTTTTTAGGTCCTTGCCGTAAAATGTACTCCCACCGTCCATGTAAATTTCAAAGATAAAAGCAAGTGGTAAAATTCAGCTATTTGTTTTAAACAATACATTTTTTTTAATAATTTCCATGAATAATACAAGAATTGAAAGATTTGCAATTCTACCGTGGTATCGGCAGTTGAATAGCCGACCAGTCCTTATCGGCTTTTGAATAGCCGACTAGTCCATGTCTGCTTTTGAAAAGCCGATAAGTCTTTGTCTACTTTTGAAAAGCCGGCAGGTTATAGGGCAATGTGAAGAATAGGGGGACTAGTCAGCTTTTCAAAAGTAGACAATGACTAGTCAGCTTTTCAAAAAAAGACAGGGTCTAGTTGGCTATTCAAAAGCCGATAAGGACTGGTCAGCTTTTCAAGTGCCGACATTGCGCTAGAATTGTAAATCTTTCAATTCGTGTATTATTCGTGAAAATTATTTTGAAAAATGTATTATTTAAAAAAAATAGCTAAAATTCAAATGTATTTTAGCTTAGTTGTGAATGAGTATGAACAATCTTGGATTTCAAGCCGAATGAGTAAGCTCAAGGCCATATCTACATCATACTTTATATCGATGATTCATGATCCCATATCCAAGAATTTGCATGCCGCCAAATTGGTCCATATTTGGAAAACAAACGAAGAGGGAGTAGTATGGAGAGTATGGCTCGATTAGCTTTTCTCTCGAGAAGGAGCAAAACATGACTTTTCCCTATTTAATTTTAGGGTGCTTCGTGCTAAATGTATGGACCTTAGTGTAATTTTACCTTTTTTAGGTCCTTGATGTAAAATGTACCTCCACCGTCCGTACGTGTGAAATTCATACGTAAAAGCAAGTGGTAAAATTTAAACGTATTTAAGCTTATTAGTTGCAGATGAATATGAACATTCTTGCATTTCAAGCCGAACGACCAGGGTGATGGACATATCTACATCATACTTTATGCTAATGATTCATGATCCCATATCGAAGAATTTGCATGCCGCCAAATTTGGCCATATATTTCAAAAACAAATGAAGAGAAAGTAGTATGAAGAGTATAGCTCGATCAGATGTTCTCTCGAGAAGAAGCCGAAACCGACTATTTCCATTGCTTAATTTTAGGGGGCTTTGTGCTAAATGTAAGGACATTATATAAATATTTACATTTTTAGGTCCTTGATGTAAATTGTACTCCCACCGTACCTTGGGGTCCCATGTTTGGGTGTAAAATGGGTGTGAATCATGGCATGGAAACAATGTTGCCACTCGGAGTTTCCAACCATGAGGAAAGGAAAAAAATCAATTTTCCAAGTGAGAGGAGTGTATTTTCTGTAAAGCAAGTACTCCCTCTGACCCAAATTAATTGACTCAGATTTGTCTAGATTCGGATGTAAGATATACATCCGAATCTAGACAAATCTGAGTCAATTAATTTGGGTCGGAGGGAGGAAGAATATGTATTTCTGTAGAAAAGAAACAAAAAGATAAAAGGGAAACTTTGGGCACAGAGGAAGCAGCTCGAGAGAGCAGCGAAGAGGCGGAGTTTAAGGCGGTGAGATATGAGAGCAAAGCTATGAGATGGCTTCCTGACATGAGGTACAGGGTACAGTCACCTAGTAGTACTAGTAGTACGGAACTAGTACTAGTAAATTATATAGTACTACTGTATGCACACAAAACAAATTGTGTTTACTCTCTCCGTCAGGGCCTCATCACCATCCCCACACCCCGGCTAGGTGATCTCTCCCTCGTCCAAAATGTGGCGCTGCGCATGTGTGTGGACCTGCCTTGTCGTTGGCTACGTGTCAGTATCAGGCGTGCTGCGTAGAAGGAACCATTTTGGGGCTTGGCGACGAAAGGGACAGTACTCATATAGTACTATTATTAGAGTTGGAGTTCAAACTTTCGCAGTTTCGAAATTTTCACTTCCTTCCCAAACATAGTGGTGCACAAGGGATTGTTTATACTGTCTGGTGTCTGCAGTACGTCCCATCGCACTCGATGCACTTCATTATGATCTGACCAACTTTACCACTACTCGGTAGTGATCCATTATCGTTCCATTTCACACCCTGTGAAGAAGAAGCCACCAAGCACACCCACAACACGCTGGATCGAAAGTACAGTAGCAGTAGTACAAAGGGTATGGCTCGGCCGCTTGCCCGAGAAGGACCCGCACCCTACTGTTTTTCATTGCTTCATTAGCGCCCTTTGTGCTAAATGTATGGACCTCTATGCAATTTTCTAATTTTTGAGGTCATCCATGTAAACTGTACTCCCACCGACCTTCCCAAATTTTAACTAAACGTAAGCGTGATAAGTTGCTCTTAAAATTTTCCAAAAATCTTTTGAAACTAAGGAGTAATTCGGTACATCGAAAAATCACCGAAAGTTCTGAAAAATTCATATTCTTGCTATGCCTCCGCATCCTGAAAAAGTTGACATGGTTTTCATAACATTTCAAAAAAAGAAAAGAAGTATAATATTTTTTTTGTGTCATCATGTTAATAAGTATAATACGAACATTATTAATTATTCTTTGGTTTCAATAATACTTTATGTTAATGAAATTAGATCAAACTTGAACTACAAGTAATAAATTGTAGGTTGCTTTGAAAGTTTTATGAAAAAATCTTTTGGAGGTACTCATCGAACGGTTCATTAATATATCAGAAACCACAGAGAGTTTTGATGAGTGGTTCGACTTCTTGCTAAGATTTTACACGATGAAAATTTTGAACACCTTTTGAAAACGATCACATGAAACAGGGAGAGAGGGGAAATGATATTTCTATTCTCTATGGGTAACCCACAAGCTTGAGGTGCACCTTATTAGGCTTAAAGATACAAACTCTACTTTTTCCACAATATATATGGTGAACCTTAGTGAATGCCACATACTAGGCCTTAAGGTGTGCATTTGTACACATTGGTGATGCCCTTATTAGGGAAAAAGCAAATAGTACTCCCTCGATCCAAATTATTGTTCTCACATTTGTCTAGATTCGGATATATCTAGTTGTGTTTTAGTGCTAGATACATCCGAATCTAGACAAATCTGAGAACATTAATATGGATCGGAGAGAGCAGTATATTAGTACTTTTTTGATGAAAGTATATTAGTACTAGCACACTAGTATAATACTAGTACTCATTTCTTTGCTTAGACATATGCTCACCTCTGCCCACGTGTTGTACACGTCGAGAGAATAAAACGTAGGCAGGGTAAAAGTGGGTAGCAGCAAAGAGGAGCTGAAGGCGGTTCGATGTTAGAGGAAAGTTAGGATGGGTTCCTGAGATGAGGTACTCCTGCGACACTCTACTAGTAGTAAATTTCAGGACCTAAGCACGCAAAACAAATTGTGTGTTTTCTCTCACCTTTGCTGCCTCTCACCATCCATCCTCCCTCTCTCCTACCCTTTCCCCTCGCGCACTGGCCCGACTGATCTCTCCCTGGTCCACAGCATGGTGTTGCGCACGTGTGCCTTGGTACAACAGCTCTGTGTCTCTGGCGTGTTTGGCAGCAGCGTTGGCGTGGAGTAGGGATGAGGAGTACATAGGAAGGAAACCACTTTGGTCCTTGGCGGCAAAAACAATTCAAACTTTTCCGGTTTTCGAAATTTTCACTTTCTTCCCAAACATCGGGAGGGGAGGTTACTCAAAAGATCGGCCATTCACAGTACTTCTTGTCTTATCTTTATATTTTCTTATCTCTTACAATACCATACCATACCACTATATAGTGTACGGATAACTTCGAACATTGACCGTTGGATCAAGACCAGCAAATCCAAGCAGTGTCGTCGGTGTGTTTTTCCAAATATATCAGGAAAGAACATTCAATTATTGACGAGCGAGGTTGTGCTTTTATCTTTAGGAATGTCCAAAGAATATTGAATCTGAATGCCTGAAGCCAAGTTTACCAACATGTTGTACCAATGAATCCACTAGGTCAATTTAGGTGTTCCTAGAACTCAAATTCCAACAGAAACATTTCTAACTCTTTGCACCCCTTGCTAGTAGAAGTAAAGATTTACCAAGGCCCACTTTGAAATCTTACAAAAACATTTAAACACTAATTTTAAATGACATTTGAAAATGGAATCAAGTGTAGGTACATAGATCCCACTATCTCAAAAACCACTCAAATGAGTTCACCTTGACAATCCCAAGCAACCACAGATGCTCAAGCATAAGATCAACACACCCACCAAAAATCTTTTCAAAATTCAAAACATTTGTTCTTCCGGCCATTGTGTCGAACACCTTGGGAGCAAAATTAAATCTGCCTAACTAACACTATTTGAATCAATGCTTTGTCGAGCGAATTGAGCTCAATCTTGTTCGCTTGTCTCCCCTAGCTCTAACCAGACCATAACCAAGCTACCATTTAGCCTAGAACAGCAGTAGCGCGCCACCTGTTCTTGGTCGCCGCCGGACGAGCGTGGACAATGCGCCACAGACACCGCAGCGCCTAACGATCCCATCCCCTAGCTCCGTCGCACCCTACCGCGCTCCCTTGTCCACCCCATGGACACAGCCGAGCACTGGACCACTGAGGCACGCTCGCGCCCACCGCCTTTGCGCCATGCACGGAGCACGCCAGAGCACCGTCCCCGACAGGCCCGCACAAGCTGCGCCTCAAGCCTAGCTTGCAAGAGCCGCTCCGCCTTAACCTCATCTCACTCCCAGACAACCCCTCTCCCCGCCGCGCCACCAGCAGCCGCCGTGAACCGCGTCGAGCACCGCCTCTGCCGCGCAAAACGTCGCCCTTTCCCGACCAAACGCCACCGCCCCTAGCGTCGCCATTACGTCGTAGCTGACTGCCAGGAGGTAGCCCACTGTCCACCTACCCAACCCATGCCTCTAGCAGCCTGTATCAACATCACCGACGAGCTCGCCATCGTGCCGCATGGTCCCCTCGTCGACCTATATAAGGAGCCCTCCCCCGCACCAATTCTCCACACTCCAACACTCCGCTCTCACCATTGACCATTCCCCACTTCTCACCGGAGCCGCTCGAGCCACCGTTCGCCAGAATTTCCACCGGAGCCGCCGCATCAGAGGAGGAAGAGCCCCGGTGATTTCGTCCACCCTAGGAGCTTCTGCGACCACGCCTGAGTCCGTCGTCGACCACACGTTCGATCACCCCCATCACCATGTTAGCTGCAGCACTGCTATGCCCCCCTTACACCCCCACCGATCCGCTAGGGTTCCGTCTCGCCGGTGATTAGTTCGTCGTCGACGATGAACCACCACCATCGATCTAGGTTCTAATCGCACGGTCCACAGTGCCCCGTACCGCTTCCCTTTGAGTTGTGTCGCTGACATGTGGACCCCGCTTGTCAGCTACCCTCTGTGCTGCGGAGTGTAACTGGGCCGGCCTGTTAGTGTTCCCGCGCTGGCCCTAGACTTCAAATTTAGGTTTTTCTATTTAGACTTAATCTAGTTTCTGTCCACTAGTTTGAAAATCAATTTAGAGAGTTCTGCTTAACCAAATTGAATGATACAAATGTTTTTAGAAAGATAATTAAATATCTATCCAAGCCCGTTGGATTTAAATCAATTAGAGTTATAGATCACATATAGCAAAAATAACAAGACATACACTTTTCTCCATTCAAACATTTTTCAAAAATCAACCATAATAGCTTTTGAGTTGATTCCAACTCTCAAAAATCACATTTGACTATACCTATCTGAATATGTAATAGTATTTAGGTTTGCATGTAGTGACTTTGGACTAGTACCAAAATAATGCTATATAGGCATTTCTAGTCACTTTAAATCATTAAAATATTAAACTTAAACTTATTAAAATATGATCAAATTTTTAAATCACATTCCCATGCATTAGAATATGTTGTGATGACATGTGTCCACATGATCCCATATTTTAATTGGAGAATATGAAATCTTAGTTATTTGCAATGAGTAGAAATTACTTTTCTCAAATAAAATAAATGAAACTAGTTCATTAAATCTTGTGATGATTGTAATGATACTAGATCATCAAGTGTGTGCCTTAGTGTGCTAAATAGACTAGTTAAGTATTGCTTGATGATTGTGTATTCCGTATATATTTATAGACGATAGTAGTGACCAAGTCTACGAGGAGGAGGATTTCTACCCCGAGAAGACGAGGAGAATTTCAACCACTGCACCAACCAAGGCAAGCCTAGCACTTCAAGTAAACTGAGCAAGCTATTGTTAGCAAGCTAGCATTATACAAGTTAACCATGAAAGGGATTACTTGCAAGTCATCACAAGATGCAAGTTAACCTAAGCAAGATGCATTAGGCATGCTTTCGTTATACCTCTTTGATTTATACCAACCCCAAGTTTTACTTACAAGCTTTACTGTCTTTTACTTTACCAAAGTTCTTTACTTGGTTTATAAATAGCATAAAGAGTATAAAACTTGGCGTATCTAGTTAGAATTAGATGTCATTCTATGGCATGAGATTGAGATTAGCCTCCCACATTAGTGAACACTCTTAACTTAGTAGTTAGAGATAAACCAAAAACTTGATCACTTTAGATGGGAATACTTGGTGAAAATGATTATGAAAACCTTGGGATGATGAGCCATTCTATTGAGATGTTTTGACATGTGTTGAGAAACACAAATGGTTTATGATTATGAAAATGTTGAGGCATGAGTCTTAGCCCTTTTTTATAAAAATTGATGGTTGGGTTTGGATGCGATACCATTCCAATTTTACCGTACAACCACAATACCTGAATTGGGTAAGGCTTAGCCGGACGTTTATATGCATTAGTATGAGTTCCCTTGCGGGAGAGGTTTGAGCTGAGGCTACCTCTCAATGTTGTCCACCTATGCAGTGCCTAGGATGGCAGATGGCCATGGGTGGGAGGCCAAGCTCATAGGAGAGGTGCTTATACTAGGGTGTGTAAAGGAAAGGTTATGCTTGATTATCTGCATACTAAGTATGATGATTCGGGGTTATCCCTGACAGATGTATCAAATTTTGGGGTGAAAGTGTACCACCTCTACAGAGTGTAAAACTATTCGAATAGCCGCGTCCGCAGTTATGGACAGTTGGAGTGGCCATATTTTTCCATTGTCAGATGTTTTCAAAATGACTTATGAAATGAATTGTGACATGACGTGACCACAACAAAGTTGTTACTATGAAAATTAAGTTCCCACTTAGGTGATTTAGAACTTTATTTTATCTTTCTTTATTTCTGAACTCAGCTTAGATTTCAAACTTAACTTTACAAATAAACTTAGAACTTAGCATTCCTATTAGAACTACCTTACTTGATAGTGATAGTTTGCGAGTACTTAAAGAGTACTCATGGCTTTGTCCTTGGCTATTCCTGTGGCCAGACTACGAGGAGGACTATCTGGAAGAAGGACAGCAGGACGGCTACGACAACTAGGATCATCTCCCATCGTTAGCATTGCCTGTGACAGTAAAGATGGAGCCCACCACTACGCTATTTATTCCGCTAGTTGTTTGTACTAAGACTGGATCATGAGATCCTTTATTTGTGTAAGACCTTATTATGGTTTGTAATGGATGATGCATTGTGATATCCAATCTATTATGTCTCACAAAAATGGTAATCCTAGGATTGCGATGTATGGCATAACAGGCATCTAGGATTAAAAATCCGGGTGTTGACAGGTACCCATCGAGGGGTCACAATTAATATATCATCAAACACTGAGAGTTTTGACAATAGGTTCAACTTCTTGCTATGATTTTGCATCTTGACAATTTAACGAAATTAGGTCAAACTTGAGCTACAAGTAAGCGCGATAGATTGCTATTGAATTAAATGTATTTACAAAGGTAGATGGGTGCATCTTCATGTAGTAAAAATGTCCTCGGTGTTAGTTTCCAACTATCACGAAAGAACATTCTCGGTTTTTCAAGTGATGACAACATGGTTCTTTTCCGTAAAGAAAGCTCGAAGAATATGCATCTCAATGCCATAAGCCAATGTTCTAGACATATTAAGTGGACCAACGTGTTTTACTTATGATTCCCATATGTTTTTTGAGTTTTCAAACTCCCTAGCTAATTATTCTACAAACTTGAATGACTACATGCCGATTTATCGAAATTAGGTCAAACTTGAACTATAACTAAATTGTAGGTTGCTCTGAAAGCTTTACGAAAAATATTTTGGAGGTACCGTACCGATCGGGGGAGGTCACAATCAATATATGAGAAACAACCGAGAGTTTTGACAACAGGTTTGACTTTTTGCTAAGATTTTTCATCGCATGACACTATTTAATGAAATTGGGTCAAACTTGAGCTACAAGTAAGCGTGACAGTTTGTTGTTGAAATATATGACTTTTCAGAGAGGTAGATGGGTGCATTTTCTTGTAGTAAACAGTGTTGTTGGTGTGATTTCCAACTATATCAGGAAAGAACATTCAATTATTCTCAATTTTCCGAGTGCTCACGAGCGAGGTTGTTCTTTTTCGTAAAGAAAAGTACAAAGAATATTGGATCTAAATGCCAGAAGCCAAGTTTACCAACATGTTGTACCAACGATTCCCCTGTTTTATTTATGAGTTTTCAAACTTCCTAGCTAACTCTACCCATTTGACCAAATGACTTTATGTCGATTTATCGAAATTAGGTCAAATTTGAAACTACAAGTAAATTGTAGGTTGGTTTTAAAGTTTTATGAAAAAACTTTTGGAGGTACCCATTGAGGGGTCACAATTAATATATCATAAAACACCGAGAGTTTTGATGATAGGTTCAACTTCTTGCTAAGATTTAGCATCTTGACAACTTAACGAAATTAGGTCAAACTTGAGCTGCAAGTAAGCGCGATAGATTGCCCTTGAATTATATGTATTTTCAGAGGTGGATTGGTGCATCTTGTTGTAGTAAACAATACCGTCAGTGTGAGTTTCCAACTATCGGGAGAGAACATTCAATTCTATATTTTCTGAGTAAAGACGAGAGAGGTTAGTTGTTCTTTAATTTTCTATAAAGGGAAGTCCAAACAATATTGGATGTGGATACCACAAGCCAAGTTGACAGACATATATAGTGGATCGACAACATGTTGTAATTGCGATTCCCATGTTTTATGAGTTTTCAAGCTTACTAGCTAACTCCGCCCATTTGATGACTTTATGTCGATATCTCGGAATTAGGTCAAATTTGAAACTACAAGTAAATTGTAGGTTTTTCTTTGATAGATTTACGAAAAAGCTTTTGGAGGTACCCATTGAGGAGTCAAAATTAATATATCATAAACCGGCGCATGTTTCGATGATAGGTTCAACTTCTTGCTAAGACTTTGCATCTTGATAATTTAACGAAATTAGGTCAAAATTGAGCTAGCTACAAATAAATGCCATAGATTGCTCTTGAATTAAATGTTTTTTCATAGGTAGATCATCGGTGCATCTTTTTGTAGTAAACAGTGTCGTCGGTGTGAGTTTCCAACTATCAAGAAAGAACATTCAATTCTACATTTTTTGAGTGAAGAATACAAGCGAGGTTGTTCTTTTTCCTAAAGAAAAGTACGAAGAATATTGGATCTAAATGCCACCAGCCAAGTTTACATACAGATATATTGGACCAACATGTTGTACCAACGATTCCCATGTTTATGAGTTTTCAAACTTCCCAGCTAATTCTGCCCATTAGAATGACTACGTCGATTTATCGACATTAGGTCAAATTTGAAACTACAAGTACTAGTAAAGTGCACGTACACTGGACGTGAGACTCAGATAATAGACATCTGATATACCATCATTATATATAATTATAATAGGTAAAGCAGAAAACAACATAATAGGTAAAATTTGAACTACTACAAGTAAACTGTGTAGGTTACTTTCAAAGTTTTACGAAAAAGCTCTTAAAGGTACACATCTGAGGGGGCGCGGGGTGGGGGGGGACGGGAAGGCAGGGGGATAAATTAATATACTATTAGAAACCATAAAGAGTTCTGATGGGGGTTCATCTTCTTTCTAAGATTTTGCGTCTTGACAGTTTAATGAAATTATGTCAAACTTGAGCTACAACTAAGTGCGATATATTGCTCTTGAATTTAATGAAATTAGGTCAAACTTGAACTACAAGTAATAAACTGTAGGTTACTTTTAAAGTTTTATGAAAAAATATTTTGGAGGTACCCATCAAGTGGTTAATTAATATTTCAGAAACCATAGAGATTTTTGACGAGTAGTTCGACTTTTAGCTAAGATTTTGCATCATGAATATTTTGAACACCTTTCGAAAACGATCACATGAAATAGGGAGAGAGGGGAAATGATTTTTCCATTCTCTATGGGCAACCCACAATCTTGAGGTGCACCTTATTAGGCTTAAAGATACAAACTCTATTTTCTCCACAATGTATATGGTGAACCTTAGTGGATGCCACATACTAGGCCTTAAGGTGTGCTTTTGTACAAATTGATGATGCCCTTATTAGGGAAAAAGCAAATAGTACTCCCTCGATCCAAATTAGTGTTCTCACATTTGTCTAGATTCGGATGTATCTAGTCATGTTTTAGTGCTAGATACATCCGAATCTAGACAAATCTGAGAACATTAATTTGGATCGGAGGGAGCATTATATTAGTACTTTTTTGATAAAAGTATATTATTACTAGTACACTAGTATAGTACTAGTACTCATTTCTTTGCTTAGACATATGCTCACCTTTTCCCACGCGTAGTACACGCTGAGAGAATAAAACATAGGCAGGGTAAAAGAGGCCAGCAGCAAAGAGGAGTTGAAGGCGGTTCGATGTCAGAGGAAAGTTATGATCGGTTCCTAACACGAGGTACTCCTGCAGCCACTCTACTAGTAGTAAATTTCAGGACCAATGCACGTAAAACAAATTGTGTGTTTTCTCTCTCCTTCACTGCCTCTCACCATCCATCCTCCCTCTCTCCTACCCTTTTCCCTCGTGCATTGGCCCGGCTAATCTCTCCCTAGTGCACAGCGTGGTGCTGCGCACGTGTGCCTTGGTACGGCGACTCTGTGTCTCTGGCGTGTTCGGCAGCCGCGTTGGCATGGAGTAGGGAAGAGGGTACAAAGGAGGGGAACCACTTTGGTCCTTGTTGGCAGAAAAATTCAAACTTTTCCGGTTTTTGAAATTTTCACTTGCTTCCGAAACATCGGGAGGGAAGGTTACTCAAAAGATCGGCCATTCGTAGTACTTCTTATCTTATCTTTATCTTTTCTTATGTCTTACAATACCATACCATACCACTATATAGTGTACGGATAACTTCGAACATCGACCATTGGATCAGGACAGGAAAATTCAAACAGTGTCGTCGGTGTGATTTTCCAACTATATCAGGAAAGAACATTCAATTATTCTCAATTTTTCGAGTGGATGACGAGCGAGGTTGTGGTTTTCCATTTTGGAATGTCTGAAAAATATTGGATCTGAATGCCTGAAGCGAAGTTTACCAACATGTTGTACCAACGATTCCCATGTTGTATTTATGAAATTTCAAACTTCCTAGCTAACTCTGCCTATTTGACCGAATGACTTTATGTCGATTTATCGAACTTAGGTCAAATTTGAAACTACAAGTAAATTGTAGGTTTCTTTGAAAGTTTTACGAAAAATCTTTTGGAGGTACCCATCGAGGGGTCACAATTAATATATCATAAAACACTAAGTTTTTGACGATAGGTTCAACTTCTTGCTAAGATTTTGCATCTTGACAATTTAACAAAATTAGGTCAAACATGAGCTACAAGTAAGCGTGATAGATTGCTATTGAATTAAATTAATTTCCAAAGGTAGATGGGTGCATATTCATGTAGTAAACAATGTCCTCGGTGTTAGTTTCCAACTATCACGAAAGAACATTTAATTCTCAATTTTTCGAGTCATGACAAGATTGTTCTTTTATGTAAAGAAACACCGAACAATATGAATCTGAATACCACCCGACAAGTTTTCAGACATAAATGTATGGACGTCGATGTAATTTTACCTTTTTTAGGTCCTTAATGTAAAATATACTCGCACCGTCCTTGTAAAATTCAAACCTAAAAGCAAGTGGTAACATTTAAAAGTATTTAATATTATTAGTTGTAGATGAGTATGAATGTTCTTGGATTTCAAGCCAAACGACCAAGGTCATGGCCATATCTACATCATACTTTATGCTGATGATGATCCCATGTCCATGAATTTTAATACCGCTAACTCTAGCCATATATTTTGAAAACAAACAAAGAGAAAGTAGTATGAAGAGTATGGCTCGATGAGCTTCTCTCTTGAGAAGGACCCAAACATGACTATTTTCCCTGCTTAATTTTAGGGTGCTTCATGATAAATGTATGGAACTTGATATAATTTTACCCCTTTTTAGGTCCTTGCGGTAAAATGTACTCCCACTGTCCCTGTAAAATTCGAACACAAAAGCAAGTGGTAAATTTTAAACGTATTTAAGCTTATTAGTTCTCAATGAGTATGAACATTCTTGCATTTCAAGTCGAACCACCAGGGTCATGGACGTATGTACATCATACTTTATGCTGATGATTCATGATCCCATATCGAAGAATTTGCATGATGCAAAATTTGGCCATGTATTTTAAAAACAAATGAAGAGGAAGTAGTACTACGAAGAGTATGGCTTGGTCAGGTTCTTCCTTGAGAAGGAGCCGAACCTGACTATTTTCCTTTGCTTAATTTTAAGGCATGCTTCGTGCTAAATTTTTGTACCTCGATGTAATTTTCCCCTTTTAGGTCCTTGATGAAAACAAACGAAGAGGAAGAAGTACTATGAAGATTACGGCTCGATCAACTGTTCTCTCGAAAAGGAGCCGAACCAAACTGTTTTATTTTCTTAATTTTACGGTACTTCATGCTAAATGAATGGACCTCGATGTAATTTCCCCTTTTCAGGTCCTTGATGTAAAATATACTCCTAGCGTCCGTGTAAAATTCAAACCTACAAGTTAGTGGTAAAACTTAAACGAATTTAAGGTTAGTTGTGAATGAGTATGAACAATCTTGGATTTCAAGACGAATGGCCAAGGTCATGGCCATATCTACATTATACATTACATAGATGATTCACAATCCCATATCCATGAATTTCATGCCGCCAAATTGGCCAAAACAAACAAACAGGGAAGTAGTACGAAGAGTATGGCTCGGCTAGCTGCTGTCTCGAGAAGGAGCCGAACCCGACTGTTTTCCCTGATTAATTTTAGGGTGCTCCGTGGTAATTAAATGTATAGACCTCGATGTAATTTTACCTTTTTTAGGTACTTACTGTAAAATGTACTCCCACCGTTCGTGTAAAATTTGAACATAAAAGCAAGTGGTAAAATTTAAACGTAATTAAGCTTATTAGTTGTCAATGAATATGAAAATCTTGCATTTCAAGCCGAAAGACCATGGTCATACATATTTACATCATACTTTATATGCTGATGATTCATGATCCCATAGCGAAGATTTTCATGCCAACAAATTTGGCCATATTTTGAAAACAAACGAACAGGAAGTAGTATGAAGAGTATGCATGGCTCGGTCAGCTTCTCTCTCTAGAAGGAGCAAAACATGACGGTTTTCCGTGCTTAATTTTAGTGTGCTTCGTGCTAAATGTATGGACCTCGATGTAATTTTACCTTGTTTAGGTCCTTGATGTAAAATGTACTCCAAATGTCCATGTAAAATTCGATCCTAAAAGCAAGTTGTAAAATTTAAACATGTTTAAGATTGTTATATGTTGATGAGTATGAACATTATTGGATATCAAGACGAACGACCAAGGTCATGGCCATATCTACATCATACTTTATGTCGATGATTTGTGATCCCATATCCAAGAATTTGCATGCCCCCAAATTTGGTCATATTTTGAAAATAATCAAAGAGGAAGTAGTATGAACAGTATGGCTCGATCGGCTTCTCTCACGAGAAGGAGCAAAACATGACTATTTTCCCTACTTAAGTTTAGGGCGCTTCGTGCTAAATGTATGAATCTCGATGTAATTTTACCTTTTTTAGGTCTTTGGTGTAAAATGTACTCCCACCGTCCATACGTGTAAAATTCGAACCTAAAAGCAAGTGGTAAAATTTAAACGTATTTAAGATTATTAGTTATCGATGAGTATGAATATTCTTGGATTTCAAGACGAACGACCAAGGTCATGGACATATCTACATCATACTTTATGCTGATGGTTCCTGATCCCATATCCAAGAATTTGCATGCGGCCAAATTTTCCCATATTTTGAAAACAAATGAAGAAGAAGTAGTATGAATAGTATGGCTCGATCAGCTTTTCTCTCGAGAAGGAGCAACACATGACTATTTTCCCTGATTATTTTTAGGGTGCTTCGTGCTAAATGTATGGACCTCGATGTAATTTTACCTTTTTTAGGTCCTTTATGTAAAATGTACTTCCACCATCCGTACATGTAAAATTCAAACCTAAAAGCAACTGTAAAAATTTAAGCGTATTTAAGATTATTAGTTGTCGATAAGTATGAACATTCTTGGATTTCAAGAAGAACGACTAATGTCATGGGCCTCATTGCCATATCTGCATCATACTTTATGTTGATGATTCATGATCCCCTATCCAAGAATTTGCTAGCCGCCAAATTTGGCCATATTTTGAAAACAAACGAAGGGGAAGTAGTATGAAGAGTATGTCTTGATCAACTTTTCTCTTGAGAAGGAGCAAAATATGACTATTTTTCCTTGCTTAATTTCAGGGTGCTTCGTGCTAAATGTATGGAGCTCGATAAAATTTTACCTTTTTAGATCCTTGATTTAAAACATATTTCCTACGTCCTTATGTGTAAAATTCAAACCTAAAAGCAAGTGGTAAAATTTAAACATATTTAATTTTATTAGTTGCCGATGAGTATGAACATTCTTGGATTTTATGCCGAACGACCAAGGTCATGGCCATACCTACATCATACTTTATGTTGATGATGATCCCATGTCTAGAAACTTTCCTGCCACCAAATTTGGCCATATATTTTGAAAACAAACGAAGAGAAAGTAGTATGAAGAATATGGCTCTGCTCTCTCGAGAAGGAGCCGGACCTGACTATTTCTCTTGCTTATTTTTAGGGTGCTTCGTGCTAAATGTAAGGACATGTATGTAATTTTATCCATTTTTAGGTCCTTGATGTAAATTGTACTCCCATCATCCGTGATGTTCCCATATTTGGGAGTAAATGGGTGAATCATGTCATGGTAATAATGTTGCCACTCGGAGTTTCCAACCATTAGATAAATCTAGCACGAAAACACTACTATATACATTCTAATCTAGATAGATCTGAGAACATTATATGGATCGGAGGGAGTAGTATATATGCATTCAAAACAAATTTTGTTTTCTCTCTCCTTCAGTGTGACATCACCTTCCCCACACGCAAAGAAAATTTGAGGACATTTCGAACTTTTTTTCTTTGGCACGGTGTGATTTGCTGTCCCTAGCTACCTACCGGAAAAAAACAGTAGCGCCTCAAACTAGCATTGTGGGCTGGAGCGTTTAAGAAATACTACTATATCTAATTTTCTGTTATTATTCCTTTTTTGCATAAGCGTCTAATTAATGTCCCGCCTTAGTTTTTCCCTAATATACCGGGTCGAAGTAGTCGATCCTACAACCGGAGGAGAACCCCCGCGCCAATCATCATCTTCCTCTGCCGCTCCGGCCCTTGCAGAAAGGTAGAAACCGCCAACCCATCCCGGTTAATATTCCATAGTACTCTTCCCCGAAACGACATCTGGAGCGATGAAGCGTAAGATATCTGAGCGCTACAGCCAGGCAATGGGATTTGGCAACCTCTACTACGGACCGCTGAGCAACATCAGCGGTCGCGCCGATCTTATGAGCACTGCTCGCATGGCTCGCGGCATGGTTGGCATGCGTCGAGGCATTGCAAAAGATCCTGGTCTCCCGTTTGGTTTGCCCTGCCTACTTCACTCTGACCCACAGACATGGCCACTAGACCCTGACGAGCAGGTAAAAATCAGTTTTGCATGATTTTTGTAGGACTCGAATCCTTAGATTCTTTCCTGCGGATTGAATTTGGATCAAAGGAATCGTGGTACGCAAATTCTTTTGAACTGCAACCCCCCACCCATGCTTAAATCTCATAGGAATTGGAACATCTACTTGAGGCTCAACTCTCATCGTGCCAATCACGTAGGTAATTTTCCTACATTTTATAATCGCCTGTTTTTCACCGGCAAACCTGTGAAATTCCTGTGGTCTTAATCCTGCATTCGAAAGAGTCCCAGGACTTTTGCTTTAGCGTCCCCCCTCCCCTCCAAACATACTAATCTGAAAACACAAGAACAACCATGATTGTTGATACTTGTAACGGAAGGTGTATTGGCCAATCAAGGCTGGCGTTATATTTTAAGTTTCATGTGTTTTACAAACACAAGATTTCTGTAAAAAGTTGGCTCTTTGGTTTACATGAATACAAAAACATAGAATTACTTTAAACATGGTAAAATCAAAGTCAAACCTCACGGGAGAGTATATTTATGATGTTATCGTGTCTCTTGGGACCTCATTCTTGTTGTTTGCGCGCGTAGGAATTTAAAAATGAGGTCCAAGTTGGATATGAAGAATTGCATATGAGTTTTGGAGGATTCTAACCCATAGGATTTTGGAAGATATCAAATTCCTATGGAGTCACTTCTTAGTTCCTATGTCCACCATTCCATAAGAATCTAAACACGAGCTCGAACCTCATTCTATTTCTCCTTTGAGAAGTCCAATGCGCTTACACTATATTCCTGCAAAACTCTTGTGTTTATTTCCTATTCACCATCCAAAGACACCTATTACAAAATTCCTGCAATTTTAATTCCTAAGATGAATTTACTGTACCTACCATGTCAATCCTGTGTTTTTCGCATTCCTACGTTTTTTAAAAACATTGATCGAAAGAGGCCCCTAATCTTGTTAATCAATCATAGGAAAATTTCCTGCGTTTTTTCCTCTGGTCCATTCCTCTGAACAGTGCCAGCATAGGAAACTTAACTATTCCTACACTTTTTCTTTAATGCAAACAAGACCTTATTCCTTGGTGTGTTTGTCTGCATGCATTCATGATTTATTCAACATGTTTCTGAATCTTTCAGATAGTAGTTTTTCCACAAAGCTAGATAGCACTACCCTTAGTGAAACACCTTGCATGCCCCTATATATGAAGAAAATCTGTTGCAGGGCATTGGCTCGTTGCTGATGCCACTAGACAATCCAACAGTAGAAGCATTTTTACCAGTTGATGATGACATACCCGGAACATGGGACGATGAAGGATTTGAAAACAAGGGCTGTTGGGTTGGTGCCAACGGAGAATGGATTGCGATTGCAAAGCACCCGGGGCGCTGGTACCTCCAAAACATCTATAGTATGGCACGTATCGAGTTGCCAGGTGTGCAGCGTGTTGATATTTATCCATCGGGTAACTAGTGTTTCCCCGGCCCCCCATGCACTTACCTCTACAAGAACGCGTATATAGAGCTACTGAAGATACAAATAGCAAAGAAATTGTACATATTTGACAACCAATGGTACTACAGTGCGATGGCGGTGTTTGAGAAATTCATTTCTACCATAGATTGTCCTGGTGACAGGGACTGGATTATCCTTCGAAACGACTATCTTGCACCAGCAACGTATGTCGATGCCATTGCCAAGTTTTTAATCAGTGGTTCTATTGATCGCATATACGCGGGGAGAGAACCACGAGGAGATGTTCTTGACTAGGAACTAAACAAGTGGGGTGAGTCCAGTTATTTAAAAGTAAAATTTATAAATACTTACAACTGCATTATTCATGATACTTTTGCTAACTGAAATGGACACACATGTATACTTGTAGGCCCGCGTGTCATATAGGCTCCAGTAATGTAAGAGCCGGCAAACGTCCAAGCTGGTGACGATGCCGAGGCTGAAGATATTGCATTACATAGCTGGTACTTAGCAGAGCTTGGCTGGAATATACTGTGGATTCACACCAGGGGTGCACGAACCAGCAGCCATGGTAATTTCGTATCATACATGGGTAGAGAACTGCTCACTTATCCCTCGCTCCGCTGCCACGTTTTCCAGAGGGCCCTTAATTTGGATGACCCTATAGCACCGGACTGGATCAGAAGGGATAATCTTGAAGGGAGGTTAGTGTTTGTGGGAATCAACCATCCATTCATCCTCGACCCCTTACAAACTCCGAACCTAGTGATGCCAATATTCACGAAGCTCTGCCAGTGTTTAGAGGAGACTATGTGTTTGCAACACATGTGCGCTGCCAACATCGCCCACAGCCAGTTTCAGATTGGAGCCACATGCACGTCAATGAGGGAGCTACCATACGTTTATCACTTAACTACACTGGAGCGGAACATAGAGAGCAAATGTTTGAGGCATCAATGTGGTTCATGCCAACCCTACCTCGTTAGAACTATGTGAAGTTTGACCAAAATACCGAAAAGCTGATTATGAGCACTCATAATATCATTTCTGTAGCTAGTACTTGTCACCATGTAATGTACAATACTATGTATGTAGAACTTTCATATTGTATTGTACTATCAGTACTTGCAACATCATTTCCACTATTCCTTGTACTAGGCACCATGTACGTAATAATATACTTTCATAGTACGTGTTTGATGTTTCTCTATTCAAGCACTCAAGCTGCCGTGCCCAATTTTCTAGGCAATTAATTTTTGCATGACAATTAGTAGTACTAGTCATCAACTCGTGCACTTGCACGGGCTAGATATTTTCCTACTTTTTCACCACTATCCTACAGATAAATTAAGTATCATTATACCTTCATGTAGATATGAAATTTTAATATTTTAATATGATGTGAAATATTGATATGATTAGCAATGTTAAATATTTTTAATGCTTTATATGAAACAAAGCATAGAATTTTCATAATGTCTACCACTAAAGTTATTTTTTCATATGAAGTTATTTGGAAATTTCAACATCTTCTATCTCCATCATAATCTTTATAAGGATTAATTTATCCGGTGTTTGTGTAACAATCTGCCAAACCTCATGGAGAAACATTAAACATAATTATATTTTAGGGCTTAAAGCTAATTAAAGTTTCAAGAATTTTGATGCATTGATATTTTGTAATTCCTAAGCAAGGTGAATTAGAAAAAATACTTCACTAACAAATGTGCCAACAAAAAGTAAAATATTTATAAAGACATAAAAAGAGCACCCTGGTTGCAAATATCACATATTGTTTCTGACCTAGTATATAAGAATCACAATACCACCTATGTTGGAGAACCTAGTACATGATTTAGTTTTCTCAAATTGGTCTTATGTGTGCCTCAACTCCTACAATATATCTTAATACATGAATTTGCATGGCATATTATTTACCGTACCCCTCAGACCCACACAAAAACAATATGTCATGATATAATTTATGATGTAAAGTTTAGGGTTCTACCAAAGTTTGTTGTATCATACTTGAGAGATAAATGTCATACCTACTCTTCCGAAAGCACCTCAATGATTGAGAAGTTGAAACCATTATTTTGATCATTCTTTGACCTCCTCTAGTTTGGTTGTGGGCAAGAAGATGATTATTTTCTCTTTTAGGTTGATCGAAATTCCTCTGCCTCTTTCATAGTTCTCAAATTTGTTATGATGTGCGCATGGGCTTATGGAGGTTCTTTTCGATGTAGTGATAACTCCATGCATCATCACCCCCTTCAGGTTTTTTAGTAATTAGCATGGAGATTGAAACAAAAATCATTCGACGTAAGTCAAGAATAATGTAATTGTTGTGAGAGAATCTTCATACTTACATGTTGATCAATAAGGTTCATCTTAGTACTAAATATTTTACCATAACTAATCAACATTTTTCTTCCGGACTCCCATAGGCTTGCTACTCTTGCCTTGATTGTTAGTTTCTTTCCTCTGCATGTAATCTTAACTCACTATGGGGCGCATGGCTTTGCATGGCATTGCATATTTCACCATTGAACTGAAATAGTATATAAGACATAGTCAGGCAATGTTTGTGCGAGATGGCTAGCGATTTCTATTTTATAGGACAACTTCTTTACCCAAAACCGTATTAGGCAGAATGTCAACATGTATAAGAAAACTACTCCCTCTGATCCAAATTAGTTGACTCAAATTTATTAAGATATAGATGAATCTAATACTAAATCATATCTAGATACAACGGAATCTAGACAAATCTAAGTTAACTAATTTGGGTCGAAGGGAGTATTATTAAGTATATATAAATTATTTGTAGTAATCGAGCCATGCATGAATCCTGAATAAGTTCATCTATCATGATGCATGCAAAGACGGCACCAAAGATACTATTTTTTTTTACCCCCCAAAAAAAAGATACTATTTTTTTTGAAACATGCAAATATTGATAATACATGGAAGCTCGGTAAAATTAATGAGTAGAGAAAGCGACATAATGCATCGTAGCTTGCATGTTCTTGTTCCGTATATCTCTGCTGAAACAAACTTACCACATCGTCGATTCATTGGCACTGTGTAGTTCTGTTTGATCGAGCCCCAGGTGCCGTTGCTCGTCTTGTTGAGAGTGCCCCTTGAAGTGCTAATCTGGTAGTGTTACAGAACTCCATGCTTTGTGCTGCCAGTAGGCATATATTGACGTACATCGACCTGATACATAGAGAAAGCCCAATGTGCATGGACAGACGCCCCTGCATCGCGGAGTCTATTTCCACCCTGAGACTACCACGGCATTGATTCCTGCGCGTAGTAATCTTGGCATGCCCCTAAACGAATATTAGTAGGACGATGCACCTGGAGTTTCTTAGGGACAGAGCACAACCCACATCAGATATCATGGGTAGAAACAGACAGATCGGATGCATTATGCTACCCTTCAAGAAAATAGAAGTCCAATTAACCATCGGTACAGTGATCTGTAAACTACACAAAGACATAGATGTACATCTGTCAAGGAGGAGTGATTACCTGAGGTAAGCAATTGACGATATTATTTCGATTTCATCGCTAGAAAAAATAGTGCTGCTGTTGGTAGTACTCCCATGTTTCTCCAGCAAAGAGGGTATTATTGGTAGCAAAAGTCATGTAAGGAATTTGTGCCTCCAACAGCAGACCTGCTTGCCGCCCCGTACTTGCCTAAAAATTAGACATATGTCCTGCAAGAGGTGTGTGCATCGTGGTGTCATCTAGTCCTCCACCGGGAAGAAGCAAGAGAGAGAAACAGGGGAGAATAAGAGCGATCAGCGGCAGCCTGATGGAGAAACAACAATGGTAAAACAGCCTGAGAACGTCTGTGAGAGATGTGCGCAGGAGGATGCGCCTGGCCATGACGGTAACGTCGGCTCGCTCGGGCGGAATTGCCGATCGCGGCGATGGTGGTTCTCCGAGGCGACATTACCGATCTAACGGAGGTTGCTAATTATACATCTCAGAGCGGCGACGGTGCGGTACCTAGTAGCAAATCTGACGGAGGCAGAGCATTGCTAATTTGATAGGGTCGGGACTCTACATAATGATTACGGTGAATTATACAACTCGGTTGTCCATGTTTTAATCTACGGTGAGTAACAACTTAGACGTGAGGATTAACGTGGAAGCTTGTATAGTGTCTCCAATTAGTAAATATAAGATTGTATTGGTGGCAAGGTTTGCTTTGTTCACAGCATTCGTGTAACCTCGCCGCATTTATTCCCTCACCAGCCCTCGCCCTCTCTCACACAGCACTCCTTAATCGTCATTGCGCTTCCCTCCATTGACAACCACCACCGCCGCTTACTCGTCTTAGGCGGGTCGGCTGCAGGCGACGGGCCCTGAAACCTCATCTATAGAGCCGTCGCATCCTTCAGACATCGCGGTGGTAGTGCGGTATGTACATAATCCCCAGAACCCTTGATCTTGATGATGAGATGTGGTCAATCTTTTATTAGCGCTTGGTTAACATTGGGTTGGTGTTGAATATAGTTCTCATCTAGTGCATTTAAACTGTCTGTATACTACAGTTCAGTTTTACACATGCAAGCTAGTTCCGGGGCTAGATCTATGGTGAACTGTAATAATAAGTTTAAATTTTATATTGATGTATCCACGGCTGATGATGATTTGGGAGACCACTCGTATGTTTTGCTTTAGATTTGTCTAGGGGTGGAGGTCCCTTTAATTTGGGCAAGTTAGGGCGGCTGCTGCCCTACCCTGATTTTTGCCAAAATTTCGAGTACATGTATGCATCTTTAGCATCGACGACAGGTAGAGCTCATCCTGTTTGTCCGTTCGTTTGTTCCTGGGTGTTCGGTATCTGTACTGCTCAATAAAGAACTGCACTAATGTGATGCCTAGACCTTGGAAGTAATACTAATATAATCGGTGTTCATGCTAGCTAGAGTTAAGACTTTAATTTGTGTACTTCGATAAGAAAATTGCTCCACTGTACTTTCTTAGCTGATCTTGTATTGTACTCTATCAGCTAATACTGTACTATTTCACAGTTATTGATAGCTGGTAGAGACATTATCTGTCCACGGGATTTTTTTTGTAGTGTTTGGGCAAGAAGAGCTTGGATAGACTCATCATCGAAGAAGACAAGAGAGTCATGTACAGTCTGGATGGAGGGGCTAGCCAGGAACACCCACTTGGAGAACACCTGTGATGAGTTCTACAAGATGCTGTTAATACCGGGAGGATTATACGTGCGGAGCATACCCAACTCCTTTTTGCTAACATTTGGCGGTGAGTAACCAGAGGCCATCAAGCTGAAGATATGCAAAGCCTACAGCTGGGACGTCGAGCTGAAGAAGCAAGATGGCAAGGTCATCCTTGCCGAAGGATGGCTAGATTTTGTCAAAGCGCATGACTTGAAGGTAGGATACTTTCTGGTATTCAAGAAGCTTGCCACCACTTCCTTTAAGGTGATAGTATTTGATCATGATAACTGCGAGAAGGTGATCAGATGTGCAGGTTATCACCCATCATTTGATGGACAATTTACTATATCGTAGGTGTATTAATGTAGTGAATGTCGTTTCTAATTATAACTATTCTGTAAAGAGTTGCTTGAACCTTCTGTTATCATGCATCCTGTTGGAACACCGTGGTACTTAATTGCGCTAGGCTCCAATGTGGAGGTATTTATTGTACTATGTTTGCAGCAAAACTGCAAAACAAATATCTAGTGTACTACTGCTAGTATTGTACTACCTCCTGTTCAAAAGTATTAGGGCTAGACATAAAACTCGAAACTCGATGAGTTTAATGAGCACTCATTTGCTCGGCTCATTCAAAATCGACTCGTTTCCTTAACGATCTTGGCTGAGCTGCAATTTTTGTTCGATATCCTTAACGAGCTAAACGATCGAGTTAACGATGTTCGTGAGCTACTCGTTAAGCTCGGTAACAACCAAGGTAAGGCCCACTTATGTTGCTACATGTCTAATCTGGCAGCCCATCTAAGGAAAACATCTAGCCCATTGAGTAAGACTGATAAATCCAGGAGCGAGAACGACCGACCAAAAACCTTACACTAGACTCCCCCGGTCGATTCAGAATATTTCTTATGTGTCTCGTCAACTCGTCATCTCCCATTGCATACCCATCTCCATCTTCTTGATCTGGATCTGCTGCCGCGGCACTGACCGAACCTTGTCGATTGTCGTTTTTAATTATTGGTATGCCTCTATCTGAGGCTGATACATTTTCATAACGAGCGGCTCGTGAGCGACTCGTTAACATCTAATGAACCGAGCTGAGCTTTACTTTTTGCTCATTATCCTTAACGAGTTTAACGAGCATGAACCTAAACGAGTCGAGCCTTAATGAGCATGAGCCTAAACGAGTCGAGCCTTAATGGGTCGAGCTGCTTGATAGTCTAGCCCTACAGTATAATCCTTTTAGCAAACTAAACAAATATCACCTGGTCAAACATGATAGTAGTAGTAACTCTAGTCGGCGTACACGGTAGTGTGCCGGCTTAGCTGTAATGGCCTAGGTTGTGACATGGTTAATTTAGGGCACGACAGTGTGCCGTCCTAGGTACAAAATGCGCGAGGATTTCAGATGGTTAATTTAGTGCACTGCAGCATGTAGGCCAAGCTAATCGGCATCCTAGATGCAGCTCCAGAGGCCTTGCAAAAAACTCGTTCAAAGAGCCATCCCATCTTCCCCATCTCGGCTATTTTTATCCCCACTCACCAACACCACCTGGCCGCATTTGTGATCATCTCCAGTGCATGCTTTGCACATTTTCCTCGCCATCTCGCCCGCTGCATCGGATCTTGCAGGCCGCACGCCACCCCTCTCCAAAAGTCCCCCGATAGTCATACTCTGGGCCGACCTCTTCCCCCCAATCCATCTCGATGTCGCAATCAACAGACAACTCACTGCACGGCGTCTGGAGCAAGGTCGGCGACGACATTTTCAACAAAATCGCTATGCGTCTGGACACTACCAGCGCCGCCCGGCTGGCCACATGCTCCAAGCAGCTGTACCGCCAAGTCGCGGGCGGAAAAGGTAGTAGATGCCCCAACGACCACTGCGGGACATCCGTCCCCTACAACGACGTCTACGACCACATAATCTGGTGCTTTCACGTCCAGCAAGTCTACACGGATCCTAGATGCGAGTTCATCACCTCGTCGGTAGAGCTAACACATATGGTAGAGCTCGTCCTCCACCTCAGAGTTGCCCACTCGAGGACTGCGCCCATAATGCCCTATAGCCACAAACACTAGGAGCCGTCTAAGCCTATAACTACCTCGGTGAATTACGCTCTTAGTTACATGCCTAGATGAACGAAAGTGGTTAAAATAGTACGGTGGGGCGCAGGGCCACTCATGGTAGACCTTTCGGCCGTCCTAACCACTTTCAGACATCGGGACAAGAACGAGCGGCGTAATCGGCAGGCGAAGGGATCAACTACATACACAAATGAGTATGTATGCAAGCCACATACAACAGTCCTCAGAGCCATTCCATCTAAAAGAAATAGAAATAGTGCAACGCCATACGGCAAGATTCAAACGTCCTAGATAGATATAATAATTTAGGATAGCTCCTCATACATCACACATCAGAGTATCAGGCGGAAGCGGAAAACAAGATCCGAGTACGGATAAGAAGCAAATCGGCATAAGATGCCCCATAAATAAACCCATCCCGCCCATAGATCTCACGGATCCCTGTTCCCGGAATCTCTACACCGAATGATCGTTGCCAACATGATCTGTCTCCTCCACCCAGTATCCATCTTGCGGGTACACCTGTTCATCTGAATCAAACAATTTATCGTGTGAGACCCTAGGGATACTCAGCAAGTCTTTATGCCGCTAAAGGGGACACAACCTGGGGTGACGCAATTGCAGCAAAAGATAATATCTAGGAATTCTATAGATACTCGCTAACCATCTGCCTAACCAATGATAGACGGATGTCCGTGAATTAAGAACAACAGTTATAACAGTATATTTAACAGATCCATCCTCCTGCTCGCTTACGAACGAGGAAGCGGACGAACAACCCCCATCATCTGTTGGCAGTTTTATTAACCATTCCATGAGTATTGCACTACTTACTACTCAAGTACTTAGTCAAATTAAAAGCGGTACTTTAGTTTACTTGTCTATGATCGAGAAACTGTGCTCCAAGTCGTCCATAACCGCGGACACGGCTTTCAGAAATATTTACCCTACAGGGGTGCACGAATAGCAACACACATTCGATCAAACTCGGAAAAACCAAATCAAAACCCAACGAGGCATTCACGACAAAGCAATCACAGGATTCAGAAATATTTTAGGGGGCCACCCCATTAAGCTACCCGCGACGAAGTTGGCCGGCTCCGAGACGGACCCAAGGTGCGTCAATGGCTGTAAATGACTGGGAACCCGAAAGTGTGACTGGGCTGGTCGATACCGCGAAAACACTCCGCATCCAAAACAGTACAGGTGCTCCGCACACAATCTTAATAAAACAGTAAAGCATGGCATAAGTACAGGATAGTAACAAAGCCCCAAACTACTTTGTGGCCCCAAGAAATTAGAACGAATCAAGCTCTGGCTCAGGGGGGTCCATAAGGCCTCCCGGATGTGGATAGTGCGAATAGTCAAGGAACAGGAATCAAGTACTCAGGGTCCTACGGGACACAAGTGACCATGAAAAACCAAATAGCAGATATTTCTCACCGGTGCCTCTTTCATTAGTTATCCCATTACTACTCAGGTTATGTTGCTTAGGTACCTCGTTATTCATCAGACTCTCACATACCCTACACATGCTTTTCTACGACTCGCATGGCTCAAACAACTCCTGTAGTAATGGCTCATGGGATGGAGGAACAAGTTTCGGCGGGGTTTAAAAGTAAAGGCTATGCAGTACTTGGGATTCAATTTAATGCAATCGCGACTCAATGATGCAAGAATAAGATAGAGGCAATAGGTACTGTATGTATGCAAGCATGTGGTAGTGCTTGCCTGGCAGCTCAGTTGAAGCGAGAGATGGATCTGGGTAGTACTCCTGTGATTCCTGGTAATTCTCCTGCTGGGCGTCTATTCGAAGAAGAACCAAACAAACAAGGGCCAACATAAATAAAGTGCACAAGCATATGAATTAAAGTGCGACAAGCAAACAAGCATGCCATGATGAATGGTGCACAATTTACATGGCATTAAAGTAGCATGGCATGGTGAGGTGTGGAATACAAGAATAAAGCATTTTATTATTTATTTGGTCCCATTTTGTTGTCATAAGAAGTTCAGATGTTTAATAATGACATGATGCATGCTTCAATTCAGAACAAGGAATGCATAGATAGAACGGGCTCGTCGCGCTGTTCGATTTAGACATATTATTTGTCAAATTTGGAGTTGTAGAATTAAAGTTATTAATTAATTAAGGAAAATGGCATTTTATTGTAATTTTAATCATCTCGAAAATTTAAAGTGTTCAAACATTATTTTGAAGGGCATATTTTAATTCCTCACATTTTTCTGATTCCAAAACATATATCATTTGTATTATTTGGATTTGTATTTTAAAAATTATTTAAATCTGATTTGAAATTTGAATTTAAACAATTTCTGAAAAATTTATTCAAACAGAAAACAGAAAAACGTTTTACACTTAGGCCAACCTAGCCACAGTCACGGACAGGTGGGCCAGCTGCTGGTGGGGCACGGGCGCGCGGAAATTCTTTTCTCACCGGGGCTCTGGCTAGCCCATGCGATTGACAAGCGGGACCAGCGGCTACGGCCCACGTGCCAGTGGCGGGTAACCCGCAGAGGCTGACAGGTGGGGAGCGGCTGGAGCGCGGGTGGGTTATTCTAAATGGCAGGGGTGTTTCTGTAAGATACGCGAGAAGCTGACTGGTGGGGCTAGCGAGGAGCGCGGGTGGAGCTGGCAAAAAACGTAGGGGGTTATGTGCAAAAAGGGTCGCGTGCACTGTTTCTCTTCTTGTTCTCTGACGGACTGACGGCACGCACGGCGCGGCGCAGCGGGGATTCGATCCCGCGACCTCGCACGCGCGAGTGGCGGCGGCTACCGCTAGGGTGGCTTGTGGTAGTTGGAGGAACGGGATCGCACGGCTAGATAGGATTCCCGCGATGCACAGAGAGAAGGCGACGATGAACCCGCCATGCGCAGAGGGCATTCGGCACGACGTTCGGCGAGACTAGGAAGCGGCGGCGAAATAGAAGATGTCTGGGAGGATCACGGGCTCACCGCGGGGTTGTCGGTGGGGTTGGCTCGGGCAGGGAAGCGGCCGATCGGCGAGGATGCAGGAGCTCCGGCGACCTAGGGTTCCGGGGGAGCGGCGAGGATCTGGTAGTCCTGGTGACCTTCTCCTCCTCGCTGGGCCGGTCAAGGTGGAGCAGTGGTACCTCCTTGGTCTTCTAGACCACCTCCACGACGTGCACGCCGGCCGTAACGACGAGACGCAGGGGTAGACGGCGGCGAGATCTGGCGACGGTGAAGAGGGAGGGTAGGCGCGGCAGAGCTTGGGGTGGATCTGGGCGATGTTGGAGAGATGTGGGGGATGAGGACAACGCGAGGGAGAGAGAGGAGAGGCTGGTGGGCACGGGGTAGGGAAAAGTGGCTTCGGCCCTTTTTCCATCCTTCTCACGTGCTTGCTCAGGCTGGGGCAGGTAGGCATGGAGAGGGCTGCAGGTGGGCCAGGTGGGGACGGTGAGGAGTAGCAGCTGGGGCCAGCATGGCAGGTAGAGAGAAAGAGAGAGGATAGGGGGCTCAGGTGTAGCTAGGGTTAGCTTAGGGAGGGGCTCGGGTTAGGGTTTGTTAGGGATGGGGTAGGGGTAGCTGAGGTGTGGGGCCGAGGAGAGAGGGAGTGGCCACATGGTTCATCATGGTAGAGAGAGAGAGGTGAGAGAGGTGTGGTAGGGTTAGGGTTTAAGTAGAACTAGGGTTAGAGGAAAAATTAGAGAGAGAGAAAAATAGGTTAGGTTTTGATTAGGGTTTTAGGTTTTTGAAATTGTTTAAGAGATCATACCAAGAGGAAAGTGGGGCTTGATCTAGCATAAGCTAAGGTGAAGGAGAAACCATGAAAAAGGGAGAGAAATGAGATATGTAGAATGAGCCTCATTTGATCATGCATGAAGAAATTAAAATGGGATTGAGGAGAATATGGGGATGGTGGAGAGAGGGATGGAGAAGATCCACAAAGGAAAGACCCAATAAAACCAAGAGGACTCAAATGGGATAAAGGTGGTGGTACTCTTGCATGACCCATGCAAAAATAATAAAGGCCATGATTTATTTTGTGAAAACAATAATAATAATATGGCATTATTCTTATGCATCCCCAAGAAGTGGAATAAGGCCAAGCAAAAGACTTTAGATTAGATCCACCCCACCCACATGGGCTAGAATAAAATCAAAAGAAAAAGAATTACAAGCTCATGGATAATAGGATGGTGGAATTATAAGGTGGTGAAAAGAAAAGTGATGGATTTGAATAAAAGATATGCCCCCAACTCAACTTGGGCATTTAAACAATATATCAATAGCCAAATACAATATCAAGAGGAAAATACAATTAATAATGCATATGAGAGAAGAACCAAAAGAAAAGGGTTTTATATGATGCTCAAATGCAAGGTGGCATGATGACATGAGCATGATATAATTATGATGCACAATTATATATAGGAAGTAGCCATTATCTTACTAGACCAAGTAGCATTACAATTGTTAGACAATTGGGATGCTACAACTCTCCCCCACTAAACAGGAATCTCGCCCCGAGATTCTAGGAAGAAGAAGACTCAAAGAGGGTAGGGTACTTGGCACGGAGCTCATCTTCACGTTCCCAAGTGGCTTCATCAACGGAATGGTGCGACCACTGCACCTTGCAGAACTTGATGGACTTGTTGTGAGTCCTTCTTTCTGCGACTTCAAGAATTTTTGTGGGGTGTTCTTGATAAGACAGATCTTCTTGGAGATTGATGAGTTCATGGTCCACGGTCCTGCCGGGATCCTTGAAGCACTTTTTGAGTTGAGAGATGTGGAACACATCATGGACTTTGAGTTGTTCAGGGAGCTCAAGAGCATAAGCAACTTCTCCTCTTCTTCCACGAATTTTGAAAGGACCGATGTATCTAGGAGCCAGCTTTCCTTTGATACAAAAGCGGTGTGTGCCTCTCATGGGAGTAACACGAAGGTAAACGAGATCACCAGGGACATACTCCATGTCCGTGTGCTTCCTGTCATAATTGCTCTTCTGGCGACTTTGAGCAATCTTCAGGTTTTCAAGAATGATGTGAACTTTCTCCTCCGCTTGAGTTACAATGTCAGGGCCAAACAATAATATTTCACCTGCGCCCGACCAACCAATCGGAGTTCTGCATTTGCGACCATAGAGAGCCTCAAATGGTGCCATCTTTAGACTTTTCTGGAAGCTGTTGTTGTAAGAGAATTCAGCATAAGGAAGACATTCTTCCCACTTCATGCCGAAAGAGATAACACAAGCACGGAGCATATCTTCCAGAATCTGATTGATCCTTTCAACTTGTCCTTGCGACTGAGGGTGGTAAGCTGTGCTGAAGTTTAATTTTGTTCCCAAAGCATTTTGGAAACTTCCCTAGAACTTGGAAGTGAAGATGCTTCCACGGTCTGAACTGATCTCAAGAGGAACCCCATACAGAGAGACAATTCTGTTGATATAGAGCTCAACCAACTGAATTGCAGAAATTATTTCCTTGACTGGAAAGAAGTGAGCTACTTTGGAAAGCCTGTCAATGACAACAAAGATTGCATTGTTTCCCTTCTGCGACCTTGGAAAACTAGTGATGAAGTCCATCTCTACTTTCTCCCATTTCCATTCCGGAGGCTCCAATGGTTGTAGAAGACCGGAAGGTTTCTGATGGACAGCTTTAACTCTGCGACAAACATCACACTCCGAGACATACTTGGCACAATACCGTTTCAAACCAGGCCACCAATATTGTGTTTTCAAGTCCATGTACATCTTAGTGCTTCCAGGGTGGATAGAAAGAACAGAATCATGCGCCTCCTTGAGAACTTGCTCTCTTAAACCCAGGTAGTTCGGAACAAACATCCGGTGTTCAAAGAAAAGAGTGCCTTGGTCATCTACGTGGAAAGACTCATACTTCGGAAGCTGAACGTTGGAAATGATCTTTTTAGTGTAAGGATCACCAAGCTGAATGGAACAGACCTTTTCTTCCAAGAGAGGTGTTGCTATAAGGTTCAGAAGATACCCTTGATCCACAATTTCAAGGTTGAGTTTGCGGAATTCCTCGCACAAGAGAGGCTATTATTCTTCCACAATGAGATTGTTGACATAAGCTTTTTGGCTGAGAGCATCGGCCATGACATTGGCTTTGCCTAGAGTGTAGTTGATGGTCAAATCGAAATCATTGATTGTTTCAATCCACCTCCTCTGACGAAGGTTGAGATCAGGTTGTGTGAATATATACTTCAGACTCTTGTGATCAGAAAAGATCTCACAACGGTTGCCAAGCAAGTAATGCCTCTATACTTTCAAAGAAAAGACAACTGCTGCGAGTTCGAGGTCATGTGTAGGATAGTTGATCTCATGCGTCTTCAACTGCCGAGATGCATAAGCAACAACTTGCTTTTCTTGCATAAGGACCGCACCCAATCCTTGCAATGAAGCATCACAGAAAATCTGGAAAGGCTTTGATGTATCTGGAGGAACCAAGACTGGTGTGGAAGTGAGCTTCTCTTTGAGTGTTTCAAAGCTTGCTTGACATGCAGGAGTCCAAAGGTATTTCTTGCCTTTCTTGAGGATATTGGTAAGAGGCTTCGCAATCTTTGAGAAATTTTGAACGAAGCGACGGCAGTAACTGGCCAAACCAAGGAAACTCCGGACTTCTTTGACATTTATGGGTGGAAGCCAGTCCATAATTGTCTTAATAGTTTCTGGGTTGACGGCAATGCCCTTGGTAGAGATGACGTGACCAAGGTATGTGACTTGAGGCAGCCAGAATTCACACTTGGAGAACTTTGCATACAGGCGGTTCTCACGAAGCTTGTTTAGGACACACCGAAGGTGTTCTTCATGTTCTTCTTTTGACTTAGAATAGACTAGAATGTCATCCAGATAGACCACAACGAACTTATCAAGATATTCCATGAAAACCGAGTTCATAAGCCTCGAGAAGGTGGCATGTGCATTGGTGAGGCCGAAAGACATGACCGTGTACTCATACACGCCATAGCGGGTGGTGAAAGCTGTTTTAGGAACATCTTCCTTGCGGATCTTGATTTGATGATAGCCACTTCTCAAATCAAGTTTAGAGAATACCACGGCTCCAGCTAACTGATCGAAGAGATCATTAATCCGCGGAAGGGGATATTTATTCTTGATTGTTTTAGCATTGAGTGCCCGATAGTCAACACAAAGTCTATCAGTCTTGTCTCGCTTCTTCACAAAGATGGTTGGACTACCCCAAGAAGAAGTACTGTGCTGAATGAAACCCAACTTCTCTTGTTCATCCAACTGACGGTTGATTTCAGCCAACTCAGCAGGACCCATTTTATAAGGCCGCTTGGAAACAGGAGCGGTACCAGGTTCAAGTTCAATGACAAACTCAACCTCACGATCCGGAGGCATACCTTGCAACTCTTCAGGAAAACATCTGGAAACTCACAGACTACAGGAACACTCTGAATACCTTCCATAGCATCATTATTCAGAGCCGCCAAAGAATGAAGCTGAATTGCAGGAGTCAGACTTGGAGAATAGACTATATGGCCTTCGGGAATTTTCAGAGAAACCGAACGTTCAGCACAATCAATCACAGCTGCATTTTTTGTCAACCAATCCATGCCCAAGATAACATCCACGTCAGAATTTCCCAGAATAATTAAGGAAGACGGAAACGAAGAACCACCAATCTCAATTTGATTGTTATGGCTGATTTTAGAAGATGCCATTGTTGCTCCAGGAGAAAGAACCATTAAACGCTTGGGGAGAGGATCCATTGCTAACTCATTCTCATTTGCAAACTTGTGAGAAACAAAAGAATGTGAAGCATCAGAATCAAAAAAACTCGTGCAGGAACTGAGTTAACAGGAAGCATACCCATCACAACTCCAGGAGCATGCTCAGCTTGAGCGACGTTGACACAGTTGGCACGAGCAACCGTAGACCCAGGCTTGGTGTTGATGTTGAGAGCCCGAGGTGGAGGTGCACGAATCATAGGAGCACTTGTCGCAGGTCTTTGAGGTGGTGGTGGAAGAGCTTTGTTGTTCATTGGACAATTCCAGTGTTGATGCCCAGTGTTTCCACAAGTATAGCAAGCACCAGGTGGACGTGGAGCAACGTAGCCAGGGACTCCGCCAGGCGCTCCAGGGTAGTTGTGGTTGTAGCCCCTGGGAGCCGAAGTGAAGGAGTTTGGTGGCCTTGGTGCGTAGCTTGACGGTCTTGGTGGAGCAGGGAGTGACGGTGGGGTGTTAGGAACCCAGACAAGACGCTTAGAAGGAGCTGTCATAGCAGAAGAGCTTGTTGTATCACGACTGTGTTTCTTTGACTCCTCAAACAATTGCCTACTTGCTTCTTCCTGCAGAGCTATGTGTTGGAGTTCCAGAAAAGACGCCGGCCTTGCATGAGTGATTGCATATTTGATGGAAGCATTGAGGCCTTGCGGAACCTCTTTTGCTTTTTCTTGTCATCAGAGATCTCATCGCCACCATAACGAGAAAGGTTCATGAAGTTTTTGATGTAGGTGTTGACATTGTCAGTGCCCTGCTTGAGGTTGAGAAACACTTCCTTCATCCTTTCCATGACAATTTCTGACAGATTTTGCTCTTTGAAAGCAGCAGTGAATTGCTCCCAAGTAGGCTGAAAACCAGAAAGATCTGCCTTGAGGTAATTTTCCCACCAGAGAGCTGCATCTCCCTTCAGAAGATGAGTGGCACATTTGACCCATTCTTGCTCGGGAACATCCGTAGTCATCAGCAACCTTGACACTTCACGAAGCCAATCATCCGCATCAAGTGGCTGATCAGACACCTCAAATTGGCGTGGGTGGAACTTGAGAAAACTCTTGATGTCTCCTCGCTTGGGAGGTGGAGGTAGCAGAACAAACTCATTCCTCCCCACGCTTTCCTCGAAGCGTTGTTGGTTCTGCTGCATAGTGCCCAAAGCATTTGCAATACTTGCCAAAGCAGCCCCAAGTTCGGGTGGTATGTCCTCCTCAGAACGGCGTGGTGGTTCCATCCTGTGATTGATATAAAACACAAGTCAGTACTATAATGGAGAATGATAATAATCCAAAATAGTACCAAAATGGAATTAACCAATATTAAAGGATGCAATTCACTGAGATGATATTAAAATATCAACAAAGTTCAAGGCAACTAGAAGATATTAAGCATAACGCACACGACTGAACAAGGAGTGTGGTACACAACTAACAAAGAAAAAATTTCCGCAAATTTTGGCATTAAAATACCACCATATGCGCAAAAACCACTTCACGAATCAAGATTAGTAACTCTACTAGTTCAACATACAAGAGCAAATGATAATAGTAGTGGTATGGTCGCGACTCCATCCCGCACTCAAATCATTACTCCGCACATGAATCAGTAAAACACATATCCCAACACCTTCTTCTTAAGAGGAACCTAAAGATTGGTAACTACGAAAAAGAACACCCCAACAAGATAACGTCGGATAACAAAGAGTAAGATAGATCGCATCGGTATGCAACAAATCAGAATAGATCGCGTCGGTTTACAAAGGCCTGTCGGTATGGAATGTACCAACAGTTGATAACCAAAAGGCAGATAGTGATAACATTTGGATGCAACAGATAGACAAAGAATTCACACACACACACAACCTATGGTACTACGGAACCCAGAACACGTGAATCCTAGTTTGAATTTTAGAAGAGGATTGAAAACGTTACACTTCCTTACCAGAAAAAGGGTGGGTGGGTGGGTAAGAAGAAAAATGGAAGCAGTCCTACTCTCACGTTTTGTTTTTCCCTTGTATACATAGCTACCAAAATATTTACTAGACTGACAACGACCATTTTGGCTGAGACCCTGAAGGGCGGGACGGCTCATACCAATTGTAACTACCTCGGTGAATTACGCTCTTAGTTACATGCCTGGATGAACGAAAGTGGTTAAAATAGTACGGTGGGGCCCAGGGCCACTCACGGTAGACCTTTCGGCCGTCCTAACCACTTTCAGACATCGGGACAAGAACGAGCGGCGTAATCGGCAGGCGAAGGGATCAACTACATACACAAATGAGTATGTATGCAAGCCACATACAACAGTCCTCAGAGCCATTCCATCTAAAAGAAATAGACATAGTGCAACACCATACGGCAAGATTCAAACGTCCTAGATAGATATAATAATTTAGGATAGCTCCTCATACATCACACATCAAAGTATCAGGCGGAAGCGGAAAACAAGATCCGAGTACGGATAAGAAGCAAATCGGCATAAGATGCCCCATAAATAAAAACATCTCGCCCACAGATCTCATGGATCCCCGTTCCGGAATCTCTACGCCGAATGATCGTTGCCAACATCATCTGTCTCCTCCACCCAGTATCCATCTTGCGGGTACACCTGTTCATCTGAATCAAACAATTTATCGTGTGAGACCCTAGGGGTACTCAGCAAGTCTTTATGCCGCTAAAGGGGACACAACCTGGGGTGACGCAATTGCAGCAAAAGATAATATCTAGCAATTCTATAGATACTCGCTAACCATCCGCCTAACCAATGATAGACGGATGTCCGTGAATTAAGAACAACAGTTATAACAGTATATCTAACAGATCCATCCTCCTCCTCGCTTACCAACGAGGAAGCGGATGAACAACCCCCATCATCCGTTGGCAGTTTTATTAACCATTCCATGAGTATTGCACTACTTACTAGTCAAGTACTTAGTCAAATTAAAAGCGGTACTTTAGTTTACTTGTCTATGATCGAGAAACTGTGCTCCAAGTCGTCCATAACCGCGGACACGGCTTTCAAAAAGATTTACCCTACAGGGGTGCACGAATAGCAACACACACTCGATCAACCGCGGAAAAACCAAATCAAAACCCGACGAGGCATTCACGACAAAGCAATCACAGGATTCAGAAATATTTCAGGGGGCCACCCCATTAAGCTACCCGCGACGAAGTTGGCCGGCTCCGAGACGGACCCAAGGTTTGCATTAATGGCTGTAAACGACTGGGAACCCGAAAGTGTGACTGGGCTTGTCGATACCGCGAAAACACTCCGCATCCAAAACAGTACAGGTGCTCCGCGCACAATCTTAATAAAATAGTAAAGCATGGCATAAGTACAGGATAGTAACAAAGCCCCAAACTACTTTGTGGCCCCAAGAAATAAGAATGAATCAAGCTCTGGCTCAGGGGGGTCCATAAGGCCTCCCGGATGTGGATAGTGCGAATATTCAAGGAACAGGAATCAAGTACTCGGGGTCCTACGGGACACAAGTGAGCATGAAAAACCAAATAGCAGATATTGCTCACCGGTGCCTCTTTCATTAGTTATCCCATTACTACTCAGGTTATGTTGCTTAGGTACCTCGTTATTCATCAGACTCTCACATACCCTACACATGCTTTTCTACGACTCGCATGGCTCAAACAACTCCTGTAGTAATGGCTCATGGGATGGAGGAACAAGCTTCGGTGGGGTTTAAAAGTAAAGGCTATGCAGTACTTGGGATTCAATTTAATGCAATCGCGCCTCAATGATGCAATAATAAGATAGAGGCAATAGGTACTGTATGTATGCAAGCATGTGGTAGTGCTTGCCTGGCAGCTCAGTTGAAGCGAGAGATGGATCTGGGTAGTACTCCTGTGATACCTGGTAATTCTCCTGCTGGGCATCTATTCGAAGAAGAACCAAACAAACAAGGGCCAACATAAATAAAGTGCACAAGCATATGAATTAAAGTGCGACAAGCAAACAAGCATGCCATGATGAATGGTGCACAATTTACATGGAATTAAAGTAGCATGGCATGGTGAGGTGTGGAATACAAGAATAAAGCATTTTATTATTTATTTGGTCCCATTTTGTTGTCATAAGCAGTTCAGATGTTTAATAATGACATGATGCATGCTTCAATTTAGAACAAGGAATACATAGATAGAACGGGCTCGTCGCGCTGTTTGATTTAGACATATTATTTGTCAAATTTGGAGTTGTAGAATTAAAGTTATTAATTAATTAAGGAAAGGGCATTTTATTGTAATTTTAATCATCTCGAAAATTTAAAGTGTTCAAACATTATTTTGAATGGCATATTTGAATTCCTCACATATTTTTGATTCCAAAACATATATCATTTGTATTATTTAGATTTGTATTTTAAAAATTCTTTAAATCTGATTTGAAATTTGAATTTAAACAATTTCTGAAAAATTTATTCAAATAGAATAGAGAAAAATGTTTTACACTTAGGCCAACCTAGCCACAGTCACCGATAGGTGGGCCAGCTGCTGGCGGGGCACGGGCGCGTGGAAATTCTTTTCTCACCAGGGCTCTGGCTAGCCCATGCGATTGACAAGCGGGACCAGCGGCTACGGCCCACGTGCCAGTGGCGGGTAACCCGCAGAGGCTGACAGGTGGGGAGCGGCTGGAGTGCGGGTGGGTTATTCTGAACAGCAGGGGCGTTTCTGTAAGATACGCGAGAGGCTGACTGGTGGGGCTAGCGAGGAGCGCGGGTGGAGCCGGCAAAAAACGCAGGGGGGTTAAGTGTAAAAAGGGCCGCGGGCACTGTTTCTCTTCTTGTTCTCTGACGGACTGACGGCACGCACAGTGCGGCGCAGCGGGGATTCGATCCCGCGAACTCGCGCGTGCAAGCGGCGGCGGCTACCGCTGGGGTGGCTTGTGGTAGTTGGAGGAACGGGAACGCGTGGCTAGATAGGGTTCCCGCGATGCACAGCGAGAAGGCGACGACGAACCCGCCGTGCGCACAGGGCGTTCGGCACGACGTCCGGCGAGACTAGGAAGCGGCGGCGAGATAGAAGATGTCTGGGAGGATCACGGGCTCACCGCGGGGTTGTCGGTGGGGTTGGCTCGGGCAGGGAAGTGTCCGATCGGCGAGGATGCAGGAGCTCCGGCAACCTAGGGTTTCGGGGGAGCGGGGAGGATCTGGCGGTCCTGGTGGCCTTCTCCTCCTCGCTGGGTCGGTCAAGGTGGAGCAGTGGTACCTCCTTGGTCTTCCAGACCACCTCCACGACACGCACGCGACCGGAACGACGAGACGCAGGGGTAGACGGCGGCGACTGGCGGCGAAATCTGGCGACGGTGAAGAGGGAGGGAAGGCGCGGCAGAGCTTGGGGTGGATCTGGGCGATGTTGGAGAGATGTGGGGGATGAGGACAACACGAGGGAGAGAGAGGAGAGGCTGGTGGGCACGGGGTAGGGAAAAGTGGCTTCGGCCCTTTTTCCATCCTTCTCACGTGCTTGCTCGGGCTGGGGCAGGTAGGCATGGCGAGGGCTGCAGGTGGGCCAGGTGGGGACGGTGAGGAGTAGCAGCTGGGGCCAGCATGGCAGGTAGAGAGAAAGAGAGAGGAGAGGGGGCTCGGGTGTAGCTAGGGTTAGCTTAGGGAGGGGCTCGGGTTAGGGTTTGTTAGGGATGGGGTAGGGGTAGCTGAGGTGTGGGGCCGAGGAGAGAGGGAGTGGCCAGATGGTTCATCATGGTAGAGAGAGAGAGAGGTGAGAGAGGTGTGGTAGGGTTAGGGTTTAAGTAGAACTAGGGTTAGAGGAAAAATTAGAGAGAGAGAAAAATAGGTTAGGTTTTGATTAGGGTTTTAGGTTTTTGAAATTGTTTAAGAGATCATACCAAGAGGAAAGTGGGGCTTGATCTAGCATAAGCTAAGGTGAAGGAGAAACCAAGAAAAAGGGAGAGAAATGAGATATGTAGAATGAGCCTCATTTGATCATGCATGAAGAAATTAAAATGGGATTGAGGAGAATATGGGGATGGTGGAGAGAGGGATGGAGATGATCCACAAAGGAAAGACCTAATAAAACCAAGAGGACTCAAATGGGATAAAGGTGGTGGTACTCTTGCATGGCCCATGCAAAAATAATAAAGGCCATGATTTATTTTGTGAAAACAACAATAATAATATGGCATTATTCTTATGCATCCCCAAGAAGTGGAATAAGGCCAAGCAAAAGAAATTAGATTAGATCCACCCCACCCACATGAGCTAGAATAAAATCAAAAGAAAAAGAATTACAAGCTCATGGATAATAGGATGGAGGAATTATAAGGTGGTGAAAAGAAAAGTGATGGATTTGAATAAAAGTTATGCCCCCAACTCAACTTGGGCATTTAAACAATATATCAATAGCCAAATACAATATCAAGTGGCAAATACAATTAATAATGCATATGAGAGAAGAACCAAAACAAAAGGGTTTTATATGATGCTCAAATGCAAGGTGGCATGATGACATGAGCATGATATAATTATGATGCACAATTATATATAGGGAGTAGCCATTATCTTACTAGACCAAGTAGCATTACAGTTGTTAGACAATTGGGATGCTACAAAGCCGGTGCCCACAGGGGGCTCGTGGAGAGCGGATATCATCAGCATCGGGAAAGAGGGCACCGTGTTCGTCGCCCAAATTGATGGCCACATCACAAACATCATCATATCCCCCAGGTTCGTCAGTTTAGGGGCGTGCGAATTGCCACAGTACAAGGTGAAGCTTTGTTCACTGTCTTTGTGGCATCAGCTCCATGCGGTCGAAATGGTGGCGACATCTGAGCTGACGAGCAGGCAATCATCGGCTGAAGTTGCCCTGGAAGGGCTCAGGTCGTACCTGTCGCAGCTGCGGTGTTACCTAGAAGCTTCTGAACCATTCGTCGGAATTCCCTGTGGATTAGGAGTATTGCATCAACAAGTTTCAAAAGTGAGATAAAACATCTAAATATTCTTTGTGATGATCCCAATGTTAAGATATGTTATGTCGTAGTAATTAATTACTACTTGATGTTGGTGAGAGATTCAATTTGTATGGGGAGAGGTGGAACAAGTTTGTGGCAATGTATTCATATTTCCAATGTACGTTGCTGACATAGTGGGCCCACAGGCGACGGTGATACAAGGAAAGGGTATCAGGCAGGAAAGAAAGTGCTACCCGGCCAACACTTGACACGCTGTTGCGTTATGCCGAGTATTTTGTATGGAGGTCTTAACTTGCTACTTCTAATATATTTTTTAGTATACATATGTAGTGGTACTTGTTCAGATCGAGTGATCGAGTGCTGAATATGGACTCTCTGTCCTTATGAGTCATGGCCTTGCTACAACTATTGAATTTCAATGTCTTCATTGCTGAATCTGTCATTTCTTTTGGCCATTGTCTGTACTGCTGAATCGGTCACTTTGAAATGTTGTTGAAACTGTCAAGTGGTGCTGAATATGAACTGGGAATCTGTAGATATTTTTTCTTTCTTATTATGTACTGCTCAAGCTTCAAATGCTACTTAATCTGTCAAGTGTTATGTCATTACTATTACTAAGGTATTTTCTAGAACTAATACTGATGTACTGGTACTTGTTTAGATCAAGTGCAGTAGATGGTCTTGCTTTCCTTTTTAAACTTGGCTTTGTCACAATCTAGATGAGGCTTGGGATTTTGGGATGCATATATCTGGGGGTCACACTAGTATTAATGTGAAGAGGAGGTATGCACACAAAAGCATACTTGATCGTCAGTTATGCTTGCTCCAATGATCAAGTGTGTTTGGAGAAAAGGGCAAACTAATCGTGCGACAAGGTTTTTAGAGCTGAAACATAAACGGGTTCTCTCTGTACTGCTATTGAGTTTTAGTGTCTGTATAGCTGAAACAGTCACTTTGGAATGCTGAAGAATCGGTCAAGTGCTGTTGAATATGAACTAGGAATCTGTCGATATTTTTTCTGTCTTATTATGTACTACTGGATCCTTCAAATGCTACTGAATTTGTAAAAAAAGTTATGTTGCTGCTGCTCGGCTGCTTGCACTAGAGCTTTTGCCTATGTGTCATAGGAACCGTTGGATGTGTTTTGGATAGAAATTAGAGGGTACCAAGTGAAGTCATTGGATACCTGTCCAGTTTTGGCGCACGTGGTCTGTGTCCCTTGTTCTTTAGATATTTTTACATGAACATATGTCAAAAGAATTATCGTTTCTTTTTCCCTCTGGTAGTGAGGTCTATGTTCCGAATCCAACCAAGCCATGCAAATTTACTAAAGAGGAGGTAAAATCTAACCCATTCGACCCCTCTTTAGCCGAGAATAATTTAATTCGGCCTTGTAGGGTTCAGGGAACTTGCTGACGACAGACTATTTAAATATTTATCAAGAAGCCCATGGAGAATAGCCCATGGAGTATAGCCCATTGAGTTTAGTAGATGAAGAATAGCCCAAAATGTTTAATTCGGCCTTTTTGGAATTGCCCTTTAAAACAAAAACAAAAAACTCGCCTACCCATGTTTTTAAGAAACTACTCCATTATCTGACATTTAATAAATTGAGATGCCCATGATTCTTCTAATATGAGGCTAACATAAAGGACCCACCAGCCTGAATAAATGGCTGATGCAGAGAGCAAAGTTATCAAGTTTGGAACACGAAGGCACGACAGAGGGTAAAAAATCCATCATACACATCTTTCTTCTAATGAGAGGATGACGTGTGAGGCCCAGCAGCGTGATTAAACAGTAGATGCATCGAACAACGCTATCAAGTTCGGAACAGGCTAGCGCAAGCGAAGGGAAAAATCCATCATACACATGTTTCTTCTAATGAGAGGATGACATGTGGGGCTCAAGAGGTTGGTTAACCTGTAGATGCGTCGAGCAAAGCTATCAACTCGGAACGGGGTAGCGCCAGCGAAGGAAAAAAATCCATCATACGTACACACGTTTCTTCTAATGAGAGGATGACATGTGGGGCCTAGCAGCGTGATTAAACGATAGATGCATCGAACATCGCTATCAAGTTCGGAATAGGGTAGCGCGATCGAAGGAAAAAAATCAATCACACACACATTTCTTGTAATGAGAGGATGACATGTGGGTCTCAGGAGGTTGGCTAAACGGTAGATGCTTCGAGCAGCGCTATCAACTCAGAACGGGGTAGCGCCAGCAAAGGAAAAAAATCCATCATACACATGTTTCTTCTAATGAGAGGATGACATGTGGGGCCCAGCATCGTGATTAAACGGTAGATGCATCGAACAACGCTATAAAGTTCGAAAGAGAGTAGCGCGAGCCAACGAAGAAAATCCATCATACACATGTTTCTTCTAATGAGAGGATGGCATGTGTGGCTCAGGAGGTTGGTTAAACGGTAGATGTGTCGAGCAACATTATCAACTTGGAACCGGGTAGCGCTAGCGAAGGAAAAAATTCCATCATACACATGTTTCTTCTAGCGAGAGGATGACATGTGGGACCCATGAGGTTGATTATACAGTAGATGCATCGAGCAGCGCTATCATCTTTGGAACAGGGTAGCGCGAGCAAAGGAAACAAATTCCATCATACACACGATCCTTCTAATGAGAGGCTGACATGTGGGACCTAGCAGCCTGACTAAACGGCAGACGCCTCGAGCTATGTTATCGAGTTCAAATCAGGGAGGCACGACCGAAAAGTATGGTCCACTAGAGACACTGACGTTCGGGACCCACACGCCTCAAAATACTTCAGCGAGTCAACATCGCGTGAGGAAACGAAAATCTTGCTTCTACCACGTGCTCTCCGAGCTTCCTCCACGTTTTTAGCAGATCCGTCATAGTAGAGGACCGCGAAACCGGCAAAAAAAGTTTTCCATCGGCCACGGCCGAGCTGAGAATTTTTTCGCGAAAGACGTGCCTTCTACGATGACCGTCAAGCCAATTCGTTACGGAAGGAAACTTTTCTTGTAGTGATTAATCACAGATAGAATCATTGCATGTCTGTTCTTTTCACAAACCACATATGGATCCACCAGTGTGATTGCATGTGTGTTCTTTTCATTAATCACAGCTAGTGTCATTGCATGTCTGTTCTTCTCACAAACCACATAAGGATCAATCAGTGTCATTGCATGTGTGTTCTTTGGATTAACCATACCTACAGTCATTGCATGTATGTTCTTTGCACAAACCACACATGGATCCACCAGTGTGATTGTATTACCTGTTCTTTTCACACACCATAGCTAGAGTCATTGCATGTCTATTGTTTTCACAAACCACACATGGATCTACCAGTGTCATTGTATGTGTGTTCTTCTCACAAACCACATATGGATCCACCAGAGTTCATTGCATGTGTGATCTTTTCACAAACTACATATGGATCCACCAGAGTTCATTGCAGTCTGTTCTTTCCACAAACAACTTATGGATCCACCAGTGTCATTACATGTGTGTTCTTTTCATTAACCATAGCTAAAGTCATTGCATTTGTGTTCTTTTCAGAAACCACATATGGATCCACCAGAGTTCATTGCATGTGTGTTCTTTTCATTAACCATAGCTAGAGTCATTGCATGTGTATTCTTTTCACAAACCACTTATGGATCCACCAGTGTGATTGCATGTGTGTTCTTTTCAAAAACCACTACTAGTGTCATGCCATGTCTGTTCTTTTCACAAACCACATATGGATCCACCAGTGTCATTGCATGTGTGTACTTTTCACAAACCATAGCTAGAGTCATTGCATGTGTGTTCTTTTCACAAACCACATAAGGATCCACCATTGTCATTGGATGTGTGTTCTTCTCACAAACCACATATGGATCCATCAGAGTCATTGCATGTCTGTTCTTTTCATTGACCACAACTAGATTCATTGCATGTCTGTTCTTTCCACAAACAACATATGGATCCACCAATGTCATTGCATGTGTGTTCTTTTGATTAACCACAGCTAGAGTCATTGCATGTCTGTTCTTTTCACAAAACACATATGGATCCACCAGTGTGATTGCATGTGTGTTCTTTTCATTAACCATAGCTAGTGTCATTGCATGTGTGTTCTTCTCACAAACCACATAAGGATCAACCAGTGTCATTGCATGTGTGTTCTTTTCATTAACCACACCTAGATTCAGTGCATGTCTGTTCTTTCACAAACCACACATGGATCCACCAGTGTGATTGTATTGCCTGTTCTTTTAACAAACCATAACTAGAGTCATTACATGTCTGTTCTTTTCACAAACCACACATGGATCTACTAGTGTCATTGGATGTGTATTCTTCTCCCAAACCACATATGGATCCACCAGAGTTCATTGCATGTGTGTTCTTTTCACAAACCACATATGGGTCCACCAGAGTTCATTGCATGTTTGTTGTTTTCACAAACCACATATGGATCCATCAGAGTCATTGCATGTCTGTTCTTTTCATTAACCACAGCTAGAGACATTGCATGTTTGTTCTTTCCACAAACAACATATGGATCCAGCAGTGTCATTGCATGTGTGTTCTTTTCATTAACCACGGCTAGATTCATTGCATGTTTGTTCTTTTCACAAACCACATATGGATCCAACAGAGTCATTGCATGTGTGTTCTTTTCACAAACCGCAGCTAGAGTCATTGCATGTATGTTCTTTTCACAAACCACATATGGATCCACTATTGTCATGGCATGTGTGTTCTTTTCACAAACCATAGCTAGAGTCATTGCATGTGTGTTCTTTTAACACACCACATAAGGATCCACCAGTGTCATTGGATGTGTGTTCTGTTTTGTCTGCAGCATAGAAAACAAAAAAATTCCTACGATGTGAACTACACGCCAAGATCTATCTACTAGGTACAAAGCAACGGGTGGACATACATCCAACGTGAACTTACCCTCGAAGACAACGAGTTTTGTTAACGAGTAGGAACTCGTGGTTGATGTAGTCGTACACTTGCCGATCTCAAGATCGTGAGAAAGTCCAGCAGGTCCAGCTCCAGCACGTCCAGCAGATCCAGCTCCAGCAGCACCAAGTCCAGCACCACAAAGCAGCGGTGCATCCGTGATCGCACACATGTCCGGTACCCCGACAACCTCCGTTCCTCGCTCCAGCAAAGCAGCGGAAGCAGCAACTCCTTTCCAGATAAAGGCACCGGGAACATGTATCTCGCTAATCCGAGACCATGGGGAAATAATACTAGAGGGGGAGAGAGATCCTTCACAAGGAGGTGTGTGTGAGAAGTGAGGAGTGGGTGGTCTTTTATAGGAGGAGGGGGGTGCCCCTCCTTCATGGCCGGCGCATGGAGGACGTGCCTCTTCACCTCCTCCATTCATGTGGTGGTAACCCCTCCACATTCAAATGCCTCTTCACATTCCCTTTTAAAGTCTTCACTTTAAATGCATTAAATTTCTCCAAATTTAATGCTCTCTCATTTAATAAAACTCTTTTATTATTTTCATTCAGAATTTTGTTAATTACTTTAATTAACAAATATTCACATAAAACCCCCTGCAGCATTTCAATATTACATGAAGAACCAATTTCAGCAATTTCACCCGAAACAGTTTCGGTGTCTATTAAAATAATTTCAGCGCTTTCTTAAATCTTTCTCTCAAACATATTTGCTCCAAATGGTGTCGGTATCCCTTAAGTGTGTGACCCTACGGTTCGCGAATAATGCATACATGATCGAGACCCCTCTCAGATCAATAATCAGAAGCGGGACCTGGAGATCCATACTGACTCCTACACATTCAATGATGACTTCTGTGATCATGAGAACCTTTAACGCTAGTAACTAAATCCATTTGTCTCGCGATATATTACATGTCCGAGATTCGATCATCGGTATCTCCATACCTAGTTTGATCTCGTTGCCGACATGCACTCTTTTCTCGTTCCCGTGATATAACATTGTAGTGATCACATCACTTGCTTGCAAGCTATCTTAATGTGATATCACCCAGAGGGCCCAGAGTATATCTATCCTTCATCGAGATTGACAAATTCGACTCTTGATCCATGAGCCTCAACATAACACCTTCGTAGCACTGAACCCATCTTTATAGTCACCCTGTTACGGTGTGACGTTTGATGTTATCAAGATACTCTTCTGGTGTTAGCAATTAACATGATCTCATGGTCTAAGGATAAAGATTACTTCGTATGATGCTATAGAAATATAAACATAATGACTTCGGATGAATGTTCATCACATCATTCCACCAATGTTGTGACCTCATTATTAACAACATCCAATGTCCATGATCAGGAAACCTTGATCATCTTGTTAATCAACGAGCTAGTCTATAAGAGAGGCATAAGTAGGAACCTTTTTTGTTTATTAAACACACATGTATTGACGTTTCCGATCAATACAATTATAGCATGCAAAATAAACATTTATCATAAACATTGAATAAGATAATAACCACTTTATTATTGCCTCTCGGGCATATTCCCTTCAGTCTCCCACTTGCACTAGAGTCAATAATCTAGTTTGAAAAACATTGCGTATTGAACACCTTTGGCTTTCTTGTGTTGCATATACGCTATTGCTAGTGGTTAACATAATCTCCGGATCTAACAGTTTCAGGTCCGTGTGTATTTGCATGTCTTTGCGTCTCTACACATCACTCATTCTCAAATGAGATGGCATTGTATAAATTTGGTCCTTTGGTGAGACCTTTAGTTCGTTCGGCTCAAAATATGTTGATATTATTGTCACACAATATATCTTCATAGTATTAGCCCACTTTGAACCACACCTAGTTTGATAACAAACTACTTAACACAAATGCCCTCCTTTGCTGCTACTATAGCAGTTATATACTTAGCCTTTTGTTGTAGTATCCGTCACAATGTCTCAACTTTGGAACTCATCCGAATACATCATGGAACATCCTTTCCATTACATTGTGCCATCCATAGTCTAAATTGAGAGAAATTTAATTTGTATCTTGTGACAAAACTAGTATCAATGTAACACTTTACAACGAACTAGCTTTAACTATTTGTCACTTATACATTATATATTCTTAGTTCTTCCAAAGATCATAAGAACATCTTTACTATTCTCCAATGATCATCTTATGAATTATTCTGGTATATGCTCATAACATTTAGAGCATAGGACATTCTGGATATATACATATCGTGGTATAATCGATCAAAATCTTCATGTGATTTTACTCACCAAGTGTTGAAACACTTGAATTTTGATACAGTCCTTTCCATGCAGCAAGAACCTTTCTTGTTGTTTCCATATTGAACCCTTTCAATATCTCATATATGTATGTCTGGCACAACCATATTTGCGCCTTAATCTATCCATATAGATATTGATGCCAAATATTGCGGGTTTGCCCAAGTCTTTCATCGAAATCTTATTTTAATGAAATTCTTAACTTGTGTCAATACAAGATACATCATTTCCAATCAAAAATATGTCCTCTACATAATGTATTAGAAATATGTCTCAACGCTCCCACTTAATTTCTTGCAAATGCAAGCATCTTCATCATCTCCTGATGAATTTAAACTCTTTTAACAGTTTCATCATGGTGAAGATTCCAACTCCGCTATGCTTACTTCAACTATTGAAGTTTACATGCCCTTTTAGCACCCTTTGAATTAACAAACCCTTCAGACCGTGTCATGTACACGTCCTAGGTAACCATTCTATTAGAAGAAACTTGTTTTGTTTATTCAACTACCATATACCAAATTATATGTAGTGGTTGCTACATTAATCCGTCAAGACTATATATGGCTATGAAAGATCAAATCTTGTCATAGTCAACTCCTTGAACATTGTCGTAAACTTCTTTCCGACATGTCGACTATTTCATAGATGTTAAACATCCATGTCTTATTTCTTTATAGATCCAAACACGACCGATAGGCTTCACGCCTTTCCGGAGGGTCTTCCAGGTTCAGAAACTTGATTTCTCGTGTATGGATACTATCACGGATTCTATGACTTCTAGTCATTTTATGGAGTCAGGGCCCATCATCGCTTCTTTGTATGTAGTCGGTTCATCATTGTCAAAACAATAACGACTTTCTTATCAAATCACACTATTTGATTCTTACCGACCCACATGGTTCAATAGGAACTCTAATCTCCGAGATCACACCTTTTGTAATCACGGGAGCCATGAGCATTGTGGCCACCACCGGGACACTTTCCGGCGCTGCGCTACTTAGCACATATAGCTAAGGTTCAACAACCTTATCAAAGTTCTATTGTTCTCCCACTTAACTTTTCGCGAAAAATTCCTTCTCAAGAAACTTGACGTTCCAACTAACAAACTCTTTTGTCCTCGGTCTTATGGAGAAATTCCCAACAAATTCTTTGGGATAACCTACAAAGACGTGCTTATCCGACTTTGGTTGTAAACATTTTACATAAGCACAGCATACCAAAATTTAAGAAAAGAAAATTCGGGTTTTATCCCAATCCATAATTCATATGGTGTCATTTCAATGGATCACGATGGTGCTCTTTTCAGTGTAAAAGCGGTAGTCTCTAAATCTTCAATCCTTAAAACATAATGGAAATTTTATAAATGACACCTTTGATCTTACCATGTCAAACATGGTTTTATTTCATCTCTCGAACATACCATACTCCTGTGGTTTATCGGGAAATCCAAATTCATGGAACAATTCCTCAAATCTTAGGTGTTTTGCTAAACATGTAACTCAAATATCATCCTTTATGATCGAATCATAAACACTTTATTTTCTTGTTACAATGATTTTTCACTTCATCTTGAAAGTCTTTGAACAACTTTCAAATGTTTCATACTTCTTCCTTATTAAGTAAATATACAGATATATTCACTCAAATTTTCGAAGAAAGCATATGAAGCAAAAAGATCCATCGCATATGGCTACACATAATGGACTATGCACATCAGCATGCACAATTTCCAATAATCTAGTCATCCGTTCCTCTCTAGCCTATGGACGGAGTTTCAATTATCTCGAGGAAAGTCTCACATGCGTCAATTGATCAAAATCAAAGACTCCAAAAATCCATCAACATGAAGTTTCTTCATGTTTTCTTTCCAGTATAATTTAAAACAGCGGTGTCACTTCATAAGTGATCTTTTAATCATTTGTCTTGCGACATTTTAGCAATAATGTTTATGGATGTGATTTCTCCAACTAGACTTGTAAAAGTTCATTCATCCTTTATGGAATGCAGTAATTTATTTGAACAGCCATTGTTCTCATAATACCGAAACAAAATAAAAATTATTTAAACAAATCTTGAAGGCTTGGTTTGATGACAACGAAAAACACAATACCACTTTGTTTGTTTTCGATGAACATCATCACTCATTCTCTTGCTAGTTACTTAGGCCATTGTAGTTCATGAATTGCGTTGTCCTGTATGACACTTCATACCAACCAATTCGGTATCCAATACCTAAGAACAACATTATTTAACAAGCAAGGAATACAGCCATAACATGTATATCTTCTATATACCTAAGCTGGACATTTCCAACCTTTTTATTTTCTGCCAAATATTTTATAGATTCTCTTTCAGCAATTCCTTTTCCTTTTAAAAGAATCTATCAACATCAATTGTGGTGTCATTCACATGACACATAGTACAAAGCGTATATAGTCAAATACTAATACCTTTGGACTTGCACTTTGAAGTGGATCACCATCATCAAATGTTTGGTGTTCTTTCAAAAATCCATTCTTCAGTAATCTATTAGTGCAGTAAACAGTTTATTTACATCTTCTACTCATCCTTATCATGAAAACTTTCATGATCAAGCTACTATAGCTTATAAGGAAGAATCACGAGTATAATATCAGTTCCCAAAACCTTTTTGGTAGATTAGGACGCTTAGCGTCTCCAACCTTCACAAATTCTCATACAATATGAGAACATGTATTTTGCTAAATTATACTCTATCATAATGCAACCAAAAACATTGTTTCAGATATCACAATATCTTTCACACATGATGGTTTCTGAAACAATTTTCAGCTCCAATATAATCTTGATATTAAAACAACTTTTGAATATCAAATCATGGAGGCAAACATGATACTTTAGATACTAACATTGGAATTCTTACTCTTGATTTAATACTACTTATTAAACTTCATGGAGTAAATAGAGTTTGCTGAAAGTTTGCAATAGGACTTATAAACTTTAAATTGGCATTCAAAACAATATGATACCAGTTCATAAAGTAAATATCCAGAATTCTATAGTTCTATTATCTCAAATAAAAGCTAAGCATAAGGTAGAAAACGAATGCCAATGACTACAACAAATTATGCAAATTCACTTCGATTTAGTTTATGATAAATTTAGTTCGACTAATCCAAATTAGAAATGAACTCCCACTCAAAAACGACATCCCTCGTGCCTTTTTAGTGATTACATGAACCAAATCCACTACACCAAGTCCGATCATCACGTGAGTTGATGTAGCTCCAAAGGCGAGCATCAATATGGGCATCATATCAACCATATGACTCATGCTTAACCTTTCGGTCCGTGTTCCGAGGCCATGTCTGTACATGCTAGGCTTGCCAAGTAAGAACCTTAGTATTCGCGTGTGTAAAACTGTCTTACACCCGTTCCTATGAAAGCGTAGATTTGAGTACACCCGATCATCACGTGATGTCTCGAAACACGATCCATAGCACGGTGCATACTCAAGGAAGAACACATTTTTATCTTGATATCTAAATGAGGGATCATCTTACAATGCTATAGAAAGCGCCAAACTAGCAGTATAAGATGCTAACATCTAATGTGTAAAGTGAGATGATATGGTCCATGCATTTGATCTCTATCACTTGCATCGTGGTATGATCTCTATCATTCCTTTGTGTGTAAGGCCAAGGTCTATGGAACTTACACGTTGAGTTTGTTGCAAGAGTATCTATCATACATCTACTTACAGCAATACCATATCAAGACACTAGCCCAGCAACGATCTAAACTAGACGCCTCTAATTTATCAATTGCAAGTTTTACGTGGCTTAGGGCTTTCGGAGATAGAACCATTCTTACCTACGAACATGAACCACAACGAAGATAACCAAGTTATTAGCAACTCGTTGTAAATCAGATATTGACTATAGTAGGAGAGACAGACACCAGCCAGCCACTTATGCAAAACAAGTTGCATGTCAGTCATGGAACCGGTCTCATGTACGATGACATGTAAGGTTGGTCTGGGCCGCTTCATCCCACTATGCCACCAATATCTGAAGTACATATAAGAAGCAATAAGATGACCATCACCGCCCACATACTCTTATGTGTTCTACCCGTGCAAAGCACCTACGCATAGATCAGGCTCTGATACCATTGTTGGGTCCGTAGCATAGAAAACAAAAAATTTCCTACGATGTGAACTACACGCAAGATCTATCTACTAGGTACAAAGCAACGGGTGGACATACATCCAACAAGAACTTACCCTCGAAGACAACGAGTTTTGTTAACGAGTAGGAACTCGTGTTTGATGTAGTCGTACACTTGCCGATCTCAAGATCGTGAGGAATTCTAGCAGGTCCGGCTCCAGCACGTCCATCAGATCCAGTTCCAGCAGCACCAAGTCCAGCACCACAAAGCAGCGGTGCATCCGTGATCGCACACACGTCCGGTACCCTGACAACCTCCGTCCCTCGCTCCAGCAAAGCAGCGGAAGCAGCAACTCCTTTCCAGATAAAGCCACCGGGAACATGTATCTCGCTAATCCGAGACCATGGGGAAAAACTACTAGAGGAGGAGAGAGATCCTTCACAAGGAGGTGTGTGTGAGAAGTGAGGAGAGGGTGGCCTTTTATAGGAGGAGGGGGGTGCCCCTCCTTCATGGACGGCGCATGGAGGAGGTGCCTCTTCACCTCCTCCATTCATGTGGTGGTAACCCCTCCACATTAAAATGCCTCTTCACATTCCCTTTTAAAGTCTCCACTTTAAATGCATTAAATTTCTCCAAATTTAATGCTCTCTCATTTAATAAAACTGTTTTATTATTTTTATTCAGAATTTTTAATTACTTTAATTAACAAACATTCACATAAAACCCCCTGCAATATTTCAATATTACATGCAGAACCAATTTCAGCAATTTCACCCGAAACAGTTTCGGTGTCTACTGAAATAATTCCAGCGCTTTCTTAAATCTTTATCTGAAACATATTTTCTTCAAATGGTGTTGGTATCCCTTAAGTGTCTCACCCTATGGTCCGCAAATAATGCATACATGATCGAGACCCCTCTCAGATCAATAATCAGAAGCGGGACCTGGAGATCCATACTGACTCCTACACATTGAACGATGACTTCTGTGATCGTGAGAACCTTTAACGCTAGTAACTAAATCCCTTTGTCTCGCGATATATTACATGTCCGAGATTCGATCATCGGTATCTCCATACCTAGTTTGATCTCGTTGCCGACATGCACTCTTTTCTCGTTCCCGTGATATAACATACTAGTGATCACATCACTTGATTGCAAGCTATCTTAATGTGATATCACCCAGAGGGCCAAGAGTATATCTATCCGTCATCGGGATTTACAAATTCCACTCTTGATCCATGAGCCTCAACATAACACCTTCGTAGCACTGAACCCATCTTTATAGTCACCCTGTTACGGTGTGACGTTTGATGTTATCAAGATACTCTTCCGGTGTTAGCAATTAACATGATCTCATGGTCTAAGGATAAAGATTACTTCGTATGATGAAATAGCAATATAAACATAATGACTTTGATCGTAATGCTATACTTCGGATGAATGTACATCACATCATTCCACCAATGTTGTGACCTCGTTATTAACAACATCCAATGTCCATGATCAGGAAACCTTGATCATCTTGTTAATCAACGAGCTAGACTATAAGAGAGGCATAACTAGGAACCTTTTTTGTTTATTAAACACATATGTATTGAGGTTTCCGATCAATACAATTATAGCATGCAAAATAAACATTTATCATAAACACGGAATAAGATAATAACTACTTTATTATTGCCTCTCGGGCATATTCCCTTCATGTTCTTTTCATGAACCACACCTAGATTCAGTGCATGTCTGTTCTTTCACAAACCACACATGGATCCACCAGTGTGATTGTATTGCCTATTCTTTTCACAAACCATAACTAGAGTCATTACATGTCTGTTCTTTTCACAAACCACATATGGATCTACTAGTGTCATTGGATGTGTGTTCATCTCACAAACCACATATGGATCCACCAGAGTTCATTGCATGTGTGTTCTTTTCACAAACCACATATGGATCCACCAGAGTTCATTGCATGTCTGTTCTGTTCACAAACCACATATGGATCCACCAGTCTCTTTGCATGTGTGTTCTTTTCATTAACCATAGCTAGAGTCATTGCATGTGTCTTCTTTTCACAAACCACATATGGATCCATCAGAGTCATTGCATGTCTGTTCTTTTCATTAACCACAGCTAGAGTCATTGCATGTCTTTTCTTTCCACAAACCACATATGGATCCAGTAGTGTCATGGGATGTGTGTTCTTTTCATGAACCACACCTAGAATCATTGCATGTCTGTTCTTTCCACAAACCACACATGGATCCACCAGTGTGATTGTATTGCCTGTTCTTTTCACAAACCACAGCTAGAGTCATTGCATGTCGGTTCTTTTCACAAACCACACATGGATCTACCAGTGTCATTGCATGTGTGTTCTTCTCACAAACCACTTATGGATCTATCAGCATGTCTGTTCTTTCCACAAACAATATATGGATCCACCAGTTTTATTGCATGTGTTTTCTTTTCATTAACCACAGCTACAGTCATTGCATGTCTGTTCTTTTCACAAACCACATATGGATCCACCAGAGTCATTGCATGTCTGTTATTTTCACAAACCACAGATAGAGTCATTGCATGTCTGTTTTTTTCACAAACCACATATGGATCCACTAGTATCATTGCATGTGTGTTCTTTTCACAAACCACAGCTAGAGTCATTGCATGTGTATTCTTTTCACAAACCACAAAAGCATCCACCAGTGTCATTGGATGTGTGTTCTTTTCATGAACCACACCTAGAGTCAGTGCATCTATGTTCTTCCACAAACCACACATGGATCCACTAGTTTCATTGGATGTGTGTTCTTCTCACAAACAACATATGGATCCACCGGTGTGATTGCATGTGTGTTCTTTTCACAAACCATAGCTAGAGTCATTGCATGTGTGTTCTTTTCACAAACCACATAAGGATCCACCAGTGTCATTGGATGTGTGTTCTTTTCATGAACCACAGATAGATTCAGTGCATGTCTGTTCTTTCACAAACCACACATGGATCCACCAGTGTGATTGTATTGCCTGTTCTTTTCACAAACCATAACTAGAGTCATTACATGTCTGTTCTTTTCACAAACCACATATGGATCTACTAGTGTCATTGGATGTGTGTTCATCTCACAAACCACATATGGATCCACCAGAGTTCATTGCATGTGTGTTCTTTTCACAAACCACATATGGATCCACCAGAGTTCATTGCATGTCTGTTCTGTTCACAAACCACATATGGATCCACCAGTCTCTTTGCACGTGTGTTATTTTCATTAACCATAGCTAGAGTCATTGCATGTATCTTCTTTTCACAAACCACATATGGATCCATCGGAGTCATTGCATGTCTGTTCTTTTCATTAACCACAGCTAGAGTCATTGCATGTTTGTTCTTTCCACAAACAACATATGGATCCAGCAGTGTCATTGCATGTGTGTTCTTTTCATTAACCACGACTAGAGTCATTGCATGTCCGTTCTTTTCACAAACCATATATGGATCCAACAGAGTCATTGCGTGTGTGTTCTTTTCACAAACCGCAACTAGAGTCATTGCATGTCTGTTCTTTTCACAAACCACATATGGATCAACTAGTGTCATTGCATGTGTGTTATTTTCACAAACCACAACTAGAGTCATTGCATGTGTGTTCTTTTCACAAACCACATAAGGATCCACCAGTGTCATTGGATGTGTGTTCTTTCATGAACCACACCTAGATTCAGTGCATGTCTGTTCTTTCACAAACCACACATGGATCCACCAGTGTCATTGGATGTGTGTTCTTCTCACAAACCACATATGGATCCACCAGTGTGATTGCATGTGTGTTCTTTTGAAACCATAGCTAGAGTCATTGCATGTGTGTTCTTTTCACAAACCACATAAGGATCCACCACAGTCATAGGATGTGTGTTCTTTTCATGAACCACACCTAGAGTCAGTGCATGTCTGTTCTTCTCACAAACCACATATGGATCCACCAATGTCATTGGATGTGTGTTCTTCTCACAAACCACATATGGATCCACCAGAGTTCATTGCATGTCTGTTCTTTTCACAAACCACATAAGGATCCACCAGAGTCATTGCATGTGTGTTCTTTTCACAAACCACAGCTAGAGTCATTGCATGTGTGTTCTTTTCACGAACCACATATGGATCCATCAAGGTCATTGCATGTCTATTCTTTTAATTAACCACAGCTAGAGTCATTGCATGTCTTTTCTTTCCACAAAACACATATGGACCCACTAGTGTCATTGGATATGTGTTCTTTTCATGAACCACACCTAGAGTCTTTGCATGTCTGTTCTTTCCACAAACCACACATGGATCCACCAGTGTGATTGTATTGCCTATTATTTTCACAAAGCACAGCTAGAGTCATTGCATGTCAGTTCTTTTCACAAACCACACATGGATCTACCAGTGTCATTGCATGTGTGTTCTTCTCACAAACCAATTATGGATCCATCAGCATGTCTGTTCTTTCCACAAACAATATATGGATCCACCAGTGTTATTGCATGTGTGTTCTTTTCATTAACCACAACTAGAGTCATTGCATGTCTGTTCTTTTCACAAACCACATATGGATCCACCAGAGTCATTGCATGTGTGTTATTTTCACAAACCACAGATAGAGTCATTGCATGTCTGTTTTTTTCACAAACCACATATGGATCCACTAGTGTCATTGCATGTGTGTTCTTTTCACAAACCATAGCTAGAGTCATTGCATGTGTGTTCTTTTCACAAACCACAAAAGCATCCACTAGTGTCATTGGATGTGTGTTCTTTTCATGAACCACACCTAGGGTCAGTGCATGTATGTTCTTCCACAAACCACACATGGATCCACTAGATTCATTGGATGTGTGGTCTTCTCACAAAAAACATATGGATCCACCGGTGTGATTGCATGTGTGTTGTTTTCACAAACCACAACTAGAGTCATTGCATGTGTGTTCTTTTCACAAACCACATAAGGATCCATCGGTGTCATTGCATGTGTGTTCTTTCCATGAACCACACCTAGAGTCAGTGCATTTCTGTTCTTTCACAAACCACACATGGATCCACCAGTGTCATTGAATGTTTTCTCTCACAAACCACATATGGATCCTCCAGATTTCATTGAATGTGTGTTCTTTTCAAAAACCAGAGCTAGAGTAATTACATGCGTGTTCTTTTCACAAACCACATAAGGATCCACCAGTGTCATTGGATGTGTGTTCTTTTCATGAACCACACCTAGTGTCTTTGCATGTGTGTTCTTCTCACAAATCACATATGGATCCACCAGTGTCATTGGATGTGTGTTCTTCTCACAAACCATATATGGATCCACCAGAGTTCATTGCATGTCTGTTCTTTTCACAAACCACATAAGGATCCACCAGAGTCATTGCATGTGTCTTTATTTCACAAACCACATAAGGATACACTAGTATCATTGCATGTGTGTTCTTTTCATTAACCAAAGTTAGAGTCATTGCATGTCTGTTCTTTCCACAAACCACATATGGATCCACCAGTGTGATATCATCTGTGTTCTTTTTACAAACCACAGCTAGTGTCATTGCATGTCTGTTCATTTCACAAACAACATATGGATCCACCAGTGTCATTGCATGTCTGTTCTTTTCATTAACCATAGCTAGAGTCATTGCATGTGAAATGTTTTCACAAACCACATATTGATCCACCAGAGTTCGTTGCATGTGTGTTCTTTTCATTAACCACAACTAGAGTCATTGCATCTATGTTCTTTTGACAAACCACTTATGGATCCACCAGTGTGATTGCATGTGTGTTCTTTTCACAAACCACAGCTAGTGTCATTGCATGTATGTTCTTTTCACAAACCACATATGGATCGACCAGTGTCATTGCATGTGTGTACTTTTCACAAACCACAGCTAGAGTCATTGCATGTGTGTTCTTTTCACAAACCACATAAGGATCCACCAGTGTCATTGCATATGTGTTATTCTCACAAACCACATATGGATCCACCAGAGTTCATTGCATGTGTGTTCTTTTCACAAGCCACATATGGATCCATCAGAGTCATAGCATGTTTGTTCTTTTCATTAACCACAGCTAGAGTCATTGCATGTCTGTTCTTTCCACAAACAACATATGGATCCACCAATGTCATTGCATATGTATTCTTTTCATTAACAACAACTAGAGTCATTGCATGTCTGTTGTTTTCACAAACGACATATGGATCCACCAGTGTGATTGCATGTGTGTTCTTTTCATTAACCACAGCTAGTGGCATGGCATGTCTGTTCTTCTCACAAACCACATAAGGATCAACCAGTGTCATTGCATGTGTGTTCTTTTCATTAACCATACCCAGAATCATTGCATGTGTGTTCTTCTCACAAACCACACATGGATCCACCAAAGTTCATTGCATTTTTGTTCTTTTCATTAACCACAACTAGAATCATTGCATATGTGTTGTTTTCACAAACCACATATGGATCCATCAGGGTCACTGCATGTCTATTCTTTTCATTAACCACAACTAGTGTTATTGCATGTATGTTCTTTCCACAAACCATATGTGGATCCACCAATGTGATTGCATATGTGTTCTTTTCATTAACCACAGCTAGTGTCATTGCATGTATGTTCTTTCCACAAACCACATATGGATCCACTAGTGTCACTAGATATGTGTTCTTTTCACAAACCATATCTAGAGTCATTGGATGTGTGTTCTTTTCACACACCACACATGGATCCACTAGAGTTCATTGCATGTGTGTCCTTTTCATTAACCACAGCTAGTGTCAATGCATGTGTGTTCCTTTCACAAACCACATATGGATCCATCAGGGTTATTGCATGTCTGTTCTTTTCATTAACCAGAGCTCGTGTCCTTGAATGTGTGTTCTTTCCACAAACCACATATGGATCCACTAGTGTGATTGCATGTGTGTTCTTTTCACAAACCACAGCTAGTGTCATTGCATGTATGTTCTTTTCTCCAAACCACATATGGATCCACCAGTGTCATTGCATGTGTGTAATTTTCACAAACCACAGCTAGAGTCATTCATGTCTGTTCTTTTCACAAACCACACATGGATCTACCAGTGTCATTGGATGTGTGTTTTCTCAGAAACCAGATATGGATCCACTAGAGTTCATTGCATGTGTGTTCTTTTCACAAACAACATATGGATCCATCAGCGTCATTGCATGTCTTTTCTTTTCATTAACCACAACTAGAGTCATTGCATGTCTGTTCTTTCCATAAACAATATATGTATCCACCAATGTCATTGCATGTGCGTTCTTTTCATTAACCACAACTAGAGTCATACATGTATGTTCTTTTCACAAACCACATATGGATCCACTAGTGTGATTGCATGTGTGTTCTTTTCACAAACCACAGCTAGTGTCATTGCATGTATGTTCTTTCCACAAACCACATATGGATCCACCAGTGTCTGGATGTGTGTTCTTTTCACAAACCACAGCTAGAGTCATTGCATGTCTGTTCTTTTCACACACCACATATGTATCCACCAATGTCATTGCATGTGTGTTCTTTTCACAAACCACGGCTAGATTCATTGCATGTCTATTATTTTCAGAAACCACACATGGATCCACCAGTGTGATTGCATGTGTGTTCTTCTGACAAACCACATAAGTTTCCACCAGTGTCATTGGATGTGTTATCTTTTCACAAACCACATGAGGAAGGGTTGTTTTCTCACAAACCACATATGGATCCACTAGAGTTCATTGCATGTGTGCTCTTTTCATAAACCACATATGGATCCACCAGTGTCATTACACGTGTGTTCTTTTTATTAACCATAGCTAGAGTCATTGGATGTCTGTTCTTTTCACAAACCACATGCATCCACCAGTGTCATTGCATGTGTGATCTTCTCACAAACCACATCTAGAGTCATTGCATGTGTGTTCTTTTCATGAACCACAATTAGAGTCAGTGAATGTCTGTTCTTTCGCAAACCACACATGGATCCATGGGAGTAATTGTATTGCCTATTCTTTTCACAATCCAAAGTTAGAGTCATTGCATGTGTGTTCTATTCACAAACCACATATCACCAGTGTCATTGCATGTGTGTTATTCTCATAAACCACATATGGATCCTAACCTTAGCCCCCCAATGGTGGTCGTTAGACCGAGTCTTCTAGTAGGCACGCCCTAACAAAGTTGTTCTGCATGACGATTGTTACATACCATTCGATCAGGGCACTTGGACGATTGGGATGGTCTTCGTGAGAGCGATCCGCAAGTAGGTTCTTTTATGACATGATTGGCCATGCTTGCTTCCCGCTTTCTTTGGACAAACTGGCAGCACCGGGTGCTCCCTTTTTGCGAGTGTCACGACTCACGAGTTCAGTGGACCATATGCTAGTGGCACGTCCCCTTTACTTCTCGTCCTCCCCGTACTTCTCTTCCTTCCCCGCGAAGCCACTTTCCCCACTTCTCTCCCATCCTGTTGTAGCCGCAAGCCGACGACGCCTCCAGCTATCTCTCCGGCATCCACCCTAGTCCCCCTCTCTTGCCATGGGTTAAAAGGGAGACGGTGAGGAAACTTGTCGTGACGATACGGACGGTGATTTCAATGTGAGTCGTCTCATCTCTATCTCTATCATCTGTGGCCAGTTATCTATTTTGAGGTAGATCTACTATGTTTAGGCCAACCAGACGCTGTATGACTCCAACTATCATGGTTTAGCGGATGAAGACAGTCCTCTGCTATGTAAACATGGATATGTGCCTGCTAAATTTGTAGCGTTCGAAGGACGAAACGCAGGAAGGAGGTTTTTACGGTGTCAAGGACATCGTGCAATGATGCAAGGCAGAAGTTGCGGTGTTGTCAAATGGGTAGATCCAGAGTGGCCCAAATCAATCCAGAAAACGTTGGACAAACTATGGGATATGACTGTTGAGTTGAAAGAATCCACAGTCAGCTCACTTCTTGATAGTGTTGAGATGAAGCTATGGGACCCAGTTGACATGACCAAGCTTAACCGAGATCTCAGGAGGGTGCAAGACAAGGTTAGCAAATTCGAGAAGGAGAGCGACGTGGCGTTGGCCCTGAAGGCTAAAGCAGAGCAAGAACTGACTCAAGCAAGGAATGATCTTCACCAGGCCAAAGTCCTACAGTTCACAACTACGAGTATTGACAAGTGCATGAGGAAAAATACAGAGACACAATTGAAGCTGTGCAAGGAAGATGCTAAAAGGAAGGAGCAGACGATTCAGTCCTTGTTCTCGCAGAAAGATACACATCTGGCTAAGATTAGGAAGATCAAGGAGATATGTGATAACTAGTTCAATTTAGCTTGAGATTCGTGCCTTTTAAGTTGTAATAGTAGTACTTGTTGACCTAGTGGTCTGAACTAGTGGTCCGAGAGTACTCGGAGGAAAAAAATTGGTCGCCCATTAATCTGTCTTGACCCTGCATTACTTCCTTTTGTCTGATCATGGTGGTATTCTATCATTGGTGGTTTGTTTAAACGTAATCTATGTGGATTGTGCCGCATGCAAATGGAACAACCACAATTTATAAAGTCGAAGCACGAACACCTGGTTACTGGAGATCCGGGAGCTTCGCCAGATGCAGGGGATGCAGGAGCAGGGAGGCGGTGATATAGACGGGCTCAAGATTAGGCCAGAAAGTGGTACCGGTTTCCTCCGCATCTGGGCATTATCGGTTTCCATTGTTGTTTACGTTGCCATGTCGTTGTGCTGTAGCTGAAATAAGTTGCTACTTCGTACAGTGTAGCAGCTTAAATAATTTATTTCTGTGCCACTTACATTCCATCGAATTTGGAGACCTCCTGCCCCTCAGCAATCGTGGAACCGGTGATGCGTGTTTTCAGATAGTAGTGGCACAATCACAATTTCGGATTCAACTACTGACTCGGGCGTTTCCAAACCCTAAGTCGCGGTCCATTTTACTCCGAGAACATGGGTAGATTGTTTCGCCCAGCAAAGTTCCACACATAGGGCTCCAGAATTTAACCGAATTGCATATATAGGTTCAAGTTCAACACATTACTATGCATCTTCATTGCCAGCAGCCTTCTTCCGCAGCATGGGTGCCAAGCCTTCACTTCCACTGTCTTCTTCATTTCCTGCCTTCTTCCTCTTCTTTGGTGCCAATTTTCTTAGCTTCACGTACTCTTCATCGCCGGGACAATCATCACCAGAATCGTGTCCAACATCATCTTTCCACTCGTTTTTATTTTCTTCGAGCAGCAAAATAACTGAGTCGACAGTCATGTTTCTAACCTTGCAGCACTTCCTGTCAAAAAAATAGGACTATTGCATAACTGTCCAATATCTACAGAGTAAATAAAACAAAAATTACAATTCAGCACAAACATGCGAACCCCAAGAGACTTTTGCTTACCAGGAGCTAATTGGGTTCGAGCGACCACCTTGTCCAAGAATAGAAGGGCGACTCCCAGTTGCAGCAGCTTCCACATCCAGTACATCACAATTCAGCTCAAACATGCAAGCCGAAGCATACCTTTTCATCAACCCAATAAGCTGACGGTCACACGTTAGAGGAACCATGATGTCACGTTCATCCATGAACATGAACTTTGTAGTCTACTTCGGGCATATTTCATCAAGATTACGCAGAGCAGCAACCATACCATATATAGTGCAGATCTACGCGGGCGCTTCTTCCATCATGATACAATGGTGTCCATACCACTTGCCCTTCACCCTTGCTGATTTAGAGTCATACCTGAAGAGGACTACCGTAACCAGGTAAGGGTGGTCCACGGATATCCCACTTGACAGAAATCTGTGGACAAAATATGTTTGTCCGCGTTGGGCGAACAGACAATTTTAGGTTCAGTAGCCAGCTAGCAGTTATAATTAGTGTGAATAGCAAAGAGAAGGGTAGATCACCTGCGTGTAGCCAGAACTTCTTCTTCCTTGGTAGTAGGATCTGCCATCCTCCGAGTTGCTCGGCTCGTCGGTAGCGGAGGCGGGCTAGAGCCTCACAACGGCGGCTACGGCATGCACCATTGGAGCTCGGGATCAGCAACTTGGCACCAGAAGTCAAATGTCTGAAGGGATCATTCTTCCTGGAGGGTGGATTTCAACGTCGCCGATGCTAGGGGAATGGAGGGACTCGATTTGTGAAATTGGTCAATGCATCCAATCCAATTAGTTCCTTGATTTTCCTAAGAGGTTGCCGCATTGGCGCTCGCGTCACGGACAGATAACCGACATGTGGGTCCCGACCGTCTACTTCACGGGGCAGTTTAACGGAATGTTTGAATTTGGCAGGGTGAGATGAGTTTGCCTCAAAATGGCCCCTCTTAGTAGTTGGCAGCCTAACTTTACGAAACGAGGTAATTATAGGGAAGTTGGGTACCGCCTTGCACTCGCCCAGGAACTTTCGGGCCGCAAACCAACAATCCCTTCACTAAGGTAGTAAGTCGGACGTTGCACTAGAGGTTCCTGTTTTTCCTCTGGTCTTTCCATCACCATGAGGACACTTACGACTATGTTTGTCGCAGCGAGATAGAGCAACATCGGTTCATGAGGTTCCGGTGCTGCAAGGATAGGAGCGGACGAGAGTACTGCTTTCAGGTCTTGTAGTGCAGATTCAACTTCATTAGTCTAAACAAATTTTTTGGTCTTTTTCAGGAGCTTGTAGAGTGGTGCGGCTCTTTCACCGAGCTGACTTACAAACCAACTGACTCCAGCAATGCAACCAGTTAGTCTTTAAACGTCCTTCGGGCAAGTTGGCCTAGAAGTATTTAGTATAGCCTTAATTTTGTCATGGTTCACCTCTATGCCCCTTTGAGACACGATGAAACCTAACAACTTTCCAGCTAGAATCCCAAAGAAGCACTTCTTCAGTTTAAGCATTATGTTGTAATAGATGGTACCCCACACGTTGCTGCGGGAATTGGTAGCGGACATTTTTCTCACAAAAATAACAATCGGAAATAGTTCTTGGGAGTAGGATCTAATAATGAACCTAAACATATGTTAAATTGTTATGCCCACAAAAATCAGTAACAAAATGAGAATAATTATTGGTAAGAATTTAGGCCATCAAACATGCTCTTTTATGCAGAAAAAATACAGAAGATCATAGAGATGAACAAAGACGTGTTTGAGATTGTTAATAATTCTGCGAATTTGACATTAACCGCTTATAAGACATTGTTGCTTTGTCTATGTTCTACTATATTACAAAACTCTACTTCCAGTGCTAGGAACCAAGATAGGTCTCAGTTTATATTTGTAGCACCAAGTAGAGCTATGGGTTTGTAATTGTCATTACAAAATGAGACTTAACACAATTATCAAAGGTTTATATGTTGAATGCTCTATACATTCAGTTATAGATGCATCCTGACATTATGCAAACTCTGACAATGTCTTCGGCTCTGGCCCAGTTGAGACCAGGGACTTGGTTCAATCAGACATACCAGAAAGCTTGTAAGCAACTATACTTAAGCAAACTAAATAAACTTGAGCTTACAATTAGAGAATAACTACTAAGGTGGGCAACCAATGCCACGTTATTCCTCATTAGAGATTTCATGCTTCCATTGCTACTAGTAATTGGACGCAGATGTGGATAAAATCATGAGAAATATATCTGTCTATGAAAGCTTCACTAATTAACTTTCCATCTTTCACCTGAATTTCACAACCTGTAGACCAAAATGTGACTTAGAAACCATATATCCCTGAATCTTACTATTTTGAAGGCAATAGAAAAGGAAGTACTTGAATCTCACCTGGCTACAGAGATGCATGGATGACCACTACGTACATGCTGAGATAATCAGACATAACAGCTCGATGGATACGATAGCTAATGCACGGAATAAGCAGCCACCATAGGTATAGGTATTATGCCATAGAATTCCAACCACAGCTCAGGTGATGGTGTGTGGCAATGGGTAAGAAGGCCAACCTGGATTCGAGAACAAATCAGATATTGGCAACCGTCAATCGACGACACAAACAAAAAGGCCAAAATTAAATACACAGAAGTGGGAAGGCTGTACGTAGATAGAGGAGGACATAGTGTCGGGGAGAGGACTAGGAGATATCTGGATGAAAATAGTGAGCTAGAGATGCCGTGAGGGGAGGGGAATATATAGTGCTACCAGATATGAGACATCCAGTCCAGAATGCGATCAGTTCTGCATGTTGGAGAAGAAGTGGCTCTAATGCTGACGCTTGGTCTGGGAATGTCGTGTTTAGTTATTAACTCAGCATGATTGAAACAGAACGCAAGGAATGCAGCAAAAATATGATAATCGGACGGAATGCACATCTTTGTGGAAGAGGTGACGGTGCGGTTAATAGTTAGCATTGATTAACTTTTCAGATGGAACATTTATGGTGGCTATGTGGAAGATGAATGGTGGGCATCTCTTTGGCAGCATAAATAAATCAAGCCACGATTAGGATGTGGGGTGAAGCTTTGTGCATTACCATTGATTTTCCATATAAAAGTTGTGATGACGTGGAGAGCTACATGGTGAGAAAAATATGTTAGTGCAAAGTGACGTGGCAGCCTAGGATTGCTTAGGAATGCTTGATGAGGTGGACACCTTGCATGTCAAGAGAAATAGGCTAGTGGGGATGATCTTCTTAGTTATATAGGATTTGCGTAGATTGGCGAACATTTCCTCCAAGTAAAAAATTAAGGTTTCCTTCTTTTTGGACGTCACCACAATGTCGTCCACGTATGCATGTACATTGAGTTCAATTTGATCGTGGAGGCAATGTTGCATAGTGCGATGGTACGTAGCTCCTGCGTTCTTGATCCCAAAAGGCATCGTAACGAAACAGAAGGTTCCGAAGGGGGTTATGAATGAAGTTTTGACTTTGTCTGATTCCTTCATCCGAATTTGGTGATAACCAGAATATGCGTCGAGAAAACATAGGAGTTCCGAGCCTGCCGTAGAATCGATGACTTGATCAATTCTAGGCAGAGCAAACGGATCTTTGGGCAAGCCATGTTCAAGACGGTATAATCAACACACATCCTTAAATCGGTGGTGTCCTTTTTAGGGACCATTACATGATTGGCCGACCACTTAGTGTGGATGACCTCTTCTATGAATCCGGCTAACTCGAGCCATGCTAGTTCCTTAGCTATTGCTTTTTGCTATTCATCGTTGAAACATCGTAAGGACTGTTTGACAGGATTAGCGTTAGGGTGTACGTTTAGAGAGTGCTCGGCAAATTTCCTAGGTACTCCGGTCATGTCAGATGGCTGCCATGTGAAGATATCTTTATTTGCTTGGAGGAACTTGATGAGCACGCTTTCCTATGCACTATCTAAACCTACACCTATCTGGGTCACCTTGGAGCGGTCATCCTTCAATAGTGTCATCTTCGTCTCTTCTGAAGCATTGAACTCCGGAGTTGGCTTTGTAACCTCCTTCTTTGTCATGGGCATCTCGGGGTTGATGGTCTTCTTGATCTCCTGGTACTCCTGGGCGTGCATCACGGCTTCACCAAAGGCGGCATTTCCGTCCTCGCACTCTCGCGCTTTCTTCGGGTCTCCCTAATAGTGATCATGCCATTGGGACATGGAATTTTCATCATATTGTAAATGTAACACGGACGAGCCATGCAAACCCAATAAGCCGGCCGGCCGAATATAGCGTGGTACGCGCTCTTGAACGGGACCACTTCGAAGGAAAGTGTTTCCGTCCTATAGTTCTTCGGAGTTCCAAAGGTAACATCCAAAGTGATCTATCTCAGGGAATTTGCCTGTCTTCCTAGGACAACTCCGTCAAAGATCATAGAGCTATGATTCGGCTATGTTTTGCGAGATCCTCATCTGACACAGCGTTTTGACATCTAGAATATTGATGCTTCTACCGCCGTCCATGAAAGTCTTGGAGAAACCATAGCCGTCAATAAGTGGATTGACAACTAAGGCGTATTTTCCTCGCATGTGCAACTTAGGCACGGTCAAAGGTGATTGTCACTTCCGACCAGTCCAAGAATTGTGGGATAGCCGGAACAATTGCATTTAGCTCATGCAATACTGCTTTCTTGACCTTAGCTGGTTGAGACCCATGGAAAGTGACATAAGTGTCTTTATTCATGGGGAAGTTCTTCTTTCCATCTGACTTGGGATTTGAAGGCTCTGCTTCCTCCATGTTGGAATCTTCCTTGGTCTCTTTTTATTTTTCGGGATTCTTCTTTCCCTTCTTCCGCTTAGCCCTGTAGCCAGCGGAATCGTCTTTCTTGATGTCATCGTTGAAACGACACTTGGTGTTTGTGTGAGATGAGACCCCGTTGGCATCTAAGTGATGCACACACGGGTTATTGGCAATGTCGGCCCAAGAGTAGGTTTTGCCAGGTTGCTGGTCTCCTCTATCTTGGACCCTTGACATCCTAGCCATCTCCACGCCCTCCTCCTCCTCTAGACCCGAAAGTAGCACTGACAACTGATGTTTCCACATTGGGCTTTTCTTCCGAGGTATTCTTGTGCTTCTGAGCTTGCTGCTTTCGTTGATTTGCCGACGGTGGCACATCTAGGACATTTAGTAATCCTTCTGCATCATCGTTGGTGTCTGCATACTTGCTCGATGTTTCTATCATCTCTCCCAAATTACTGACCTTGTCGCACTTCAAGCGGCGACGTAATAAACCAATTGGGAGTCCTACAATGAAAGCTTCAGTCGTAGTTTGATCATTTACTCCTTCATAGGAGTTTTTGGTGTCGATCCATCATCCAAAGTAATCTCGGCAAGTTTATCTGGCCTTTTGGGTGCAATGTTGCAGGTGTCCTACCGTATAGGGCCTCCGATATGTGCCTTCAAAATTCCGAAAGAACGCACTTTGCATGTCATACCAGTTGTGAATGGTGTTCTCCGGAAGTTCATTGAGCCAGGATCGTGCCGTCTTCCTCAACATAAGCAGGAGATACTGGGTCGTGACCAAGCTATTTCCGCCTTTGGTGATGCAGCAGGCCTAGAAAAAATCCTGGAGCCAAGTATCTGGCCAGGCCACGTCGTCGTAGGCTTGGATGTGTCTTGAGATATCAAATCCTTCCTAGAAGTGTGTTTGTCAAATTCGTGGTCCAAAGCATTTTGGACCCACGTAGATATCATCGTTCTCGTAGCGCCGCGCCTCTATGTTGGAATTGATCTGGTGTCTTGCATCACTAGGTGACAGAGAACGCCGTCTTGATTGTTGGCTGTGTCTGCGGTGCCTTGGAGCCGGACTTCTGCTTCCGCCACCACCTCCTCCGCCATGATGCCCTCCTTGGCCTCCTTGAGAGCCGTTGTGATGGCTGCTTGGTGGAGAGGGTGGTGCAGGTGGATTGTTTCCGGCTGATTGCCGGCCTCCATCCGGAGCGTCATTATTCTGGTTTCGGGGAGGGTCTTGACTATGATGAGCCCCTTGTTGGCTTGACTCGGCATGGTGTCTGTCGTTCCTTCATCCGCCGTTCCCCCATTGCGATGAGATCTAGCCGGATGGCTTGTGTGTCTAGGAGGTGGCATCCATTGACGATCCTCCTCCCGACATTGCTCTTTGTCGTCTTCCATGTGATTGTTCGACTCTCGCCGGGGAGGGTGTCTCGGAACCAGTGTCGCAACTGCGTCTCGCTCTGCGGCTGGAGCAACATTGCTCTAATCACGTGCAGTTATGTGCCGTTGTCTTGAAGATCCGGTTCTTAACTAGTTATCTTCTCGATGGTTGGAACGGTGGTGTTGTTCTAGGATCCGTTGAGGCCTAATGTCATTCTAGGACGGATCCGTGTGACATTGGTCAGACTAAGAGACCAGTTTTCCCCTTCTGGATTTCGCGACCTTCTGTTGCTCTAGACCCTTGGTGATCAGCTTCACGCCCAACCGGACATGATCTAGTTTTGGATTGTTCGCCAGGATATCTCGAGCTGCGGGAGTGTTTTGGACTGATGTTGGATACACTAGATCTCCCTTGCTGTCGAGTCGGGGTGCTCCTGGGTCTCCCTCAAAGAGGACTTTGTGGACTTCCGGATATTTGTCGGCCCGCATATGGCCTTTCCGGGTTTTCGGATGCTGCAGGGAGTTGAACTGCTCTGTAGTGGCAATGCGCTTCTTTTCTTCCATAAGGTTGTTATCCTCATCCAGGAGTACTTAACGACGTGCTTCTAGGTCTTGAGCCCTTTCTTCCAATTCTGTAGGTGTAAGCTCTATAGCTGTAGGGATAGGCGTAGTTAACACAACATTAATGAGTTTACGGGCACCAGCGGTAACCACATATCCATCCACCGAAATTTCCTTTGGTTCATCTGGGATTATAGCTCCATCCGAGTCTTCTTCATACTCTTTGGCAACCACTTCCTCCGATGGAGGATATTTTGCCAAAGTCTTGTTCTTCTTGTTCCTCTTCTTTGCCTTTTTAGAAGGGCCGATAGCAAAGACAGTTTTGGGTCCATTTCCCGGAGTCAAGCTCTGATCGGTACTTTCGGACATCTGGATGTCGGGATTAGCTCCAAGATCCATGTCATCCTGCACTTTGGGAGAGTTTTCCCCAGATCCTTCGTCCATGGCTTCTCCTTCTTCTACAGCTTTGGAGTTGAACTCTTCTTCATATTCCTCGGAGAACTTTCGGAAATCCGCTGACGTCATGGAGTCATCCGAAGATGCTGGTAAATCGATGTTTGTTCCGATCGCCGCCAGCACCAAATCTTCGTTGTCTCCAGCATCAGCAGAGCTAGATCTGGATCCAACATATCTGACAAAGTGTGATGCGTGCGTCCTGAGGTAGTTGCGGCTTTCCTCGTGGGCTTCCTCGAAACGCCTGATGGTCTCGAGAACATCATCCACAGTTGCGCCTTGCAACATTATGCGACTCAATGTATGCCTCAGGAAGGGTTGATTTGTTCTGGCGTTGGCAGAGCTGGAACCAGCGTTGTTGCCTTGCTCCTCCTAGATTTCGATCTCGATGGGCAGATGGATCTGGGATTCGACCTTGCTAGGGAGATCCACTCTAGATTCATCTTGCACTGCAAGATCTGCTTCAGGTTCAGCTTTCTGCACTATCTCCGCGTTTGGTGCGGGCTGGGTGGGATTGGGATTTTCCGGAATCTAGAACTCTACCGCCTCCGCGGACAAAGTGGACCCAGAAACTTGTTTTGCCTCTATCATCACCACAGGGGTGAGTGGGGCAGGTTCAACGAAACCGATGTAAACATCGATTTCACCAAAAGACATGATGGTGTAGGAAGTCACAACCTCCCTAGCCGAAATCCAGGTCTCGTCGAGAACAATGAGAGGGACATCACTGGCATAGAGGATGCTATCGACAGTGATTGTCTTACTGATTCTGATTCTTGCAGATTTCGCTCAGAATGCAGATCTAAAGCTCACTTGCCCCATGGTAGGGGCCAACTTTCGTCGGATTGATGAAAAGTATGCCATGAGGGGGTCCTCGAGGCGTGCAGAAGAGAGGGGTGTGAGACGTATGGTGTTCTGGGACGGTGAGAACACAAGTTTACCTAGGTTAGAATCCGCTGGCTTTGGACGGGTCCAACTCCTGCTAGCAATCCAGTAATACGACAAAGCTTGAATATGGGTTACAAGGGTTTTTCTTGTGCAAGTTGAGATTGTCGACTATTGTGGGGTGCCCTAAAGGCTTGACCTAGGACGGCTTATATAGATATCTGGCCTAGGGTTACAGGAGAGATCTATCCGGATATGACTAAGAGTCAGTTACAGAGTACATCTTGAACTACAAGTAACACTACAGGCCTATGTCAGTAAGTCTTCTGGGCCTTCCTGTAGCCAGACTGGACTCCGTATCTTCTCCCTAACTAGGCTGCCCGTGAAGCAAAGCTCTAACCTGAAGTGGGCCACCCTGGTCAGGGAGGCACGGTGAGGGTACCCGAAAAGTATATCCCCAACACCATGGGATGATCGGAAAGGAAGGAAAGCAGTTCGGTCATGGGATGACCAGAAGGAGGAACAAATGGGTGACCCAATCCTAGTGTTTTCCAAACCATTTCAAAAGGGTTTCCAAAATACTTTACAAAAGTTTTCAACAAAGATATGTAGATGCTATATCTACAAGAGAAACTATTCAAGAAAAGAACCTCTCTTTGAGCCCTCCTACTACACAACCATATTGCATATCCTCTTGACATTATTATTGTCTTAAGGTGGTTTGCGAGTACATTCAAAGTACTCACTGGCATTGTCCCTAGCTATTACCTTGGTCAGATCTCGAGAAGAAGGTGTTGTTGATGACTATGCGAGCTAGGACGTTCTACTAGTCAGTTACCTGTAGGTTAAGACATGGCTCGGGCTCTATGCTTGGTGAAGTTCCGCTGATGTTAATGGATGTAGCCATAATGAAAAATAAGGTATGACATGTACCCGCTTAAGTAATGGATGTTTACTTTGATACTTGTCAATTATGTTCCACGACAAACTGATCATGGGATCATGGTGGTATGCATAACAGGGATTCTCGGAGGATTAATCCAGGAGCCCCACAGACTTGGTATCAAAGCCATCCTAACTGTTGGAGAACTTTAGTTAGCATGGTCGTTATACAGGAAAACTATCTTGCAAACACCATCTTTCAGAAACTACTTTCTCAAAATCTTTTTTTAAAGTTCTACTTTGTATCCTCTCCTAATTTAAATGATTTCAAAAATTGGTTTGCTCTGTCTCTCGTCCAAATTTCAAACCTACAAACTTCAAATAACTAGGACCTAGAACCCGGTCAAGACGAGGAAAACGAGATAAAGGGAGGCAACTACTAGCAAACACAAGGAGACTATAAGATTGCCCTACCAGTGGAATCCTCCTAATCATAAGAAATCAAGTACTACACCATTGAGAAGCGTCCAATGACTCGGTGAAGGCTTCATACGCAATATAGTGACCCAGAACACAATAACGTGACATTTAGGATTAATGGTACAAAGATAGGATTCCCCTATATCGCGAGTAGTTAACTCCTTGGTCTGTATAGTAGACCGTGTTTGCTTGCCTAAATGCATGATGTGTTGCTTGTCGAGTGTTTGTTGCCTTGCAAGGTTAGGAAGAACATTGCGACCCCTTCGCTCTGTTCACCTTGAATGTGTGTTCTGACTTGTTTGACCTGAGTGAAAGTGTTGTGAGGATCGGTACACCAAAGAACTACCCGATAAAGCAGTAAAGAAGCAGTCAAACACTTACGAACATACATCCTGCGCAAAGCGGAACAAGTTCATCTGGGCGGGAGCAGCCAAGACTGGAGCAGCATCGAGGGGTTTGGAAGCAGTTGAGTCATCCGAGTCTTCGACCCTTTCTACAGCAGAGGGGCGCTTCCTCTTATCACCAGCACGGTCCATGCAAAAATCTCCGTAGCAAGCCGTTGGAAGAGATTGCGTCTTCGATGAAGAATCAGATGCAGAAAAATCCATCTCCTCATCTGTGGTAGTCCCAGTTACAGGAGATCGTCGGATGCGGAAGGATGGACAGGGGGCTCACAGCATCCAAGGAGAGGAGGAAGTGATCTCAAGTGATCAAAGTCCTACACAAGAAGAAGACATGGAAAAAGTGCCAGTGATTGATAGAGTAAAAATTCATCTGCAAATAAAAGGAAGGAAAGATGAAAGCAAAGAAAATTTACCTCGGGGAGCCGGTTTTTCTTGCCATAAGGCTCCACAATACAGTTGGAAGGAACCGGGCTTTTCTTAGTAAGGGTAGTGAAGTTTCGAACCCTCTTTTCATATACCTTGAGGGTAAGGTCTTCTGAGGAAATCCTCATCGGATCCTTCTTGCCGGTATACGCCCACATGCCAGAAAGCCGGGCTTGAAGCGGTTAGATGCGAACCCGCAAAAAATATGTTAGGATCTGAAGACACGACAATTCCTTGCCAACTTCATGCCGCAGTTTCAAAATACGATCAATATAGGGCTGGATGTCAACCATCTCTTCAGCAGAAGGACGTTGATCCCAGGAGTAATGTTTGCGGCAAGGTTTCTTAGGATCAAAGGGGGCTAAACCGAAAGACTGGCCTTCAACTGGTTGATCCTTGATATAGAACCACTTTGACTTCCAGCCTTGGACAGAGTCAATGATCTTAAAATCAAAATAATCCACGTCGGAGAGAACAAAGAAAATGGCGCCACCAACGTCATGGACAATGGTGTAAGTGTTGTTATGGAGAACATAAAAGAAATGCTTCCATAGGCCCCAATGGGGATGAATACCGAGAAAGCACTCACAGAGCGTCACGAAACAAGCAACATGAAAGATAGAGTTAGGCGTGAGCTGATACAGCTGCACACCATAGACAAAAAGAAGACCACGAAGAAATTCGTGGACCGGAAGAGAAAGGCCGCGAAAAAGAAAGGAGAGGGACATTACTCTCCAGCCAGCCTCGGGGATGGGAGGAGCTTCGTCTCCAGGAAGCTTGAAGGTACACTCCACCAGATGGCTAGAGTTCCGCGCCTCACGGAGTTCCGCGACACATGTTACAAGGATTCCGTAAAGGAAAAATCTAAAGAAGTTATGGCCACGGTAAAAACGGAGGACAGTGCGTGATGCCTCGATCTTCGCATGGAGAGGGGGCGTGCAATCAAAAATCTCCGCTGAATGTGCTATCACGCATCATCATTAGTGCTGCATGGCCCCACAATCGACACGTCCTGTCAGGACGTGTTTTCTTAAAATCAGCATCATCACATACGTCATTACTGACGTCACAACGGAGACATTTTAGAAATTGTGGCTCGCTATAAGAAATATGACCCGAAGAAATTAAATGTGGAGTCGAAGTAAATTCCTCCAAGAGAATATTTGACACTACAATCGAATATACAATATTATGATTTTAGCCCCTGGGGCTACTCCTATCGGGAGCACTGGTCGTGCACCCGATAGAAAACTAAAGAAGCACTAGCGCCATAAACCCAAGTTTTCGAGCCTATGTTCTGATACATATATCCAAACATAGCCTCAGGGGCTACTCCTATCAGGAGCACTGGCGCGCACCTGATAAAGAAAGACAAAGGAAAAATTCTTCAACAGATACTCCTATCAGGAGTAGTTAGAGAAAACAAAAAGTCCTTCAGCCGCCACAAATCAAAAAACTTTCGGATCGCACTCGACGCGACAAAAAGCCGAATGCCATGTTCAAAAACATGAAGGTAAGACCCCAGGATTCATTCTGTTTGGCCTGGTAATCGCACAAGAATGTGCTCTACCAGAAAAAAATCTGTATCGACGATACGATGAAAAATCCTGACAGACGCGTTGGATACCCGATAATACTAAATACGGAAATTATGTATTCGATAAGACCTCAGCGGCTCGAACTGAATTACGCCAGCAGAAAATTCAGGATTAGAGCATGGGGACTTGAATTTGATGTAGGACGACCTTGTTTTGGCCTAGGAGCAATTAACTGATTCCCGATCCATCGGAAGCATCAGACTCGTTGTACCAAATCCCTATAAAATACAAAAAGTGATAAAGGAAAATAAATGGAATGAAACTTTGAGACTCAACCTGAAACTACAATTCAAGTAGAGTCTAGGAGGCTACTGACATAGGTATGATTACTCGGGTGATTATGATTTGCTTCCCTATGTTGGGTAAAAGGCTTATGGCCCATGAAGATTTCAGATGATAGCCCAAGGAAGCAACCGACAAAGACTTTGATTGTATTAGGAAAGAGTCTTTGAACCGACAATGTATTGGAATTGTAATCACCCGTATGTAAAACCTATTCGCATATAGCTTTGAGACCCGACCTATTATATATAGGACGGGAGAAGCCCAAGAGGCGGTATCTGAAATATCCCAAGCAACTTGTAATAGTACGATTACTCAATATTCAGGCGACTTTGACTCCATTGTTTTCCTGACATCCGATGAAATCCCTAGCGTTCTCTTTTCCGCGAAACTCTAAATCCTGCACTATGGACATTGCCGAGGTTACCCCTCGTCAAGAACCCTTACTAACCTCGGGAGTGATAAGAGGAAAAGCATCGCAAGAACGAGGAGTTCGACACCACCAAGTTAGAAAAACTCGAAGACTCCTCCTCAGCAGGAGGGCATACTTCATCAAAACCAACTCTCAAGACTCATCATCAACACTTCGCGCCATCATTCACCTGACGACAACAGCAAGATTCTCATTGAAGCCGGAAGTCTACCACTAAAGGATCTTCACTATCCACAAGAAACCACAAGACTTTCTAACCAATATAAGATGTCAAGACCTGATTCCACTAACCGCCGGCACATTAGAATTTCCACCAGCCCTAAAAATACTACCTATTCTAGTTGACCCTACCACAAACCGATGGAAAGTTCCTCATCTGAAGGCCAGAATACTCCAAAATACTGAAGACAAGGATGCACGAAGACACCGAGTTGTAACATCCCAGGATTAGCACCTAGAAATAGATGGGACACGGGTTTGTGCATTGCATTCATGCATAAGAAAATTTGAGGAATTTTCGTGCAAAACTAAAGAAGCTAGTGAGGGATCAGGATATCTCTTGCTCTAATGGAAACATCTGGGCAAGTGCAACAGATTTCGACATGACCTCTGAAGTATCTTTGATTTTGGGGGGGGGAATCATTTTATAATGATTCAAACGACTTATTTGAATTCGAAAGAAATTTGAAATTGATTATAAATAAATAAGTTATTGAATTTATTAATGTTATATAAATATTACGAGATTTATAGTACAAGAAAATAGGATTTGAACTATTATATTATGGATAATACAATCTCTATTATCATTGAGTAACATGAAATAGTTTAATATAAAGAAAGAAATACAACAACCAGATAAGAATGCCTTTATTACATGATATATGTTATGATAATATATTAAATGTGTACAAATAAATAAGGAAGTTACAAAAGAATAAATAGCAAATATTTTAAAACACACAAGAACACATTGTTATAAGAGTAACACCAGGAAATTCAACTTTGTTAATTTGGACAAATATTACATTGTCTTCACAATAAATAAATGAATAAATTACAAAGAATAAAATTACAACAATAGAGAAGTCCTAATCTAAATATTCATATCCTGAAGATTGTCCTCCTAAGCTTGATACCTGCAAAAACAAAGACAAAAGACAAGAGAAAAGAAAAGAGGGGATATGGGTTGGTTGTGCTCTTAGTATGGAAATGAAGTGCATTGCTAGCACATCATAGAGCTTAATTCAAATCAGGGGCAAATTGGTAATCTGTTGTTATCATCTTGTATGCCTTAGTACAACATCACAGGCAGGGGAAAGTTTCACCATCAAATAAGCACTTGGTAGCTCAAAAATAAGGATACAAATCCAGCCCAAGTACATCCATAGTAAAGATCTTTCAAGGGGAGATTATACATAGGCACAAGTTCCAAGGAATGGGAACTTGCACCATATGGGGCCCACTTGCAAGAAGCTTATCATAGCCAAGCTTATCTACAAGCGGAAGCTCCAGGCATTGTAACTTGAGCCAAGGAGTGAAGCACATGAGCAAGAAGCTTAGTCATGCATGCAAGCATATGTGTTATCTTCCCTACATGAAAGTAGTAGATAGAGAGAGCACAACCATAGCTAGAAACATTGCTCTTATCCATAACACAACTCCATAGTTCATCAACTGTTCATCATAGATCCATCCATTTTATTTTCACAAAACCAACAAGGAACCAGCTAAGAACAGCACCAGTTCATTCCAGATTCACCAATCCATCCACCACATCAAACCTAGCCAAATCAGTCCAATATGGTTAGCTGAAGAAGAACAAGATCCAGGAGTAGAGCAAAGAGGAGTCTTGCAGCTAGAGCTAGGAGGAGGTGGCCAGCTACTAGAGATACTAGGTGGAGGCCAACAGAAAGACAAGCAGTTGCAGCTGATCAAGGACAACACCAAGATTTACTTTCAATCAAGCACCACATCACCAATCATTTTCTACACTTGAAGAATAGGTTGACCACTAGATCCAAAACCAAACATAGCACTTGTTCTTAGCATTTCGTTTAATAAAACGATTTGGGTGAGGGAGTACTATCAGATCTTCATAGAATTGCTATGCAAGGTTCATCATAGAGTAATTGAAAGGCAACCAATATTTGTTCTTATCCCAAGAATTACAGCCTCAGCTTATGCATCCTAGGCAGGGGCCATCCCAAAGCATTCTTTGCTCATAGCATCATTTAAAATGATGTGTTCATCTTGCAGCATAGCCAAAAGGAATAACAATAGATCATGCATGTTATGCTCTTGGTCTTGTGTACACTACAGAGAGGCATCACAATAGTAGGACACAATAGTGGAAGCCATTATTCTAAATCAGCAACATCATATATTAAACCGAAAAGATCACAACATCTCTGCAAATATGCAGGAAGTTTATTCAAATCATTTTCCTAGAAGCAATATCTAGGAATCATTTTATTTATCATAAGAAAATCCAAGAAAGGATTAAAATCCTCACAGAACATTGGGTTTAGTCTAAACTGATAGACCAATTAGAATATTTGTTATCATAGCAAGTATCTTATGGCAGCCATATAATATTATCCAATCATTTCTCCAACTAAGCTTGTTGGATATCATTTCAAGTACTTAATTCTATCATTAGGATAAGTATATATGTTATTCATGCAAGTACCTAAACCATAAGGTTAAGTTCACCATGTGTATTCCACATATTTAGCCAAAACTAGCATTTATTGCTTGCAACCCATCGGTATGTAGAATCATATCATTTGCCTAACATAAATTCTAGGAATCAATTATAGAGTTCTATGGCATGTTGTTAAAAGTATAGATGAGCCAGGTTTGTAAAGCATGACTACATATCACATAGATTATTCTTCCAATCAGAGGAATGGAAAGTATTTTCTTTCCAAATTAACTCATTTGCAATTTAAACAAATAGTAAGTTCAATTCCAGCTCTACAACCAGTAAAGTGTCTTAGTGACACTCACTGTCTTGGTGAATCCAGAGAGCAACATATTGATTCAAAACTTCAGCAGAATTGTGACCAGAGTTGAAACCTAGCACCAGGTACCCAGGTGTGCATGAGTGAATTCAAATAGATGGTGTGAATTCAAACATACTTATATTTATGTCTACCATCATAGTCCACATTAAGATGAACACAAAGCAATATCAAGTCGTGATAATCCAACATCAAGGTGTCAACACATCACCCAGAACTTTAAAACCATGTCTTACTGAGTAAAACCTAGCCAAATCCCCACACCAGCAAGCCATGAATTCATACAACATCCTAGATGAAAGCCCTAATTAGGATTGGTCGGCGAAAGCAAGCGTATAGCCGAAGAGAGTTAATTCAAGAAGAGGGAGGAAAGGGGAGACGTACCTAGTGTCCTCGCTTAGAGCTTGTAGAAGAGGAAGCAGGGAGGCAACTGGGGTGTTGCCGAGGCGTTGGCGACCATAGTGCCACGGCACGATGCCATAGGGAGCGGGGAGGCACTTGACCTGCACCATGCCACAACCAGCAGGCCACTAGTTAACCCCTAAGCTCCGGGAAGCCACTAGTATGGCGGCAGAGCACTACTGCAATCACAGAACCAAAACCCTAGCGCCACCAAGAAGAAGGGAGCGAATAGTAGAGAAGGAGATTCTCAAATCAAGTAGGATGGGGAAAACGAGCGCAGAATGGCGGTTCTTCTATGACCTTCGATGGCAGTCGAGATGGCCAGGGCAAGCCATGGCAGCGAGGCAACCGTGGTGGCGCCGGTGGCAGTGATACGGGTGAGGGGAACAAGAGGGGTGAGGTTCATGCGGGTGAATGAGAAGAGCGAGAGAGAGTGGGTTGGGATGGTAGTAGCCTAACTAGATGGGCCGAGGAGGACCGAGTCGATTAAGGACCAGGTTGTCTTGTGGGCCAGGCTCAAATTATAGAAATTAAAAATTAATTATATAATACCAAATCACCAAAATGCCCATGTGATGTATTAAGCCCTAAACAACCATAGAAAAATCCTAAATATATATATTATATCAAAATGATCACAAAAATAATATATACCTAGGAAAAATACAACATTACTTATTTTAGTTTGATAAAATGCAAATAAGTATTACCCCCATTAAATCCTAAGTGAAATTTTATAAAATAAGGAAGATTCCTAAAAATTAATAAAAATCATTTTTGCATATAATAATAAATCTATTATTTTATTAAAATACTAACTTACACTGTTGACAAATAAGACCTGAAGCAAATAACTAAGGACATTTAATCCTTTATGGAATTTTATAAAAATAAGGATAATACTTAAAAATAAACAAAAATCGTTTCTAAAATCTTGAGTAAACATATTTTACTATAAAATGCTAAATATTTTATTCAGAATGTTTTTTAAGATTTTCTTTTTCTATTCTATAAAAGACCTGTTTTGCAAATTCTTTAGAAACATTTCTTAAATAAGAAATAATCACAAATTGTTACAAAACCTTAACCCTTTTATGTTCAAACACTCGTTCCAAAGTCATAACTTGGAATTATAATAAACCTTAAGTGTAAAATAATATTTTAAAATAAAACCCTTTAATACCATAAATTCAAGTTAAGCCAACAATTTTAACTGAACTTTAAAACAACATTCACTTATCAGAAAGATGAAAACTCTTTATTATGTTTAACATGATTTTAAAAACCTAAAACATTAATAAGATCATCTAAGTTGCTTTCTTTAATAAGTCAAATCAATTTCATAATAATAAATTGCATTTAATCTCATTATTCACTTAAGTTGAGAGTGAATGAACTCACACTCTTAAACATGCTTGTTACAAAATAAAAAACTTATTAATACTTTAAAACACATCACACCCTAGGTCTACTCATATTTTAAAGATAACTTTGGTCCACAAAGTTATGAACACAATGTGTCAAGTTTTAATTATGTTTTATAGTTAACTTTGGTCTGATTTCAAGTAGATCATAAGGCATCTCAAGTTCAAACATTTCAAGCAAATGATAATGACATCGATCACATTCAATTAACCACATGGATTATTTAAACCTTGGCAAAGAGACCTTTCCTTCAAAGGTTATTTGTTTGGCCACTTCAAACAACAACCTTATAAATAAACCCTTTAACTCTTGACAACCTATCACACCAATATCCATCCTAATTACCAAGTAGTAATTCCCTTTCACCTTAGAATGTTATTATACTTCACTTGTGTACTTTGCATGTTAAACACTTTAATGCTTTGTAAATATATTTACTTATGGAACAAACTTTAGAAATAGATAAATCTTAAAAGTGTCACCTAAATTTAACTCATTCATGTTATTGAGGGGTTATCACGAGATTTTACAAATGCAATGCATCAGCAAATTGCTTCCTTAAACATTATTCCTTACCGGGCCAATGATGCTATTTACAGATTTTGGATCTTCTAGTATCTCGAAGATCATGATTGCATAACCTTGTAATCACAAAAGGCAAGTTCACATTTTCTAATGTCCTTTGGTTATTTTTTATCAAATACTTGTAACTCAAATGTTCTCATCACCTACATTTCAAAAAGGTCAGAAAACCATATTTTCATAATAATATGATTATGGATTATTTACCAAGTGGTAATAATCTACTGATACAGCTCTAGTGGTAAAGGAACATAATATCTAGGACTTAACGACCAATGTCGCCAGCGATTCTAGCACCGTATATCACGCGCTAACCACAAGATCTACAATGTCTCTAGGGAAGTCCGCTAGATCTTCTCCCTTTCGTATGCTAGTCGACAACTTTTATCGGAGTCGTGATCCTACATCTAGGCACGTGCATGGGTGGGAACCGTCAATTCCCCAATATTAGATGTCAACTTTTGCTCTCTTCAAGAGTGTATCGGCTCAGCCATTGTCTTGAGCTAGCAAAAGGGTGAGTATACGGGGTCACATAGAAGGGCAGTACTGGCTTGGATCATCTAACTGGGCCCCACACCAAAGGAAGTGTGGACGGGAAAGATCGCCCAGTTGTGCAACAAGGATTTGATCTCTTATGGGTAAAGTAGCGCACCTCTACAAAGTGTAAGAACTGTGGCATGTTACTCCCTATTCCGGGAAGGAGCTGCAAATGCTACAGGAAAGGAACTCCACGAAAGTTCTGATAAACATGTGAAGCCTGATGGACATAGCTTTTCAGAATAAAAGCAATCTTTTAAGAAATGTTTACGAAAACCTGCATTGCCTACGACCTACGGTCTATGGCTGTAGATAGTGCATCAAACACTCCTTTTTAGTGAACTTGCTGAGTACGCTTGTACTCAACCGTACCTTCTTAACCCTAGCTAGATTCTGAAGTCATTGAAGATGACGTCAACACCTACTTATGCTCAACAAACCCTCATCGCAAGCTCAAGCTCTTCAAGAAAGTTAATGAAGTCAACATATACATCAACCGAAGTGAAGACGAAGTTCCTGATTAGATAGGAGTAGATACTCTAGCTATAAAACCTACTTATATAGAGCATTGCATTAGTAGCAGGTGCAAGCCAGATAGTTTAGATGTTGTCCTTACTAGCCAGATAGTTCCGAGTTATTATTTCTGGTTCTTCTTTGTAAGAATTTGATTTCTTCCTCTTGAACCTAGAGTGTTCTATAGATCTTTTGTAAAGAGTCGAGTTGTAATCTATAGTCATGTCTTGGACCTATTGTGTTTCTGTTGTACCACTCTGAGGGATGTAATACTAGTGAACGGTGTTTCATTGGTGTTATGTCAACGATTATAGTATACTACATCATGAAGTGGTATGATGTGTCACCGCACGAGTCTACTCCGACATCGAGTAGAAGCAACGCAAAGACTCAAGTGAAGACGTTCCTCCGAAGTTAGACGCCGCTACTCTGACTGGAGACTAGCAAGAAGAGTCGTTAACTGCTAACTTGCCCTAAGATAACTTCGCTAGGAAACAACCCCTGACATGGTTTACGCAATAGGACATCACTCGAGGATCTCCACTCCAGACCCAAGGAGATACAACTTTCTCTAGCATCACACAAGCACTTCAAGACGGACGATTTGCACCACTCTCAAATACAATCCATAAAATAGATTTAGCACTTTTTGAAGATTGGATATTAAAATGATATAAAATATTCAGAAAATTACCAAATCTATATGGGACATGTATCTTGAGTCCACCCATCGCCCAGCAATCTTATTCCATGTGGTCAAGATAAAAAATCTAGAAGTAACCCATGATCATCAACTAAGGCAGATTTGAACATAACACCAAAAACCACTCCCAAATCCCTCTTACCCCATTCAAATCTTGCTCAATAGTTCTCATCAGCACCACGACACACCATGGTTGACCTTCCACTATAGCATACCACTATAACAACCCCTTCTTCTTTGTCCCTTATGTTTGTCTATGATGGAGACAAGTCCCAAGTCATGTGCTGATCTTTATTAAACCTTGCAGCAACTCCACCCCCCTCTCTATACACTGCACAACCCAGAGCCCTATATCACCTCTCTCCACCCCCTGCTAGCCTATCACTAGCCACTACCTCATTTCCTTGCCCTCCCATGGACCTTGTCCATCATGGACCCTAAGCTTCGGGATATAAGTCTAGAGGCCACCAGATCCTCCCTCTCCACCACCATTCACTTCACACACCCCCAGATACCACTCCCCTGAGCTCCCTAGCTCTTTCCTAGCCGTGCTCTACTAGGAAGAGGAAGAATTGATCCTCTTGGCCTCCTTCGAGAGGTGAAGCATATAGTCGAGATAAACCCTCCCAGATCCTTCTCTCTCGGTTTTGCTTCCCCTCTCTCTAATCTGAATCCCTGTGCCATCCCTTTTGGTCGAAGGGTCACCGTAGACATCACCGCTCGTGCATGTCCGAAGCGAATCTCCACCCGCTAGCTGGACCTCTATGACACTCCCCTTAGCTCTAAGTGCCCTCTCAGGGCCCCAGAACCCCTACTGGTCCTCTCCTCCGCCTTCCCGCCGACATGCATGCATCCTCGGCTCTCCCCCAATCTACTCCCGAAGCATGCTTGCCGGTGTGGATGTGTGAGTTTCCTCCAGTAGTCAAAACCCTCGTTGCCGCCCCTTGCTCGGCTCACATCAGTGGAACACGTCACCCTGGCACCTCCTGGTCGCCTCTCCATGACCGCAGGTGAGCTTCCCAGCAGCCCCGTTGCCTCCTAGGCTTCCCTCTTTCTTTTCTCGGGTTGGAAGAGGACGACGAGTGAGTGTTGTAGAACCTAACTTGATCCGACAGTCCCGCTCACTCGATACCCGTTCGGCCTCTCTAGGCCGCAGACAGGTGGGCTCCACCCACCACGGTTTGAACCCATCTTCCGCGCGTGACGAGGTCGGGATGGGCCGTCCTAGCCTCTGCGTTGCCCCGCCACAGTTAAAATCGGCCCAGTGATTTTTTTGTAGCTCCTTCTCAATTATTTTCTACATCTATTTTGGCCAGATACAAATTCACACATGTTTTATAAAACATGCAGAACTAGTACTTGACCAAAAATAATTTTTATTATTTCCAGACAATTAATTTTCTAAAATGAGTCTTTTGCAAACAATAAATCTTTTAGAGAGTTTTACTTATCCAAATGGAATGAAACCAACTTCCCCAGGAATGTATTTGAAGTAACTATCTCCTTGACCTAGTCCCAGGTCAAGTTGAGCTGTAGATCCACAGTAATAGAAATAGCAAAATCATTTCAGAAATGCATTTACAAAATTTGATAGACCAAACCATTAGGTATATGGACCTAATTCCAACTCCTAGTGATGTGGTACATCGAAACCTAGGAGCTCACTATTTATTGAGGTCTGGTTGGATTTTAAGAAATTAAATACTTCTATATGTGGTGTTATCACTAGATAAATCATTTCAGAAGCTTGGCAACTCCAAAAACAGTGTTTCCAATTTCTAATAGAAGGTATTTTCAATTCCTATCCAATGTAATTAGTCTCATGCCTTTTGAACCTGTAAATATAATCTGGTTAAAAGTATAAATAGACTATAGAACCAATTTTGGCATTTTCCCAAGGGCATCCGGGTAGGTATTTTGAGGTGTTTATAACTCTCAAAAATCATAAACTCAAATATATACCATATACTCTGTGACCAAATTTATTTGAGCTCCAAATATTTTATGGTGATTTATTCACCTAAACTAGGGTTTATTTCACGAGAAAAATCATATCTAGATAAAGGAAATTGATAAAATAGTGAAACCACTTTTGTTTGCCTTGTTTTTGCAATACCTATCTATTGATATCATTTTTGTACACCGATATCATACAGAACCAATCCTTGGCCTTAAACCCCTTATTCAAGTGGTATTTGACAAACAAATCACAAAAGCAAATCCACAAAAGCAATTAAAGTATTTCCAAATGATATGATCTCAAAACCTACTAAAGTTAGTAACATGTTGAATTTTTATTAGATGTATTGTATTAATGCTTGTATGCCTTGTGTTGATTGTGGCCTCTGTTTGTTTTCATGTATTCTCGCTGACAACGATAGTTGCGATTATTTCGAGGACTGAAGAAGATGGTTATTATTTTGTTTAATTATGGTTTTGTACGAAGAAATCCAGGGACATATTGTCATATTGCTGGTCACAGGCAAGCCACCTTCTTGCTCATAAGCCTTGTCCTACTGTTTTACTTATGCATATTTTTACCTACTATTTTATGAAAACTGCATTGTTTTATTATATGATGATCTATACCTAGTAGTGGCTTGGCTTCTCCAAACCATTACACTTTTGTACTATTAAGTACAACCCCCTTGATGACACCTACTTGTCCCTAGTATGATAGTTGGTGTATAACACCATTCCCCTTTGGAGACCCATTTCAGCCGAAGCAAAGCTATAGGATGGGAAGACCCCTGAAAAAGATTTACAAAATGTTTTATGGAAAAACCTTGGTGAGATTCGACCTACCAAGAGAAGTTTGAGAAAAGAAAAAGGTTTTGGTTTTACAAAATAAAGTGGAGAAAAATGTTTTCGAAAATGCACCCGTTTCTTTGCATCTTTAGCTATAACAACTTAACCCGTGTAGCCACATTCATCTGGAATGGGACAGGGATGGACATGAAGTTTGCTACTCTGGTGTGGTAATTCTCACAACTACGTATAAGGGATCATCTCCCTTGAATGTCGGGTTTCCTTTAGAGAAAGGGTCAACTATTAGACAACCACCTGGAGGAGATGTGAACTGCGCTATGGAGCAGCCGGAGGATACTATGAGCCTCTCATTGAAAGTGCCCACTCTCGAGGAGTCAGAATGCGCTCCGTTTGGTCCTTGGCCTGGACATCCCTGTGTTGAGGGAAACAACTCATAGGGTACAACGTATACTAGAGTGTCATTTAGAGAGTATTGATCGGTTACTCGACCCACGATCCGTAGGTGATCAGGGCAGGGTAGCCTGCTGGTGTGGGTAAAGTGTCCAACCTCTGCAGAGTGTAAATCTATTTGAATAGCCGTCTCCGCGGTTATGGATGGGTTGGACAAACTACTGTAGAGTGGTGCTGGTTTCAAAAAGGACTTTGAAAAGCAATGGTTTTGGAAATGTTTTGACCATGGGATGGTCAGAAAGGAAGGAAAGGAGTTCATGGGACGACCGGAAGGAGGAACAAATGGGTGACCCAATCCTAGTGTTTTCCAAAACTTTTCAAAATGGTTTCCAAAATGTTTTACAAAAGTTTTCAACAAAGATATGTAGATGCTATATCTACAAGAGAAACTGTTTGAGAAAAGAACCTCTCTTGGATCCATTATTGTACACAGCCATATTGCATATCCGCTTAATATTATTATTGGCTTAAGATGGTTTATGAGTACATTCAAAGTACTCACTAGCATTGTCCCTGGCTATTAACTTGGTCAGATCTCAAGAAGAAGGTGTTGTTGATGACTATGCGAGCTAGGACGTGCTCCTAGTCAGTTGCATGTAGGTTAAGGCATGGCTCGGGATCTACGCTTGGTGAAGTTCTGCTGATGTTGATGGATGTAGCCATAATGGAAAATCAGGTATGACATGTACCCGCTTAAGTAATGGATGTTTAATTTGATACTTGTCGGTTATGTGCCACAACAAACTGAACATGGGATCGTGGTGGTATGCATAATAAGGATTCTCGGAGGATTAGTCTAGGGGGGCCATAGACTTGGTATCAGAGCCATCCTGACTGTAGGAGAACATTAGTTAGAATCACCGTTAGATACGAAAACTATCTTGGAAACACCATCTTCCGAAAACTATTTTCTCAAAAGATTTTTGAAAAGTTCTACCTCATGTCCTCTCCTAATTTAAATGATTTCCAAAAATGGTTTCCTCTATCTCTCGTCCAAATTTCAAACCTATGGACTTCAAATAACTAGGACCTAGAACCCGGTCAAGACGAGGAAAGTGAGATGAAGGGACACAACTACTAGCAAACACAAAGGAGAGTACAAGATCGCCCTATCAGCGAAATCCTCCTAATCAGAAGAAATCAAGTACTACACCATCAAGAAGCGTTTAGTGACTCGGTGAAGGCTTCATACTCAAGATAGTGACCCAGACCATAATAAAGTGACATTTAGGATTAATGGTCCAAAGATAGGATTCCCATATATCGCGAATAATTGTTTCTGACATAAGTAATTGTTGACACCATCCATGATCTCCGTTGAAGATAGAGGTACCACTCAATCTAGAAAAACTTATTTACCTCCGTATATTGATCGTATTCCAACTGAAAGCCGCCTAGAATTTATTGAATGATTTTTTAACTCACGTACTATAGAAGTGAACATGTTGATTCCTTTGATGGCAGACTTGACCCTCACCCAAGGGGCCGAAGAGCCTAATCTACCATTGGGAGAATATGCAAATCCATCTAGGCACTTAAGAAAAATGCCTATTCTTTGTCCTAAACTTGAAGGCCAGGAAGTTGAGATATATCTGCGCTAATTTATATGATGAAATAAATTTCTTTGTCAGGAAAAAGAAGAGGAAGATCCTAGTGATCACTTGACGAGGGTCTATGACCTTTGTTCTACTCTAAAACTAGCAAGTTTACCAATAGAGTTTGTGCTCCTTAAACTTTTTTACTAGTCTTTGAAAGATAATTATTTTACTTGGTTACAATCATTACCGAATCACATTGTAAAAATCTAGGAAGATTGCATCCAAGAGTTTATGCATAAATATTGCTCATTCAATAAAATCATGTAGATTAAACATAGCATTACAAATTTTCTTCAGATTGTTGGAGAAAACTTTTATCAGGCATGGAATAGATTTTATGCAATGATTATGAAAGTATAGAATCATGGTTTCCATCAGCATTTAATTATCCAATATTTTTATAAAGGCTTAATGACGATACAAAAAATGATTGACTTATCTATAGGGGGAGCTATTTGCAACTTGACATTGCCAGAATGTGTAAAGCTTTTCGAGGTAAGATCCTTCAATGATGAACAATACAATCTAGTTGAGGATGTTAAACCACAAAAAGTTATGTTTCACATACCCCAAGATCTTATGCCTGGAGTTAACAAGTTCAAGGAAGAAAAAGGAATAACTTTGGAACTTATTGAAGGAAATAAACTTGACATTCTTGAAGCTTATGTAATGGAAGATGAAATAAATCTTGTAATGCAAAAGTTTAGATATCAACAAAAGTAGTTTCATGAGAAATAGTATAAACGTCAAATGACTCAAGAAAATAATATAAAAGAGTTAACTGAAGTCTTTGATGACTTAGGACATGCCACAAAGCATTTGGATAATATTTGAGTATGGTTAAAACATAATGTGATCAAATAATTGAAAACCAAAAATGCAGGAACCCCAAGGGCCACCTTGGTATCAAGTGGAACAAGCCCACAAAGCAAGAGAGACTCAAGAGATGGTTCAAGAAGAAGAGGACCTAGTAGACCCTCAAGATGATATTGATTATGAAGTTCAGAAAAGAGAACTTGAGACTTCTAAAGATAGACAAGAAGAAGAAGAAGAAGAAGAAGAAGAAGAAGAAGAAAAGGAAGAAGAAGAAGAAGGAGATAGGCATAAACAATATGACTCTGATGCTGAGGCAATCGACTCAAGGGAAGAGGACAATCTTAGAAAGGAACAAGAATAGTAGGTTATCACCTCACGTGAAGAACGTGTTGATAAGAAAAAAACCATCAGCAAAAAAGAAAACCAAAAGGGATGCTGAACCGGTAGCAAAGCTAAAGGAGAAGGTAATGAAGGGGTTCGGTGCCTGAAAACAATAATTTTTCCAACGCGCACAACCCTAATGCCAGGATCTATCTATTAGTAATGCAGTAACAGGAGGGGATTTTCGAAACTTACCCTTGAACGTGGTTGATGTAGTCGTACCGACACCGACCTCAAGGGCGTGGATGGCTCCACCATCTTCAGCTCCACCAGCTCCAATGACTCCACGTCTGGAACGACTTGAGAACCACTAGTGTAGTGCCTCGTGGGGAGTCACACACATAGGGTGTTTGACGATGACTCCTGATCCCTGATCCAACGGGGGTTGCGGAAGTAGATCTCCTGGATCCAGAATCTCTGTAGTGCGAGGCGCTCCGTGGTGAAGAACGCTCTCGTTTGTGCAGCTCTTACAGCGGGGCTGCACTTACAAGAGAGAGAGGGAGAGGAGAGCACTTGGAGGGAGAAGCCTCAAGCTTAGGATTTATCGGTGTGTTTAAATCCCTCCATATGGCCTCCTTTATATAGGGGAAAAGGAGTACTCCCTCCCTCAAAGTCCCAGGGTGGGACTAATCAAGAGGAGGGGGTGGGGAGGGGCACCAGCCAGGCCCACCATGGCCCCACCTAGGGCAGTCGGCCCCTCCTAGGGCGGTGGCCCCCTCTTAGGCCATTTTCCACTCCGGGAATTGGCCCATTAGGTGGGTTGCCCCATTAAATCATATTTAAATATTAAATAAATATAAATACATGTATAATTCAATAATTAACATATATTTACATACTATTTAATCACTGTTGCACCGGAACTCCTTCCGGACAACTTCGGACACCCGCCGTACTTTCCCGGAACCCTTCCGGTTTTCCCTTCTCTCTTCTTCGGTGATTTGTATGATACCAGAATGATATCCAAGCATTGTCAAGCCCTTAAGCGTGTTACCCTATAGTTTGGAAATACTCTAGACATGGGCAAGATCTCTCTTGGTACAATGATCATCAGAGGTACCTGGATGCCCATATGACCGTTGTGAATTCCACGAGAATCTGTGTCGTTGAACCGTAAATGATAGTGTCCAATTCCTTTGTTACTTTGATACTTTATTTGTCCGAGATCTGATCAAAGACATCACCATGCCGTGTTCAATCTTGTTACCGACAAGTATAACTTTACACATTCTGAGCTATGCCATCCCCATGACCTAGTCAAACGTTGTAGCTTTATGGATGTCATGTCTCCGATTGGGTCTAGATTATCTTTCTGTCATGCGGATGAACAAATCCTCCTCTCAACACATAATCATGCCCCTCTGAATACCTAAACACACCTTTATGATCACCATGTTACCAAGTGACGTTTGATGCTATCTAAGTATTCTTGGGTGATAGTGATTGGTATGGTCTCACGGTCTAAGGAATTGGTTACTACGTTTCTAGTCATTGTAATGGTGAACTTCGTGACTTGATCGTGTTACAATTCCTGTGTTGGGTATGTCCATCACTTTCATTCACTTAATGAAATGACCCTATTGTCAATCGACATAAATGCCCATTATCGGGAAATCCTCGATCATCGATTGACCAATGAAGCAATGTCTATAGGATCACCAGGGACTTTGGTGGTTTACATATCACACGTGTATTGACGTTCCTATCAATACAGTTATAGCATGATATAAAACCTATTATGAACTTAATGAAATATGTCAATAGTCTATATTATTATTTGTCTTTAGGGCATATTTCCAACAGTCTCCCACAAATAAACTAGTTGCATTTGAATGAATCATTATACCATAACTTTTGGTGTTATGATCATGCTTTCTCATGGAAGAGGTTTTGTCTATGGACTGTACTATACAAATCCTTATGTCTTTGCGAATTTGTTAATGTTACCTAATTTGACATTTCCCTTTATCATCACATGATAGCCTTGTGGTATAAATATTTATGTTTTGGCAACAGAGTGTTGTTTTTGTTCCTTCTGCCATGAGATTATATTAGTCTATCAAAAGATTACGTTTTCATTAGCATGAGCATTAGGAACACACTTTGTGGGAAGATGGACTTCCCCAGCCATAACATTACATATTTTACCTTTGAAGGAATCATATACTTCTTATGTCAATGTAAATCTAATCGATAGTGCACTAAATGCCAATTCGATGTCTAACCACGCTTCTCTTATTCTAAGGCACTCAATGTTGTGAGAATTCCAATCATCTAGGTTGGGTAGAACTTCCCAGCATAACCCTTTGCGATCAAGTTCACCATCCTTTATAGATCAGATGTATACCTTCATTTCTATCTAGACACTGAAACTGTACTTAACTCCTTTTGTTTAGTGATCAGATATCACTTCGGAAGATATTCTTCTAATTAAGAACTTGGGTCATATTATGTCGAGTGTACAACATAGTTTTACAAGATGGAACCTATGACTGAGCATAGTAGATGTTACACATCTTTTCCTTCTTTTAACCATCACTGTATTGAGATAATCTCAATGCTTTACCTAGTTAAACAAGTAAGAACTTCCTTCTTAACTTGATCCATTCTGAACTTCTTTCAGAATCCAATCCAGGAAAACACTCTGACTTAATGCTATTAAACACATCAATCTATCTTGATAGATTTCAATGTTCAATATTCATCCAACTTCATCTACTTAATATTCTCTAATATCACTTATACCAACAATACCATTCACAATATGTCCATTACATATATGAATGCTTCATCAAGCTCCACTCAAATATCTTTACTATTAAATGGGAGTTGGTGATCGTAGGTCATCCTCAAACATCAAACATTGGAGCAATCTGAACCATCTAATTTACACCCGACGGTACAGATACATCCTCTCAATGGTTGGCTTAGGGTAATTACCCTTGTATGCCACCGACAAGTGACATTTACGGCTTCACAGTACTCGAGAATACCCATCGATAAGAAAAGGCAAGAAACTGGGTCAAAAAAAGGCAAGCAACGCTCCGACCCATCGTCCCTAACCTCCTCCTATGGAACCCTAGCACAGGGTCTCAGCCGCCCCCGCACATCCCGGTGGCTGCGCACGCCGCCACGGTCCTCTCATGCGCGTTCCTAGGCCTCCGAGCGCCACCAAGTCCTGCATCTCCTCTGCCCGAAATCCCATGCCCTATACATGTTCCTCCCGCACCTCTCTTGTTCTCTCGCTCTGCATCCCATGAGGACACAGCACACCACCCTGATAAGCACCGACGCCACCAAGGGTTCGGGCATCGCCGCCTCATCCATCCTTCCACCCGTCCCAAGTTTGCCACCGCCGCCAGGCCGCCTCATCCTTCCCAGCCCTGGAATCGATCCTGCCACCGCCCGAATTCCCCGATGCCAGGCTACTTCTCCTAGAGCTCGACGGCTCACCTAGGAGTTGCTATTGCTGTGCTAGGAGCTCTAAGACTACGGCGCCATACTATTCGTCAAGAGGCTCAATCCCAGCGACGGCCAGGTATCGATCTGATTCATATTGTCAGTTGTCATCAAGCGAATTGCTGATCTCATTCTGATGCTTCACGTAATGCCTTTTGCTAATTTGGTGTTTAATACTGATTGTGTATTGTAAGGGAATCCATCGGACATGGAGGAGCTCGAGTAAGTAATCAGATCGGACGGAGGACTGAAGATGCACACTTGCTAAATAGTATTAATTTTAAGCAGCTCTCAATTGGATTGAGAGAGTGTATCGAGGTAGATGATTTTCTCTAATTTATTAGTCGGATCCTGCCTTACCTGGGTTTCTCAAGATTAGATAGAAAATTATCTCAGACAGATAGATGCTACATGGTGCTCTTTAAAGAACTTAGATTAATACTTGCAGGCCTGCTCGCTGTTTATATCTTTGTTTTGCTCGCAGTTCTGCTTCCTTGCATCTTTTCCCTTTATATAACTTGTCCTTATTTGGTTTCCTTGCTTAAAGTTTACATGGGAAGTTTTCTAGCACCTGCAAGTATGGTAGGCTCATCAACATGGTGCTCTTTGAAAATTATTCTAGACAGATGGATGCTACCTCACTAGAAGCATATCAGCGTTGTGCTCACTAGCTGAATCCTGATGAAGTGGTGTTTGTGATGGACGAAACTGTGATGGTGACTGAGGGAGATGGATGCAACTACAACAATTTACCCTGAATTTGTTTGCAAGCACACAAATTGTCTGTGCACCTATAGTGACCACCTATATCACTGTACTTGGAAACATGTGAGGGGTTTCTTTTAGGTCAGAAACCTAAAATAAAGTCAGACATTGCTTGTATGGTTAGTGAACCTTGTCTCGATACTTTTGCCTGGTATGATTAAGCATTCTTTTAGATAAAATGCCATAGGACCATCCAAATTAATTTTGTTTCAATGAAATGTCGTACTTCGGTCCAAGACCTGGTATGGCGGTGCCTCGAGCTTCCATGCTCGCCTACGAGGATGCCTCCTGCGTGCACGAGTACGTGGATGACCTAAACACAATAAGTAAATTCACATCCTCCTACGTGCACGAGTACGTGGATGACCTAAACACAATAAGTAAATTCTCTGCTTCCACTCATTGTCGTGAGCCTTCTGCAAAGAAATTGGCTTTTCCTTGAGCTATGGTTCCTGGATATTGTTTAGGTTGGGTATAACATAATATGTGGGTCTATTGCTTGTGATGGCTAAAATGCTATATAAATTCAGAGCTCTAAAAGTAACCTTGTGGTTAGTTTGTTTTTTATGATGCTATTGGGTGATCTTTACTGGTCAGTTAACTAGAATGCTATCTATTTTAAGTCATTTTGATTAGGTTGGGTACAATGTTATATAGCAGATTAATATAGCTAGGTTGTCTCCTCTCCAGGTTGTTCTTGCCGTCTCCCCTTCTAGGACCGCGTCGCCACTTCCAGTACCACTGTTCCAGTACCCCCTAGGAGCGCGCCGCTGCATCCTCTAACAATAGGTGAGGTTCCTCCTTTACGTTATTTTTGCACTGTCCATATACCTGATTGATGATTGCCATGTCAAGTCCTTTCGCAAAGTCCAACTGATGATGATGATTTTTACTGCAAGGATGCGGCCATAGAGGGCATACTATTGCCTCCAATAATTTCTCAAGCTTGGTGAGCAAAGCACACCAGTATGAATATCCAATATTCCCTCGTTTTCTTGCTCTATAGATCTCTACTTCACATTGCAAAGCAACCCATTCGTTATTCTATTTAATTTAATATATATACACTTCCAGGGGTCCTTTTTACAAGACATTACATTCCATACTTCCATTGGCATCTTAGATTGGGAAAGAGCTTGACATGCTTTAACATTCTTATCTACAATGTACCGATATAAGAAGGGTTTCATACTTCCATATGGGGTTTGATTTGGAACGTTGATCTGCTAGATGATAATTTTTCTAAGTAAAAAAATACATTTTTATCTACAATGTCTTGATGCTAAGAAGTGAATTATTTTACCTTCAGGTAGGCGTTTTGTAACATCTATCGTGTAAACAATACTTTATTTTCTCTCCATATGAATATGTACTACTACTGATATTTTTAGTCTATCTTTTTAAACTTGCCCGACCAATTTATCAGTATCTTGGTTCTACAACTCGATTTGCTCATGTGCCTACTAATCTTGTTAAACTTGTGTATGGTGTCTGTATAAAGTGAGAATTGTGCGTATAATATCTCGAACTAATTCACTAAGAACACAAGTTCATCCTTGAACTAATTTGGATGACAAGACCCTGATAAGTAACTTCATATTACATTGAAGAACCGAGCTATGAAGGTTTCCATGAATGTACTCAAATGCTATGAACTGAAGCACTATTTTACTGTCCAATTTGCATTAAAAAATAAATCCCCACACTTCTTCTGTTATATTTAGTCTTCTGTAGAGATCTTGTCTGACTAAGTTATTGTGGGCTCGAGAAAATTTTGATTCCTTGGACAGTATCTGTAGAACTCCATATCTGTAGAACTTGTGTGAACTACAAAAGCTATCAAATTCAGATGATCGGCAGCTGCAACTGATCAATATGCCGAGAATTTCCTCTGCCTTTTTTTGCTCGGTCTTATCCCTGTGCGGGCATACTTTTCCATGGTCTGGTATATTGCAGCTTCTGATGTGCATGGAATGGTAGAACTGACATGGTCCCTTCTTTTTCTGATCATATGTGTGTTGAACAGTTCCAATAGTATTGTACGTGCAGTGTTCCAAAGAATTTGTGCAATCTTAAGACTTTGTGAACAATATATGCAATGGTTTAGATAAGTAAAAGCAATAGTTCAGAATTTTTCTTTTATCCTGTCTCTTCCATAAATAGTAAATAAAAGAATCTTTGTCATGATGATTGAATGTGAAAGTACAAAACTTGGTGAAGTCGAGTAACCGTGGTATATTTCTTGGAGAATCATGTATTGCATATTTTTTTGTGACTTATGTTGTTGGCAAGAATCAAATATTATGATAAGAGGTAGTGCAATATTTAGCTTGTTTATCTTAGAACTTCACAGGGGCCTAAATTAATAAAGTTATTACATGGGAGTTTGAGATATTCCTTCTTATTTCTAGAGGAACTTTGAGATTATTATGTCTTGTTTGATATTACTAGCATATCAGAAACTTGTCAATTCGATTCTTCTTGTTGTCTCCATATTACCATTTTTGTTAGCAAAGTTAAGTAAATTCCTGTTCGTTGTCGGGCTATATTTAATTGTGATGCCAGACTCGTGTGATTAGCACATGGCCTGATCTGATACAAAATAAGAGCATGAATGGTTTATTACCTTTTACTACATCTTTTAAATCAATTGCTCTACTGGTTCTTTCAATTCGTATGTATATAAAATAAGAAATTTGCTCACTCAAGTCACTATATATTCCCTAAGCTTATTATTATACCATCTACAAAATTTTAAGGGTACACCTTGGGAGACAGGGTGCAGGTGGGACTGCCCGCGGGAGGCCCGCATACGCCTGCACAATCCCATACAATTTAAGTGGGGGTCCCGCAGGAGCCCGCGAAACTTATGCGGGTGTCCATTATCCCACGTATGCCCACATATACCCGCGAAATATGACTAGATATATTCGAATTTAGACAAATGTAAAAATAATAATTTTGAAATAATTTTTTTGATGTTCGCTCGATCGCTGGCTTCCCACGGAAACCTACCAATTTTGCTTGTTTACCCGCGGGTGTCCCACATCGCCTTTTATGTGGGCTTGGGTAGTGGGCTCCATGGGCAGCCCACTCCCGCCTGCACCCTGACTTGGGAGGTGTATTGTGATCATACAAAAAGAGTACAGAAAAGTCAGGGTGTTTACAAGCTTGTCACGAAACTAAAGTCATGCAGACACAGCGTGGATCATGTCTACCAGGGCAGAAAAGGGACTGCTTGTGCCTAGCCTACCTATCCACCTAGGAGAGAAAGGTCAGCCATCTACGAAGTTAACATGAAACATGGTTGACCTCCTCTTCAACATAAACATGCTACTCTTAAGTGATAGGTTTGGATCTAAACAATGTGCATCAAGGCTGGCGTGCAGTACTTATATGTCAAATTTTATTAATTGATGATTCATTTTCTATGTTTTTTCAAGACAATTAACGACCTCTATACTGATTTCTGAAGTTGCTAATGTTGTTGTGTGTAATGCGTACTCCTATATAGTGTGAACTTTTGGAATCCAAGCCTTCAAGATGTACATGGCTGAAATGTTATTTTCTTGTTCTTTTAAATATTGCAGGTGCTTGGTTGATAGGTTGGTCAAGTCATTCCAAGACCCTTTGTCTAATGTCTATTCCAGTTGGTATTATTGCTCAACCATTCGAACTCGCTGATTGGTTTGCATGTAATATACCACTCTTGTTCAAATTTCTCTGAATTCTTCCCTTCACTTATGTTAGTTGAAATTATGCACCTCGTAGGCTTTCATAAACAGTCTGATTCATTCATATCCTCATAGACGAATGTTTGGATCATGCGGATATGGAGTCCGAGGATGGTAATGCCAGGTCCTAGCGTTGCTTCACATTGCTTTCTTACCAATTTAAAGTCCACAACAACAGGTTCCCCTTTCCTCAGGTATATCCATCTATGTGCTCACAACAACTCCATCCAAACACATGGGCATGCTTTCTGCTCTTGTTAATGTAACCACTAAAATGACCATGTACTTGGAGCAGCTTCTGTCTTTATTTTTCTTTGTTTCTCTTGAGCACCTATTTTTGAATTTGCTAGGCTTGGTCACTGTTTCAGCTAATGCATGTACGCCACCCTGTAATTATATGTTTATTTATCTAATGGGATTTTTGTGATAAATTTATGCTCATGGTTTTTGTTTTAAGTTACCTTTTCGACTCCTCGGTCAACATGAATGCCATGATTTTGATTCAAGTCATCATCTTTAGCACAATTTATCATGATTGTAACCACATGAATAAAGTATAAAGCTCCTGAATGTAAATAGAATGATACATTATGATATATATTTCTTAATATGTAGGTGTTGATTTCCAAACACAATTGTACGATTATTCTTGACTTATGTTTATTCTGTGCCATATCAGAGATGGACATGAAGGAGATGTATGGGTAAAGATTTTTGGTTTTGACACTGTGCATTGCAGTGTGAGGCGTGATGACCAGGTTTTCTATAAGCTTAACATGCATGACAAGATTGACCCTCTGAGCTGCTCTAGTGGAGCTTCAGAAGTCACAAGCGATAAGGTAATGATAAGGTAATGATAAGGTAACATGAGAGGATCACATGTACCTGCAATATTTAATTTGTCAAGAGTGACATCAGGTGGCCATCTAGGTTGGATGCTTATATTAATATGGAGGCTATCCATCTAGGTTGGATGCTTATATGAAGATGGAGGCTAGCGTGAAGGTCCACTTGTTCTCTGTAATAAACTCCTTCATGGTCATATTTTTCCTGGCAGAGATTGTCCTCGCTATATTCTCGAGAACCTTCTATGGCACGAGGTAACCCTTGTTGTAGATAATTACCTCTTTTGTGATGCCAAAATTACTTAAGTGAGTTCTATATCTTTATTGTTGTTTGAATCAAATAGCAGACTTGTTGATACTATTTAACGCTTCAAGTTCCTATTGATGTTTGAATCAAATAGCAGAACCCCAATGTAATATAGAATAAATTATATATTGTTGATCTTTTGGTAAGTTTATTGTTTATTATAAATTTTTTTGCATCTCATTCTTGATATGCCTGAGGTTTGAGGAGGACAAAAGGGACACCACCCTCATAAATATTGTCAATTTAATTGTGTCGTAGCTAAAGAGACAAGCTTAGAAGCTGCCTGCATTTATGTGAAATAAAATATATTCTCTCCGTTTAGAAATATAAGACATTTTAGCTTTGTGAAACGAATGTATCTAGGCGCTTTTTAGTGTATGGTTCACTCCGAATCTTTACGAACCTATACACTAAAAATATCTAGATACATTCGATTCACGAAATTAAAACATCGAGTATGTGTAGAGAACAAATGTGTAGAATGGAGTGCATAAGTCATGTTTAACATGCTACTGCCACTAGGCCTACAATATGCTGACTTAGTGTTTGGTCCTCCACATGCTCATATAATAGTATATAATATACATGTGAATTTTCATACATTTGCGGACCGTAGCAGCGCACGGGCACTCAACTAGTGTTAGTTACATATGAGAATATGGAACTCTCTTAGCTCCCACTCGGTTTATTGTAAATGCAGGTCTTCTAAATATTCTAGGCACAATCCCAAAATCCTTTTATCATTCATCAAATTGGGAATTCTAGCTACGAGATTTCATTCGTCCGACTTAAGCATTGCTACACATTGCAGGCAATCATTTAAATTTGTTCAAGAAATTTCTTGACACAAATCAAGCTTTATGTCTTACTTTAAGTTTCATTTCTTCCTTGATATTCTTCCAGAGAATCTATGAACTTGGGCATGGAGGAACAAACACTTTCGACCTTGCCCATGATCATTTACTCTAGTAGTCCCTTTGGGAAGATCAACTAACATCTTTACTTTGATAAGTTAAAGTAACATTTTAGTTTACCATCTCAAATTTAACTTAATGTACAGGATTACATGACTCTAAGTCATTTCTCGTATTTGGGTTCACCATCGCTTCTTTGTAGTTCATAGGTATGTCATTGTTCCATTAACATGACAAGTGAATCATAAATTCAATTCTGGAATGAGGCAGAACTTATTCATGGATCCAGTTTTCTTTTAGTAAAAGCTCTTACCGAAACTTTTGATCATTATCATTAGTTTCTCTTCTATTTGTAGAGTTTTGTTCTAGAATCAATTCTGTCACACTACTCTAACATTTGGAGGCAAGGTTCTCAGCCTTATTTGAGTTATCACCTTTATCCATCAAATCTTTTATTGAGAAAGTCTTCTCGATAAATCACCACCTTGAGTAATACTAATTTGCCCCTTGGTTTGTAGTTGTGGAATACATATTTTTAGTTTCCTAGGAATACACTACAAAGTTCTATTCGTTCTAATTATGAATTATCACATAACTCTAGAATTTTTGGAAACCACATTGACGAGGTGTAACCTCGGAAATTTCCATGGTGAAGGACTTAGGGTTTCACGAAAAGGAGAACGCTGGGGATTTCGTCGGATGTCAGGAAAACAATAGAGTCAAAGTTGCCTGAATATTGAGTAATCATCGTGTTACAAGTTGTCCTCTAGATTTCTCTGTCTATTGTCTAAATCTAAAGTTGGATGTAACATCTATTGTATTGTGTGTATCCTCGTTGGCCCCTCCTAGCCTTTATATATGGGGAGGCTAGGTCTCGGATACCAATACGAGTAGGTTATAAGCTAGAGTTTGTATCTAATCTATTCTTGGACTTGCCTTGTCTTGTATCACCAGGAGTCTATGTCCATGTAGGCTTCGTATCAGCCAAACTGTCTTGGGCTTCATAGATCTTGGCAAATCTTCGGGTGAGGCTTCCGTTGGGCCGCACCATATATACCAATAATAGGCACCCAAAGGTTATGCCCATGTCAGTAGCCCCCGAGGCTATGTTTGGATGCTTGCATACGAGCATAGGCTCAAAGTCTTTTTAATATGCCCGGAAGGTGAACTCGATGATTTCCTTGGATGCGTGAACTTGTCGATGTCTTGTTTGGCTGATGCGATGGATGATGTTGTCTTGTTCTTGAAGTGATGTCAGTATTTTTATTGGGTGCTCCCGATGGGAGTAACCTTTGAGGCTACACTCGAGTAGACTCAAAGTTATGCTTCTTCATTATAGATATTCTTGCTTTGACTCCTGTTTGGAGGATTTATGTTTTTCTATCGGGTGCGCGGTCAGCACTCCCGATGGGAGTAGCCCCCGAGGCTATGTTTGAACGCGTGTGTTCGACCATAGGCTCAAGTCTTCATCATCCAAGAATTTTTCTCGACTCTGGTGTTGTAGTTTTGCTTTTATGTCGACTTCATAGGAGGAAGTTTTCAATTGAATAGTTCAATAAGTTTGTCGTGAGGATTTTGGTATAATGAGCCTGGTGCATCCGACGGATCGGGAACTAGTTAATTGCTCTTGGGCAAAGACATCGAGAGCCTACTTCAAACTTGAGTCCCCGGACTCGAATTTGGTATAAGCTGGCGTAATTCAGCTCGAGCCGTGGAGGTCTTATCGAGTTAATTCAGTTCGAGCTGGCGTAATTCTCATACCGCGTCCAACGTAATTCCAGTTTTATATTTTATGGGTACCCAACACGTTCGTCGGGATTTTTCATCGTATCGTTGATACAGATAATAACTAGCATAGCGCATTCGGGTGTGGTTACTAGGCCTCAGAGGATGAATCCTGGGGTCTTACCTTCATGTCGAGAGACACGGCATTCATACATTTTGTCACGGCGGACGCGGTATGAGAATTTTAGATTTTTATCGACTTTGTAGGAGGATTTTGCTTTTTCTATCGAGGGCGCTAATAGCGCTTGAGAATAATATTTATCCGAGGAGGTTCTCTACTCAGGTCTTGTTTGTAGAGGTGTTTTTTGCTTTCGTCGACTCCATTGGAGGATATGTTTTCATCGGGTGCATGACCAGCGCACCCGATGGGAGTAGCCCCCGAGGCAATGTTCGGGTGCTAGCACCAGAGCATAGGTTCAGAGATCTTCCACATCCGAGAATTTCTCTGTGTAGATAAAATAAGGATCCTGGAAAAAATGTAAACTATGTAAAATCAGCCGAAAATATAGCTTATTGTAATTTCTCCCGGATGTGTGAATATGGAACTTGATATATTTTGAACTTTATATGTTTTTGTCGATGGCTATGGCGTTTGCGCCCCTCGCGAGACTTTTTCATTACCCTGATGCCCTTTGGTCCGGATCAGCTACTCAGGTCAAAGCGTGTTTTGACGTATTTCATGGCAGAGCTGAAGAAATTTTTAAATTTGCACTAAGTAGCGAAGCCCCCGAGTATCAGAGTATGATTATGTAATAATTTTTTTGATTGAGTCCCCGAGTATCGGGTGGAGTAGAATAATGAAAAGAGGACTCGGTTAAGGGAACTTAGCTTTATTGATATTGGGTGCACGAAGTTGATGTTCATCAAAGGAATTTCTCGACTCGGGGCTTGTTTTTATCGGGTGTGCAACCAGTTAACGCGAGCGGTGTTTAGTCAATTTTGTGGGAGGACCCGACAAAATAGCTTGATATAGTTGAAATCCTTGCAAAAAGAACATAGAGAATTATGAAGAACTTGCATCTTGTAAAGAATATTATTTTTCGATTTGTCATAAAAATTTTTGGTGCCATCAGACCCGACACTTTTGCACCGTAACACGAGACCTTTTCGACACCCATAGTCTCAGTACCTTGCCGACCTCTCAGTTGGGATGCAACTAGGTCGGAGTTTTCAAGGATTCGATGTTTAGGGAGAATCAGCTATTAGGGAAATCACGTATGAGGTGCTTGAGTGCATGAAGTCGATGACACTTAGGTTACTCGAAGAAAGGCACAGCCCCCGAGTGTTTCGAGTGCGATTAAAATAAGAAAGAAAAACAACTCGATGTAGAGAACTTAGCTTTGTTGGTAGTCGGCGAGTTTGATGTGGTCGGAGGAGCCGGAGCCGATGAAGGCAACGGGTTGCCGCATCCGAAGATTTGTAGCGGGTCGTTGGAGCTGAAGGTTCTATTAACTCGCCGGAGCCGCAGATTTTGGAGAATCACTGCAGCCGAAGATTATGGCGGGTTACTGCAGCCGAAGATTGCAATAGGCCACACAACGTAGTCGGTGGATCCCCCGAGCGTAGTGTAAACGCGGTCGACGGGGTCGATACGGTGGTGAATCTTCGGGTCTCTGTCATCTGGAGTGGACGAGGTGCGGCCAAAATAGTGAGTCGAGTGCGCGTCCATATGTCGACGCTTGTTGTTACATAGATTTGCACATTGACGGTTGATTAATTAACCTCTGTCATCTGGAAGGTTACCGCTTCGGCTCCATTTCTTGATTCTTCCGCGCAGATCCAATGAACAAGCAATGGATCCTTGCTGGTTTTCATCTTGTGTCATATTGCATTTTTAGGAAACAGCACGAGATACGTGGACGATGACTTTCAATTGCGATTAATTGGTTGATCCGTGGGAGAGATTATCATGAAGGCCATCAAGGTCCCCCAGATCCATCCCGATTTGCTCGCATTCTTCGCCTGCTTCGATCTGCGCTGTGACATCCATGGAGGATCCGATGGATGATGCTGGTATCTCCGTAGGCATAGTTTTTCCCACCGACGGTTCTAATGTGATTAGGGCCGAAGGGTGCGATTCTTGCGGGTCCTCTATTTGGAAGTGGAAGCTTCCGATGATTAGATCGGATCCGCCGTTGAAATCGGTGGGTACCAATACAGGGGTGGGCGGGCGTGGATCTACTTTCATCGAGTTGATGCTTGGTGGAGAGCGGTCCACTGAATCCATGGCTCCAGCGTTCAGGTTTCCCACAGACGGTGCCAATTGACGAGGTGATGTTAACACGAATCCTTGATGATTCTTTATAAAATAAGTAAGTGTTTTATATTCTAATTTATCCTCTCCAAATATGTTAACGCTAACACGATAAGAGATTACTTTAGACCATACGATATCTAATACGGTATGATTACAATTTTTTATACATGTCACATATTGACATATTCTTGATATTGTAATTTGTGAAATAGTTTTCACAAGTCTTGTATGCCTAAATCACAACTTCAATACTTGTCATTTTGATCAAATCATAAAGTTTCGTATTCTTGTTAATTCAATATTCTTATTCATTCTGAAATTCTATGTTCATAACAAGTAGTTTCAGACTTGTGTCTTATTTAGCGAATACATTTATTCGCTTAGTTCACAATGAAGTTTTACAAAATAATGATATCCACCATTTGGTTAACACAACATACCATCATCCATGATATCCTATAATTCAACACACACTCCGTTTTACTAGAATGTGGAGTCTTAGTCACTTTGCCTAACAGGGGCATGGTTTGTATGTGTCAAAAGATCAAGTATCTTTAAGACCTTGGTTTCATCACTTATAAATCCTTTCATATGTACCATTATGACTTAACACAATAGTCGCATCAAAAGGATGTGATTATTAAGTTTGAATATCTTTTGGCATTTGCATAATTTATAAACATTTAAATTTCTATCATCAAGACCAAAATATGAATAACCTATTCATAATCAAAACCGTGAACATAAAAGATATTACTCATAGAAATAAAACAACTGATTTGTCTCGATTCATATGAATAACTGTCTCACAAATGCAAGACACACACTAATGTAGTTCACTCTCATCGTTTACAAATTTATTCAAACTTCTAATTCAAATGATAACTTCCAAAGCAGAGCGTCGTTGGCATCTCGTTTGCCATCAACACGCATTGTCGCGCCCACTCCTTGAATCACTTCTCAAGAAGTAGGTCATGTTTTCATCAAACATCACGAGTATCAAATACTTCGTAAACTACTATAAGTGTTTGAAATTAAACATTTATAACTTTGTATGCCAAATATATAGCTTTCCCATTGATGATAGCTCCTGGAGTAGGCACTACATTCCGGGTTCTCATATGAGCCATGAACTCAAGGAAGGTAAACTCTTTCCCTTCCACGAGGTAGTTCAAGATGACATCTTTGTAGCTGTGGGGTAGCAAGCACAACACTCCATCTATAACAAATTTGTCAGTCACCCAGTAGTCCATGATGTCCACAAGGCGCTCATGAAGTCCTTCCATGATATCCAAGTGGTCTTCCAGGCTGGTGTTTTCCCTCATCTTGCTTGAGAGGAAATCATCCATGTATTCAAACTCCATGATTCTGACTTGAGATGGAAAGAGGATCTTAAGTCTGTCGGCCAAACTGAAGGCCTCAATCTCATGAAACTGTGTTCCTTGAGCAGGTTCCATGACATGAATCATAGTATATTTGACTGTCATGAAGGCGTCATGTCGGGCACGATAATCATGATCATCGGGTAGTCCGGTGAAGCCCACGGGAAAATCCCCTAGTGGTTCTCGTAGCACAGATAAGAGATTGTGGAAGATGAGGAGGTTTGTTAGGCGTTGGTACCAGTATATGAAGTTGGACCAATCTACTCTGAGTTTCTCACTCTCCATGAATCCCTCAAAACTAAATAGAGACTTGGGTTTTGACATGATCTACAAAAGTATTTGCAAAGATATTAAGACTAAGTTCATAATATGTGAGTCAAATTATAATCATATTATATTAGATGAGCTCCCACTAAGACAAACATACCTAAAGTAGTTTTAGTGATTACATGATCCCTTTTCACTATGTCACCCCCGATCGTCACGACCGGCAACACAGCTCCAAAGGTAGACATTCTCTAATGTCAATCACATCGACCATGTGACTCATGCTCGATCATTCGACCATCCGTGTTCCGAGGCCATGTCTACACATGCTAGGCTCGCCAATTCAACCTTATGTGTATTTGTTGTGCAACATGGCTTACACCCACCGTATACGAAAGTAGATATGTCTAACACCCGATCATCACGGCCTGCCTCATATGGAAGAACTTTCTTGGTGGTGCATACTAAGGGAGAACACAATTTTGATATTATATTAAGGGATCATCCTATTAATGCTACCGTCAAGTATCTAATACTAGCACACAATCAGATGCACAATCAATAAGCATTGAATGTAAATGCGATGCGATATGGTCTTCACGCTATGATCTCCATCCCACGTCTCCAGATTCCGACGACAGGGTTCCGGTGCCGTGGGTACCAGGGTACCGGTGCCTCCGGTGTTGTAGTCCATCATCACCATGATCGTTACTACTAGTTAGCAACATAAAGTAAACTACTTTACCATGACTACTACCATACCACATCACAATGCCCCTGCAAAACAATAGATGCCTCTACTTTATCTTTGCATGTTTTACGTGGCTGCTAGGGCTTTTGCACAAGAACTAATTCTTACCTACGAACTTGAACCACAATGTGGATCAAATAGTTGTCTATACTACACCCCTTTCGGGGCCCTCCGTTGCAAATGTCATACCAACTAATGCGAGAGCGATAGACACCCCCAAAGCCACTTTATACAGTACAAGCCGTATGTCAAGCATGGACCAGTCTCGTGAATGAATGCGTAAAGTCGGTTGGGGACCGCTTCATCAAGCATTACTGCAGTATGCACAAGTACACGTGGGAGGGTAACAACTATAAGACCAATTCCCACACACTACAACTCGTGTGTTCTAACCGTACTAGCAATACTACGCATAGATCTAGCTCTAATACCGGCGCCTAAAAACAATAATTTTTCCTACGTGCACAACCCTAATGCCAGGATCTATCAAGTAGTAATATAGTAATGGGAGGCGCTTTGCGAAACTTACCCTTGAATACCGACAAGCGTTGTCAATGTTCGGGAGAACGTGGTTGATGTAGTCATACCGACGCCGACCTCAAGGTCGTGGATGGCTCCACCAACTTCAGCTCCTCCAGCTCCAATGACTCCACGGCTCGAATGACTTAAGCACCACTAGTGGAGTGCCTCGTGGGGAGTCACACACATACGGTGTTTGACGATAACTCCTGATCCCTGATCTAGCGGGGGTTGTGGAAGTATATCTCCAGGATCCGGAATCTCTGTAGAGTGACGGTGCTTCGCGGTGAAGAACACTCTCGTTTGCGCAGCCCTTACAGTGGGGCCGCACTCACAAGAGAGAGAGGGAGAGGAGAGCACTTGGAGGGAGAAGCCTCAAGCTTAGGATTTATCAGTGTGTTTAAATCCCTCCATATGCCCTCCTTTATAAGGGGAAAAAGGGGTACTCCCTCCCTCAAAGTCCTGGGGTGGGACTAATCCAGGGGAGGGGTGGGGAAGCATGCCGGCCAGCCCAACCATGGGCCCCACGTGGGGAGCAAGCCCACTAGGGAAGCCAGCCCCTCCTAGGGGGCGGGCCCCTCTTAGGGCTTTTTCCCCTCCGGGAATTGGCCTATTAGGTGGGCTGCCCCATTAAATCATACTTAAATATTAAATAAATATAAATACATGTATAATTAATAATTAACATATATTTACATACTATTCAATCCAAGTTGCACCAGAACTCCTTCCGGACAACTCCGGACTTTCCTAGAACCCCTACAGTTTTCCTTTCTCTCTTCTTCGGTGATTCATATGATACTAGAACGGTCTCTGAGCATTTTCAAACCCTTAAGCGTGTTACCCTATGGTTCAGGAATATTCCAGACATGGTCAAGATATCTCTTGGTACAATGATCATCAGAGGGACCTGAATGCCCATGTGACCCATGTGCATTCCACGAGAATCTATGTCGTTGAATCATGAAAGATAGTGTCGACTTCCCTTGTTACTTCGATACATTAGTTGTGCGAGATCTAATCAATGACATCACCATGCCGTTTTCAATCTTGTTACCGAAAAGTATAACTTTACTCCCTTTGAGTTATGCCATCCCCATGACCTAGTCACACGCTGCAGCTTTATGGATGTCATGTCTCCGAGTGGGTCTAGAGTATCTTTTCATCACGCGGATGAACAAATCCCGCTCTCGACACATAATGCCTCTACATGCCCTTCCAAATACCTGAACACACCTTTATGATCACCACGTTACCAAGTGACGTTCGATGTTATCTAAGTATTCTCGGGTGACAGTGATTGGTATGGTCTCACGGTCTATGGAATTAGTTACTACGTTTCTAGTCATTATAACGGTGAAGTTCGTGACTTGATCGTGTTACAATTCCTGTGTTCGGTATGTCCATCACTTTCATTCACTTAATTAAATGACCCCATTATCAATTGACATAAATTTACATGATTGGGAAACCTTGATCATTGATTGACCAATGAACCAGTGTCTAGAGGATCAGTAGGGACTTTGCTGGTTTATTTATCACACATGTATTGACGCTCCTATCGATACAACTATAGCATGATATAAAACATATTATGAACTTAATGAAATATGATAATAATCTATATTATTATTTGCCTCTATGGAAGATTTCCAACAAGTAATACCCACTAAAAATAAAATTCCTTATCCTAATCAGGTCTAATATGAACCGGATAAAGCCATTTATGATTCTTTTGCCAAAGCACTGGGAAGCCTTCATTTAGAACTTCCTTTAACTGATGATATTCATGTTCCTACTTACAACAAGTTTATGTGAGATATTCTTAATAGAAAAAAGAAGGAAACTAAGACTGTAGCAGTAATGACAAGCTTTGGCAATAAGTTGCCTACTAAGCTTGGGGACCCAAGTATACCAACTATCTCTTGCGCAATTGGAAAAACTAATATTGTTAATGCTCTTTGTTATTTAGGGGCAGGTGTCATGCCTTATTCCTTGTTTAAGAAATTGAAACTTGGAGAGTATTCTCCCACTTTAATCACTTTGCAAATGGCTGATAAGACAACTAAACAACCTGTTGGTATGATCGATGACGTTTTACTTAGAATTTACCAACATGTTATACCCACTGATTTTATCATACTAGATGTTCCAGAAGATGACATACTTTCAATCATCCTTGGAAGATCTTTTCTTAGCACTGTTGGAACTCATGTCGATTGTTCTAGCAGTAAGATTGTTTTCAATATTTATGATGATCAGATTGTTCGTTATTTTCCAAAGAAACATGAGCATAATGGCAAATATGCCCCACCACCTAAGTGTATCCAAGCGATGAAAACCATCAATGAAGGGTAGCTTGAGGTAAATGCTAATGACATGGAGGTTGGTTCATGAGCTAACTCTTCTTAATAAAGTTCTTAATAGGAGTCAACCTATTATTTAATAATTAAGTTGAAATTTGATTTGTTTTATTTTGTGTGTGCCTTAATAAAAAAATTCAAGATTTTAGACTTGTAGAGAATTTTTACCTTGGTGAAGTTTAAAGAAAAGCGAAAGAAAAGTGAAGGAAGAATTAAACAAGGTTCAAATTGCATAAAGACCAGTGGTATGGCTGGAGTACACGTATCGCCTGCCCGTACTATCGAAAAAAATCTAGTCGGAAAAGGTTTATTTTGTAAGTACTCTGAACGAGCACTAGTACGGTCGGAGGCCGGGACGCACCCGTATCCTCCGCTCGTACCAGACCGCCAGGTTTGATCTCGGAACCCTAATCTTGATCCAATGTTGATGACCACCGGTACGGAAGGGGTGCGCCCGTACCGACTTTCCTAGCAAGCCCCTTTCTTCTTCCTCCTCATTCTTTCTTTCTCTTTCTCTCTCCACCTCAAACCCTAATCCCCAAGAACCTTTGATTCTTCATTGATTTCGTGTTTTTGAGTGGGGGAATCTTCTCATCAGTAAGTTTCTCATCCGATCCTTACTTTATTTTCAAAAATCCATGGTTGAATTTCTCACATTGACTATTTAGATGAGTTCATCATATTTTGATATTATTTTTGATTACTGATGTTAGGATTTGTAATTCCTGCCTGTAATCATTTGTTTGTATGATAGAAGCCTAATGCATATAGTTTTCCTAGAAAATTTCACAGCACAATGCATAACATTAGAAGGATTTTCCGCTTGGGCAAGGGATTAGGAACGGCTGGGGCCTCGGGCTCCACTCGGCCACCGGGCTCGAAGAAGAAACATTCAGAGGCGGACAGCTTGAGAGCCGCTATGAACAAGGACTACGAGAGGGTGAGCCAATTTAGGGTTTTACCCACTAAGTGGGTAAGCCGTGAGTTCCTCTCCCACCAAGGCCTATTGGAGGACTTAGAGAAGATGACCATGCAAGCTAGCATAGTCCCTTTCACCTACTTCTCCACCAACACCTACCAACTCGCCGTGCACGAGTTCCCATCATCGTTCCACAATAACCTTGAGGTCTAGGAGCGTAATTGCACTATAAGTTTTGTGCTCAATAGGCAACCTCATAGCCTTTCTTTTTACAATTTTGTGATTATTTCGGGGTCTCCCGTGAGGGGGAACTCAATATTAATGACAATGTCCATGTATAGGCAATGCATTCTTGGGAGCAGATTTCTATGCTCATGAACACCGATTATTTGCGGAAGAAAAGCACCACCATCTATAATCCCACTATCCATTACTTCCACACCTTCTTGGTGAATTCTATTTTTGGGAAGGGAGATGTCGAGGCAATGGCAGGCCCCAATATGAGTGTAATTCACATGGCTTTGCATCTTGAGATGGAGGACAAGGTAAACTTGGGTGCTTTGCTCATCCAGCAGTTCCACCGCCAAAGATCGGCTTCCTCGGGTGACATCCACTCCGCTAGCTTGATCACACAGATTGCCTATGCAAGCGAGTTTTTCGCGCCCTAGGAAAGAGATGTGGCTGGCAGTAAGATTCTGGATGATATTCACATGGCTAGCACCAAATTCATGGGCACCTATAGACCCCAACGCTCCCTCCGTGCTTATCAATTTTATTTTGAGCCTAATGGTGATCTCCACCAAGTTTTTCTTCCTTTTTTCCAAGCTTTTGGTTTGCTAGGTAAATAGAGGTGGGTCCTCACCGAGGAAGAATTCCAATAGGCATTGATCTTCTTAGGGAGGATTGCACCGCCGAAAGGTCATCCCAAGTGGGTGGATGCAACAGCTGGCCAACAACAGCAGGAGCAAGGTGGAGAGGACTAGGATGACTACGGTCAACAGCATCATCACCAAATCCGTTCTCTCAGTACAAGCAGCAAGGTATGCCTCCACCACAATCGGGATTCAACTATGACCAGATGAGTGATTTTGACCAGGTGGTGCATCGCATCAAAAACGTAGAGAATATGTTGCATGATGTGAACACCAACATAGTCAACCTCACCCAAGACTTCACCTACTTTATGACCGACTTTACAAGATGCTACCCGAATGTAACACCCTTGAATCGTCCCTATGCAGATTTTAGCGATTTCCCCCAAATCCACATAGAAACAATTCAAAGATGCCCACCAGGCACTTGCGTGCAGGTGGAAAATGAAGTAATATCATTAAACAATAGTCCACGATGGAATCCACAGAACATATATATACAACACTGACTCCGTGAGTCAAGAATATTGATATATAGTACAATGATCCAAATCACCTTGAAAACGATACAACATCCGAGTATATATAAGAAGCAAATTGGGCTAAGAGCCCTAAACAATAACCAATGGCGTCCATAACCCTTCCCAGGCCAAGCCAGAAGGGTAACCCTACTAACGACGTAGATTTCAAACCTGCTAAACTAAAGGGGTGCAGACAAAGGGCAAAGGAAAAAGAGAGCGGTCAGTACTAAGGCCAGTTAATGACGAGTCTAGAATTCGGCGGCTCTCGCCTGCATTGGTATGGTGTACTGAAGCGGCAACGAAGCATGCACTAAACAACTGATAGAGACTCGATATAACTGTCGGCTATCAGAGAGGGATAAGAAATTCGTTTTGGGAACTAACCTGATGCTAAGACCAAGCATACCCATCTTGGTATTTCCCCCTCGAGACCAAACAACGAAGTACTTCTGAGCAAACTAACACAGTTGGCAGTTTTATTCATTAATTCCATGCTGGTTATCCAACTTACTAGTCCCTTCAGATCCACGTCAAATTATAACAGTAATTCTTTAGTTATACTTATCTATGATCGAGAAACTATGCTCCAAGCCGTCCATAACCGCGGACATGGCTTTTTGAAAAGATTTAACCCTGCAGGGGGGAACCAAAGTATCCACACAGACTTCAACCCTTGTTCTCAGATCTGAATATCAGCAAGATCCTTAACATACACCCAACGGTATGTGACGGGGCTTCAAATACGACGTTTCCTAGACCCTAAGCAAGTACATGGGGGACACCCCACTAAGCTACCCGCAACAAAGTCGGCCGGCTCCGAGATGGACCCAGGGTTTGTGACGATGGCTGTAAAGGACTGGGAACCCGAAAATATGACCGGGCTTGTCGATACAGCGAAATCATGGAACATGGTTCCTAAATAGTACAGGCACTCGACGCATAATCATCAATAAAGTAGTAAAGCATGACATAAGTACAGGATAGTAATAAATCCCCAAACTGCTTTGTGGCCCCCAGCACAGTACTTTGATATCAGGTAGTAAGCCGATGGGGTGCCCACACACCCACATGTGGTTAGCACGCTCGATCTCGGAACAAGTGTCAAGAACTCAGGTCCTAGGTGGACACAAGTGGGTGGTTAAAAACCATATATTGACTATTACCCACCGGTGCCTCTGCATTATATCTATTTCCAGCATTTTAGTTAACTAGTTATAATGAATGCCATGATCATGTCCACCATTAAGCATGTACCAACCTCCCAACAATGGTGGAACAACAATGACGTGAAGCAGCACCTAAGCAAGAAACTACGACTCGCAAAGCCAACTGTCTATCAAACAAGATGCAATAGGATATTTCCAAGCCAGTATAGAGGGTGCAAGGAATATAAACAATGCATGGAAACTAAAGCATCGCAACACGGATAGAAATAGATCAATAGGAGGAAATAAATACTATAAATGCAAAATAGGTAGAAAGGGGAAGATTTCTCGCTTGGGAAACACTACTGAAGATACATATCCGAAGGACTTGTCGATACTCGCATCAACTCAACGGCCTAATCCGCGAAGAACCAAAGCACTAAAAGAAACACGAATGCACTATTTAATACTACAGCAAAAGAATTAGCATGTTTATGATATGATGCATGACATGGCATATATGCGGTGCAATTAGGCATTATTAAGCGGAACCGAGGTCCTGACAATTAATTAGGTGGTTCATATTGTTTAGATACCCCGCAATTTCAATGTTGTCTTAACAAGGTAAAACATGTCATCGGTTCGCTACACAAATTTAAATGGAGGCAATATAAGGCTAGATTTGCTCGCATATGGTCTCCATATTTAATTATGAGGTGAATTGACAAAATACCCCCAAATGACAAGTATGTATGTAGTCATGAACAATTTAATATGCAACAAGTCGATGTCATTTATAAAATAGGAGTCTTGGAAAAGGGGGTCACACATCGGGGTTCGACGATCTTGGTTTTTATGGTTCGACGAGATCAATCTTCGGGCAACGGGGTTCATGCTTCGGACCCGGATCAACGAGGAGGCAGAAAAGCGCTGAGGTTTGGTCTTTGGGTTCCGGGAGGGAGAGCTCGGCGTTCTTAGCCATCAAATCCGTTATGGAGATCATGGCATTCGTGTCCGGGAATTCTACGGGTTGGGCATCATCACCCTCGGGTTCCGGCTTCAAGTCGCATTGACACGAGCATGATCCAGTGTTGGGGTCTCTAGAGGGCTCCACCATATTCACATCCTTGACGCCACAACACCACGACATTGCCTACACCGGACCTGAGGTTATCGTTCTATACCTTCCGCGGGTGGTCTTCCTCATAGCTTCACTTTACTCCGGGTAGGTGTCTTATCTTCTAGACGAAAGAACAAACAACTGTTGGGCACAATGCAATAGGAGGAAGTGAGCGCGTGCGCGAGGCGTTGACGAGATCGACCCTTGGCAGTGAGTGACGCTGTAGAGGTGGTGCAGGGGTAGAGCACGGCATTTGCGACGATGCACGGGCCGTGCTATAGCGGGCTCGATGGGGCGCGACGTGGGTCAAGCAGGGCGGCCACGGTGTCTCTACGGGACTGGGTTAGAGCAGGGGGCGATAAGGGGAAGCTCTATGGCCGGAGATGCGGCCAGGCTCTAGCGGCTCGCAGGCAGCAGGGTGCAGAGGAAGCTCCGACAAGGAGAGGAGGGTCGCGGCGGGACGCAAAGGAGGAGGGTGCAGGTGGTGGCAGAGTTTGTAATAGAGGGCGGCGCGGCGGTAGCGCTAGGGTCCCGCGAGGCAGCGGTCGGGGAAATAGAGGCGGGATGGCAGTGGATGGAGAGGGCCATGTCGCGGCAGCGGCGCACGGATCTTGAGGCGGGGTCATGACCACTTCCAGCCGAAGATGGAAGGAGGCACCAGTGATGGGAGCTTGCGACAACGGGGAAGAGGGGCGAGGGTAGCCCTAGCAGTGGCTATGGAGGAGAGTAGGGTGAGCGGGGTGTTGGTGGCGGGGATTAAGGTGATGGGGATCGCGATGGGGAAGACAAGGTGGGGTGGTTGCGTGTCGGTGTCCATGTGGGGCTAGGACGTGCGAGCGAGCGGGGATGGGGAGGTAGAGCCGGGTCAGGGTGAGGGATCGACGGGTTGGGTTAGTGTTGACCACGTCGAGCGGGCTGGGTTCAGGTGTGATGTGAAGCGTGACAGGGCCGGATACGGGTGGTGTACGCTGCGGGCGGGAGCGTGTCGGTGGGGTAGGCCAGGCGGGTGGGTGCGCCGCAGCGTGAGAGCGTACTACATGCACGGGCAGCCTAGGGGAGTGGCAGCGGCAGGTGAGGAGAGAGGGGTTAGGGTTAGATCGGTTTTGTGTTGGGCCAAGATAGTAGCTGGATAGCTGGTCCACTAGCCTGGCTGGATGGCTCCCCGGTAACAAAAATAGTCTTTATTTTATTTGTTCATTTATTTTTATACAAAATACTTTTGCAAATAGGTTTTATACAAATAAATATCCAGTAGACCTGGGGTTTTGATTTGAAATAAAGATGGGGAATATTTAGAAAACAAAGATAGGCTTTTAGAAAATAGTTTTAGGCAAACCATGCATGATGTCATGATGATGCTCAAATGCAATGTGGCATGATGGCATAAGCATGTGGTCATGATGATGCACAAAATTAAAACAACAAGCGATTTTCTAGTAGTGGTTTTCCCGGGGTTCTACAATTTGACACCACTAACAAGAGATCATGCCCTCGAGATCCGCCTCATGGTCCGGGGAAGAAGGATGATGATCAGACTCTTCTTGCTTCATGTAGATCCTCGTGATAGCACTAACAAAGGTTCTTACTCCATCTTGAAATCATCGATACCACCAACAAGAGGTCGTTGTTCACGTTCGTCGAGAGAACACTCCTGAGTAACAAAAGATGAAGGTAGAGGTCTTCACAGATAAGGCCAGCTCTAACTTCCGTGAGAGGAGTGAAAGTCACATTGAACCGCTGGTTTAATGTACAGGAGTGAACAGTAAGAGTCAGGTAGGGTGATCAGTCCATCCCGTACCCAAACTATTAACTCCATACATGAATAGGAAATTGTGCAACCCAACTCTCGAAATTAGACTCAAGATCTCGACAAGCAATGTCCGGCGAAGAAAGGAGTGATGCAAGCTCTTCATAGATGATGTCGTCGTGTTGGAAAATGCCCGGAAGACAAAGAGAAAATTGTATGAAAAGGCACAGTGATTAGGTTCAGTGATGGTTCCATTGGCATGAACAACACATGCTCAAGGTATAGTCAAACTTCACCAATGCTCATCCTTCTCATATGTTTTTCAACGATTCAGATATCCGTCAAGGTGCACATACCGATAAAGAGTCCACAGACAAAAATATTGGATGAAGGTACAACAAACAAGATGTAGATTGATGATTGTAGCACCATAGTTATAAAAGAGGAAGCGAAACCATGAAGGCACGACGGAAACCCAACCATGAGAAAAACTGGACTTTAAGAAGAGGTAAGAGAGCAGCTTCAAAACACGTAGAGGTAAGAAGATAATAGCACAGAGGCAAGGAGTAAAAGCAGACATAATTAGATCTATCCAACTGATTTTTGCAAAAAAGTTTTGACACTCTATATCGACCATTAGCTAGGTTATCCTACAGGCTGGACCAGTGGGGTATCACAACTTCTGAGCTCTGATACCACTTTGTAACACCCTCGAATCAGCCATATGCAGATTTCAGCAATTTCTGCCAAACCCGCATAGAATCGATTCAAAGATGCCCACTAGGCACTTGCGTGTGGGTGGAAAAACAAAGTAACATCATTACACAATAGTCCATGATGGTACCCACAGAACATATATGTACAACAATGACACCATGAGTCAAAAATAGGGATATACAGTACAAAGATCCAAATCACCTTGAAAACGATACAACATCCGAGTACGGATAAGAAGAAAATTGGGCTAAGAGACCTAAAGAATAACCAATGATGTCCATAAGCCTACCCAGGCCAAGCCGGAAGGGTAACCCTGCTAACAACGTCGATCTCAAATCTGCTAAATAAAAGGGGTCCCAACAAAGGGCAAAGGAAAAAAGAGAGCGGTCAGTACTGAGGCCAGTACATGATGAGTTTAGAATTTGGCTACTCTCGCCTACATAGGTATGGTGGACTGAAGCGGCAGCAAAGCACACACTAAACAACCTACAAAGACTCGATATAACTATCGGCTATCATAGAGGGATAAGAAAGACCTATTCCGAACCAACCTGATGCTAACACCAAGCATACCCATCCTGGTATTTCCCCCTCGAGACCAAACGAGGAAGTCCTTTGAGGTAACACACAGTTAGCAGTTTTACTCATTCATTCCATGGTGGTTATCCAACTTACTAGTCACTTCAGATCCACATCAAATTATAATAGTAATTCTTTAGTTATAGTTGTCTATGATTGAGAAACTGTGCTCCAAGTTGTCCATAATCGTGGACACGGCTTTTCGAAAAGCTTTAACCCTGCAGGGGTGCACCAAAGTATCCACACGCACTTCAACGCTTGTTGTCAGATCTAAATATGAGCAAGATCTTGAAATACACCCAACGGTATGCGACGGGGCTTCGGACACGATGTTTCCCAGACCCAAAGCAAGTACATGGGGGCCACCCACTAAGCTACCCGCAACAAAGTCGGCCGGCTCCGAGATGGACCCAGGGTTTGTGACGATGGCTGTAAACGACTAGGAACCCGAAAATGTGACCGGGCTTGTGGCTACAGCGAAAACGTGGCACGAGTTTCCTAAACAATACAGGCACCCCACGCGCAATCATAAATAAAGCAGTAAAGCATGACATATTTACAGGATAGTAATAAAGCCCCAAACTTCTTTCTGGCCCCCAGCACAGTACTTTGAAATCAGGTAGTAAGCCGATGGGGTGCCCACACACTCTCCTGTGGTTAGCACGCTTGATCTCGGAACAAGTGTCAAGAACTCGGGTCCTAGGTGGCCACAAGTGGGTGGTTAAAAACCAAATATTGACTATTACCCACCGGTGCCTCTGCATTATATCTATTTCCAGCATTTTAGTTAACTAGTTATGATGAAAGCCATGATCATCTACACCATTAAGCATGTATCAACCTCCCAACAACGGTGGAATGACAATGACACGAAGTATCACCTAAGGAAGAAACTACGAATCGCAAGGCTGACCGTCTATCAAACACAGATAGCAATAGGAGGAAATATAAATGGTGCATGGAAACTAAAGCATTGCAACACGGATAGCAATAGGAGGAAATAAAGACTATAAATGCAAAATAGGTAGAAAGGGGAAGATTGCTTGCCTGGGAAACACTGCTGAAGATACATATCCAAAGGACTTGTCGATACTCGCAACAACTCACCAGCCTAGTCCACGAAGAACCAAAGCACTAAAAGAAACACGAATGCACTATTTAATACTATGGAAAAATAATCGGCATATTTATGATATGATGCATGACATGGCACATATGCGGTGCAATTAGGCACTATTAAGTGGAATCGAGGTCCCGACAATTAATCAGGTGGTTCATGTTGTTTAGATACCCCACAATTTAAATGTTGTCTTAATAAGGCAAAACATGTCATCGGTTCGCTACACAAATTTAAATGGAGGCAATATAAGGCTACACTTGCCCGCATATGGTCTCCATATTTGATTATGAGGTGAATCGGCATAATACCCCCAAATGACAAGTATGTATTCAGAGATGAACAATTTAATATGCAACAAGCCAATGTCATTTATAAAATATGGGTCTCAGAAAAGGGGGTCACACATCGGGGTTCGACGATCTTGGTTTTCAGGGTTCGACTAGATTGATCTTCAGAATTTAGGGCTATGGCTTCATATCCGAATCGATGAGGAGGTAGAAAAGCACCGAGGTTTGGTCTTCGGGTTTCGGGAGGGAGAGCTCGGCGTTCTCAGCCATCAAATCAGTTATAGAGATCACGACGTTCGTGTCCGGGAATTCTCTAGGTTGGGTGTCATCACTCTCGGGTTCCGGCTTCGAGTTGCATTGACGCGACCTTGAACCGGTGCCGAGGTCTCTAGAGGGATCCACCATCTTCACATGCTTGACACCACAACACCATGACCTTGCTTGCACCGGAACTGAGGTTATCATTCTACACCTTCCGCGGGTGGTCTTCCTTGTAGCTCCACTTTACTCTGGGTAGGTGTATTCTCTTCTAGACCAAAGCACAAACACCTGTTGGGAACAACATGACAGGAGGAAGTGAGCACGCACGCGAGGCTTTTACGATCTCGACCCTTGGCGGTGAGCGGCGCTGCAGAGGCAGTGTAGGGCCAGAGCACGGCGTGATGACGGCACACGGGCCATGCTACAACGTCCTTGTAGGGGCCTGACGCAGGTCGAGCAGGGAAGTTATGGCGTCTCTGCAAGACTGGGTCGTAGCAGGGGAGGCGACAAGGGGAAGCTCTACGACCGGGCTCCAGCGGCTCGCAGGAAGCAGGGTGTAGAGGAAGATCCGTCGAGGAGAGGAGGGCTGCGGTGGGATGCAAAGGAGAGGGAGGGCGCAGGTGGCAGAGGAGGTTGTAAAAGAGGGCGGTGTGGTGGTAGGGCTAGGGTCTCGCGAGGCAGCAGCCTTGGAAACAAAGGTGGGACGATGGTTGGAGAGGGCCAGGTCACGGTGGTGGCGCACGGGATCTCGAGGCGGGATCATGGCCACTGCCGGCCGGAGATGGAAGGAGGCACCGGCGACGGGAGCTTGCGACGACGGGGCAGAGGGGAGAGGGTGCAGCCCTGGCGGCGGTTCTATAGGAGAGGAGGGTGAGGGGGCATTGGCGGTGGGATCGAGGCGATAGGGATCGCAATGGGGAAAACGAGGTGGGGTGGTTGCGTGTCGGTGTCCGTGCGTGGCTGGGACATGTGAGCGAGCGGGGATGGGAGGTGGGGCCGGGTTGGGTTGGTGTTGACCACGTCCAGTGGGGTGGGTTCAGGTGTGACGTGTAGCGTAATAGGACCGGGTGCGAGCGGTGTATTCTGCGGGCAGGAGCGTGTCGGTGGGGTAGGCCAGGCGGGTGGGTGTGCCGTAGAGTGAGTGTGTTTTGTGTGCGTGGGTGTCCTAGGGGAGTGGCGGTTGCAGGTGAGGAGAGAGGGGTTAGGGTTAGGTAGTTGGTTAGGGTTAGATCGGTTTTGGGTTGGGCCGGGGTAGTAGCTAGCTAGCTGGGTCACTGGCATGGCTAGCTCCCCTGTGACAAAAATAGTCTTTATTATGTTTATTCATTTATTTTTATACAAAAGACTTTTGCAAATAGTTTTAGACAAATAAAATATCTAGGTAGACCCAGGATTTTGATTTGAAATAAAGACGGGGAATATTTAGAAAACAAAGATAGGCTTTTAGGCAAACCATGCATGATGTGATGATGATGCTCAAATACAATGTGGCATGATGTCATGATCATGTGGTCATGATAATGGACAAAATTAAATCAACAAGCGATTTTCTAGTAGTGGTTTTCTCGGGGTGCTACACCAAACTTCCCATACTAGCAGCTGTCGCCTTATGAAGGCGGCAACTTTTGATTCTAGATAGCCCAAGAGCCTAAGATTGGGGAGGTTGAACACCTCCCTATCTTTTGCATTCATATTTTTCGTTCTTCTTTTGATTTTGCTTTCATTTTAGTGCATGTTTTCTTTCATTTTGCATTGATGAAAGAAAACCCAAAAATATTAGACTAGCTTTTATATTGATTTGTGCAAAGTTCTCTCGAATCTCATTGATTTTTTGCAGGTTATTCACCTCTAGTGATTTAGCTATGGAGACGAACACGATGGTTTGACCTAAGTGGGAGAAGAGCAAGCGGGAGGAGGTACCACATTCATATTTTCCCTCTTCCTGTAAGTTTATTCATGAACATTTTGTGTATGTTCGGTTGCAGTTGAGTTCTACTCCACGCTTAGCTCGTTATCTTTTAGGACTTGAGTTCAAAGGTTATTGTCACTACTTTGGTTGCGACTTATGACAATTACTATCGGTTAGAAAAACAACCCTTTGGATTAAATTCCAAACTTTTGAGAACAAGAGAAAGTGTCTGTTGACATCTTTGGTGACATGCTTTTCTCTTAAGGGCTTAATCCTAGTAGTACTCAACCCCACATACTAATCGTTGACTTGATAATACCTTCTGAAAAAGAATTGTTTGATGGAAAGAATTTTTATGGTGGTTGAGAATATGTCAAACCTATTTTGATCAGCTGAAAAGAGATACTTTATGAGAAAAATAATTATAAGAGTACCCAAACTTTATGGAACTAACAACTCCTATGGCCTACGAACGATCTTGAGTTCATCTCATATTTTGGTTACGAATTGGTTAGACATTGACAACATTGCTCAGATGGGCAAAATTTTAGCTCCATGGGCCAAGTACTCGAGTGAAAAAGTGAAAGAAAAAGAACTACCATCAAGATATGAGCTGAAAATACTCGATTCTTATGAGAGCATTGGTATCACCTCACCACCTAAAATGAATAAACTAGAGTTCTTGAAAAACAAGGAAGAGATGGGGTGCTTGATAGCTGCTTATCAAAGTGGGTGTTAATGAAAAGCTCTAAGTTTATCCTTCTTTTGACATTTACTTGTGCACCCTTAATTTTGACCAAAAGCGTGCTCGCTTGTAAAATATTTTTACTCTCATAAAAGAGGGGCGCTGAAAAGAATTGATCCATAAGCCTAGCCAATTTTTTGAAATTCTATTTTGAGTTTTAAGAACTATTAGCTAGCGAGTTACTCGCATTTAGAAATCAAACTTAAGTGCTATTGCTCAGATATATTATGGTCAAGTTCAAGGTTGCAGGATTTGAGACAATGGAATATGATACAACCTCAAACTTGTGAGTCTTTCCTCTTGATTTAATTTCTCGCTATTACTGATTATAGCTTTGTCACTCAAGGGCGAGTAACAGCTAAGACTAGGGAAGTTGATAGCTCCAAATTTCAATAGTTTTTATTATTGTTTTTCCTCTTGTTTATTGCCAAATTTCACTGAAGTTTACCCTTTATACTAATGTTAACATGGAAATTAGCCAATCCTTGGTTTCTTGTGAAGGTTTTCAGGCAATGAACATTTTTGGAAGGTCTAATAGCATTTATGGGATAATTACACCAAAAGAAGAAAATCCCCAATTGGAGCCCCTTTCATTGGTGGCGTCAGAGTTCATAAAGACCACTCGTACGGTCGGGGTGCGCCCATACCATCCGCCTGTACTACCTTCCGCTAGCTCTGTTATATCAATACAAGCAACTTTCGTGAAGGGGAGACGATGAAAAACAGAACACAACTGCCACAAATTCATCTAGAAGGGGAGAGATCAGATCTAGAGAAGGAGAAGAACAACGCCTCAATTCTTCGATGATCTCTAGCCTCTAAACCATTCACTCCACCATCATCCCCATTGATACTTAGAGAGAGAGAAAGATTGGCACTTGTAAGATTAGGGTTTGATACTTTGATCTACCTTGGTTTGTATTTTATTCGATCTTCAACTGGTATTGTGGCTTTCTATGATAACTTTGAGATGATTGCCATTTGCAATACAATTATGCCTTTGATTAATCTTCCTCTCATGCCTGAGTAAATCCCATAGGTATGGGAGATGTAGGGGATTGGTGAGGTGTGTTGTGCCTTCTTTAATTCCATCCATTTGTGATTGTTGTAGTGTTTATTAAATTGTGAGAATGATTATCTATGTTCTCCTAATGCTTGTTATCTAATTTAAGGGCCCAGGCAACATGATCTAGAGATCTCATAGGTGTGAACTTGTATGCTAGCAAATCGGACACCCCTGGGTGACATGGAAGATATCAATGATGAGCTAGTACTACTTGAGGACAACAAGGAATTATCAAGAATAAAGCCTTGATCGAGTCGGAAGACCTTAATTAATGTGCTGACCATTATCGTGGTAACAGGCAGACAAATCATTGGGGCTGGAAAGAATTGGCCATCAGGACTCCTAGTTGTTATATGGGTTGCTTGTCTACTCACTTATAAATAAGAAATATCACAATAACTTATTCCACTTCATCTGGCACTTTCACCATTACCATGAACTGTTTCTCTCTGTGACTAACTTCTCCTCTACAGGAACCTCGAATAGCTTTCTTGTCTTTACTTTTATGCTATTTAATTCTCGCTTTTTCCTCACGCAAATTTCCTCTATCACTCACCACCTTCCATCTTTAAAAATTGCAGTCAATTCACGCAAGACCGGTGACACCTTGAGTGTGATAGAAACGCCACATAAAAACACTTACCTAGGCTCCTTATTGGGATCGATATAAAAACTAGAATTAATACTTCCGTGAAAACATACTCTAATGAACCTCTACACTTGGAGGCCATCATGGTCTACGAGGAAACTCTCCTCAAGCAGCCCAATCAGCGCAAAGCCTAAGACCACCTCCTCGAGGGGTCGATAGGTCAGTGCATGGTCACCTCCCCGAGGGACAAAGGAACAAAACACACGACAAGCACAGGCAGATAAGGCCCCATTCCGGGCAAAGTACCCTTACAGTACTTATAGGAAATGATAAGTGATACATTGCAAATGTATCTATAATTTTTTATGTTCCATGCTTGGTTTTATCCACTTTCTAATGTTTTGTCCACACTTTGGAGTACTTTTCATATGATTTCTTGGACTAACCTTTTAACAAGAGCCACAGTGCCAGCTGCCTGTTTTCTGCTGTTTTTGGTTCCAGGAAAGTCAGAAAATGAATATTCTCGGAATTGGACAGGACAAAATCCAAAGTGCATATTTTACCGGAAGTCATCTGGAGCCAGAATACGAGACGGAGAGGAGCCAGGGGCCACCACACCACATGGCCATGCCAGGGGGTGGTGTGGCCACCCCAGGCACCCCCTCGGTCTCCCTCTTCACCTATAAGTTGCCTTCTGACCTAAAAACTCAGGAGGGTTCGACGTTTTTCCAAAAGGAGTTCCGCTCCGCCGCCACCAGCAGATTTCACGAAACGGCACCAAAAACTCCGTTCTAGCACCCTGCTTCTCCATCGACCATCCATGTTTCCCCCATCTATGAGTGAGTAATCCCCCGCTGTAGGCTATGGGAATGGTAGGGATTGGATGAGATCGTTCATGTAATGGCATCAGATTGTAGGGCATGGTGCCTAGTATCTTTTATTAGTGCTTTATGACTTTGTTGCAACTTCGTATGCTTAATGCTTGTCACTATGGCCCAAGTGCCATGATTTCAGATCTGAACTTGTTATTGATTCATTATGATAGTATTGTTTTTGGTCTTATCTACAAGTTGTTTACATACGTTGTTGTCCGGAACCAATGGCCCCAAAGTGACAAAAATCGGGATAACCGGAGGGAATGGCTTTGATGTGAGGATCACATGTGTTCATGGAGTGTTAATGCTTTGCTTCGGTGCTCTATTAAAAGGAGCACCTTAATTTCCAGTAGTTCCCTTGAGGTCCCGCTGCAAACGGGCTGGCAGGACAAAAGATTTTGTGTAAGTTCTCATTGCGAGCACGTATGACTATATAGGGAACACATGCCTAGGATTATCTAGTACTTGGATGCTTTATCTTATTTATCTGCAATTTCCCTATGTTCTGATTGCTATGTGAATTGTCTTGTCCATGCAACGCCCGTCCATCCATCCCTAAGCCTACCGCGCTCGAATCCTACTATTACTGCTATTGTTACTGCTATTGTTATTGCTGTCTACTTTACTACTGCTTCTACTTTGCTATTCCTACTACAAAACTATTGCTACTGATAAACTGCTATGAGCAAGATTTTTCCAGGTGCAACTGAATTGACAACCTAGTTGTTAAGGCTTATAAATATTCTTTGGCTCCCCTTGTGTCGAATCAATAAATTGGGTTTAACTTCCCTCAAAAATACTGCGATACACCCCCTATACTTGTGGGTCATCAAGACTATTTCTAGCGCCGTTGCCGGGGAGCATAGCTTTATTTATCAAGTTCACTTGGATTCTCTATTGTTCGCTGCTATCCATCCATCATGGGTAAGTCTCGTGATGGCAAGGTTCCTATTTTACCATCCACTACAAGAAGAGGTATGGTTCTGAACACCTCTGCTGCTCTTGATTCACCATATGTTATAAGTAAGCTTGTTACACCACCACATACACATGCTACACACACTGCTACTACTGCTGAATCTGAAACTTCTGATGCTTATGATGATGCTTCTACTATGCTTATGATGATGCTTCTACCTCTTGGATCTATTGATAGCCCTGATTGCTTGATTAGTACTTTCCTGCAGAAATATTTTCCTCCTAGTGCTAGACATGCTATTTTGCAGGAACTTTTTGATTTTAAACGGGGAGAAAAGGAGGTATTGCCTGAATCTTGGGCAAGGTTTTGTGCTTTGATTCATGCACAAGCTAGAAGTCCATTACCTAAGAATGAGCTTCTTGATATATTTTATAATGGACTAACCGAGGAATCTAGGACATACCTAGATAGTTGTGCTGATTGTGTTTTCAGGAATAGGACTCCCAAGGAAGCTGACGAATTAATGGCTAAAATAAGTAAGAATTATGAAGATTGGACTCCTCCTAGACAAGCTATACCTGAAGTAATTGTACCTGAACCTTCTATTCCGGTGCCTATTCCAACATCAAAGAAGAGGGGAGTTATTGAATTGAATGATGAAGTGATGAAGGAAGCTAAGAAATGTCTTAAGGAGAAGGGAATTAAAGCTGCAGATGTCAAGAATTTACCTCCTATAGAAGAATTATTTAAGCCTATTCCCTACTCACCCACTATTGAGGTACACTCTCTCCAACACTTTGATGAAGGTGATATCCCTTACTCTAAACCTCCTGATCAATGCTTAGAAGAATTCAATATCTTTATTGTTAAGCAAGATAATTTTAATAAAAGGATGCAAAATCATCTAATGGAAAACACTAGAGCTGTTGTTAAGTTGAAAGATATTGTGGAAAGAACCTCTAATGATGTTAAAATGATTGTTAAACACTTTCAAATGGTTCAAAATCAAATAGATCAACTCGTTAAAGTGCAAAACGACTTGCTAGTTAATGCTGTCAAAGAAAAACATGCTTATGAAATGAGAACTAGAAGTGGAGCTGCTACCCAGGATCCTCTATATCCTGAGGGGCATCCCAAAAGAATTGAGCAGGATTCTCAACAAGCTGAAAATAGTGGCTCTACTCGTAAGAAAAGGAAAAAAGAAACATAAAACTGTTGTAGAACCCTCTGAACCTGCTATAGATCCTAATAGTATATCTATCTATGATGCTGAAACTGAAAGTGATAATGAAGAAAATGAAGTTCCTAATGAAGAGAAAGTTGAGGAAGAACCTGAAAACCACACTAAGAATACTAAATACATCAAAGAAGATTTTATTGCTAAGAAACATGGTAGTGAAACAGAACCTTGGGTCCAAAAACCTATGTCTTTCCCTGATAAGAAACACAAGTCAAAGGAAGATGAGCACTATAATAAGTTTTGTGAGTGGATGAAACCTTTATTATTGCAAATTCCTTTGACTGATGCTATTAAATTTCCTCCTTACTCAAAGTATATGAAGGACATTGTCTCGAATAAAACGAAGATCCCTAATGAAGAAATGTCTACTTTGCTTGCTAATTATTCCTTTAATGGTAAGGTTCCTAAGAAACTTGGAGACCCAGGGATTCTAACTATCCCTTGCTCTATTAAAAATAGTTATGTTAGAACTGCTTTGTGTGATTTGGGAGCTAGCGTTAGTGTTATGCCTTTCTCTCTCTATAAGAGGCTTCAACTAGAAAAACTGATACCAACTGATATATCTTTGTAAATGGCTGATAAATTTACCACTATTCCTGTTGGTATATGTGAGGATGTACCCTTTCAATTGGCTCATAATTGCTTGATATTAACTGATTTTGTTGTGCTTGAAATGCCTGAAGATGATAATATGTCTATTATTTTGGGAGACCTTTTCTTAATACTATAGGAGCTGTTATTAATTGTAATCAAGGAAAGGTGACCTTTAATGTTAATGACAAGGAACATACTGTCTATTTCCCCAAGAAGATTGAAAGGACTTATGGTTTGAATTCAATTGAACATGTTGAGAGCATTCAAGTTGGAGAAATATATTGTCCCATACCAAGAGAAAAATTTGAAACTATTATGATTGGGGCCATTGCTATTAAGGTTGAGGTAACATAATCATTAGTGGAATACAAAGTTTTGCCTCATATGGAATTTTTTTGGTAGAAAGACCTGATCAATCTTGTTAACAAAAGGATTTCATTGAACAAAACAATGTTTTTACCATGATTATCTCTGTTTACTTCTATTCTATCCATTTTAGTTTTTGCTTATGCCTAACTTAAAGGCGTTAAAGAAAAGTACTTATTGGGAGATAACCCAAAAGTTTTAGATGAGTCTTGGAAGTTATTACTTCAGTAATAACCGCTCCTTATCCTTTTTATTTTCTTTTTGTGCCAAGAGTAACCTCTAATGAGAGAGAAGTAATGATTGGGAAAGTTGTTGTCTCGAAACAGATTTCTGTGCTTCACCGTCAAAATTCGTGTAAAATCTCTGTATGCCCTTTTGAGGCGTGAATTTTTGTGCTTCTGCCCCAGGTTGTTATCTAACGTTCGTTAGTTCAACACTTTTTGATTTGAGCAACAGAAGGTATTCGAAAAAATTCATCTTTACCTGCTGGTCTGTTTTGACAGATTTCTGCCATTTTCTGCATTTGCTTCTTGTTGGTTCCTTTTTGAGTTCTTTTGGGGAATTGAGATTTTTGAGGGAAGTGCTACAGTAGCTTGTGTTTTAATGGAAGTTTTATTGGTGTTGTAACTGAACCTAAAGACTTATTATCTTGAGTGCACTAATGTTGCTAATAAAGATTGTGTGAAGTTTTGTATGAAGGAAAAAATTCAGGTGTATGGAAGGAATGAGTAATGAGATGAAGGATGGACTAAAGCTCAAGCTTGGGGATGCCATGCATGTCACCCCAAGAAATATCCAAGAAGTACAAGCGTCAAAGCTTGGGTATGCCCAAGGCATCCCCTTCTTCATCAATAAAAATCCCAGGTTTCTTCCAAACGCTTCATTTTTATTGTTTCATGCACAGTTGTGTTGTTCTTGGAGCGTCTTCTTTTTCGTTTTCGTGTTGGTTTTTCGTTTGCTTTGTTTTCTTAGTTTGTTGAATAAATTGGTTGGGCCTCCTTTTTCATGCATTGGTTTTCAAATAGTTTGGTTTGGATTGGAAAAGAGTAGGAAAAGTTCATGCTTAAGTGGTAAAGAGAGCTTGTTTTTGATTGTGGACTATGCTTTGTCATGCCATGCTTGATATTGTTTTGGCTTTATTCTTAGTATTCTTTGTTGTAGCATGACTTGTTATAAACAATTGATATTGCTTAATGTGCCTTGGAAGGATCATGCATTGTTTTAGCATATTAAAGCATAGTATTGTGGTATTCTCCTTTGATGCTTTATTTGGGTTGACTTGGCACATGCTCACACCATGTTATGCCTATCCCAAGTCACCATAGCCTTTATGATCCTTTAGTTTTCTACTTGTAGTATCACTTTATTCTTTGATTAATGATGTTTTGTCGCTCTGCATGATTATGGCCATTATTGCTCTCTTAGTTGGTCGCTCCCATGTCTTTTGCTAGCCTCCGTAACCAAGTATGAGTTCCACTCATGCATCCAACTCCCTAAACCAAGTTATTCCAAAGAGTCCACCATACGTACCTACTAGCATATTCTATTCCAAGTATATTCATGCTTTTGTCTACCTTCCAAATTAAACTTGTTATGAGAAAACTAGTGATTAAAGCTCTCACGAACTTGATGGCACACTTTAGTTTTCTTTCCCTTAATAAACTTGAACCATTGTGTCGTCTATGTTGTATATGCTTGCACTTATTTGTTGGGGATTAGCAGAACCATGCTGTCATGGGGAACGCTTTTAACATTGCACTTGTACTTTGTACCTAGTTGATATCATGCTCTTTTGTATATGGATGTCACCGGTGTGAAATGAAAGGGGAGCTTGTAAGTCCATAGAGTTATGTATATGTGTTAGAGAAACGCCTGGGCCGCTGGTCTAATCCATGCTGACATGGTGGAAACTTGCAGCGTAACCATAATGAGTTGTCTATGAAGCATTCTTCTTATAAAAAAGAGTCCTATATTGAGAAAAAAAGATAAAAAGATAAAAAGAGATTATGAAAAGAGGAAAGAGAGAAAAAAGCACCATATTCCCATGGTAAATAAGAAGATTGCTGAGATGCTCGTTGTCTGCTTGCCTTGTCATTTTGATATGGGGATTCTTCCGTATCATCGGGCAAGGGGTACCCCGTTGGCGGTTCTCTATGCTACACATGTACTTACAATGACAAGAACTTACCTGTGACTAAACTTGAGCAGCATGAGGAGCGGCCCTCGTATTCAAGGGACATGATATTTCTAACTTGTACTTCATCAAGCATGTACACCATAGTTTGTTCACTTTAACCTTAATCACTTCAAGATGCTTATGATAGGGGCAATGAGAGCTGAAAGCTATTAAGTACCATAATTTTTGGAAGCTCTTTATGAGACTTGAATCCCTACTTCCTTCTATGAAGGCCTTTCTTCCACTATATATATTGAGTCTCCACCTTCTACCTTTATGCACTTACTTTGAGGGCATAGTGGCCATTCTTAGTTCTATGTGCATTGTCCCAAGACTTATTGATTGATGCATACCTTGATATTGCTTGTTTTAAACTATTTTTATCTACTCACTCTTATGAACCTTCAAGGTGTCCTATGAATTTATATTTGCTACTCTATGAGGGACAAGCTGAATACTATTATGCTATGTTTTCTTTATGTGAAACAAACAAACGTCTTGCAAAGCATTGTTATTCATGAATCTTTTGTTTATGCCTTTTCATGTTGCATCATAGTTTCTTTGTCTTATTGCTAGAACTTTGTCTTTCATATTATGATTGAAGTACTATGATCCCAGCTTTGAATGTTTTACAAATACTTTGATCAAGTCTTTGATGGTGCATGTCACCTCAAAAATTATTCTTTCTTTTTATCACTTACCTACTCGAGGACGAGCAGGAGTTAAGCTTGGGGATGTTGATACATTCCAAATGTATCTATAATTTTTGATGTTCCATGCTTGGTTTTATCCACTTTCTTGTGTTTTGTCCACACTTTGGAGTACTTTTTATATGATTTCTTGGACTAACCTATTAACAAGAGCCATAGTGTCAGCTGCCTGTTTTCTGCTGCTTTTGGTTCCAGGAAAGTCAGAAAATGAATATTCTCGTAATTGGACGGGACAAAAGCCAAAGTGCCTATTTTACCGGAAGTCATCTTGAGCCAGAATACGAGACGGAGAGGAGCCAGGGGGACCACACCACCTGGCCGCGCGGGCCAGGCCTGGCCGCGCCAGGGGGTGGTGTGGCCAGCCCAGGCACCCCCTCGGTCTCCCTCTTCGTCTATAAGTTGCCTTCTGACCTAAAAACTCAGGGGGGTTCGACATTTTTCCAAAAGGAGTTCCGCTCCGCCGCCACCACCAGATTTCACGAAACAGCACTAGAAACTCTGTTCTGGCACCCTGCCGAGACGGGGAATTGGAGGAGATCATCGCCATCATCATCACCATCGCTTCTCCATCGACCATCCATGTTCCCCCCATCTATGAGTGAGTAATCCCCCTCTGTAGGCTATGGGTATGGTAGGGATTGGATGAGATCGTTCATGTAATGGCATCAGATTGTAGGGCATGGTGCCTAGTATCTTTTATTAGTGCTTTATGACTTTGTTGCAACTTGTTATGCTTAATGCTTGTCACTAGGGCCCGAGTGCCATGATTTCAGATCTGAACTTGTTATTGATTCATTATGATAGTATTGTTTTTGGTCTTATCTACAAGTTGGTTACACACGTTGTTCTCCGGAACCAATGGCCCCGAAGTCATAGAAATCGGGATAACCGGAGGGAATGGCTTTGATGTGAGGATCACATGTGTTCACGGAGTGTCAATGCTTTGCTCCGGTGCTCTATTAAAAGGAGCACCTTAATTGCCAGTAATTCCCTTGAGGCCCCGCTACAAACGGGCTGGCAGGACAAAAGATGTTGTGCAAGTTCTCATTGCGAGCACGTATGACTATATATGGAACACATGCCTAGGATTATCTAGTACTTGGATGCTTTATCTTATTTATCTGCAATTGCCCTATGTTCTGATTGCTATGTGAATTGTCTTGTCCATGCAACGCCTGTCCATCCATCCCTATGCCGACCGCGCTCGAATCCTACTATTACTGCTATTGTTACTGTTGTCTCTACTTTACTACTTCTGCTACTTTCCTATTCCTACTACAAAACTGTTGCTACTGATAAACTGTTGTGAGCAAGATTGTCTCAATGTGCTACTGAACTGACAACTCAGTTGTTAAGGCTTATAAATATTCTTTGGCTCCCCTTGTGTTGAATCAATAAATTGGGTTTAACTTCCCTCCAAAATACTGCGATACACCCCCTATACTTGTGGGTCATCAATAAGTTCTAAAGTGCCCCAAAGTCACCACACGAACAAAGATCAAACCTCCCTAGCCACGACATCGGTGTCCGGATCGTCAGGGCCAACGTCGTTGGTGGAAGAGCCTTCCGAGACATCAGATCTGTCATCCGCCATGTCATGCACCTTACGAGGAAACTTCAAGATCAGCATATCCACGAGCTGATAAACCCTTGTTTCAAGCTCGGCCACGGCCTTTGTCAATCGCACAACCTGGGCATAGCTGGTCCCCGACTTCACGAAGTGAGTAGTCTCAGGACTTCTCTATGGTCTCGAGGGCCTGACGAATCCGGGAGCTTCCCTCTTTCTCTTTGGCAAGAGAGCTCTAGGTAACAAGGGGTTAACTCGTCAATGCCCATGGATGATGGACTTGGGTTTAAGGAAGTGGGGAGCGTTGGAGGCATCGATCGGCTAGAAAACAAGCACATTAGGGACACAAGGTTTACCTAGGTTCAAGTACTTGGAAGGAAACCTAGTCCTACTTGTCTACTCTTGATTATAGATGGAATCGAGGATTATTGGAGTGCACGTATGCAATCTGGTAGTGCATGAACTAGGCTTGTGGTATATCTCTTACTGCTGTCTCCTGACCTTTATATAGGGAGGCCGGGTCTCTGGATAGCGGGCCGAGTTCGTTATAGATTAGGGTTTCCCCTTTTAAATTTCATATGGACACTTTGTCGTGTCCTACAAGGAGTCGCATCACCTCGGGCTTGGGCCACCTAAACTTTCCCGGGCTCCATTATCACTATGGGATTCTCTTGGGCCGAACCGTATAGGATAATCTCGAGTACCCATAGGGCATATCCATGTCAGTAAGCCCCGAGTGTCCATCCGAATCGTAGATTCATAAGGAGACTATGAAGTCTTCGAGTGTGCACAAGTGCTTCTTGTATCACCCAAACGATTTATCAGGTGTTATTACTTATGTCATAGGGATAGTTGATATGCATGCCTAATTCATCTAATAGATCGGGATCAGTTAACTGCATTTGGGAAAAATAACGCTACCTACTCAAACTCGAGTCCCCGGACTCGAATTCGGAACATTGCTGGCGTAATTCGACTCATGCTGTGGAGGCTTTACATAGCCAAATTCAAGTGCTCTAAGTATGCACCCAACGCGTTTGTCGAGGCTTTTTCATCGTACCTATAGGCACGGTATATTTATGTTAGAGCACAATGTGTGTGTTGCTAGGCCATTGGATTGTATCCGCAGGTCTTATCTTCACGTAGAAAACGCGGCATCCGAATGTTTTGTCACCGCGGAGGTGACCCGGGTGGCCCAGGAGACGTTGTCTCTATATAGGTAAATTGTGGTTAAAAAGAGGTGAAGTCTCCCAAGGCTTCGCTTGCTTGTGGTGATATGACATGGACATAGGCAACACTCTTTTTCCATAGAAATTGAATTTTTCGTCTATTCATAGGGTGCGCGACTAGCACTCCCTATTGGAGTAGCCCCCGAGTGCCTATTCGAGTTATAGAGTCAAGTGGGGACTTTGAACCTTTTTGACTGGCCGTATGTTGTCGAATGTGCCTACGGTGCTCCCTATGGGGTAGCCCCCGAGTCTATAACCGAATCGTGGATTCGAAGAAGGAATCGAGGCATAGTATGTTTGTGTCTGCATTTGATGGGGTAACACTAGGCCTAGAAAATCTTTGGGTGCGCGACCAGCACTCCTATTAGGAGTAGTCCCCGAGTGTTTGATCAAATCGCAGACTCGAGAAAAAGCTGAGTCAGTCGAAGGAAAGTTACGGTTACACACTTCCATCTCGAGCTGCTGACAATGTGAATGCCGATGATGTTAGTGCAGACGGCCTAGTGAGCTTAGCCACCAGCGTGAGTGGAGCTGATGGGACTAGACAGACGTGGGCCCGAATGTCTGACCGGGATTTGACCAGTCACATGTAAATTGGGATTTATAACCGTGTCTCCTCGCTTTCCGTGTTGAGTGGGGATCGTGCAACGATGGTTCGGTGTACATGCCGCCTCTCGTTTGCACTGATGCATGCCACACGTCAGAGGAGAGGATTTCTGGCCATTAAATGGTATCTCCTCAGTGCTTAAATAACAATCTGCAACAGTAATTTTGGTACTCTTCTTCCTCCTCACGCCGCTGCCATTGTCGCTCTGCTCCTGTTCATTGCTTGTTTCCATGTTCTTTTGCACTGGATGTGCTTAAGGCATTCCCTAGTTACTTCCTTCTATCTCTCTGCCAAAGAAGAATGGGGAAGAAGAAGCCCGCTGCTGCTGATGGATCTGCCGTCGCCACCGCTCTCCCAAGAAGAAAGGCACCAGGACCCGTGTGACCAACGGATCCTAGTGGTGCTCCACATTGAGGGCCCACGAGATCTATCTTATTCGCCAAGACAGTATAATTCTGGCCAAGGAGAAGGATTGCCGAATTCCTAGACTGGAGGTAATCCCTGATCCTCCCACCGGGTTCCACGTTATGTTCCTTTCCTTCCTCCTTCGAGGTCTTTCTCTTTCCCTCCACGATTTCTTCCGTGGATTACTTTGTTTCTATGGGATTTAGCTTCACCAGCTGACTCCCAATTCCGTTCTTCACATTGCTTGTTTTATCACCCTTTGCGAGTCCTGGCTCGGTATCGCGCCACACTTTGGCCTCTTCAAAAATCTTTTCAATGTGAAGAGGCAATCAGGGTCGAAATCCACAGTGTACGACATTGGCGGACACGGTATATCTGTAAGTACCCATGTTTAGTACTTTAGCCTCAACTTCATCGACTCTACCCATGGATGGAGGGACAAATGGTTCTACATCCAAGACCAAAAGGTGTGGGAGAAAAGGTTCGGTCTTGCCCCTTTCGACTCGAAAGCGGAGCTGGAGAGGAAGAGGTCCTGGAAGAATGTCGTGATGCCAAGAGAAGAGCACGACATGGAGATCTTGGACAAGCGGGTGCAGGACCTTCAGATCATCCAGGGCAAGGAGGTCACTGGTGTGGACCTCATTCAAACTTGGCTGCGATGTTGAGTGCAGCCACTGCAGGCCAGGGCTTACCCGATGTGCCTCTAGACTAGCGTGTTGGATCCGACATGCACTTGTGGAGAAGACATGTTGTTGGTGGAGCTCGAAAATAAAATTAGGTCATCAACCAAGCTCATTGTGAAGGAAGCTCTTCCTGCAGAGTCGAACACCAAGCCGTTGCGCGCCACCTATCTTGTGTCGGTGGTAATTTTTTGTTTCATATTTCCTTTGTCCGTAGGATAGTTGTAGTGGTAACCTAATGACATCATATTTTTTGCTACAGGATTGGAAAGTTGAGGGCTCAATTCCTCCTCAACCCGAGGGCATAATTCCTCCTGAGGATAGAGAGGAAGATGAGTCGGACTCGAATGTGCCCGTTATAGAGGTGTCGGGAGCCCTCGAGTCTAGGGAGGCTCGGACTCATAAGCGAGAGCGGAGCAAGGATTCGGATGCCTCCACACCAAAGACGCGGAAGGATCTTGCTCCTGAAGGGGGTACCACAGATCCGATTCCTACGATACCCGTCCGCAGCATGCCTCCTCGGCCTCACAAGAAACAGAAGCGAGATGATTTCTTTGACCTTGATAGATTTGACGGGTAAGCATCTGAACTTTTGCGATGTTTAGAGTGTACTTCTCATCGCTCTTCTTATAAATAATTTTTTTGTGTTTGCTGAAGCGTGACGGCATCGTCCTCATCCGATGGTGGAAAGGCCTAGAGGATGAAGGAGTCATCGAATCCAAGGGCAAGGGCGTGGAGAAACCCAAACCCTCCTCGAAGACAGTGGCCACCTCCGACGGTAGCTCCTCGAGCTCCTCCAAGCTGGGGGTGTAGGGTTCTCGCTCGGACGACCAGGAAAGAACATTCGGAGTCTTCGGGTGATCACGTGAGTGTGTGTTTATTTATTCGAGGTAGTCCCCAAGTCCTTTGTTTCTTTTGACATGGACTCTGCTTTAGCCCTTCCTTTAGGACATGGTCTGCCTTGGCCAAGAGCACGTGCGGCTAGATGCTGATTACCGATAGCTTCAAGGTAAAATCTTTTGTTGCTTCGCGTGATCCAACTGAATATGGGATCGGTTTCTGACTGATGCACTATTTATGTCATCAAAGGAAAACAATCAAGTTCTTCATCGACTGAGCTCTCTCGACAAGAGTCTCAGCATGGTGTAGACCAAGAGGAAGGACGCAGTTGAAGTACTCGAGTGCTATAAGTTGGACTTGAAAAAGCGTGAGGAAGACCTGGTGGCGATTGACATTGAGAGAGAAAAAGTGTTCGCGGATCAGCTCATGAAAGCTGCCCAGGCTCTCTCCGGTATGTTTTTTGGCGTGATTTGCTTTTATTGCTCTTCTTTCTTTGGCTTCTTCCTTTGTGACCATTAACTGCTATGTTTTTGCAGAGGCGACCGGTATTGATTTTGACCGTCAAGCGCAGACCCGTGAGGACCTCTTGGCTGGTGTCGTGGCTACGATCAAAGACCGCAGCATTTTTGCCAAGGATACGCTCTAGAAGGCCAAGGCCGTGCTCGGTCGTCTCCGAGAGGAGATGATGCTGAAGGCCAAGGCCATTGAAGACGTTGACAGTCTTGCTTAAGCTTTCGCCAGGGCATTCCTATGGACTATAAGCAGATGTAGAAAGGAGTAGGTGGTTCCCTTGGGATGGCGATGGCACAGGCTTGTGGCGCTGGGCTGAACATTAGCAAGGTCACTTACAAGATGTCGATGACCGTAGAAGGTGAAGTGGTAGCATTTGCGCATTTTTCTATTCGCTATCAGAAGTATGGACCTCTGCTCATTGAAACGCTCGCGAAGTATTCCACGGAGCAGAAGCGGCTAAACATGGTGAAGGCCACGACGTCGGGAGCTGTTGCCGCAAAGGCCACGACATCGGAGGCTGCCATGGAGTCCGTGGAAAGAATCCTCGAGTGATGTGGTAGATTTGGCCTCGCTGTAAGAGATGACCCGTGGGGCTTTGTAGCGCACTTCATATCATAGTACTGTCTCAGCACCATATGCCATGAAGAATGGTGTGTAACATGTGGTGCTGCTTGGCGTTGTTCGCAGGCTCCATAGCACAGAGGGTAGTTCGTCGCCCAAGCTCTGGCCGTTGCAAACTAGGCCATTGGCCCTTTTGACATGACCCTTGGTCTGACGGTGTGCCACAGAAGCGTAGCTAATGTTGATGCCTAGGTTTTCACAGAAGTCCTGGAAGTCATTCAAGGTGAAGTTTGTCCCATTGTCGGTGATAATGCTCTACGGCACCTCAAATCTGAACACGATGGACTCGAAGAATTTGACGGCAGTGGCACAGTTGGTTAGGCACGGACATGGCTTCGATCTACTTGGTGAACTTGTCGACTCTAATGAGGAGGAAAACGTATCCTCCTGGCGATGACTTCTGCAGGTTGCCGACCATGTCAAGTCCCCACTGCGCGAAGAGCCAAGCCACATGTATTGGCCTAAGCCCTCCGCCTGGCGCGTGTGGCCTATCCACAAATCTCTAATAGGCGTTGCATATCTCAATGATGTCTTTTGCGTCACGCATTGCATTTGGCCAGTAGAAGCTAGCTCGTAGAGCATTAGCGACGAGAGCACGACTGTGGTATGATGTTCACAGGTGCCTTCGTGTATTTCTAGGAGGATACCCTTGTCGTCACCGTTGGTGACGCATCATTGGAGGACGCCTATGATGCTTCGCTTGTACAGCTCACTGTTGATGATGGTGAGGTCTTTGGAACACCGAGCTATGAGTTGTGCGTCTGTCGGCTCATACAGCAGCTTCTTGCTGAGCAGGTACGTGATGTACAGCTGAGTCTAGGATGGCTCGATGAGCATGACCTCCAAGGGTCCTTTGGGAATACACCTGGTGGCACTGCGGCGCCTGTGGAGACTATGTTGGCGAGTGTGTTGGCCTCCTTGTTGCTTTCACGGATGAAGTGGCGTAGTTTGCAGTCGTCGAATTCTCTATCAAGTGCGTTTTAGAGGTCACAGTATGTTATCATGTTGTCACTTAAGGCATCACAACTGTTCATGGTCTATTGCACCATGAGGTTGGAGTCACCATAGATGACGAGTTGATTTGCGCTGTAGGATTTGGCCATCTGCCTCTCGTGGAGCAGGCCTTGTACTCTGCTTCGTTATTGGATATGCATAACTTCATCCGTAGAACATACCGCATCTTGTCACCCTGTGGAGATGTCAGGATGACACCGGATCTAGCTCCCTCTCGATGCTTGGAATCATCGAAGTTCATAGTCCAAAGATTGGACATATCTGGTGTGTCTGGGAGTTCATTCTCCATCCAGTGGACGAGGAAGTCCGGTAGTACTTGTGACTTGATTGTTGTCCACCGCAGGTAGATGATGTCCCATGGGGACAGTTCGATGCCCCAGAGGGTGACCCGCCCCATTGCATCGTGGTTATTGAGGATGTGGTTCAGTGGGGCATCATTCACCATGATTATCGGGTGCTCCTAGAAGTAGTGGTGTAGCCATCGTGCGGTCATGAAGGCACCATAGGCCAGCTTCTGGTAATGTGGGTACCGCTCTTTTGTGGGTGTGAGCACCTCGCTGAGGTAGTACACTAGAAGATGCACCCCATGGACCTTGTTTTCTTCGGCTCATTCTACCACAAGCACGGTGTCGACCGCCTAGTTAGTGGTCGTTATGTATAGCAGCATTGGCTCCTTTTCCTTCAGGGTCACTAGGACGGGCGAGGTGGAGAGCAGGCACTTGAGATCTTCTAATGCTTCTTCTGCCTCCTTCGTCCACTCGAACTGGTCCAGCTTGCGGAGGAGTTGGTAGAACAATAGTACTGTCTCTCCCATACGACTAATGAATCGACTGAGCACCACCATTCGCCCGGCTAGCTGTTGGACGCCATTGGCATTCTTCGTCCTCTCCATGTCCAGTATGACCTTTATCTTTTTTGGTTTTGCCTTGATTGCCCTTGCGGAGAGAAGGTAGCCGAAAAGTTTCCCGGATGGGATGCCGAATGCACACTTTCCTAGGTTCAGCTTGATCTTGTAGAGATCGAGGTTGTCGAAGGTCTCTCATGGACATCATCGATAAGTGTAGCTTCCTCCTTTTTCTTGACCACTATGTCATCGATATAGACCTGGACATTGCGGCCAAGATGGTTCTTCAGGCAGCCCTGCACGCACCGTTGGTAGGTGGCACCTGTATTCTTCAGCCTGAAGGGCATCATGGTATAGCAGTAGACACTGAAAGGCATGATGAACACCATCTTTTCTTGGTCCTCCACTTTCATCCGGATCTGATGAAAGCCTGAGTAGGCGTCGAGGAAACATAGGCGCTCGCATCCTGTGGTGGAGTCAATGATGGTCGATCCATGGTAACGGGAAGTGGTCCTTCGGGCAATGTTTGTTGAGGTAGGTGAAATCCACACACATCCACAGGATGTCTGTGTCCTTCTTCGGAACTAGCACGGGGTTAGCTACCCAGGTGCTTTCCTTGATTTCGCGGATGAAGTTGGTATCGAGGAGTTTATTTACTTCCATACCGACTGATGGGGATATGCCTATCAGGGTATCCCCAGAATGAAGATTCGACTGGCCCGGGACCATAGCAAGTGGGCCTGCTTGCACGACGACTTGAAGGAGACTTTGAATGAAGCCTGGCGACTAAAGTTGGAGGCCCAAGATCCTAGCTAGGCCCAATTGGATTAGGTCAAGTCCTCCAAAAACTAAACTGATTCGATTGTAATCCTATAAACCCTAGCAAGGTGACTCTATATAAGCCTCCCTAGGGCTCTCATTGTACTTACGTCATATTAGCTACCCCATCCAAGCGACTCGCTGCCTAGCTACCGAGCTCGCCGATCTTGTAATGCACTCGCCAATAATACAATCTAGTAGGAACTAGGTCTTTACCCTACGGGGGGCCAAACCTAGGTAAACCCTTGTGTCTATCCCCTATCTCATTCCACGGATGACGACTCTCTCTTGCCCCCAATCATACCAACCGCTACCCCTGGTAGCGACTGCTGTGGCCATTCCCACAATAGTGGAGCCCACTGTGGGGCTTGGCCAGTCAAGACTGAGATCTGCGTTAAAACCCTACACTCCAATTGATCGCCCGATTGCCACCGGTCGCATGGTTGCTAGTGGAGGATTCCTCCAAATCCAGCCGAGGAGCTACATACCGGCATCGTGCCCGATCACCCATGCCATGGTAATGCCAGTCAGCACCATCAACCTCTTTGTCGGGTTCACGGATGTCGTCGACCCAACGAAAATAGTAAGAATCGGCCCCGCCAATGAATCGCCTCCAAGCGGTCTGCTTTCAGAGGAACAAGTCCGGACCATCACCCTCCTCACCTCCGAGTAGGACCCGATCGCTAGAGACACAGACAGGAGCGACGCAACTCTCCACAATGACACTGAATCGGTGACCCCTGCCTCGATCGCCGGATCCATCACTGTTGCGTCACACGTGCACTCGGTCACACGAGTGTCCAATGCTGAGGATTTCGAGGATCCATCCATCCTCGGGATCTTTGACTCTGACTCCAGATCGGATTCCCCCGACAAGGCCTACACCAGATCCAATCGTTACAATGACATCTACATTGCGAGTAGCAGTGCACCTCCAGATCCCTTCACCATGCCCCTCCCGCTAATAGCAATGGTGACAGAAATCAAGCAATACGACCAGCAGCTGGAGGCAGCAAAGGTCAGGGATCAAGCCGAGCACGAAAAATTTCTCCTCGAGCAGCAGACACCGCGGGAGCTTTCACTCTACCACCAGCGCCATCAGGAGCCGCCTGAACCCCATCGTTCAAGGCCGCGCTCTGAACTTCGACGACGAGAACGACCCCATACGTGCGGCCAAGCTCGAGCACTGCCACAGTGCACCACCGGGCGATAGTCGCCTGACGGCTGGGTGTAATACCTCGGACCCTACGCTCTAAGCTCAAGCCTAGATGAACCAAAAGTGGACAGGACGTACTACCGTGGGGCCGCACATCCACACATAGTAGGCCCACCTCGTAGAGTAGGGCACGGTACCGACCAACCATCCCACCCACTTTTTAGAACATCGGGACAAGAGCGAGCGGCGTAGTCGACAGGTACAGCGATCAAAACATACACAAATGAGTATGTATGTATGTGAGTGACATACAATAGACATCAGAGCCACACCATCTAGAAACAATGGAAAGAGAAGTATTCAACGCCATACAGTAAGATCCAAATATCTAAGATAGTTCTAATAGTTTAGGATACATCTTCATACATCACACATTAGAGTATCAAGTGAAAGTGGAAAACAAGATCCGAGTACAGATTAAGAAGCAAATCGGCATAAGATGCCATAGAAATAAGCACATCTCGCCCACAGATCTCATGGATCTCCATCCTTGAAATCTCTACACCTGACAGTCGTTGCCACTATCATCAGTCTCTTCAACCTAGTAGCCTTCCTGAGAGTATACATGTTCATCTGAACCAAATATTTATCGTGTGAGACCCTAGGGATACTCATTAAGTCTTAATGCATCTAAAGGGAACAGCCTGGGGGTGATGCAAGTGCAGCAAAAGATAATATCTACAAAGTTCTATAGAGACACGTGATACGTTGCAAACGTATCTATAATTTTTGATGTTCCATGCTTGGTTTTTATCTACTTTCTTATGTTTTGCCCACACTTTGGAGATACTTTTACGCATTTTCTGGGACTAACCTATTAAAAAGATGCCATAGTGCCAGTTGCCTATTTTCTGTTGTTTTTGGTTCCAGAAAAGTCAAAAAATGAATATTCTCGGAATTGGACGGGACAAAAGCCAAAGTCGATATTTTACCGGAAGACTCATAGAGCCAGGACGAGACGGAGAGGGGCCAGAGGCTGGCCACACCAGCTGGTGGCGCGGGCCATGCCAGGCCGTTCCAGGGGGTGGTGTGGGCCCCTCCAGCACCCCCTCGGTCTCCCCTTTCGCCTATAAGAAGCCTCGTGATGCATAAACCCTAAATCAAACAGCCTCTAGCCACAAAAAGTTCCGCAGCACCACCGCCACCGAAGAGGAGATTCGGGGGATAGAAAGTCTCTGTTCTGGCACCCTGCCGGGACAGGGAAGAGCCCCCGGAGCCATCTCCATCGATCCCCACCACCATCTCCATCGCTGTTGTTGATTCCCATGATGAAAAGGGAGTAGTTCTCTCTCGAGGCTAAGGTTTCTACCGGTAGCTATGTGTTCATCTCTCTCTCTCAATGCATGATCATATTGTGATCATGAGCTTTGTAATCAAGTAGATCTACCTTGCTACTCAAGTGCTTTAATAGATCTCTGCTCTCCCCATGTGTGTGAAACTGACAGCGTGCACACCATGGTGGCACTTAGGCTAGAGATTACAAATACTTGTTATGAGTTATATTTGGAGTTGGATGTCTCTATGAAATTGTGGTGTTTGTTGGAACCATCTAGAGCTCAAGGTGATAGTGTGGGGTTATCTAGATGGGGAAAGCTTACTTTGAGGAGTGTTGTTATAGTCCTACCATGGATTAGAGTGTCCAACCGGAGAGTAGTTAAGAGTAGTATCATAAAGAGAAGATATTTATATGAGAGTGTTCACTAGTGAAAGTATGATCCCTAGGCCTTGTTTTAAGCATTGAAATACCCTTTGCAACTAGATTTGTTACATGTTTCCTTGCTCCCATCTTTATTTCAGTTTGACTTTAGTCTCTTCCATGCCATCAAGCTATTTTCTAGCACTGTTGTCTTATATCTATACCACTTCTATTTTACTATCTCTTCGCCGAACTAGTGCACCTATACACCTGACAAGTGTATTGGGTGTGTTGGGGATACAAGAGACTTCTTGTATCTTGATTGTAAGGTTTCTTGAGAGGGATACATTTGATCACTTCCTCCCTGAGTTCGATAAACCTTGGGTGATCCACTTAAGGGAAACTTGCTGCTGTTCTACAAAGCTCTGCACTTGGAGGCCCAACAACTGTCTACAAGAATAGAAGTGCATAGACATCAACATGCTACACATCTGCCCAACCAGAGATGGATGGATGATCGTTAATTAATAACAACACTTATATAAGCAACATAAATTAAACATCGCTCGCCCTCCTTCTCGCTTACCGACGAGAAGGAGGAAGAACATCCCATCCGTTGGCAATTTTATTAATCATTCCATGAGTGTTGCACTATTTACTAGTCATGTCTTAGTCAAATTAAAGGCGGTACTATAGTTATAGTTATCTATGATCGAGAAACTATGCTCCAAGTCATCCAAAACTGTGGACACGGCTTTTAGAAAGATTTACCCTACAGGGGTGCACAACACTACTAGAGAAAAGGCTATAGGAGACATGCTCATCTGAGGCGCATTTATACTATATGCGCCTCCTATAAAATAGGCGCACTGCTCTAGCATGTGCCTCTTGTATCCAAATAGGCGAGGTGCATATTGGTAGGATGCGCCTCCCATAATCTCTATACGGACGAAATCTAGCAGCCCCAGATTATGCGAGGCACATTCTGCTAATATGTGCCTCCAATATATCAAATAGGCGAGGCGCATAAGGGTAGAATGTGCCTCGCATAAGTTGCGGGGGCCTGGGAGGAGATCGGTGGTCCAATATGCGAGGCGCATATCATCAGATGTGCCTCCTATACGTGATAATAGGCGAGTCGCATTCAGCAGAGTGTGCCTCAAGTAACCCCTACGGGCCCAGGTGGCCGCATAGTTGAGGCGCATGTGAGTACATGCGCCTCACATAGTTTATACTATAGGAGGCGCATTTTGTGCAATATGCACCTCGCATAACCTGGCACCACCTTTTTTGCACCTTTTGGCACATGCACCTCACTCACTTGTCTCACTTCTTCCTTCTCCACTAAAAGATAGATTTTGTCGCCCCCCTCCTCCTCCCCACCTCATTTCCCACATTGATTCACCGTAGAAGCTTGCTCAATCTCCATTGGTTGACACTCATATGTAAGTGAAGTCTCTTGCTCCTCTAGATCTGCAACATGTCCCTTTACTTCCCCTCCAACTCTCTTGCGCAAGTCGTTGTTGGAGGAAGCATGAAGGCGTTGCTTGCACGCTCATGCGCGTTGTTGGTGACACCGCGATTATATGATTGTGTTGTGGTTAATGCTTCTTTTTGTGCAGGGATTTCATTTGAGATGCCAATGTTTTGCCGGAATGTCGATTCATTTCTTTTCCGGCGAATTTTTGGCACTCGCCGATGTCCTCTTTTAGGGGAGGTCATGCCGAATTATTCTGGAGATCCACACATCCATATATGCTCTAATTATTCTCTTGCTATTTGTACCGCGTGTAGGTGACCATGGTCCAACCACTGATCCGCAAAGCCCTCGTGGATAGGTGGATGAGATGCACGAGGGCCAATATGGCACGCGCAAACAAGACGGATATAAGATGTCAGTGTTGCGACTACAAGCTGATGTATCTGATAAGGCACGATTCCGGAATGCTGGAGTTGCACCTGCTCCGACATAGTTTCATGGATCACTACACTCGGTGGATACTTGATGACGAAGATGATAATGAGGATATCAATAATGGTGAAGATCAAGATGCTGGTTACGATCACGAAGATCAAGACGTAGACGGTGGGGCAGGTGATGATCATGAAGATCAGGGTGGCGTCGGGTATGATGGACACGAAGATGATCAAGGTGGCGCCGGGCATGAACACAAAGATCAAGGTGTCGACCATGATTCGAGCTGGCTGCGAGACCCTCATGTCCAAGATCTGCTTCTTAAGGAGACGAGTAACGCCAGAGCCGCCTCTAGAGAGAAAGCTAAGCTGGAGCAAATGAAGAAAGACGCGGTCACTCCATTGTTTGATGGATGCAATGACGGGGATACCCGTTTGAATGTAACGCTCAGGGCTCAAGAGATGAAAGCAAAACAGAAAATGACTGATGAATGCTTCGACGACAACATTGCATTCTAGCACGATATTCTTCCTAAGAAGGGGAACACATGTCTGACTAGTATCACTGAGGCCAAGAAAGTCACGTGCCCTCTCAATCTACCACACGTGAAATACCACGTATGCATAAATGATTGCATCATCTACCGGGGCGAGGACGCGGAGAACACCACGTGTCCGGTGTGCAAGACCTCTCGATACAAAAGAGGGACCAAGAAAGCTCCTAGAAAGGTGGTGTGGTACTTTCCTCTAACTCCTCGTCTGCAGCGGTATTTTGTGGACCCTAAGGAAGCAGAGCTCATGCACTGACACGCGGAAAGAAAGAGGCCGGAAGATGATGATCTGGAGAAGGAGGAAATGCTGAGGCACCCTTCGGATGCTTGCCAGTGGAAGGAGTTGGACCTCCAATATTACCAACATTTTGGGAAAGAGTCAAGGAACCTCAGGCTAGGTGTGAGCACCGACGGGCTCAATCTGTTCCGAAGTCAGAGCAGCACACACAGCACCTGGCCCATGTTTGTATGGATCTACAACCTCCCCTGGTTGTACATGAAGAAGAAGTACGTAACCATGAGTATGGTGGTTCAAGGGCCAAAATAACCCGGTATAGACATCAATATGTATCTCATGTTGTTGAAAGAGGAGCTGGCCACGTTATAGAAAGAAGGAGCCCATACGTGGGATGCCTCAAGACAAGAATACTTTGACATGAGAGCGGCGGTGATCATGACGGTGCAAGACTATCCCGGTTATGGATACTTCTCAAGGTAGGTGGTCCAAGGATTCTATGGGTGCGTTAGGTGCAAGGATAATACAATGTACCGCTAGCTACAGAAATATCCCAGGTCCGGGAAAACCGTGTTCCTTAGGGCTCGGAGGTGGCTTTCCAAGAATCACGCCTGGAGAAAGCTAGGAGATATGTTCAATGGGACGGTCGAGCTCCGAGGAGTCCCGGACCAGAGGAGCAGCGCGGAAATCTACGAGCAGTTGAATAACTAGAAGGAATGCCCTGCACCAGGAAAGACCCAAAAGAAGCTAGAGCCACTACTGAAGGTATGGAAGGCAAGGTTTTTTTCTGGGACTTGCCATACTAGAAGATCCTCCGCGTGCCTCATAGCCTCGATCTCATGCATATCACGAAGAACGTGGGAGAGAGTCTTCTTTCCACCCTCCTTAACACCGACAACACCAAAGATGGGCCGAAGGCAAGGAACGACTTGGACATTAGGGATGAACTTCAACCACCACCTAGCAATGACAAGGAGGATGAGGAGGAGGAGATGGAAACATAGAATAGCCATCATCACAAGGGAAAAAACAGGTCAACAAGGGTGAGGTCAATCTCAAGGCCTCGTTCTTCACTCTGAGAAAGAAGGAGGCCATACAGTTTATGAAGTGCCTCCTCGGAGTCAAATTTCCGAATGGGTAAGCGAGGAAGATAAGCAGATGGCTAGACGAGGCAAAGCAGCACTTCAGCGGGATGAAGTCTCACAACATTGCCGTCCTGATGACACAGGTACTCCCAGTCGTGATCCAAGGTATAATGGACAAGCATGTCTGTGAAACGTTGTTTGGCCTCTGCAACTTTTTCGACGTCATCTCTCGGAAGTCGGTAGGCATTAAGCAGCTCACGAGGCTACAGGACGATATCGTGGTGATACTATGAGAGCTCGAGCTCTATTCCCCGCATTCTTCGACGTCATGCTTCATCTTCTTCTCCATGTCATGGAGGATATCATCCAGCTCGGTCCTCCGTTTCTACGAAGCATGATGTCGTTTGAAAGGCTCAATGGACACATCAAAGGATAAGTTAAGAACATGTCCCGTCCATATAGAAGCATAGCAAACGGCTTCCTGGCTAAAGAGTGCATCTCTTTCTGCTCGAACTTTCTACAAACTAAGACCCCTCTTGGTCTGCCATTCAACAAGCACCTCGAGAGGCTTGCTGGATGGGGTCACCACGAGGGTCCGTGCCCAAAGCATGTCGACCTCGAGGGCTGAACCAAGGACTTTGAAAGAGCAAGCTTGGTCACGCTACAACACCTACAGGTGGTCGATCCATACATATATGAGCACAAAGAGTTTATCAAGAAGAATTATGCTAACCATGGGCACCAGTACTCGGAGGAAGATATTATCAAGGAGCACAACTCTGGTTTCACGTCGTGGTTCAGGGAGAAGATCATTACTAATCCACCACAGGGTGAGTACTTGCAGGAAGATATACTCATATTCTCCTTGTCACAGGGCGCCTCGCATAACCTGATGACCTATCAGGCATACGATATCAACAGATACACGTTCTACACCGAGGTAAAGGACAATAATTGTGATTACCAGAACTCGGGGGTTACGGGGATATTCTACACCAGCGACGTCCCGGAAAGATACTACGGAAGGATCGAGGAGATTTGGGAACTCGACTATGTTATGGAGAAGGTGCCGATGTTCCGTGTCAAGTGGGCCAAGAGCGTCGAGAAAGAAGGTCAATATTTCACCACCATAGTTATACCGTCAAAGACCACCAGCGCGAACACACTCGCGAGAAATGAGCCTTCGGTTCTAGCTAGCAAGGTCGACCAATGCTGGTACATCACAGACCCGTCAAAGCCTAGCTGGGTTGTTGTCAAGAGAGGCAAGGAACATCATCGGAATGGACGGAGTCGCCAACGAGCAAGACTTTGACCAGAACGGTGACCCGAAGATGGAAGACGGATACGGCAACCAAGCACCATACACCACAGCCCTACCTAAGAAAGGACTCCCGTTCAAAAGAAGTAGTGAAGACGTCCCAGACCTAACCTATGCAACCGCGACAAAGAAGGGCAAGAAGACGACCATTGGCAAGAAACGCAAGCGCGCTCTGACCATTGGCAAGAACAGTCATGTGTGTGTGGCCTACTATTATGTATCGAAACATTCATAATTATCAATTTTTGTATGTTATAATATTGCATTGAGAATATTATATATCAACGAGACACATTCATAATACTCACTTTTGTTGTTTTGGCAATATTTGAATTTTTAAAATATTTAAAGTATATTTTATAGTTCATATTGTGTTTGGACAATGTTTTTACATGAAAAATGGCCTTCAAAAATAGTTTTCAAAAATTTGAGCCACCAAGATTTGAACCTGGGTGGCTAGGCTTCAAAATAGGACAAGGGACAAAACCAGTGGGCTAGTGTCTTTTTGTTGATAGATATAGCGCACTGCGCTAGTTGACTAGTGCTGCAGAATACCCAAGGCACATTCTGGCCAGATGCACCTCGCGTAAACTTATACAAGGCGCATTTTCAAATATGCGCCTCGCATAAGCTAGTACCTGTCTATGATTGAGCCTTTTTTTTCTCTTTCACCTTTTCTCTAGATCGGATGAACCGACATCGACGTCGCCCCTTCCTCTACCGTCGTCGCCCCTTCCGCTGCTATCGTCGCCTTCGCTCCGCTTCTAGGAGGAGGAGCCCGCCCACGTTGTGCCCAGGAAGAGGAGCACACCGTGCCCAGGAGGAGGAGCCCACCCGTGCCATGCCCAGGAGGAGGAGCCTACCGCGCCGCACCCAGGAGGAGGAGCCCACCTATCATCTTCTGTTGTCGCCGTAATCTACACTCACCGTGGTGATCATTCTCTCTCCCCTCTCCCCACCCCTCTGCCCTCTCCCTATGATTCCCTACTCCCTACTCCTTATGATTCCCTCTGTCGTTGTTGTTGCGCCAGTTTTGGTGCCGATTGGTGGTTCGGCCTGCCAGATCATGGGTTGGTCGGCAGTATGGATCTGCTGAGTAGGGTGGCGATCTTGAAATGTTATTGCCATTGCTTGCTAGGGGCGATGTTTGAAATTCAGCGTGTTTGCAGTATATATGATTATGTGATCCAATGGCTGCGTAGCTTTACTACACTAGGATTTAGCTGAATATGAGCAAGTGTGGATGAACATTATCAGGTCTGACAAGTTCTCCACTATGTGTAATGATGGTTAAATTTTTTGAGAAATGTTGAACCTTGAATTGCTTGCAAGTCTATATGCCTGGTTTCATCGTACTATATGTCGGCCATGCCTGCCTCTATGCCTGTTTGTCCTTACATGTTTGTAAGAAAATACAATAATGTATTGGTCTCAAAATAGAGAATAAGTGTTTTCACTTCTAAGCATTGCGGTTCATGCAGGTTTTATAGATTAAACCGTGCTTCTGATTTCTGAACATTTGTAGATTGTGAGTTTATGGTCTTCCAGACTTTCAGCATTTCATTATCCACCTGCTTGTGTTTGCCTTCAAAATTGGTACTACTCTAATGTGTGATAGTAACTATGTGAGGATAGACTTTTTTGTTCATAAGATGCTTTTGAAGTGTTGGACAAATAGTATCAGGTATCACCTGCTCTCTAGATACTTATGTAAAATCTGCAAGTGCCTGTAATCATACTACGTACAAAACTCTGAATAATCTTGTGGAAGTAATATATTTGACTAAGCAATGTTAGGATGCCTTAAACAGCTTGATAAAATTTTCTTTCTGAGTCTTCCTTTGGTATGACCACAGAGGCACACGGCATGCTGCTAGTAGGTATTTTATTTTTTTTGTATTAAAGAAGCAGTGATGTCTAATTTATAGTTATAGTAGTCCTGAGTCTGGTGGAGGGATTTTAGTGATGTACATCCAGGACGCAACCTGGCTAGTAACAGGACGCAACCTGGCTAGTGACAGGATACAATCTATCCCCTGTGCAAAAATGGTTTGGATGGTTTGGCCAGTTCCCCCTAGTTCAATTTTTTGTAGTACTAGCACTAGTTTGAAAGTTTTGATTGGAGATGTAAAAGTAAATGAACCAAGGTTCTAGCAGCAGGTTTCCATGGTTTCACCGGTTTGTGTTTGCACAAACCTAAAGAGAAGAAAAAACTACAAGACCTTGCCACACTAGGTCGATAGAACAGTTTCCTAGATTAGAAGCTTTGCTTGTAGTTTCCCCGATCTGGGGAGACCAGAGTGTTATGTCTTGGGAAATTCCTCGCAACAATTGTGTGCGGGCTGTGTGTGTGAATGTTGTTGAACACCATGTTCCTTGAGTCCCAAAACCCCAACAGGCACACTACAAAGCATACCTGCCAAGTCTCTAAACTTGTAACTTCCTGTCCTTGGTGCTGGGCAGATATGGTCAATTTCTTATTGACCATATTTTCCCTAGTGTTTAGTCTCCCGCGACAGGCTAGCCAGAGAAAATTTTTGTGTCTATTAGTAGATCTGCTTATCATCTTTTTTATTAAATCTTGTTGTTTGAGATTTGCTTAGAGTTCCAACTACTAGTACTATTTAGATTTGCTTAGAGTTCCATCTACTTGTGCTGGCTAGTTTGCTTGTACCAACTATTCTTCTAAATATTGGACAGATTAGGGAGTAGGTCCTAGTTGCAAACAGATCTAGGAACTATTTAAAATTTAGAGGCAGTATTAAAAGTTCAGAGGAGTTTGCACAATGGTTTACAGTCTATTGTGTTTGGAAATGAATTAGCAAGTTGGCTAGTTGTGTATGGCTGTGCTTGTGTATGCTGGTAGCAAAATGGCTGTGTTTGTGTCTATTTAGGCTTTTTTGTGTAGGTTTTTCTTTTTGAGTTGCCAATGTTTTGCCGAAATATTGATTCATTTCTGTTCAGGCGAATTTCTAGCACTCCTAGACATAGAAAATTAGCAAAGGTTATGACGAAATTTTATGTGAATGTTTGTGCTTATTAGTTCCATTTATTTGTGTGTTTAGAAATGTGGGCGGAGCCGGGCCCTTCTAGCAAGAAGCCCTTTTGGGAGTAGCAGGTGGAGATGGAATCCCAAGAGGACCCGGAATTCGTTCAGTGGGACGACGAGATGGAGGCAGACGAGGATACCTCGTCGGGCAATGAGGAGATGGGGGACGCCGATGGCGACACCACTACCACTGATGGTGGCGGTGAAGATACTATGGACGATGGTAGCACATCGAAGAAGGCCCGGAAGGATCGGACCCCGATCGTCTTTGACATCAAAAGGTCCATCATCACAAGCGTGAGCGCTAAGGTGCGCCTTTGGAGCTGGAAGATTTTTTTGCGGGTTACTCAAACCAGCTCGCGGCAATCCTCCGGAACACCGTAACGATCAACACTGAGAACCTGAAGGCCAAAGAGAACAGGGGTTTCCTCATCCAGCTCTTCCAGAAGCTGCACGCGAGATACACATTCCTGGGTGATGAGGAACACAAGTACAATAATGACAATCTCAAAGGGAATCCGATGAATAAGTACGCCCTTAGGAAGATGACCAAGGCCTTGTCGAATTGGAAGGTCCGGGTGAAGAAGCTGATTTTCAAGGACAGGCTAAGTTATTCGGAGGTCGTCAAGAAGGAGCCTCTAGTCACGGAAGAATACTTCAGGGTGTTCAAGGCCAGATGTGAATTCGCCCTGGGCAAGGCCAAGAGTCTGTACTTCAAGGAGTTGTATGAGAAGAACATTGGGACCCACCATCTCGGCTCTGGTGGTTATAGAGCTGCGATTCCCAAATGGGAGAAGGAGGACACTGACGCTCGTGCAAAGGGGTTGACACCTCCCTTTGACGACATAAAAGAGAAGCAGGAAAAGCACTTTGTCAGGGCCCGGTTTGCCAAGCCGAAAGGGAGTTCTGATTATTCCTCGGAGCCCGCCCGCCCCTTCTTTATGAAGGTGACGGACTTCACGAGAAAATATGTAAGTAGTTTGCACGCAAGTCGATTAATTGTGTTCACGATTAATCAATGAAGTCCAGTTTTCTAATCAAATACTTCACGTTCCTTGTGCACAGGACGAGGAGTGTAGGAGCTCCTCATCCTAGGGGTCGGCGCCTATCGCCAAGTGGGACACCACTTTTAATAGGGTGCTGAACCGGACCAAGAATGTCGATCCCCTGGCAGCCCCGTCGTCGGCTGGTCATGTGGTCGGCTTTGGCGACATAACATGGTCCGAGTACTATGGCACCCTAGAGTGAAAGGGCAAGAAGGCCGAAAGCGCCGAGGTAATACACCAAAGGGAACAGGTGGAAGCCTTTCCCAATATAGTCCAAGATGCCGTGAACCAGGCTGTGTTGACTGCCGAGACAAAGTTCCAAGAACAAGTTCATACACAAGTCCAGGAACAAGTCCAGTCACAAGTGAACGATAAGCTCAACACCATCCTTCCCGCCTACATGGAAAAGTACAGCAAGTGGTAGAAGGGTGGTAAACGAGGGCCACCACTGGTTCCGAACCTCAACAATGCCCAATCGGACAACGTGGCGCGGCCGAAGGCGCTGGTGACTCCTCCAGCAGGGCCGGTGGTGGTGGAGACTCCTCCAGCTCCGGAGCTTAACTTGCCCACTGCGGCGAAGGCATCGGCCCGCACCACCGTGCCATCAGGCAGCCGCTCCGCCACTTGCATGCTCAAGCCTGCCGATGGTGGTGCCTCGACATTGGCTGAGTTCGACGCCCTCAAGGTAACTAACTAATTAAAGCGAGAGTTGGGAGGCTTAACCACACCAATGACTTGATCTCTGTTTTAGTGATGCCCGGCCTACATGTCTTTCACAGGGAGACACTCCTTGCACTCTAATGCACTGGGTGGGCGGCAAGTTGAAGGATGTTGCCAAGGGTACTATTGTTCAACCGGAGAACCTCAAAATGCACAATGTCACAATGCCACCCGACATGATGAAAGTCAGATACAGTATGGTGCTTCCGGGCTACGAGCAAGTGGAACCTCCCTATCAACCTCAAGGATGGGATGATGAGGAGACGGTAGCAGTCCTCAATACCGGCTTCGGCTACTTGTACCTATGGCCGAAGAGCCAGATCTGTTTGGGGACGGAGGACAAGCTCAACATCACCCTAGAGGCAGCACAGCCAGCACATGATGAAGACTTCGAGATGGCTGACTTGGACAACATGGCACAGGATCCCTATGATGATGATGATGGAGAAATTGACCCCAACTTCAGCGACCAGTTCATTAATACAAGGTTTTCTGGTTGGTATGATCCGGCACCATCAGGCACACATCAAGTTGCCGATACCCAACCAGCACCAGCGAAACCCCCTTGCCAAGTGCGTCTCTTCCCAACTAGTTAGGAGACATCGCCACCCGCCCCCTTCACCGAGCCTCCGAGGCCAGCAATTCCTTTGATCAGCCCCAGCACCCTCCATAAGGCGATCGGTGAGGTGAACGTAGTGCCGACGCCCCAAAGGGACCGAAGAAGGGTCGCAAAAGGAAGCCTAAGGGTGACCGAGGCAAGGATCCAAATCTTGTTCTCCCGGCTCAGGACGGCCCTGAGGGGCAAGCCAGGAATCAGCAGCACGTGGCAGGTGCACCGATGATGTGTAACTCGTTGCTCGAGGTCACAGCTCTCAAATGCACAATATTCATTATAGTTGTCTCACAATTGAGGAGCGCCACATTCGCAAGAACAATCAGCCGTACCTCGTTTTCAAGGCTAAGGTGCCTTCCGTGCCGTGCTTCGTTAGAGTACCCCCGGGGATATCTTCTACGTGCGGCATATCGACATCTTCGACATGTTGAACGGGTTCCGGCTACACAATACCCTGGTTTGGCTGTTCTCCCTCAATACGGCCATGCAGATCACCAGAGACAAGATCCCGGGCATCCAGATAGTGGATCCCTCCTTCATGCGTAACATCGTCCTGAAAGATGCTGAGGACATAGCGCTGGCGACCGACTACCTCTCAACCTTCTTGCAAACATATTCGGACAAGGATGTGATTCTCCTTCCCTACCATCCCATCATGGAGGATGATCGGACAGGTTGCATGCTCATATGCTTGAATTTGAAACACTCAACATCTGTGTACCTCGACTCAAATAGTGCGATCCTGAAAAACTACACCAATATCAAGAAAAATCTTGATGGTTCTCTCACCGACTACATCGCAGCGGGAGGCGTCAAACCGGCAACACCACATGTGAAGTTCGGCGCACGTGTTCTGCCACAACACCAAGTTCCCCTGCGTCAAGCAGCCGTCTGGCAGCAGGAAGGATGCCTTCTACGCCATTTACCACATGAAGGCATTCTTCAATGACATAGAGAGCAAAACGCTGCCATCTGACCTCGCGAAGTGGGCTGAAAGGCTTGCAATAATACATGATCGCAACCTCAGGCAGCACTTCTTCGACATCCAGGAGGAGATCGCGACAATCGTGCACCAGGGAGTCATGAAATCCGGGGGCACCTTCTACGGCAGCTTTACACCGCCCAACAGGGAGATAGACGAACGCTTAGCCCAGCAAGGTGACCGCAGGACGTTCATGCAAATGGCGAAAACTCGGTCAGGCTTCATCAATGCCCCCCAAAGCCGACTCAACAGCCAAAGAAGTCTTGATGATTGCATTGCCTGGGTAGCTAGCTGTTAGTTCTGAAATCGTGTTGTAACCTCCTATCACTACGTCAAACTTGATTAGCAAAACCTCTAGAGTATGTTTCATCAACCATTGAACTTCATTGTGAGTGACACTAGCTAGTTATTTATGTTATGAACTATTTTAAGTGATTGTTGCTTTTCATTTGTTATTGCTGCCATACTTCTTGTGGTTTGCTTTCTTTGTCTTTCTTCGAAATGCCGATGATTAAAACGTGTTGTGGCGTCATGTGTGTCACCATGCCGTTGTTGGATCTAGTGTGTCATGTAGACTAGAGGTTTTTGCATATAATCTACTTGTCGCACCAGATCCATCAGCGCCATTGTCATTTTCTGTGCCCAACCTAAGTATGAGGCAAGTATACTTGTAACAATGTCACCCAAGTTAATACTATTTCATCTCGTAGCCCCAAGTCGAACGAGGACAAATATTTTCGAGATTCATATACATAAGACATAATATGTTCAGAGGCAAGCTAAGGAAAGGATTCTAGGTCCACGGCAACGACTCCTTTCAACACACCAAACTCGAAATGAGTCGTTGCCATGGAGACCGAATCCTTTGCTTGGTTTACCTCTGGACATATCATGTCCATGCTATATGAATCGTGGAAGTATTTCTCTTTTTTTGTCTTGGGCGATACGAATATATTAGATAGCATGAATTAAATGTAGTTTCAAATATCTCATTATACCCCAAAGTCCAAAGGAAGAAAGACACCACTTCACTATTCGTATAGCACTGGCAACATTGGTATATGAATTGTGGAATTATTTCTTTCTTTTCGTCTTTGGCGATATAATGAAATGATAAACTATTTCATCTCGTAGCCCCAAAGTCGAAAGAGGACAAATATTTTTGAGATTCATATACATAAGACATAATATGTTTAGTGGCAAGCCAAGGATAGGATTCTGGGTCCATGGCAACGACTCCTTTTGACACACCAAACTCGAAATGAGTCGTTGTTGTGAAGACCGAATCCTTTCTTTGGTTTACCACTAGACATATCATGCCCGTGCTATATGAATCGTGGAAGTATTTATCTTCTTTTGTCTTTGGCGATACGAATAGATTAGATAGCGTGAATTAAATGAAATGGTGAAGTATTTAGTTTCAAATATCTCATTGTAGCCCCAAAGTCGAAAGGAAAGACATTACTTCACTATTTGTATAGCACTGGTGACATTGTTATATGATCGTGGAATGATTTCTTTCCTTTCATCTTTGGCGATATAATGAAATGATAAACTATTTCATCTCGTAGCCCAAAGTCGAAAGAGGATAGATATTTTCGAGATTCATATACATAAGACATAATATGTTGAGTGGCAAGCCAAGGAAAGGGTTCTAGTTCCACGACAATGACTCCTTTAGGCACACCAAACTCAAAATGAGTCGTTGCTGTGGAGACCGAATCCTTTCCTTGCTTTGCCACTTGACATATCATGCCCATGCTATATGAATCGTGGAAGTATTTCTCTTCTTTTGTCTTTGGTAATACGAATAGTATGAGGCACGAATCCAAGTCATTCTTGGTTTGATTTTTTTGGTCTTTCTTCGAAATGCCGATGATTAGAACATGTTGTGGCGTCATGTGTATGACTATGCCGCCATTTGATCTGGTGTGCCAACTAGACTAGTAATTTGGGCATATACTCTACTTGTCGCACGAGATCAAACAGCGAGCATTATTATTGCCATGCCCAACCTAAGTATGAGGCACTAATGCAAGTCATTCTTGGTTTGATTTTTTTGTCTTTCTTTGAAATGCTGATGATTAGAACGTGATTTCTTACATCTTGTTACACCCATATATATATGCATGATCTTATCTTGTGAACTGCTATTGCTTTCCACTAACATAGATAATATCATCTATCTTGTGTCTAGGAGATGGCGAAGAAGTGATATGTATTGTACGTTGGCACGGTTCCAGGTGTGTACGAGGAGTGGGAAGACTGCCAGAAGCAAGTGAACAAATTCTTGGGCAACAGCTACAAGATTAGAGAGGTGGCGGAAGAGAAGTGGAGGAGGCACTTTAGGAAGAAGTGGAGGAACTTCCGATCACCACCCTGTTGCTCTTCATGGTAGGTTATGTGCTCTTTTTCATCTAGATAGAGCTATGTTGTCGGAGTTGTAATGTGATTGTGAACTTGTACTCGGAGGTGTGAACTTGTGGCACAAACACTTGGTGTTGTGTGAAAACTCGCACTTGTTGATTCTAGTTGATGTATGAACTCGTATATATGTCCCGATTGATGTGTAATGTAGTTATATTCATGCTGGTTCTATTATGCTTTGGCCAATTGCAAGTTTCTGGAAAAAATTGTGTTGTTTATACTGTATTTTGGACGGTATTGTATATTTGAATACATGTAAATTGTTATTTGAAAATTGCTGTAAAACTTGAATTTCGAAAATATATCTGAGGCGCACATGTGAAGTATAGGAGGAGCATATAGGATACTATACGAGGCGCATTTTACAACATATGCGAGGCGCATATCGCGTATATGAAGTATAGGAGGCGCATATGATATGCGCCTTGCATAAAAAATACTAGAGGCGCATATGATATGTGCCTCACAGAATAAATACTAGAGGCACGGCGCTAGACGCGCATACCATATGCGCCTCGGATAGGGTTCCTGGTGCGCCTCGGGTAGGGTTTTCCCTAGTAGTGAAAATAGAAACACACACACAATCAACCTTGGAAGAACCAAATAAAACACAACGAGGCCTCACGATAATGCATTCATAGGATTCATAAATTATTTCAGGGGGCCACCCCACTAAGCTACCCACAACGAAGTTGGCTTGCTCCGAGACGGACCCAGGGTTTGCGTCAGTGGCTGTAAGCGATTGGGAACCCGAGAGTGTGACTGGGCTTGCCGATACCACGAAAACACTCGGCATTCCAAAACAGTATAGACGCTCCACGCGCAATCATAAATAAAGCAGTAAAGCATGGCATAAGTACAAGATAGTAATAAAGCCCCAAACTATTTTGTGGCCCCAAGAAATAAAGTGCGAATCAAGCTCAGGTGAAAGGGGATCCATAGAGTCTATCGTATGTGGATAGTGCGAATAGTCAAGGAAGAGGAATCAAGTACTCGGGGTCCTACGGGAACAAGTGAGCATGGAAGAACTAACTGTTATTGCCCACCGGTGTGTGACACCCCTGGGATTAGGGCTAGACAAATCCTAGAACTCTGTCTAATATAAGCCTAACCTAAATCTTGGAAGCATACAGAGAAAGAGTCGGTAACATTACAGTGACCCTATGACACAAAAGTTATTACAACGAGCTCATAACTGAGCAAAGAACCAAAATATTACAAGCAGAGGTCACTGACCACAAACATCAAACAACGGAATGCAAATTATGCTATTAAGTATAGCAAACTTAACAAATGGCCTAAGAGGCCTGAAGCATAATGATGACATCCCAATCCATAGATTCTAGGATGCCGATGAGAACCCCAAACTACTTGTCGATGTCGATGCCGTAACGAACTCATCTTCTATGGTAACACTTACCTGCTACAAAAGTATCAACAAAGCAAGGTTGAGTACAGGGTGTACTCCACAAAACTTATGGCTAGTGGGGTTATTTTGCATAAAGCTAACTTTCTTTGTAAAATAGAGAGGAGAAGCTCAACCAAGTAAAACATTTTAAAGGGGATAAGAAAGCGATATCTCTAGCTTTGATCTTCTTTTGATATCCACCAAATCTTTATCAGTTGAACCTACCAACTAGGATCACCCCCTCGATCCCTGAGGAAGCATCCTTAAGCACACTTTACTTACTTGCCAAGTTTTCCGATTAGGTTATAGTTCTCTATGATCTTTGAATCCATTCCCAAGTCGTCCATAACTGTGGACGCAGATTTTCGAAAAGATTATTATCCTGCAGGGGTGCCAACCTATTCTTGGTGCCAAATCATTAGCCCTCTTCCTTGGAAGCCTGGTAGAGGGTGGTTGGACATGACATTTACCTTTCTTTTGTCGAGACCATGAGTCATGCCCTAAGGAGATGCCACCATAACAGGTCAAGTCCCGAAGACGGTCCCTAGAGATGTGTAAGGGGAACAAGATTACGGAGGCCGTGCCTCTCTTTCTCCCGGCCACGCTTACCTACTTGTATCAATGCACCTCCTTCACCACCTTTGAGAACAACCAGAATTCATATGCCGAATGGAACGCCTGAATTATGTGACTCATGGAATCTACTAGGCAAGTTAGTTGCTCGAGGGGGTTTCCATGCCCCCATGTGGTTGTACTCTCATCTTGGTTCAAAAGGCAAGAACTCGGGTCCTAGTGGTGGAAAGTATTGGACTACAAAAACTACAACCCAATGTGGCCTCCCATACAAGCCTTAGCATGTTTAACGTTCATCTCTGATCATACCACATCATCCTATCCAACTAGGTTCATTCGTAGCTATGATTCATCAACCGGATGGACCAGCGATAACAGCTAAGCATGGCTAAGCACAACAGATATAAGTAGCTCTAGTGAAGCTCATAAGCCAAACCCTAGTTATGCTAGGAGTAGTGAATCAAGGAAATATAGGCTACAAAGGAACATGCATCATATAGGATTAAACTAATATCGATAAAAGACTTTGGAATCGTATGCACATGACAAGAATGAAATACTTTGAAATTATAGGATTATATCATGTGTGGGGCTTTGCTTGTCTTTGACTCTTGATATCCAAATATAGATCTTTAGGGTTCATCAGATGGTCTTGTTCGTCTATAACATTTGATGGTGTTGATCTTGATCTTCAACCTTGGACTCGATCTTGTTGCTCACATCAACTCCGAGGTATATTGAGAAGAAGTAGAAACACTAGAAAGGAAAGCAACAATCAACACATGGCATCGATGCAATGCTCAATCAAGAATGATGATATGATAAGTTAAAGCGTATTTTAATGAACCCTAGTACATGCTTGGTCATTTTAAACAGGGTCCAAAGAGTGAAAACCCTAGCTCAGGGTGACCCTCGGAATCACCTACAGGGTTCATTATGTTTTCTAATAAAACTTGTCATGCAAGTTGATTAACAATGCAATATTATGAGTCTATTGTATATATCTCATTTTTCTGAACATTTTGATATATTATTTGTATTTTTTTGACTTAAAATGAATTAGTTATGATTTTTCCCAATTTAAATCTAGTTTAGATCATTTTCAAAACAATTAAAAATTTTGGAATATTAAATTATTTTATCCACTTGGTCCCATATGTCATATATTTAATCATTTATAGAAATTAATTTCCAGAAATATTAAAACCTAACAGACTAGGCCCACATGGTTATTTTTATTTCAGAAATGATTTTCAGAAAATAATAAAGAATTATGACTTCATGCTGATGTAACCCGGATGTCAGCAATGGGGATCTCCTCAGGTTGATGCTGGAACCAGCGACTAGGGGCGCGCGAGGCAGCGAGAGAAGGGGCGTTCGACGTGGGACGCTACGCTAGACCATATGCTGGTGGTGCCGCTTGCAGGAGGTTGCCAGAGCGACGTCTCCGATGGCAGATAGCAACAGCGGTAGGTGCACAGCGGGTGCGGGCTATAGAGAGGGAGGGAGACGATGGAGAGGCTCCAGGGAACCTCTAGCTTACCACGGTGCTCGATGTGGGGTCTTGGAGGCCAGGCGAGGCTTTGGGCGGCAGCAATTGAAGACGACGGCGGTAGCCAAAGCTTGGGAAGGACGTGGCGATTAGAGCTCCGGGTTCTTCCATGGCTCGTGCTAGCTAGGGAAAAAGGTAGAGGAGATCAAGGCGGCCACAACGGCGTGCTATACGGAGCTCGGGGCAGCTGGGAGTGGCAGGACGTTGGCGAGGTCTGGGACTAGGGTTCAAGGTCAGCGCAGGAGAGGAAGAGAGGATGATGGAGGGAACGAGAGTGGATGACGGCGAGAGAGGCGACGTTCGGGGTCTTATCCTCGTGCCTAGGATGGGAGGTGGCAATCATCTCCTCGCCGAGATCGACGACAAAGGTGTCGACAGCGAGCTGCTCGCCGTCATTAAAGACGATGAACAGAACGCGTCGAAAGGGTACGGGCTCCTACTGGGCTGCACTTGGGCCGCGACAAAGGTTGTAGGACGGTCTACTGTTGTTGCGCACGGGCGGTGGTTAGCGAGGAAGGTAGCTGGGCTTCGGCCCAGATTAGGCTTAGGAAAATGTTTTTTTTAACCTTTTTCAATTTTGGTTTTATTCTTTCTCTTTTGAATTTCAAATTCAACTCTAATTTGAACACTTTAGAAAATAGCAGAGGTTTGTAAAATTTTGAAAAACACTCAAGGGCCCTTCCATACTATTTTCCTCCACATATTTTGTATTTTTAAAATTCAAAATCGTTTTGAATACATTTCAAATAGAGAGGAGAAGTTTAGGGTTTAGGAATTTGTAATTATTTCTTGCATGCATTTTAATGTGATTCTCATGCTATGCTCAAACAAACCTTAATTACTATCTAATAAAATTAGGGGTGTTACAGGTGCCTCTTTTTTTAGTTATCACATTACTACCAGTCTAAGTTGTTTAGATACATCGTTATCCACTGACTCGCACAAACCCTACACATGCAATTCTACGACTCGCATGGCTCAAACATCTTCTATAGTAATGGCTCATGGGATTGAGGTACAAGCTTCAGTGGGGTTTAAAAGTAAAAGGTTATGCAATACTTGGATTTCAATTTAATGCAATCGTGACTCAAAGATGGAAGAGTAAGATAGAAGCATAGGTACTATATGTATGCAAGTATGGGTAATTTCTTGCCTGATAGTTCAATTGAAGAATAGGAAGGATCCGGATAATACTCCTGAGACTCCTGATATTCTCCTCGCTCAGCGTCTATCCGGATAAAAACAAAACACACAAGGGGCGAAATAAATACATCGAACAACTATATAAATCATATGCAACAAGCAAATAAGGTATGCAATGATGGAATGATGCACAATTACAAGCTATAACTTAGCATGGCATGTGTGACATGTGGTAACAATAATTAAAGCACTTTATTTATTTATTTAGGCATGTTTTACTATCATAAACAGTTCTGATTATTTCATATATACATGATTCATGCTTCAATTTATAACATGGAATACATAATCCGAACAGGATCTGATCGATATAGATATATTATTTCTCGAATTCAGAATTACGGAATTAAAATTATGCAATATTTAAGAAATGGGCATTTATTAACATTTATTAATTCGAAAATTTTAAATTTCTCAAATAATATTATAAATAGCATAATCAGATTCCTTATTTTTTTCTGATTCAAAAATATATATTATTCATATTATTTGAAATTACAAATTTAAAACATTATTTAAATCAATTATAATAAAAGTGGTCAATTGTTAAAGGTTTGACTAGTTTGAATTAGTTTTGAAAACTTTTGAATTTACACAAATGAATTGTTATACAGTAATGAAACAAAATTTATATTAAACTTTTAGTCAAATTTGAAACTGGTTGAAAGTTATTAACAGATTTGTATTCAAACAGATTACAAAAAGTTTGAATTTGAAGTTTAAAATATCTATGGACTTTTTCTACACTGGCTGGAGCTAGCCACGGAGTATGAAAAGTGGGTCCAAGGTCGCGCGGCTGCTGACGAGATACGCGAGAGGGCGACAAGTGGCACAGGGGGTTGGTTTTGCAGAAGCACAGGGGCCTGAGTGAAAAACGTACAATAACAAGTCGGTTGCTGAAGTTTTCAGATCGTGTTTGCAGAAATTTTCTCTAGACTTCGGGAGAATATGTCGAGATATTTACCAGGAATCAGGCCACGCCGTAAAAGGATAAATTGTAGATCAGGGGTAGATCTTCATCTTCCATGAAGGAATATTTTCTGGAGAAAGAGCGTGCAAGCCGGAAAACAGCGATGAAGACGTCGGGTTCAGATAGTCCTCGGAAAGATTTCGGAAGACTATTTTCTCGGCTGATCTTCAGCTGATGATTCCGAGCTCTACAGGTAACCAAACTGGACGAGGCTTTTTGCATAGGGTAGGTGGCACCACGGAGAGGAATTTTTGTATTGAAAAATTCGCAAGAAGAGTAACGGAGACGCCGGGATATACTGAACTTCAGAGCACCTATGAGTTATGCGTGCAGAAACTGGGCGCGTCGCACGGCGTCGTTCGGTGCCGCGAGCGCGACGAGCGTCGATTGCGCGCGGCGTCCGCGAGTAGCAAGGCGAGCCAGAGACGGTCGAGACGGGATGGGTGCTCACCGGGGTGGAGGTCGGAGACGGTGGTACCCGGCCGGAGATGCGACGAGGTCGGCAAGGCGTCCGTCCTGACGAGGCAATGGTGGCGACCAAGGCGCGGCGCGGCTCGGTGTCAACCAGTGGCGGCGATCATGACGGGCGCGGCGGCGAGACGCGGGCGATGGCGAGCGGCTGCGATGACCAGGAGATGGCAGGCGACGACGCGCGCGGCTACGGCAGGGCATCCGTGGCGGCGAGCGACGACGTGCGCCGGGACGAGGCCGAGCGTCCGGGCTTCGTCTCCTTCACTATTGAAGCAGAGGACGGCGTTGATTACGACAGTGAGCTAGCAGGGGCAGGTGGTGGCGAGGTCATGGTGGCGCCTAGGTTTTGGCGTGGGGGAAGAAACCGGGAGGGGAGACGGCCGATCTGGGTAGGTGGATGGGGTGGATGAGCTGCCTGCTCGCTGCTAGCTTTAAGCAAAAGCAAGGAGGATTACAGCGAGGCGTGGCGAAGGGCTGCTGGTGATCACGTGCTCCTGATGAAGATAAACAGGGCAGGGCCGCTGTCTACTGCTGGTCCGGTTGCAGCAAGAAAAAGAGAGAAGAGCCGGGGGATTCAGGACGGGTTGGTGGAGTGTTTCGGCTCCACCAGGCCTTGTTTGGTACTAGAGTTTTTTAGGATTAGTGAAGATAATTCCCATCAAACCCTAAATCCCAACTTATGTTTATTGGTATTAGAGTATTGAGCGAGTTTAATCTCCATTTATCCCACTTTTTTCTAAGTTTTAGTGTATTTTTCTCAATCTCAAATACTCTACCCATACCTAGTGAATTGTGGGTGGGTTTTATGGAAATTGGATGAAGGTCGAGGTTTCACCCAATACTCTAGGGGATTATCTCTACTAATCCCCACAAAAGCTCTAGTACCAAACAAGGCCTCAAGGGGAAAGGGCTCGGCTAGGATTGGAATTTAGGAAAATAGAAAGAGGTAGATTAGAGGATCTAGTTAGCTAGTTAAGATAGAGAGAGATTAGCTTGTGCGTGTATGTGATAGTATATACACGGTTAGGATTTTAGCTAGGTGAGAGGTAAGGTGTGTGTATATGTGTATAAAGAAGAAGTGGATTAGAGTTTTTGTATAGTCTAAACTAGACTAGATGAGACTAGTTTTAGGCCAAAATTTTAGACGGACTTTGCCAATTTTTTACTTTTAGTCAAATAAAAAAACTATTTTTAATTTTTAAACAGGCCGAAAGAAATGTGACTAGATAAATGGCTTTTTATCGCATGTGACATGCAATTGCACCTTACATGCATGTGTGGCATTTTTGTGAAGACAAAAATGTGTGTGCATGCATGTGAGATATAGATGGTTTCAAAGAATTGCAAGGTAAAGAATTTGGGAGTCAAATACATGGCATATTTGAATGGTTTGGTCCAAACCTTAAATAGACATATGTATGTGAAAAGTAGATATGGATCCATACAACATATATGTGGGCTTGAATTAAATACCAAGAGCAAAGTAATAATGTCCACATACATATGTATGGTAGAAGTAGGATGAGATCAAATGGCGAGATGGCATGTGTTAGTAGATGGAATAAAAATAAAGAGACATGCCCCAAAATATCAAGACTTAAAATCCAAAGAGAGAAAATTGAAGGAATGTGGAGGGTCATACTTGCATGGCTCATGCATGTGCCATAAATGTACTTCTTTCTAGTTGTGAAACAATTAGAATCGCATGGCCTTTGATATATGCAAGCATTCAAAATTGATTAAACCCACACTAGAATGATTAAGGAAACCATCCCTCTTCACATGGCCTATTAGAAAAAATTATGAGCATGTTTGAATGAAGGTGGACAAGCTAGTGTGTATTTTCCACTATTTGTTTCAAGTAGTCTCCTTAATTCAAATAACTCATACTCCCAACAAAACCAAGTAAAAAAGATAAAGAAGGGTTCTACTCTACCTAGCATGCAAAGGTGACCATGAGGATCCACCTAATATTATTGTGAAAACAACATATACCACATATGGGAGTAAGTAGAGCTAGAAGTGGATCCATCCAAGCATATATGAGCTAGATTTAAATAGCTAATTGAAATGCAAAGGCTTGTATATAATTAGGATGGTGGAATTTGTGGACGGTCCAAAGAAAGGTGGTGGAGTTAGAAAAGATATGTCGCCAACTCAACATGGACATGCAACAATATATCAAGAAGAAAATACAATATATCAAGAGACAACTACAATATATAATGCATATGGGATAAGAACCAAATAGAGGGGTTTTATATGATGCTCAAATGCAATGTGGCATGGTGACATGAGCATGATATAATGATGATGGAATTAATTATGTAGGAAGTAGCAATATATAGACTAGGCAAGTAGCATTAGAATTGTTAGACAATTGGGATGATACAACTCTCCCTCACTAACCAAGAATCTCGCCCCGAGATTCCTAGGAAAAATAAAAAACACAAGGAGAGGTGGGTGTTTAGAACGAAGGTGATCCTCACGTTCCCAAGATGGTTAACAACGGAATGGTGCGACCACTACACCTTGCAAAACTTGCTAGACTTGTTGCGAGTCTTGCGTTTGCTTCCTGAAAACAAAGCACTTGAAGAGATTGGAGGATTGTTGTGAGACGAGGAAGATATGATGAACATAACTCCGGTGCTCTGGAGAAACACGATAAAATAATAGAAACACTTCTTGAAAAAATTATGAAAGATGGTGTATCGAGGAGAATGAAAAGACACGTCATGAGGATTCAAGATGAAAGATGCAAGTGAGGATGATTCTAGCTCTCGCCAGAAGAAAAGAGCGACTTTGGAGAAGTTATCAACCACTATGAAAATAGCATTGTCTCTTCCCTTGGATTTAAGAAATGAAGTTCGAAAAACAATATTGCCTTCAAATAATAGAGTTCTTTGATACCATAGAAAAAATTAGCATAGAGAACTTCTCGGATTAGATTCCTCTTGCGCCAGTAAGAATCAAAGGATCACGCAATTGAGATGCACAAATATCTTCAAGAGAAGGAGGTGACACGAGTTTATGGTGAAAACCCGAGGAAGAAGTTGAATGTTGAAAACTGGGTTTATTGTAGAGATGTCCATTGCTTTCCTTCACCATGAGGTTATTGCAATAGATTTTGCGATGGATGGCATCAACTATAATTGGCTTTACCAAGAGAAAATAATTTGATAATTGAAGTCAGAGATATATATCTTCCATCCATCCTGTATGACAATGTCTAGCACCATTAGAATGAAGAGGACGGAGAAGATTATGCATTTGTTTCCACCAGATCATTGAAGATTTTGCTCCATCTTGAAATAGACAAGACCATCGACAAGAGATTACTAATTATTTTCTTGAGAGAACACTCCAAAAAAACAAGGAAGGAAGTGCGATGACCCAGCATACCACTACATGATATAGTACACTATAGTCATTGACATAACACCAATGAAACACCTTTCAATAGTATTACATCCCTCAGAGTGGTACAACAGAAACACAGCAGGTCCAAGACATGACTATAGATTACAACTCGACTCTTTACAAAAGATCCAGAGAACACTCTAGGTTAAAGAGAGAGAAAGAAACTTCTTACAAGGAAGAACCAGAAAGAACAACTAAGAACTTATCTAGCTAAAAGACTAGCATCTAAACTATCTAGCTTGCAATTGTTACTAATGCAATTGCTCTACAGAAGTAGGTTTTATGGTTTAGAGTATTTACTCCTATCTAATTAGGAACTTCGTCTTCACTTTGGTTGATGTATATGTTGACTTCATTGACTTTATTGAAGAACTTGAGCTTTTGTTGACGACTCCTTGAGGATAAATTGGTGTTGACGTCGCCTTCAATAGCTTAGAACCTAGCAAGGGTTAAGAAGGTATGGTTGAGTACGAGCGTACTTAGAAAGTTCACTAAAACGGAGTGTACGATGCACTATCTCTACAGCCATAGACCAAAGGTCGTAGGCAATGCAGGATTTCGTAAACGTTTCTTCAAAGGTTGCTTTTATTCTGAAAACTATGTCTGATAGCCTTCATAGGTTGACCAGAACCTTCATGGAGTTTCTTTCCTGCCACGTTTGTAGCTCCTTCCCGGAACAAGGAGTAACATGTCACAGTTCTTACACTCTCCAGAGGTGCGTTGCTTTACCCATGAGAGACCAAATCCTTGTTGCACAAAAGGGCAACTTATTCCCGTCCACAATTCCTTGATGTGGGACCCAATAGATGATCCAAGCCAATCACTGCCCCTTCGCGACCTCGCATGTCTCCTTGGTGTATTCCATGCCCACATCTTGAATTACGGCAATGGTTAGTACAGACCGTTCAGATGCTAGAACTATCGTGGGACGTTGAGGTTTCACACCCATATGCTGCATATCCTCTATGAATTACCAATTAAGGCACACTACGAGGATAACAGCCACCACATGCGCATCCGGCTACATGCTAGAGGAAGAAGATACAATTGACTTCTCCGTCCCATTCCAAATATCATGGTTAACGCGTAATATACAACGCTAGAATCACTGGCGACATTGGTTGATTAAGTCCTAGATATTAAGTTCCTTTACCACTGGAACTGTATCAGTAGATTATTACCATCTGGTAAATAATCCATAATCATATTATTATGAAAATAGTGTTTTCTAACCTTTTTGAAATGCAGGTGATGACAACTTTTGAGTTACAAGTATTTGATAGAAAATAATCAAAGGACATGAGCAAGTTGTGAACTTGCCTTTTGTGATTGCAAGATTATGCACTCACGGTCTTCAAGACACTAGTAGATCCAAAATCTAGAAATAACATCATTGGTCCGATAAGGGCGAATGTTTAAAGAAGCAAGATGCAATTATGCATAAGTAATGTAATGCAATTTGATAGGGTTTGAAGCTTGGAATGGTTTCTTTAGAATGTGTTTCACTTTTATAACAACTTCACATTTGTGTTTCTTATTAAGGCTTGTGAGAGTGTGTGAAACAATATGTAAATACAATAAGTAGCATACAATATTAAATCACTCAAATGGGGCATGGTATCTAAAAGATTTATTAAGCAAGATTATTAATCAATTAGAGCCTTTATAGAAATGTTTAAGGATTACTTTTAATGTTTCTTAAAAGAATAACTTTTGAGGAAAACTTAATTAACTAAACAAAAGCATTTAAACTTAAAGTTAACACTCTTAGGGTTCCTTTCTAATTATAGTTACTAAAAAGGAAGGCATCACTAGATTTGAATAATCATAACACTTATAGTGGAGACTTATATGTATTAAATACAAGATGACATTATATGTTGTTTTATTTCATAATGCTTCATAAAGGTGAAATAAGGGTATTATTTTCCTTGTTGGAGTAGTGTTTTCTTAATACTATAAGTGAATAGGATCACTTACCTATTTTAGAAGTAATGCTCATATTTTATAAACCTGGGACAAAGCATTACTTTAATTAATTAAAACTTTGTTTAGATTTTTTAAGTGAATTATCAAATTGGTTCAAGAACTAGACAAATATTACCTGGATGATTTTATAAATAAATAAAATCCTCCAACCAAACCATACACTATTTTTAATGATTTTATACTTGATGAAATCTTTTTAGAAATAAAATATGATTACTTTGGATGACAACTTTAGGAACTATACTTAAAATGGTTGGAACCATACTGGGTTTCATATAAACATTATTTGAGCTTGTTCTTATACTTTTAGACTTTAATTAAATAATGATAAAGGTAATAGTAAAGATTTATATATTTTTAATGGGTTGAAATAAAAGAGAAGGATTTAAATAAGATTTATTAGACCTTTACCTTTTATTTTACTTCAATTATGAAATATTATATTTGTAAAGTATATATTTTATTTTTGTGATCATTTTAGTATATTATAAATAATTTTATGATTTATAAACAATAAGATATGATTTTTATAAGTTTTATTACTTTATAAAGACTTAATAAATAACAATATTTAGTTAAAGGACACAAAAAAACTATGAAACAAGTTTATAAATGTGTATTTTGTTTATTCTAAGAATTTTGATATATTATACTTATTTTTATGAATTTTCAATAATAGGGAATATTTATTTAAGATTTATCCCTAATAGGGTATTTACTAATTAATACTATTTACTCTATTTATGTTGGAAAATAAAACATGATAATAGTTTTATAATATAGAATTTATTTTTATGAACATTTTGATATATAATAGATATTTTTTTGAATTATAAAGCAAAAGATATTAAATTTATAAGATTTAATCAATTTCCGAAATCATTAAACTAATTTTTAAAAGGTTTATTGCGTCAAACCGTGAGGACGAATCGGTATTCGGGCCGGGCCGGTGCTGGGCTATTGTGAAGTGAGCGAAATGTGGCGGCTGGCGCACGCAAGTGATGGGTAGTGAGGAGGAAATGGGACATGGCCGTGGCTGCTGGCTGTTTCTTTTCTTTTACGATTTTCCTTTTCTGATTTCACTAAATGTTTTAAATTATGGATTTCCAAGGTTTAAAAACATCCATAAATTTTGTAGTTCACGAATATTGTTGTATAAAGAAATTATAACTATTTCCTCTGCATTTGTTATTGTGTACAAAAATATTCATAACTATATTAAGGGTTCTCTTCATTAGGGAATATTAATGAAATTATGGTTTTAGGAATTTACTTCATGTATATAAAGATCTTATAAAAATGTGATCATTCTCACCATGGTAAGTGTAAAGGTTAAGATTTAAGATGGTTAATGATATATATAGAACTCTATTCATACTTAGCCTCAACCATTATATTTAATGGTTTAAATTTTAGGGTTCTTAAAGTTTGGAATTTACTTTATTCAACTTCCACTAAAATGTTATTCATAAGCATCCTAATACTTTCAAAATAGGCATGTATCATTTCTTACATTAGTTGCTCACTACTTTCTTAAGTGTGGTTAATGTTTTGGTAGAAGTTTATTATATAATGGTGAACAACCATTATCATTCATGTGGCACAAGTGATCTCAATGCCCAGTAATATTTACTTAGGGTTTCTAATACCACACTTACTATGGACCCTAGAGGATACACTACCCTCAAGTTTATTAATGAATGTTGCTAGGGATCAATGTTTAAGGATTGATCCAGAATTTATAATCCTGAATGATATCTCAACTTAGAGTCAGCTCTAAAGATTACTTCTTATTGGTCTTGATGGTTCATGGGTCCAGGTTTCTATTAGGGTTTAAGATAATAAAGTAGACAAGGCTTTCATCAATACACTCTCAATTAGTATTCTACTTATCTCTTAGACACTTCATTTGACTAAGAGATAATATTCATTGGCTTCCTAAAAATAGGAATTGGTTTTACTACCATCTGGATTCTAAGGTTTTGGACAAAGAAGTAGACATGGTTCTATTCATGGATTGATAAGACCTTGGTTAAATGTTTTATCAAGCACTCCTACCTTACCTCACTAAACTTGGGTCATGGTTAAGGAATTCCTTTCCTAAATATACTCTATATATCTCTCTTATCTTATTCAAAAATATCACTTCTTCATGAATAAGATAACCATCTGACTCCACCATATCCATCATTATATGATGACATGATCATACCACTTCAACAACATTCCTTTTTCAATCTTCTCCTAGTATATTAACTTCCATTGCTAAACTACCCTTGAGGAAGGCATTCATCTAGTTAGTTATAACTTCATTATTCCATGCTCCTAGCATTCTTCCTTTACTGCCTAACTTGCACTTCTTAACCACCCTTGATGAATCCATCAATGTGGTTGCTTCTAACTCCTTCCATAAACTCCTTTATAATAACCTTGCATCTACTTCTAAGGCTTGCAAGATTACACTCCTATTTATATCACATGTGATATCAATCCTCTGGGATAGGTATGGTACTATTCCCCATAATACAAGATTACTCTTGTATCAGCTTGGTTAAGCTATGATGACTTCCACTACTCCATTCCACTTAGGTTATAAACTTCATCATACCCTAGCTTGACCACTCATGATCAAGCTAGATGATTCAGTTTACTAGGCTTTGCCTAATTTGGTATTCTCACAACACTTCTTCACTAGCTGGTCATCTATTCTCAAATGACTTGAGAATAATTACCACCAATCTTTGATCAAGCAAAGCTTAGGCTTCTAATTGTCTGATCAAGATCTATCATCAACTAAGTAGCAAACTAGTACTAGTCTATCTATAGGCTTATCTTGTTAAGGAAGCTTACTTTAAGCTTCTACCCACTTGTCTTAACAAGATAATTATTGGATACTCTAATACTACTAGCTTTCTCATAGCTTCATGATCACTAGCTTAACTCTTGGGTTTAACTCCTCTAACATCCAATGGTTGATCTCCACTAAGGATTCCACTCCATTGATGATGGAACACTCTACCATAACTAGTTCCTCCTTATTAATTTACTTAAGGTCTTTGGAAGGTCAATATAATAGGTCAAAGTCTAAGAGTCAATAAGTGCTAGGTCAAGAATTTATCACTCAACATTGATGATCAACTTGACACTAGGACTTGGTTAAATAGGAATGTCATCTAGTAATATGACAACAAAGATATGAGATGAGTGGTCTTGGCTTGACTTCCTTTTCTACTCTACTGTGAGAAGAGTTAATGTTTAAGGACTACCATCAATCTCATGGTAGGAATAAATATGGCAAGCAAGTGTTTCAAGATTTAGTTATAGAGTTTCTTTACTTAAGTTATATACTTAACTTGGTACTCAGGTTTTGTTGTGAATGGTACCTTGATATAATCTTTGGAATATTAAGTATTCATCCTTGAGTTGTTGTATGGAATACCATGTAATGATCTCTAGAAGATAAAGTACTCCTTATTAAGCAGTGTGTTGTGACTTAGTTTTATTACATTTGATCTACCCTTAGATCAAATTATATTACCCAAAGGTAAGGTTTTAGCAAAGGTCATAATGAAACTTATCGTTGTCAACTTGATGATCTACTTCAGTTCCACCAAGTTAAGAGAAGCTTCAATCACTTTGAAAAGTTTTATTTAGAAGCGAAAAAATTATCCAAATTTTCTATGCATGAATGCAATGCACACACCCGATCTCAGCTTATTTCTAAGCTCCAATGCTAGGATGTTACAGGAAGTAAAAGTCCTGAGGGATAAAGGCCACTCCTAAATTCTGTGGAATGAGTAAAATCGCATTAACTCACCAATTCAATGTACAAGAGCGAATGATAAGAGTAGTGGTATGGTAGCTACTCCATATCGCACCCAAATCATTACTCCGTATATGAATAGGAAAATCACGCAACCCAACTCTTAGAAATTTAGACTGAAGATCTTGACAAGAAAAACTCATGGAACTCTGTAAGAAAACAAGGATTTGATGCAAACGATTTGTTGGATCCAAAGTAGATAAAGATGATAATTTTTTCATCATGTCGGAAGTCCCGAGCCATCAGAAAATATATGAAGGAAGCTCACTGAAACATATGATAGATTCGACAGATAGATAAAAATATAGCACCAACTTGAATAGAAGGATTACAAAAGATCTGGAAATCTTCGTGGTATAAAAGGAGTTAGGACAGGAGATAAAGAGTGAGGGTTTCAAAAGGTTCATGACAAGTCAGAGACCAAAATAATTCTTTTCCTTCTTAAGAACATCCAAGAGAGATTTAGCAGTCTTGAGGGAACTTCAGCCTAACAACGATGATAACTTGCCAAACAAAGAAAAACTCCGGAGTTGGTTGAAGGTGGAGGATAAAATTAACAATTGAATTGATAATTCCAGAATTGTAGCAATGTCTTTAGAATAAAAGCGTGGCCAAGATGGTTCACTTCAAAAAGTCGGAATTCAAACTTTGAGAACTTTGAACAGATGCGGTGCTCTCAAAGCTTGAGAGGATGAAAATAAGATGTTCTTCATGTTCTTCCATCGATATAGAATAGGCGATAATATCATCAAGATATACCACCACGAATTTAACAAGATATTTCAAAAATACCAAGTTCAAGAGGCGGGAGAAACGAACAATTGCTCGAAACACTTTCTGAGCTCTTTGAAAAAGATGCATTGAAAGAATAGATTATTTGGCCCTTTGGGAGAGAAAAGAGATACTGACTTGCTCACTTTGTTTATCGGATCATCGGTCAAAAAATAGAAGAGATTTTGGATAAGAACCAATGATAACTCATACTTTTAAGCAGAGTTATCAAAGATGAAAGGATGAGATTCTCCTATATCAAAGAGAACCTTTGTGGATGTGGAGTGCAAACAAGATATGAAGCACGACAAGGTATAATAATCCATCATAGTGCCTTCCAAACCTTCGGGTTGCCAAAGGTACTTGAATATGATATAGATATGATCATAGTATAACTCAAAATCACAAGAGATAACCACAATCATTTAGAGGATTAGATTGATAGTGTTGGCCATATTCCACTCATGATAAGCGTCATATAGTTATACCGAGAGCCAAATTACAATTACAAGCATCGGATCGACACATGTTATGCATTTAGCCCCAAAAGAATTTGTAGGTGAAGTAAAAACTCAAGGATTATGCGTCGGTAGCAAAAGATCAAGTTAGCATGAACATGCTAACAAAAATAAGATAGATAGTGTATCGCACATGACTGAAAGGAGTGTGGAAACACATATGTATCGAAGAAAAAATTCCCGCATTTTTTGGCATTAAAACACCAATAGATGCGAAAAACAACTTAACAGATACAACTTAATAGATAGAGATTAGCAAGTCCATATTCTGTGAAAGCATGCAAAAATGAAGAACACCCTTAACAAGATTGCATCCGTTAACAAAGAGTAAGACATATCGCATCAGTTTACAAAGAGTCGGATAGATCGCGTCGGTTTACACATAAGCCTATTAGTTTAATTCAAATAACTCATACTCCCAACAAAACCAAGTAAAGAAAAAAAAGAAGGGTTATACTCTACCTAGCATACAAAGGTGACCATGAGGCTCCACCTAATATTATTGTGAAAACAACATATACCACATATGGGAGTAGGTAGAACTAGAACTAGCTCCATCCAAGCATATATGAGCTAGATTTAAATAGCAAATAGAAATGCAAAGGCTCATATATAATTAGGATGGTGGAATTTATGGATGGTCCAAAGAAAGGTGGTGGAGTTAGAAAAGATATGATGTGGTGATCCAGCATAGCACTGCATGATGTAGTACACTATGGTTGTTGACATAACACCAATAGACACCATTCACCAATATTACATCCCTCAGAATAGCAAACATAAACATCGTGGGTCCACAACATGTCTTTATATTACATATATCTCATTACAGAAGATCCAAAGAACTTCCTCCATATAACGAGGATTATAATTTATAAAAGAGAAACAAAAATAGCAACTCGAAGTCGATTCTAGAAATACCACTACTATATATAACTATGGCTTGCAACTGTTGTTACATCAATGCTCTATAGAAGTAGGTAATAGTGTCTAAGATTATTTATATGCTATGCTTCAGCTTGACTTCTATGACTTCAGATGTAGATGTTGACCCCGTTGGATATCTTCAGTTCTTCAAGTAGTTCACCTCCTAAGTTTGCCATTGAGTGCTCCCAAATCTAGCAATGGTTAAGAAGGTACGGTTGAGTACTAGCGTACTTAGCAAGTTCAGTAAAAAAAGTGTTTGATGCACTAACTACAACCACAAACCAAAAGATCGTAGGTTATGCAGGTTTTCATAAACATTTCTTCAAAGGTTGCTTTTATTCTGAAAAGCTATGTCTGTCAACCTTCACAGGTTTACTAGAACTTCGTGGAGTTCCTTTCCTGGAGCATTCGCAGCTCCTTCCTGGAACAGGGAGTAACATGTCACAATTCTTACACTCTACCGAGGTGCGCTACTTTACCCACAAGATACCTTAAGCATTGTTGCACAGTCGGGAGTTTGTGTAACACCCTAGTTTTATCTAATCTTAAATTAGGGTTTGTTTGTGCATTCATGAGCATCATCCCTTAAAATGCATGCAAAGAAAATAATGCAAAAAACCCTAGTTTCCTCTTTCTCTTAAATCAATTCAAAATAGTTGTGAGTTTCCAAAACTCCAAAATGTTGGAGCCCAAACTGAATAAAAGGGCCCCACCATATCTTATATATTTTATAAAAGTCTCTGGTATTTGAAAAGTATTCAAAACAGATTTGAAATTGAAAATACAAATGAAAACCAAAAATATAAAAAGGAAAAATGTTTTTAGAGAAAGAGTGGAGCAACAGCCGCAGCCTAGGCCGAAGCCCACCTTCCCTCTCTCCTGCCTGCTGCCTAGAGCGCTCGAAGCCAGCCCAGACAGAAGCCCATCGCGGCCCAGGCCCAGTTACAGGTTCGCCATCTACCTACGGTCATCGTCGACCTCTCGATCCACCGAAGCAGCTCGATGTCAACACATCGCCGGCCACCGCGCGCCAAGATGCCCGCCCCGCCGACGAGCTGGGCAAGGATAAGATCGCCACGACGCCCTCCCTCTCGTCCCTATCTCCTTACTCACTCCTTGGATCTCTCTTCCTCTACTCTCTGGGAGTCCGAACCCTAGCTCGGACCTCGCCGGCGCCCCGCCGTCTCCGTCCACCTCCCACCCATCTGAGAGTACCACCAGAACCGCCACCGTCTCCTCGTTCTTCCAGTACCAGAGCCCAAGCCAGAGAAGCCCCCAATGGCCTCAATCGCCATCTCCTTCCCCGACACCGGCCGCCGCCTTTACCATCGATTTCGGCCTCCCCGCTCTTCACCGATGCCAGCACTGCAACCACGGTGAGCTCAGGGAGCTCAGTCACCACTCTGTGCCTTCCATCTTCCTCTGTCTTGTTCCCGCGTGAGACACCGTCGCCATCCACCACTGCTCCTCGCCGTAGCCCGTGCTCCGGTGACCAGCCAGTAGCGGCACTGCCAGGTTTAGGCTCCCCGCGTCGTGCTCTTACGAACGAGACCTCGCACTCCTCCTCCTGTGCCATGTAGCGCCTTCCCCGCCACCAGCCGACGTGTACTCCGGCGAGCCCGCATGGCGCCTATGTGGTGTCGACGTGGCGCCCGCGTGGCTGTGACGTAGGCACCTCGCAACCTCTGCCACTGTGGCCGATGACGTGGACCCTGGCCCACAGGTCAGTCACAGAGGCGAGCCCAGCCCCAGTGACAAAAGTATTAAAAGCCCTCGCTGACGTCATAATGACGCAGTAAATGTTTTAAATTGTTTTAATAATTTCAGAAACAGGATAAACACTAGAAAATCAATATCTTTTAATCTGTAATTCAGAAAAATACAAATAATATATGAAAATGTTCAGAAAAATGAGATCTTTACAATAGACTCATAATCATGCATTGTTAAACAATTTAAATGACAAGTTTAATTAGAGAACAAAGTGAATCCCCATAGGTGATTCCGGGGTCTCTCCTGCGTTAGGGTTGATGGGTTCGTAGCATGGAAAACAAAAAATTTCTACTGCAAGAACGAACAAAACCCAGATCTAATCTAGATAAAAGCCAAGATCTAATCTATTAGACATGAGCAACGAGATAGATAGGAACTAACCCTTGTAGATCCGAAAGCGTTAACGAGATTAGATCTCGTGGTTGATGTAGTCGATCACTTGCCGATCTCAAAATCGTGTGGACGATCCTTCCGGCGTCGCGTTCCAGCAGCGCTTCCGCAGTCGGTCAAGTGGATGATCCTTCCGGCGCCGCGATTCGGCAGCGCTTCCGCAGTCGGTCACACGTGCGGAGTCGAAGCAGACCTTCCTCTCCTCGTTCCAGCGAGCAGCGGAGGTAGTAGATCTTCTCCACGGAATCCCAGCAGCACGACGGTGTGGTGGTGGTGGTGGAGTAGAGAATTCTGCAGGGCTTCGCCTATGCCTGTGCAGAAGAAAGGAGGAGGAGAGAGGCGGCAGAGATTGGGAGTTATGGAGCAGGGGTGGAGGGGGCGCCCCTGCCCTTCTATTTAAGGGGGGAGGCGCGCCTGGGGAGGGGGAGTCCTAGTAGGACTCCCCTCCTATGGCCGGCGGTGGGAAGGGGGGAGGAGTCCTCCTCCCCCACGAATCCGTGTCTTGCCCCACTAGGTTTCCTTTGACCCTTTCTTGGTTTTCAAGGAAACTCCAAGAAACCTTCCAGAACCTTCCGGAACATTCTGAAACCTTCTAGAACCCTCATACAAATACTCCGGAACATTTCCTAACTCAGAAAATGATCCCCAATATATGGATCTTATTCTCCGGACCATTTCGGATCTCCTCGTGATGTCCCGGATCCAATCCGAGACTCCGAACAACATTCGGTCTCCAATACATATTCCATATCTACTTAAAGCAACTTCGAACCTTAAGTGTGTCACCCTATGGTTCGTGAATATGTAGACATGACAGAGACACATCTCCTATCAATAACCATCAGCGGGACCTAGAGATCCATAATGGCTCCCACATACTCAACGATGACTTCGCGATCGATTGAACCACTTACATACGAAACCAATTCCATTTGTCACGCGATACTATACTTATCCGAGGTTTGATCGTCAGTATCTCCATACCTAGTTCTACCTCGTTACTGATAAGTACTCTTTACTCGTTCCGTGATATGTCATCCCTTGTGACCTAGTCACATGCTTGCAAGCTAACTAGATGATATTCCACCAAGAGGGCCTAGAGCATATCTATCCGTCATATGGATGGACAAATCCCAATCTTGATCCATGCGCTTCAACACATACTTTCAGAATACCCAATGACACCTTTATAACCACCCAGTTACGAAGCGGCGTTTGATGTCATCAAAGTATCCATCCGGTGATGGTGATTAACATAACCTCATGGTCAAAGTATTAGGTTACTATGTATTTGAAAGCTTACAGCAATACAAACTTAATGACTTGATCTTATGCTATGCTTACTATGGGTGTGTGTCCATCACATCATTCTCCTAATGATATAACCTTGTTATTAATCACATCCTAATGTCCATGATCAGGAAACCATGATCATCAATTAATCAACAAGCTAGTTCAACAAGAGGCTTACTAGGGACTCTCTTATGTTTACAAAACACACATGTATTAGTGTTTCCTAATAATACAATTATAGCATGGGATGTAAACATTCATCATAAACACAAAGATATAATAATAATCACTTTTATTATTGCCTCTTGGGCATATCTCCAACAAGGGTTTGGACCCTTCGGATCCCGCTTAAATTGCCAAGCATGCTTTAGGGTTTCATTCAAATACAATTTAACTTGTCATATCATCATCCTTGATTGAGCATTGCATCGATGCCATGTGTTGATTGTTGTTTCCCCTTTCTTTCTGGTGTTTGCTTCTTCCCGATAGAATACGATATCTAGATTAAGATTGAAGACCTAGGTCAACACCATCGAAGATCGATGAACAATACTTGACCAACTGTAACCAAGTCAAGTAAAAGGCTTCCGAAGATCTATATTTGGGTATCAACAAACAAGGCAACCATAGCCCCACCATGATACAATCCTATGATTTCGAAAGTATTTCATTCTTGCCATGTGCATACGATTCCACTGTGGTCTTTTATCAGTAGATAGAGTATCATATCTGTTGCATTACTCCCTTTGACCTTATATTACTTGATCCACTGCTCCTAGCATAACTAGGTTTGGTTTGTGTGCACTTCTAGAGCTTATCCGTGTCTTGCTTAGCCATGCTTAGCTGGCAGTGTTGGTTTATTCAGATGATGCACCAAATGCAGAGAATCTAGTATGACAAGAGAACGAGGTATACTGATGAGGTAAGATCAGTGGTAATGGTTAAACATGCTAAGGCTTGTATGGGAGGCCATGGTGGGATGTGGTTTTTCTAGTCCCATGCTCGCCACTACTAGGAACCGAGTTCTTTCCTTTGGAACCAAGATGCGCGTATAGCCACACGGGCCTGGAAAACCTCACGAGAAACTAACTTGCCTAGTAGATTCCATGATTCACATAGTTCGGGCGTTCCATTCGACATATGCATAGAAAACGAGCAACTAACTTGCCTAGTAGGTAAGCATGGCCGAGGTTGCTTGGGGTCGATGGAGCCCCTAGTAAACCAACCTCGACACACATCTCTAGGGACCGGCTTCGGGATTTGACCCATTATGGCGGAACCATCCTTAGGGTGTGACTCATGGTCTCGGCGAAAGTAAGGTAAAGGTCGTGTCTAACCACCCTCTGCCGGCCTTCCAAGGAAGAGGGCTAATGATTCTGGCATTAAGAGTCTGTTAGTATGTGTGGGTAAAGTTTTACACCCTGCAGGGTTAAATCTTTTCAAAAAGCCGTTTCCACGGTTATGAACGACTTGGGAATGAACGTGAGAGCATAGAGAACATGAACCTAATCGAAAATGGCAACTAATGTTTATTAAGGATGCTTCCTCATGGGTACGAGGGGGTGATCCTAGTTGTGAGATGAGGATTACTTTGGTGGATATCAAGATGATGATCAATTCTTTGGAGATGTCACTCTCTTATCCCCTTTTAAAATATTCTGTTTAGACGAGCTTCTTATCCCTTCTGTTTTATAAACAAAGATGGCTTTATGCAAAATAACCCCACCAGCCACAAGTATTGCGGAGTACACCCTGTACTCACCCTTGCTTTGTTGATACTTTCAGAGTAAGTGTTCCCCTGAAGATGAGTTCCGTACGACATCGACACCGACGAGTAGCTTGGGGTTCCCGACCGGCAGCCTGGAATCTATGGGCTGGGACGTCATCGTTATACTTCAGGCCTATTAGGCGATTTGTTAAGTTTGCTATACTTAATAGCATAATTTGCCTTCCATTGTTTGATGCTTGTGGTCAGTGACCTCTGCTTGTAATATTTTGGTTCTTCTCTCAGTTATGAGCTTGCTATAATAATTTTTGTGTCGCAGGGTTACTGTTGTGTTACTGATTTCTCACTGGATATCCTTGAGCTCTAGGTTAAGCTTATGTCAGGTTAAGGTCTGGATTTGTTTAGCCCTGATCCCGGGGGTGTCATAGTTCTTGGTATCAGAGCAGTACCGACCATAGGAAAACCTTGTTATTGGTCGATGTTGAGTCTAGTTCTTGTGAAAACTATTTCAAAGATGAATACTATTTGCGAAAACTCTAGTATGCTTATTTTTATCCTTATCTAGTTTCGCTCTAACTCTGGGTCATCTTATCTTGTGTTGACTTTGAAAAGTTTTGATATCTCTTCCAATTTTTCAAAATCTAGGTGCCTTTTGGGCATGCCGTTTCTCTGCCAGTTGACCTAGTGTTGAGTTCTCTAGAGTTGTGTGTGTTGTGAATTCCTTGTTTCCTTTTGCTCTGCTTCAGTTGAGAGATTCCTTTCGCTCATGATATCTCTACCTTATGGTCCCACAATATTATATTGTAGGATTCATAGTGTTATGTTCTAGGCTTCGAGGTTTCCTTTTGCCTCGTGTGCCTCCTTTTTATTTGTTTGGGTACTTCAGAAGTTCTTTCTTCTCTTGGAAGCTACCTCGTGATTACTGTCTTGCAATGTACTATGTGTCACTAAAGTAGTAGTTACTTCTTTCTCGGGTTTTAACCCTTGTACTTGAACCGAAGATCCCGGATTGTGCTGGATTCTAGTGTTGAGAATCTTGTACATGAAGTTGATCTTTAACCCAAGATCCATTCCATTGACCCCTGTCGTAGATGTTCAAACTTTACCTCAGGATGGCTGGTACTATTATTCTGGCCTTCGAGCTTGTGGTCTTTGTCACGATTGAATCTTGACAATTGAGGACTTCCCCTACCACTAGCTATGGCAGATGTTCTTTAATGGAACCAAATAGATCACGGGAAGAGTACTCCTCGTGAGTCTCACATCTATAATCATGACTCTGCCACACCTTACCTTTTCTTTGCATTGGTTTTCGGAAGATTGATAATTTATGCATCCACATCTCGGGATTCTATCCTGAGCATGTTCCTTTTCCCTTTGTTGTTTTCCGACCTTTGTTTACTAGTTGGTAGCCAAGTAGTAACTATGCATTGGTGCATTCTGATGCAAGATACTCTTCTGGTCCGTCATGACAAACCATTTTGGGATGTCAGGAGAAATAAACTCCAGTACCTCGTCATATCTAGGACCAGGTCAAAGTGATATAATCCACAGATCCAGAAGCATTGATTAGTCTCTGTCTGTTCCACCTTCGAGTATCACACCCTTTTATGTTAGGAGCTCGTGTTGTTTCATGACCCTCGTAATGAAGTGATGCTCTCACACATTTTTATCCACCCGTCCTTTGAGATGTTTGCGCTCATGAGTGATGCGCGTGCGTAATAATGTGGTCATCTGAGATTCTTAGTAATTAATGTTGCTTTGAACTCCAAGGACATTTGAGTCATTCTTAGTGTGATGGTTAACCCTATCACTAAGCAAATAATTATTGTGCTACCAAGTCCGTTACTCCGGTACACCCTCTTCGGTCAAAGAGTTAGGCTTGTGCCGACGCTCTGAGACTAAGTCTTCTTGCCTTACCAAGCAAGTTTCCTCTCGAACTAAGTGACATATCAGTGGTTCGTGATATTCTAGATGTCTAATAGAAGTATTGCCATGTTGCCACATGAACGTGTTGTCAAGTTCTTGAGCAAGCTAGTTCTCTGAACTGCTCCTTTCTCCAAGGATCCGTGCCAGATACCCCTTAACTAGTTGGTTGAGCTTAAACAACAACTTGGAGAGTTGTAAGACAAAAGTTCTATCTAACCTAATTCTTCTTAAAGAGATGTCTAGTTTTGTTCGTGCTGAAGAAAGAAAGTATTTCCTTCGTGGATATGTTATCTTTCCCCACCTTTGATTTGATTTGGGTTATCGTCAAATCAAACTCAGTTCCAAGGGCTATCTTGATGATTTTGCTACTTGTGATGTTTCACTTGAGTACATCCTCATGTCTGTCGGTCTGACCAATACATTTGCCCAATTCATATAACATATGAGTTCATCCAAATGGAGTATCCTAATAAGTTCGTTGTTGAGCCCATCAACAATATCCTTATTTTCTCCATGTCAGACTAGATTCATATGGAACCTTTGGCATTAATGTTGGAAAACTTTTAGGAACCGTCTTCTAGTTATCTTGAAGTATGTGTTTTTGATGTTAGAAGTAACCTTCTCTGATTCACAGGCAATTGTCAAAAGATGTCACCGTGGATTTGAGTAAAGTTAACTTTGTATCTTAAGGACACCGTCGTATTTTGTTGCAAGTACTTCATGTACAAGCAATTGTCATTTGACAAGTTGTTAATACATGGGTCTAGCAATTCAGCTCAGTCTATTGGAGCTTAACACTGTAGTCCATATCTTGAGAATCTAGTGACTTTACCTTTACGATAAATGTTGCAAACTTTCTATTCGGACATGCTGAGTCTAAATTATCATTCCACATAACCAAGTCTAAATCTCAAGCAGATATGATGGTTGGTGTTCTTCAAGGTTTTGATGTAGGTAACTTTGTAAATCTGGCAAGATTGATGTAATGGTTGACACCACTAGTCGGAAGATCTATTGTCATATCCTCTTGAATCAGCAAATAACAACCACTCCTCGTGAGGCTTCTTCTATGATTTATTATAGAAGTTGTGCTCATGGTTTCCTTTGTCTCGGAAGTCTGGCCTTTACTTGATGTTCCATGACTCGAACATCAAGGAGGACATTTAAAGTAGTGTTGCTAAATGTGTCTTGGTCGATCCTACAGACCCTTTTACATTGGCAAGCGTCTTGTTGTGCCAAGTAATTGAAGTCTGAGAATGAAGTTTCTTTTTCCTCGTGTCATCAGGAATCTTCTTACCTATTCATCTGGTGGTGTAAAGTGATATCATGATCTTTGGCAAAGATTTTGATAATCTCGGATGAATAAAGAGTTTCCTTCGTATCTCGATCATGTTTATAGAGTGACTATGATTTTGGTAAACATCAGTTCCTCTGGTTACATGTTCCTTGTGACTCTTATGAGTCCTTGCCATAAAACACCTTTCTACCTTGACCTTCTGTTGAACGAAGAGTGATCCTTCTGTATCAAAAGTAGTTCAACAACTTGGTTATCCGTATCTCTGTATCCCTGGAAGCTCTATTTAAGCCACTTAGTAGAGGTTCTCTCTTGAAGTCTGTGATCGTGTCCTTTCTGTTGTCCGCTTTCCTTTTTAGAAGCCTAAACCCTTCTAAAGCTCCATGGTCTCAATCGTTATGAAGACCAGTTATCTATCAACTTGAAACCTATCTCCTTTTGTTTTCCTCTGTTACCTTGATGTGTTTCATGTTTGTCATCTTAGAGTTGTTATCAACACTCCTTTCATGAGTTGACCATGAGATACTCTGTGTGTTGTTAGTGTGTTTCCTTCTTATCCTTAGAAGTAACCCTATTCTCCTTCTCTCTTCCTACCTGCGGAATCTCGAGTCAAGATTCTCGTAAGGGGGATAGAACTGTAACACCCCAATTTTAGCTAATCTTAAATTAGGGCTTGTTTGTGCATTCATGATCATCATCCCTTAAAATGCATGCAAAGAAAATAATGCAAAAACCCTAAAACCCTAGTTTCCTCTTTCTCTTAAATCAATTCAAAATAGTTTTGAGTTTCGAAAACTCCAAAATGTTGGAGCCCAAACTGATTAAAAGGGCCCCAAAATATCTTATATATTTTATAAGAGTCTCTGGTATTTGAAAAGTATTCAAAACAGAATTGAAATTGAAAATACAAATGAAAACCAAAAACAGAAAAAGGAAAAATGTTTTCAGAGAAAAGTGAAGTAGCAGCCGCAGCCCAGGCCGAAGCCCACCTTCCCTCTCTCCTGCCTGCTGCCCAGAGCGCCCGAAGCCAGCCCAGACGGAAGCCCATCGCGGCCCAGGCCCAGTTATCGGTTCGTCGTCTACCTATGGTCATCGTCGACCTATCAATCCACCGAAGCAGCTCGGCATCGACGCATCGCCGGCTGCGGCGCGCCAAGATGCCCGCCCCGTCGACAAGCTGGGCAAGAATAAGATCGCCACGATGCCCTTCCTCTCATCCCTATCTCCTCACTCACTCCCTGGCTCTCTCTTCCTCTACTCTCTGGGAGTCCGAACCCTAGCTCGGACCTCGCCGGTGCCCCGCCGTCTCCATCCATGTCCCACCCATTTGAGAGCACCACCGGAACCGCCACCATCTCCTCGTTCTTCTAGTAGCAGAGCCCGAGCTGGAGAAGCCCTCAACCGCCTCAATCGCCATCTCCTTCCCTGACGCTGGCCGCCGCCTTTTGCCATTGATTCCGGCCTCCCCGCTCTTCACCGATGCCACCACTACAACCACGGTGAGCTTAGGGTGCTCAGTCACCACTCCGCGCCTCCCTTCTTCCTCAGCCTTGTTCTCGCGTCGGACACCGTCACCGTCCACCGCTGCTCCTCGCCGTAGCCCGTGCTCCGGTGACCAGCTAGTAGCGGCGCCGCCAGGTTTAGGCTCCCCGCGTCGTGCTCTTTCGAACGATACCTCGCACTCCTCCTCCCGTGCCATGTAGCGTCTTCCCTGCCACCAGCCGACGTGTACTCCGGCGAGCCCGCGTGGCGCCTATGTGGTGTCGACGTAGCGCCCGCGTGGCTGTGAAGTAGGCACCTAGCAACCTCTGCCACTGTGGCCGATGACGTGGACCCTGGCCCACAGGTCAGTCATAGAGGCTAGCCCAGCCCCAGTGACAAAAGTATTAAAATCCTCCACTGACATCATAATGACGTAGTAAATGTTTTAAATTGTTTTAATAATTTCAGAAAAAAGATAAACACTAGAAAATCAATATCTTTTAATCTCTAATTCAGAAAAATACAAATAATATATGAAAATGTTCAGAAAAAATGAGATCTTTACAATAGACTCATAATCATGCATTTTTAAACAATTTAAATGACAAGTTTAATTAGATAACAAAGTGACCCCCATAGGTCATTCCGGGGTCTCTCCTGTTTTAGGGTTTGGACCCTTCAGATCTCGCTTAATTTGCCAAGCATGCTTTAGGGTTTCATTCAAATAAAATTTAACTTGTCATATCATCATCCTTGATTGAGCATTGCATCGATGACATGTGTTAATTGTTGTTTCCCCCTTTCTTTCTGATGTTTGCTTCTTCCCGATAGAATACAATATCGAGATCAAGATCGAAGAACGAGGTCAACACCATCGAATATCGATGAATAATACTTGACCAAGTGTAACCAAGTCAAGTACAAGGCTTCCGAAGATCTATATCTGGGTATGAACAAACAAGACAAGCATAGCCCCACCATGATACAGTCCTATGATTTCGAAAGTATTTCATTCTTGCCATGTGCATACGATTCAACTTTGGTCTTTTATCACTAGATAGAGTATCCTATCGGTTGCATTACTCCCTTTGAGCTTATATTACCTGATCCACTACTCCTAGCATAACTAGGTTTGGTTTGTGTGCACTCCTAGAACTTATGCGTGTCTTGCTTAGCCATGCTTAGCTATCAGTGCTGGTTCATTCAGATGATGTACCAAATGTAGAGAATTTAGTATGATAGGAGAACGAGGTAGACTGATGAGGTAAGATTAGTGGTAAAGGTTAAACATGCTAAGGCTTGTATGGGAGGCCTTACAAGCATGTGGTTTTTCTAGTCCCATGCTCGCCACTACTAGGAACCGAGTTTTGCCTTTGGAACCAAGATGAGCGTACAGCCACACGGGGCCTGGAAAACCTCACGAGCAACTATCTTGCCTAGTAGATTCCATGAGTCTCATAGTTCTGGTGTTCCATTCGACATATGCATAGAAAATGTTTTGAAAGATTTGGCGGGTGAAGGTGCATCATAACAGGTAGGTAAGCATGGTTGTGGTTGCTTGGGGTCGATGGAGCCCCTAGTAAACCAACCTCGACACACATCTCTAGGGACCGGCTTCGGGATTTGACCCATTACGGCGGAACCATCCTTAGGGCATGACTCATGGTCTTGGTGAAAGCAAGGTAAAGGTCGTGTCTAACCACCCTCTGCCGGCCTTCCAAGGAAGTGGGCTAATGATTCTGGCATTAAGAGTCGTTTAGTACGTGTGGGTAAAGTTGTACACCCCTGCAGGGTTAAATCTTTTCGAAAAGCCGTGTCCACGGTTATGGACGACTTGGGAATGAACGTGAGATCATAGAGAACATGAACCTAATCGTAAAACTTAGCAACTAATGTTTGTTAAGGATGCTTCCTCATGGGTACGAGGGGGTGATCCTAGTTGTGAGATGAGGATTACTTTGGTGGATATCAAAATGATGATCAATTCTTTGGAGATGTCGCTCTCTTATCCCCTTTTAAAATATTCCGCTTACACGAGCTTCTTCTCCCTTTTGTTTTATAAACAAAGATGGCTTTATGCAAAATAACCCCACCAGCCATAAGTCTTGCGGAGTACACCCTGCACTCACCCTTGCTTTGTTGATACTTTCAGAGTAAGTGTTCCCCTGAAGATGAGTTCCGTACGACATCGACACCAACGAGTAGCTTGGGTTCCCGGCCGGCAGCCTGGAATCTATGGGCTGGGACGTCATCGTTATGCTTCAGGCCTCTTAGGCCATTTGTTAAGTTTGCTATACTTAATAGCATAATTTGCCTTCCGTTGTTTGATGCTTGTGGTCAGTGACCTCTGCTTGTAATATTTTGGTTCTTCGCTCAGTTATGAGCTTGCTGTAATAATTTTTGTGTCATAGGGTTACTGTTGTGTTACCAATTTCTCACTGGATATCCTCGAGCTCTAGGTTAAGCTTATGTCTGGCTAAGGTCTGGATTTGTTTAGCCCTGATCCCGGGGGTGTCACAGTATGTCCATGTTCAAACTTCCTTGGTTTGAGGCCCAACCTAAGATCCAAGCATTTCACAACCCCTCTCCGCGACCCCGTATGCTTACCCTTTTCATGCTCAGGATAATGGCTGCACCGTTTTACACTCCTAAAGGAAGCAATAGTCGACATCTAATATCGGGGAATTGACGGTTCCCACCCTTGCATCTGCCTAGATGTAGGATCACGGTTCCGACAAAAGTTGTCCGTTAGCATACGAAAGGGAGAAGATCCAACTGACTTCCCTAGAGCCATTGTAGATCTCATGGTTTACGTGTGATATACGGCGCTAGAATCATTGACGACATTGTTGTTAATTCCTAGATGATATCTTCCTAGACAATGGTATTCCAATTGCCAGGCTTAACGGATTAGCATATCACCCTGGATCAGTAACCAATAGTTTACATTATTACAAAAATAGTGTTTTCTGACCTTTTTGAAATGCAGGTGATGACATAACAGTTTGCAACTACTTGATAGAAAAAAACCAAAGTACATGAGAAAGTGTGAACTTTCCTTTTTTGACTATAAGATTATGTAGTCAAGGCCTTCTAGTCGGTATAAACTCCAATATCTAGAAACAACATCATTTGTCCGGTAAGGACTAATATTTAAAGAAGCAATATGCTATTATGCATAGATAATGATATGCATTTTGTATAAATCCCAAAGTAAATCCCCATGTATCAGTATGGGTTGAGTTTGGTGATTTATAAAAGATTTGCGTTACAATCAAGTTTTACTTTACAAATAAATACCTACTAAGATTCTAAAAGTAACTGACAAGTGATGCAAGTAAAGTACAACGAAAGTTGTTAGTACATTGGGTGGTTGTTAGCAGATTGACTAAAACATTGGGTGGTTGTTAGCAGATGACAAGTGATTGGTATACACTTTTAAGGGTTTTATAATTCAAGTGGGTGGTTGTTAGCAGATTGACTAAAACTTTTGTTTGAAGTGGCAAAACGAATAACTTTTGAAGAAAATACTTATTATATCAACGTAAGTAATTTGTGGTGTTCGTAGTTTACAACTAATGGCTATTTGGATCGTTTGATCGATCATTCAGTTAGTGTGCTTCTGGTTGATTAAGTAAAAGACCAAAGTTAGCTATAAAAGATATTTTGGATTAGAATGTAGTATTTTTTAAACGTGGTCGGGTTAAGAACTTCTTCGATAATATTGAAGACAGATTTGTATAGATATTGAGCATAACTTTATGAATCTAAGCTTAGCAAATATATGCTAAGGATATTATAGAGTTAAAGCAAATTATGAGATACAGTGATCTCATTATAGGGTTTGTTGAAATCGTTTTAAACTTTAAAGTCGTTTAGATAAGGTTTGAGGTATGAGATCATTCACCACCAATATAAGTGAATGATGCTAAAGGTTAATTTGAAGTTATTAGTTTAAGACTTTAAAGGAGTATTAATAATTTACACTTAGGTTTTATTATAGACCATAATAATGGTTTTAGGTTTGGTATTTTAGACTTAATGTATTATTCAAGGTTAAAGTATCGTATGAGGTTATAAGTTTAAATAAGAATTTCTATAAAACAGATAAATATGATTTTTTTACTTTATAATTTGAAATACTTTTCAAATGATACATCTTGTATATTTCTACTAAAGTAAACCTTGTATAGATCTTAAATCTGGTTGTTTATTTATTTTCAAATATTATTTTTATCTTTGGAAAATTCCTTAAAAGAATAAGTGTTTGGAAATACCTAACTTAATTTTCTTGACTAAAATACAAACTAGTATTTTTCTTATACATAAATTTATTTAGAACACAAAAGTAAATTTTATTTATTTTTAGGTATTATCTTTATGTTTAGAAAATTCTTTGAAAGAATATATGTTCTAAATTATTCATTTCAAATTTATCAACTCAAAATATAATTTTAGTATTTTTATAGTAAAATATAATTATTCAAGTTCTTAAAAATGGTTTTTATTTATTTTTAAGAACTGTTCTTATTTTTATAAAAATCCACAAAGTATTAAATGTTCTTAGATATTAGTTTCAAGTTTTATTTGTAAAAAATCTAGCTAGTATTTTTATAAAATAGTGGATTTATTTTTGTATGCAAAAATGATTTTTATTCATTTTTAGGACTCTTCCTTATTTTATTAACTTTCAATTAGAGTTTTAATGTCCTTAATATTTATTTGTATTTTATTTAACTTAAACAAGTAAGCTTATACTTTTCTTAGGTAGATATTATTTTTGTGGTCTTTTCGATATATTATATATATTTTTAGGAATTCTCTATATTTTTATAGAGGTTAGTTAATTCCAGGGGTATATTTGTATTTAGATATTTTAAATAAGTCCTCTTTTAAAACATGGGCCTAGCCCAGTGGGCTGACCTAGCCTGACCCGACCCAGTTGGGCTGGTCAAGCCCCACTGGGGCCGTACTGGACTGGCCTCACCTGGCCCAGTACCCCGACTCTCTTCTCCTTTCTCCTCTCTCTCTCGCGACACTCTCTCCTCTCTGGTTCGGCTCGATTCCACCGCCACCGCGTGCTCGATTCTGGCCGCTCCAGGCTGCTGCGTCCGTCATCATGGTGCTAGACAATGTGGACGACGACGCTGATCCTTGCTGTCCAGCGCGATCTAACTTTGGCGCTCTCTGCTGGCCACGCCGACCCCATTCTGGTGGTTAGGATTTGGCTCTATCGCGGTCCAAATGCTCCGGCGCTCCCCTGACGATGATGTGGTGCTCGTGGTGTTGTTCTTCGCCTATGGCCGCCTCCATCATGGGTTGGTACTTGTTGCACCACCCCCTATAGGGTGCTCCCCGTGGCGTCGTGCACCTCACAACCGTCAGCCTCCTCCTCTGCTTCCTCTTCTGTATAATTGCGAGGACCTCAGGTAAGTTGGTTCTCCTACCCTAGTATCTCTCTGCTATTCTCCAGTCCATGCCATATGCTTGCTTGCAGTGGATTCCCCATCTCTCTGCTAAATTCTAGGGTTTGTCCCCTATAGTGGTATTTAGCCGAGCTCCTTGGGTTAATTTCCTGTGCTATCCCTTTACTGATGCCCTATTGCTGATGGATTGCTACACTTTGTTGATCAAGTTTCTTCTACTATGTTCTCTGTCAGAGAAACTCTGTAAATGCCTAGTTATTATTGTGTGGATTCCTAGATTGTTATTGTTGGTAGATTCACTGCTATGGACTTGAGTTGGGATGCTTCTCTGATGAACTGATGTTGCGGGGTTAATTGTCCTAGTACTTGTCTATGAAGTACCTTGTGATCAATGGCTTTACTCAGGAATCCTTCATGATGCTGTGTAGAGCTATGGTTAATAGTGCTCAGTCTATTGTCTATGGTGATTATTGAGATGATCTATAGAAGAATGATTCCTATTTGTTTATAGGAAAATGATTTAACTTATTGGTTTCTGAGGTCTTGCATATTGTGGCCTAGTGATAAGCTATGTTGACCCCTGCTATTCTTTCTAAATAAATAGAACAAATGATTCCTAAAATCTTTTAGGAAAATAATTATTTGTGATTAAGAAGATACGCTTGAGATGTTGTGCTTGAGCTTGTACTCAAGCCAGTATGAACTGGTTAGGTGCAGAGGTGCTACCCTCTGGGGATGTGCCCCCTGTAACCTAATAGCTGTGATTTATTGCTATCTAGTTAATACTAGATCCCCATGTCAGTGATGCTGGTCTGAGACCCTTTTGTGCAAGAACATATGTTCTAAACTTGATGTCTATTATCTGATGTGACCAACATGTCCAACTTAACATGCACTTGCATGAGAATAGATGTGTTAAAATGGATAATGAATGGATCTAAAAGTTTGGGATATACCCTGATGCTTGGACTTGCTGTGGTAGCTTGTCCTTCTTATTCCTGTGATTGATCTTCTCCTGGAATTATTGTATTGGCTTGATCTTGTGGCTCCAAGCTTCAACTTGACCTTTCTATCCACCCAACTACCTCCTCCGTCAAGTAACCATCTTATCGTTGATCTACTGGAGGATTCTATGGTGAAAAGTGGGTTTACCTGGTGGTGTGTTTGCAAGAACCAGTGGTGTTCTTGTGTATACTGATAATAGACTAAGGTTAGTTTGTGAAGCAAGTAGCAAAGCTTGCTTTGCTATGTGCCGACTGTGATTTAAACTTCTCCTCACTCTCTCTGCTGCTGACAGCTCAATGCATGCATTTAGGTGTGTGAGATGCTTCACTGTTGGCTTTGGCTTTGGATGAGATCAAGTGAATTTGGTTTAACTGCCCCATATTTTTACCATTTTCTGTCTTGGTGATGTCATCGGATTGATGACAAGTACGCCATGAGGAGGTCCTCTAGGCATGTGGAAGAGAGGGGCGTGAGACGTACGGTGTTCCAGGACGGTAAGCACACAAGTTTACCCAGGTTCGAATCCATCGGCTTTGGATGGATCTTACTCCTGCTAGCAATCCAGTAATACGGCAGAGCCAGAATATGGGTTACAAGGGTTTTGCATGTGCTATTTGAGATTGTAGACTATTGTGGGGTGCCCTAAAGGCTGGTCCCTAGGACAGCATAGATATCCAGCCTAGGGTTTACAGGAGAGACCTATCCAGCTATGACTAAGAGTCGGTTGCAGAGTACATCTTGAACTACAAGTAACACTACATGCCTATGTCGGTAAGTCTTCTGGGACTTCTCGTAGATGGACTGGACTCTGTCTCTTCTCCCTGACTGATCCACCCATGAAGCAAAGCTCTAACCCTAAGTGGGCCACCCTGGTCAGTGAGGCACAATGAGGATACCTAGAAAGTATATCGCTAATAGCATCCCTCGGAAGCCTCCAAGATCCAGAGTCGGATTTGATCATCGTCTAGCTTGATCCATCTTCGGCTAGTAGAATCTTGAAGGGTTCCTGAAACTTCAAAAGAAAGGATATGATCCGAATCTCAAAGCGAGTCGGACCTATGAGTACATTATTCGAGTTTACAGCCTGAAATTCAAACTTAAGCCGAAACTTAGTCTCTAACGCAACCTGACATCAGTCAAGGTCAAGTCACGTCACTGACAGACATTCCTGTCAGCACGACCGTTGGTGGGTCCACCTTTTGCGGAACCGAGGCATCGTTTTAATGCATGCACGGAGATAGAGGAGGCGTAATCCTCGCGAGGAGGTTACCCATCTCCTTCCACGACATGTGGCACGGTTACTATTTATCTTGCATGAATCTTGGCACAGGAAAAGGATATAAGGGGCCAAGATCTCTCCTTTCCTCTTCACCAGCACAAGTGCTTTCTCCTTCCTCTCGACGCTTCCTACGAAAGAGCTCTTCTACCTCCCCCAAATCCCACAGCGCCACCCATCCTAGGTCACTAATGCCCAGAAAATGGATGAGGCCTCATCTTCTACCATGGTGGCGACAACAGCGACGGCTCCTATGGAGGAGAAGGTGAAGTTTCGCGGGGTCTGGATCCCCTACATCCTCGATGATGTCAAGCTCCGCATTGTTGAGAAGGAAGGTCTCCTCCACGCCGGCGACTGGCGGAGCGGCTTCGGACAAACCATCCCCACCCCCAACACCGACGAGCGAGTGCACTTCGACACCCACCTCGACAGAGGTTTGAGCTTTCCTCCCTCATACTTCTTCTCTGAGGTCATAGATCATTACGGAGGGAAACTCCACCATATCCCCCCAAAATATCTTTTAGAAATGAGCGCTTATGCCTCTTTGTGTGAGGGGTATCTCGGTATTAGGCCGAGTCTTATTATTTTCCGGTATTACTTTCATACCCGGAGAAATTCCATCACCGCCGGTAATCCTTACATTACCGGAACTCTTAGCTTTTAATTTAGGAGAGAGAGATATCCTAGGATTAAGGCTAGCGAGTCGATGAAACATTGGCCGTCCATGTTCTTTTATCATAAGGATAGACCGGCTCCCGGTAAAGCAACTGCTTTGCCGGTTTTCGTTGATGGCTCCGCCACGCCCCAAGAGTCCTAGGACGAAGATGCTCCGGATCTCACTGATGATCTTCTTCTTCCAAAGAGGCGGATCGAATATCTAATGAAGCACAAGGGTCTGAAAGGATTTGACTTGATCCACTGCTGGCTAGCGCGCCGGATCCAGCCTCTCCAACACCATGGTGATCATCTCATGCATTCAATCACCAAGAGTAAGATGGACTCTCTTCAGATCTGCTCCATTACTTACTCGGACAAGGACTATGAGTCCCAGATCAAATGGTTGATTAGAGAGCGATCAAGAGGAAGATGTCGGAGCTGTCCTTGGGGATGCATACGGCTGACGATTCTGTGACACTAGTAAATTTTCCAGCAATCACTCGAATTGTGTGTTCATCCATACATTGTTGTGTCTTTTTGCAATACTGAGATATTTCTTATTTTCAGCTTGGTGACCTCCCCAAGTCGGAGCTTGCTCCTCTCGAGCGATATCCTCCTAAGTTATCTCAGGATGATGGAGAATTGATTCCACTGCCGGAGGCGCTTACCCGAAAGCGTAAGACTTCGACAATGTCTATTGGAACAAAGGAAGTGCCCACTGTGAAGAGGTAACTTTCCTCACAAGGTCTCTATGTTTTATTTCTCATTCTTTCTGAAGTGTAACGGTCTTTGTTCTATTACCTCCTCAAAGCTAAACAACTCACCAGGGGCAAGGGGAAAGGATGCTCGTCAAAGCCCCTACGCCAGTCAAAGTTAAATTTGACTTCTCCTGCCGCAGCGCCTTCGACTCCTCCCCACAGCCTTCTACAACATCGGAGATTACTGCATCCATGTCCGTTGCGGAAGATCCAGCTCAACAATCTGAGCTAGTGATCCTCCGCTCGCAGACTGACGTCACCATGGGTGACTCGGTACTTGATAAGGATGAACCCGTATAGGGTAATGATCCCTCGGTAGAGGTTTTTGCCGATAACCTTCTCAACAATCCGGGTATCGCCAAACTTGGCATTACTCGAAAAACTGCAGAAGAGATCCAGAGGTTGGCTCAGCAATTCCTGGAGAGCCAAAACATCACCACCGAGGAAGAGGCTCAAGAAGCAGAAGATGTAAAACTCTCTGAGCTTCTTGATCAAGTTCATCTTCACGATGACAAGATGAAGGCCGGTGTGGCTCCACCACCACCAGTGATCCCTCTGACTCTCGCCGAGAAGGTTTCTTCTGAGGTGCACACGAGTCTAAGCAGGCTAACCCATGAACATTATGTAAGTCGGATTTTGACTTTCTCTTTTACTTTATTTCATATCATATCCTTTAGCCCCCAAGCATGAAGGTGGATAGACAATCCGGATTTATGCTTTCATAGGATGCCAAAGAATGAACTAGTATAGCCCCCAAGGCTCGTGCTGATATTAGTTAAAATATTAGCCCGAGTCTTTAGTAGACTTCTGACTCTGGGTATTATTCTGACTTACAGAAAGTTAATGCTTATAACCAGGAATTATAGAAGAATATTTGCAAGAAGCGAAGAGAGATCAGAGCTCTACGTCTTGAAAATGCTCAATTGAAGATGTCAAAGGATGAGGCTGAAGGTAATCATTTCAGTCCTTAACCTTGCTATTTTTGCTTTCATAGTCTAATTTCTTATTCAACTGTTGTGTTTTGCTTACATCACTTGTAAAACAATCATGTGCAATGATTGAAGAGGCCAAGAACTTTAAGACCCTGGAGGTGGAGAATGCTGACTTGAGGTGAGAACTGAATAAGCTTAAGGAAGATCACAAGTGCAACATTGCTAGCATTCTCGAATCCTCCTCCATGGCCACCAAAGAATGTGATCAAAAGATCACGGTCCAGGATAAGAAAATCTCGGATCTCAATGATGAGTTATTCAGCAAGAAGGACATCACTCAAGCTCTCCGGGATGAACTCAGAGTCTTCGAGCGGAGAAGACCAAAGTTGATGATTCCATCTTCGGTAATTTTCCCACCTCTGACTTTTAGTTCTTTCCGATTCCTAAGAATCCAGATATATTTATGACTTTTCTTTTTGTATATGCAACTCCTTTGAACTTACTAGATTCTTCTTCCACCGAGTCTCGCACCAGCCGGCTTATAGAAGTCGGTGATTTGCTTCACGATTTCTACCAGTCTTTGGAGAATATTGGCAAAGTTCTCAAAGTTCCGAACATGAAGAGAATGTCCGCCTTTGAGGTGCGAGATAAGGCAAAGGAGATGCCCCAACTTATCCAAGATTGAAACATGTCCTATGCATGGACCGCAACACAAAATTCCCTTACCATGGTTATGAGGCACCATGGAAGCATGGAGATCTGGCAAGTAACCAGGGGTTATTCAACTGTGGATGAAGACGGGCATGAGCAAGACATCAAGGCCATCATGGACACCTGCGCCGATTATGGATTTCATGTAGTTGATCTGACCAGCTACGATACTCATTTCTTCACTCGCGTGGAAACACCTCCTCCGCCTGCTAAAGAAACAACCGAAGTTTCTGATGACGAATAAACCATATCGGATTTGAATGTCTCGGAAATATATCAAGGCGAAGGTGATGTCTCCAGTGAACCGGCAGATCCTACCTCTCCTCCTGCATTGTAGAGCATCAAGAAAAACAATGTGTTATTCTGAAACAATCGGGTTGTAATAAGTAGTATAACATTTTCGCTAGTGCTAAGATTTGATGTTTCTATTTAGCACTTTTAGCTTTATTTTGTCGTGCCTGAAATTTTTACATAAGAACTTTTTGTTTTGTCCATACTTATCGCTTATCTCGCTTTCCACCTCGTCCCTTTCGTGAGCCGGCCAACCTTCCACATGGAAACTCTGCCGAGCAACGAAGCTCAATTGCTAAACCAGTTTAAACTCGGAAATAGAGCCGGCTTCTAATACCAACAATTCACTACTCGGAAAATGCCCGCATCCGGCAATCAGATAAAGAACCCAAGTATAGACTAGAAAATTTAGATTTATACCCGAAGGTAGCATTTTTAGAATTGGAAATCTTAACCAGAACAAACATGAGCATAAAGTACTTTCAAGTATTCTGGAATTTTCGACTGTGACATGATCATTCGGAAATAAGATGGTAATATAAATCTTCTCAGAAAAAATTGAGGCAACCAATACTTTATTTCTCATTGAACATGTACACATATATTATTACAAAGAAAGAAATTTTAAGAATAAAAGGGACGTAGCTAAGCAATATTCCACGGTATGTCTAATTCTTCTGGGTCTATACTGCCTCCAGCTCTCTTTCTCTTCTTAGTAGCAGGTCTTTCTTTGACTAGCCACATATCAGCTAGATAGTAAGAACCATTGTGCAATACTCGGCTAACTAAAAAGGGCCCCTCTTATACTGGGGAAAGTTTGTGCTGTCTTTTCTGTACAAGCCGGAGAACCAAATTGCCCTTATTGAAAGACCTGTTTCTGACTCTCTGGCTATGATACTTGTGTAACTTATGTTGATAGGTTGTTGATCTCATCTTAGCAACGGCGCAAACTTCTTCAATTAAATCGAGATCATTTTTTCGAGAAATTCCGGCATCCTCTTCGATATATGCAGCAACTTGGGGAGAAGTATGAATCAAATCACTAGGAAGAACTGCTTATTCACCATAGACCAAGAAGAAAGGTGTGTATCCGGTTGACCTGTTCGGAGTTGTTCTCAAGCTCCATATTATAGACGGTAATTCATCTACCCAATCCCCCGCAACACGACGAAGTGGTGCTTCGATTCTTGGTTTGAGGCCTTGTAGGATTAAACCATTTGCTCTTTCAACTTGTCCATTAGCTTGTGGATGTGCGACTGACACAATGTCAAGCCGAATATTTTGTTCGTCACGGAATTCGGCAAGCTCTCCCATAGAAAAATTGATCCCATTGTCCGTGATAATACTATGCGGATAACCGTATAACATCTTCAACAAATCTTTTGGTTGTTGCTCCATCACAACTTGTGATGGGTTTAGCCTCAATCTATGTTGTGAATTTATCCACCATCACTAAGAAGTGAGTGAATCCACTTGGAGCCCGTTTATACGGTCCTACCATGTCAAGCCCCCAGACCACGAAGGGCCATGTTATAAGTATTGTTCATAGTTGATCAGCCGAAACATGAGCTTGTTTGGCGTACTTTTGGTAGCCTTTGCACGTCTTGACCAGCCGTTCGGCATCTGACTTGGCTGTAAGATAGAAAAATCCGTGTCTAAAAGCTTTTTCCACTAAAGATTTGGATGTAGCATGATGACCTCATTCACCTTCGTGAATTTTCCTTAGGATTTCCACTCCTTCTTCTGGAGATACACAGTGCCGAAAGGCCCTAGATACACTCTGCTTATAGAGCCCACCACTTATTATTGTATAGGTTTTTGCTCGTCGGACGATCTACCGGCTCAGAACCTCGTCTGTCGGTAATTTTCCGTCTACTAAGTAATCAAGGCAGGGTTGAGTCTAGCTGGGAATCACAGCTAGAAATGCTACTAAAGTTGAGTCGGATTTGGTCGGATATTCCTCATCAACTCCTTTTATAGAGGGAACTTTGAGGTGCTCCAAAAAAGCGCCATCCAGGACCTTTTTACGTACAGAGCCTATCCGAGATAGTGCATCTGCTTCCTCATTTTCTTTTCGAGGGATGTGTTGAACTTCAAACCCTTCGAATGATTTAGCTAGTTCATCCATGACAACTCTATATGCTGCCATGTGCTTATTTGCATTACAAATATCTGACACTTGTTGAGCAACTAGATCTGAATCTCCATAACACGTTAATCATCGTATGCCGATATCCTTAGCAATCCGTGTTCCATGCAGCAGTGCTTCATATTCGGCAATGTTGTTTGTTGCCGTGAAGTAGACCTGCAACACATTGAAAAGTTTATCTCCTTGGGGTGATTTGAGCACCATGCCAGCCCCTGAGCACTTTAGACCCGTCAAAATGCAAGGTCCGGTATTCTGACTCTAGGAGGGTCATATTTTCCATTGTCTTTGTCCAATCAGCGACAAAGTCAGCGAGTATTTGGAATTTGATTGCTGTACTAGGTTTGTACTCAATGTCGAAAGCTGAAAGCTCTATACCCCATTTTGCGACACGTCCTGTAGCATCGTTGTTGTTGATTATATATATCATGAGAGCTGTGCTCACCACGGTAATTGGATATTCCTGAAAGTAATGTCGTAGCTTCCAGGATGCGAAGAACACACCGTAAGCCAGCTTTTGATAGTGCGGATACCGCTATTTTGATTCAGTTAGGTCTTTGCTCAAGTAGTAAGTCGAACGCTGCACCAGGTGTTCCTGTTTTTCCTCTGGTGTTTCCACCACCATAACGACACTAGCGACTCTGTTTGTCGCAGCGAGGTAGAGCAACATCGGTTCGCGAGGTTCCGGGGTTGCAAGGATAGGAGCGGACAAGAGTACTGCTTTCAGGTCTTTTAGTGTAGCTTCAGCTTCATCAGTCCAAACAAACTTTTTGGTCTTTTTTAGGAGCTTGTAGAGTGGTGCGGCTCTTTCACCGAGCCGGCTTACAAACCGACTGACTACAGCAATGCAACCAGTTAGTCATTGAACGTCTTTCAGGCGAGTCGGCCTAGAAATATTGAGTATGGCCTTAATTTTGTCCCGGTTCACCTCTATGCCTCTTCGAGACACGATGAAACCTAACAATTTTCCGGCTGGTATTCCAAAGAAGAATTTCTTTGGGTTAAGCATTGAGTAGCGAACATTTCCTCCAAGTCGGAAATTAAGGTTTCCTTCTTTTTGGACATCACAGCTATGGCGTCCACATATGCATGTACATTGCGTCCGATTTGATCATGGAGGCAATGCTGCGTAGTGCGTTGCTATGTAGCTCCAGTGTTCTTGAGCCCAAAGGGCATCATAACGAAACAAAAGGTTCCAAAGGGGGTTATGAATGAAGTTTTGACCTTGTCTGATTCCTTCATCCGAATTTGGTGATAACCGAAATATGTGTCGAGAAAACATAGGAGTTCCAAGCCTGCCATAGAATCGATATCTTGATCAATTCTAGGCAGAGCGAACGGATCTTTGGGACAAGCCTTGTTCAAGGAGGTATAATCAACACACATATTTAAATTAGTGGTGTCCTCTTCTATGTGTAGATGACCTCTTCTATGAATCCGGAGTGTAGATGACCATTACATGATTAGCTGACCACTCAGTGTAGATGACCTCTTCTATGAATCCGGCTAACTCAAGCCAGGCTAGTTCCTTAGCTATTGCCTTTTGCTTTTCATCATTGAAACATCATATGGACTATTTAACGGGTTTAGCGTTTGGGTGTACATTTAGAGAGTGGTCGGCAAGTTCCCTAGGTACTCCGGTCATGTCAGATGGCTTCCATGCAAAGATAACTTGATTTGCTTGGAGGAACTCGACGAGTGTGCTTTCCTATGTGCTATCTAAACCTACACCTATCTAGGTCACCTTGGAGGGGTCATCGTCCTTCAAGTACGTCGTCTTTGTCTCTCCCGATGCCTTAAAATCCGGAGTTGGCTTTGTAACCTCCTTCTTTGTCGTGGCATCCCAGACGGGTTGATGGTCTTCTTGAGCTCCTGGTATTCCTAGGCGTGCAGCATGGCTTCAGAAAAGGCGGAAATTTTAACCTCGCACTCTCGCGCTTTCTTCGGGTCTCCCCTGATGGTGATCACGCCGTTGGGACCTGCAATTTTCATCATATTAGAAATGTAACACATACGAGCCATGAAAGCCCAATAGGCTGGCCGTCCGAATACAACATGGTATGCGCTCTTGAATGGGACCACTTCGAAGGAAAGTGCTTTCGTCCAGTAGTTCTTTGGAGTTCCAAAGGTAACATCCAAAGTGATCTCTCCTAGGGAATTTGCTTGTCTTCCTAGGACAACTCCGCGAAAGATCACAGAACTATGATTCAGCTGAGTTTCTGAGATCCTCATCCGACGCAGCATTTCGACATAGAGAATGTTGATGATGTTGCCACCGTCCATGAGAGTCTTGGAGAAACCATAGCCGTTAATAAGTGGATTGACGACTAAGGCGTATTTTACTCGCCTGTGTAACTTAGGCGGTTAATCAGCACGGTCAAAGGTGATTGTCACTTCCGACCAGTCCAAGAATTGAGGGACAGCCGATACAGTTGCATTGAGCTCATGGAAGACTGCTTTCTTGACCTTAGCTGGTTGAGACTCAAGGAAAGTGACATAAGTGTCTTTCTTCGTTGGGAAGTTCTTCTTTCAATCCGACTTGGGATTTGAAGGCTCTGCTTCCTCCATGTCGAAATCTTCCTTGGTCTCTTTTTTCTTTTTCGGGATTCTTCTTTCCCTTCTTCTCCTTAGCCCTGTAGCCAGCGGAATCGTCTTTCTTGATGTCATCATTGAAACGACACTCAACATCCCAGTGGCATCTAAGTGATGCACACACGGATTGTTGGCAATGTCAGCCTATGAGTAGGTTTTGCTAGGTTGCTGGTCTCCTCTACCCTGGACTCTTGACGTCCCACGACCGCGTCCATAGCCGCCTCCATGCCCTCCTCCTCCTCCAGACCCAAAAGTAGCAGTGACAACCGCTATTTCTGCATTGGGTTATTCTTCCGAGGTATTCTTGTGCTTCTGAGATTGTTGCTTAGGTTGTTTTGCCGACTATGGTACAATTAGGACGTTCATTAGTCCTTCCGCGTCATCGTCGACATCTGCATATTTTTTGTCGTTTCTATCATCTCTCCCAGATCAGTGACCTTGTCGCACTTCAAGCGGTGACGCAGTAAACCAATTGGGAGTCTTGCAATGAAAGCTTCAATCACAGTTTGATCATTTACTCCTTCATAGGAGTTCTTGGTGTTGATCCATCATCCGAGATAATCTCGGCAAGTTTCTCCGGCTTTCTGGGTGCAACGTTGTAGGTCTTTGACAGTACAGGGCCTCCGATATGTGCCTTCGAAATTCCGAAAGAACACACTTTGCATGTCATACCAGTTGTGAATGGTGTTCTCCAAAAGTTCATTGAGCCAACATTATGCCGTCTTCCTCAGCATAAGCGGGAGATACCGGGTCGTGACCAAGCTATTTACGCCTTTGGCGATGCAGCAAGCCTGGAAAAAAATCCTGGAGCCAAGTGTTTGGTCGGGCCACACCGTCGTAGGCTTGGATGTGTCTAGAGATAGCAAATCCTTCCAGGAAATGTGTTTGTCAAATTCGTGGTTCGAAGTATTTTGGACCCACATATATATCACCGTTCTCGTAGCGCCGCGCCTCTATGTTAGAGTTGATCCGGTGTCTCGCGTTACTTGGTGACAGGGAATACCGTCTTGGTTGTTCGCTACGGCTGCGGTGCCTTGGAGCCGGACTTCTGCTTCTACCCCCACCTCCTCTGCCATGACGCTCTCCTTGGCCTCCTCGAGAGCCGGTATGATGGCTACTTGGTGGAGAGGGTGGTGTAGGTGGATTATTTCCGGCTGAGTGTCGGCCTCCATCCGGAGCATCATTATTCTAGTTCCGGGGAGGGTCTTAATTACGACGAGCCCCCTGCCAGCTTGACTCGGCATGGTGTCCCTTGTTTCCCCCATTGTGATGAGGTTCAGATGGACGGCTTGTATGTCTAGGAGGTGGCATCCTTTGACGGTCCTCCTCCCGATGTTTCACTTTTTCGTCTTCCCTGCAATTGTTCGACTCTCGCCGGGGAGGGTGTCTAAGAACCAATGCCGCTACTGCGCCTCGCTCTGTGGCTAGAGAAACATTGCTCCAGTCATGTGCGGTTCTGTGCTGTTGCCCAGAAGATCCGGTTCTTGAATATTTGTCTTCTTGATGGTCAGGATGGTGATGTTGTTCCGGGTTTTTGTCAATGGATGTAAATGACTGGGAACCCGAAAGTATGACTGGGCTTGTCGATACCGCAAAAACATTCCATGTTCCAAAACAGTACAGGTGCTCCACGCGCAATCTTAAATAAAGCAGTAAAGCATGGCATAAGTACAAGATAGTAATAAAGCCCAAACTAATTGTGGCCCCGAGAAATAAAGTGTGAATCAATATCAGGTGAAGGGGGATCCATAGAGTCCCCCGTATATGGATACTGTGAATAGTCAAGGAATGGGTATCAAGTACTTGGGGCCTATGGGACACAAGTGAGCATGGAAGAACCAAATAACATCTATTACTCACTGATGCCTCTTCATTAGTTATATCTATTCCTAGCATTTTAATTATAAAGTTGAGATTAAAGTCATGATCATCTCCATGATTAAGCGTGTGCCAGCCTCCCAACAACGGTGGAACAACAATGACGTGAAGCAGCAGCTGAGCAAGCAACGACTACTTGCAAGGCCAACTGTCTATCCATCAACATGCAATAGGATGTGTCCAAGCCAATATAGAGGCTGCAAGGGATATAAATGGTACGAAACTAAAGCATCACAACATACATAGCAATAGATCAACAGGAGGAAGTAAAGACTATAAATGCAAAATAGGTAGAAAGGGGGAGAATGCTCTCCTAAAAACACTGCCGAAGATACATTGTCTGAAGAACTGGTTGATACTCGCATCAACTCAACAGCCTAATCCGTGAAGAAGCAAAGAACAAAAAGAAACACCGGATGCACTATTTAATACTACGTAGAAGATCAGGCATGATGCATCACATGGCAAATGTGTGATGCAATTAGGCAATATTAGGTGGAACCGGGATCCCGACAATTAACTAGATGGTTCATGTTGTTTAGATACCACGCATTTCAAATGTTATCTTAACAAGGAAAAATATAGCATCGGTTCGCCACACAAATTTAAATGGAGACAAAATAAGATTAGAATAGCCCGCATATAGTCTCCACATTTATTTATTAGGTAAGTCTGACAATATACCCCCAAACAAATGAATATGTGTGCGAGCATGAGCAATTTAATATGAAACAAGTGATAATGTCATATTATAATAATAGGGTCTCGAATAGTGGTCACACATCTCGGATCGATGAACTTGGGTTCCGAGGGTGTCGGGTTCGGTTTCGGCGGGATTGGTCTTCAGGGTCTCAGCCATCGGATCCATGTCGACTCCCTTGAGCCTCGACATCTTCGGGTTCAAGATCAGGGTCCCCGATTTCATGAAGGGGATCTTGTTGCTTGGTGTCAGTGTAGGAGTTCTAGAGGTCTTGCAGCTCTGATTGTCGATGCCAGACTTGGGTGCGACACCATTGGTCTTCTGGTGGTACCGTTCTTGGCATGGTCCCTCAGCTCATCTTCCAATTCCAACTCGACGGTCGATGGTGGCTTGAATATCGATGATGGTGCGATGTGGGGTCTCGAACATGGTCTGGAACGAACAACACATCGCATATGGATACTGAGGCAAACACTGCCATGCGAACCGCAAGGATACATGGCCTATAGGAGAAACGTGGCAGGGCTCGAGAGGTAGAGGTGGGACGTCTCAGGCAGTGGCATCGGGACCCGCTGGCGGCCCGATGACGCGGGAGAGCACGGGCAACGCGGTGCGCAGTAGTTCTACAGTGGTTCGACGGTGGTCTTATAGAGGCCTAGGCGGAGGGCGGTGCTCGAGGAGGCGGGACGCGGCCGTGTAGACTGACGGAGGTGGTAGCGCACCAGCGGGGCAGTGGTGGCCATGGTAGAGGCGTGCGTCTGGCAGCAAAGAGGAAGGCGAGGCCGGGCTCTAGGGCAATGCCGGGGCCGGCGATGTGGTCCTGCAGAGGAGTGGGGCAACATCTTGATCAGGGCGGCAGGGAGCATGCGGGATCAAGCAGGGCAGAGACCGCCGGATCGAGCGTGCGCAGGACAGAAAGGCGGGACTATCTCTGGTGACGAAGGCGGTGGTTGCTAGCGATGTCGAGCGACAAGGGAGGCATGGCGGTGACCAGAGGCGATGCTAGGTGAACCTGTAGAGGGCAGCGAGCTCAAAGGGCTTGTAGGGAGGCGCGGGGTCGAGCTCGGCCAGGACGGCGGGGAGGGCCCTGGGTAGAGACAAGCACGGAAGGCTCTCCGATAATGGCGGCTGGTGGTGTTACATGCCAAGGAGGGCGGCGGTGCTTCTCACGGGGAAGCCTGCGGCGATGGAGCTACGGCTTCACGCACGGAAGGGAGAGAGGAATGTGGTGGGGCCGGGTAGAGATGCCAAGGCGCGGGGCGTGGAGTTCGTTACATCATGGTAGGTGGGCGAGAGCGAGAGGGTTAGGGATGGGGCACGCGTGCGGAGCGGGGTGGGGCCACGGGATACGCGCTGGGGCATGTCGGCGGGGCATTTTGCGAGTAGGGCATTGCATGTGTGCATGCTATGCGATGTGGGCAGGAACGAGTTAGGTGTGAGTTGTGGGCTGGGTCGGTGTGGCTATGGGGCACTACGAGTGTGGGTCTAGGGTGTGGTTAGGTGGAGCTCTGATCGGGTTAGGTTTAGGTCCAGGCGGGGTAGGTTAGCATTTTGGTTGTGGGGTGGTAGGCTGGCTGCCTTTCCTAATAAAAACGTTTTACTTATATTTATTTTTTATGTTTTGTTTGGAAATCATTTCAAATAGTTTTTAGACAAGACAACATAGTTAGAGAGACTAGAGTTTCGGTTTGAAAGGGAAGGCAGTAATGTGGAAAATGAAATAGGGTTTTAGCGAAAAAGTTTTTAGGCAAAGATATGCATGATGTCATGATGATTCTTAAATACAATGTGGCATGATGACATGAGCATGCGATCATGATGATGCACAAAAATAAAAACAACAAGCGAATTTTTAGTAGTGGTTTTACCCGGGGTGCTACAATTTGACACCACTAATAATGGATATCGCCCTCGAGATCCACCTCATGGTACCGGGGAGAAGGCTGATGATCGGTTTGTTCTCGCTTCGTGTAGATCCTTGCAACACCTCTAACAAGATTATTGCTCCATCTTGAAATCGACGACACCACCAACAAGGGATTGTTGCTCACGTTCATCGAGAGAACACTCTGGAGAACATAGGACGAAGGTAAAGGCATCAAAAGATAAAGCCACCTCTAACTTCTATGGAAGGAGTAAAATCGCATTGATTCACCATTCAACGTACAAAAGCGAATGATCAGAGTAGTGGTATGGTAGCCACTCCATCCTCCACTCAAAGCATTAATCTATAGATGAACAAAAGAATCATGCAATCAACTCTCAGAATTTAGACTGAATATCTTTACAAGCGATGTTCGGAAACAAAGGAGTGATGCAGGCTCTTCATCGGATCTAACGCAGATGATGTCGTCATGTTGGAAACCACCGGAAGATGCAAAAGAAATTGTATGAAAATACACAATGATTAGGTTTTGCGATGATTCCATTGGCATGAACAACACATGCTCAACGTATACTCCAACTTCACCAAGGCTCATCCTTCTCATATGCTCTTAAACAATGTGGATATCTGTCAAGGGGCACATACAAATAAGGAGTTCAAGGACAAAAAGATTGGAGGAAGGGTGCAACAAACGAGATGTAGATTTGATGATTGTACAACCATCGTTATAAAAAGAAGGAAACGAAACCCTGAAGGTACGACAAATATCCAACAACGAGAAATCCTGGACTCGAAGAAAAGATAAGAGTAGATTCAAAACACACAAAGGTAAGAGGAGAATAACATAGGGGTATGGAGTAAAAATAGACCTACTCGGATTTATCCAGCCGATTTTGCAAAATAGTTTTGATACTCTACTTCGTTTGTTAGCTAGGTTATACTACAGGCTATACCAGTGGGGTATCACAACTGCTGAGCTCTGATACCACTTTGTAACACCCTAGAATCGACCCTATGTAGATTTCAGTGATTCCCGCCAAACCCGCATAGAAATGACTCAAAGATGCCCACCAGGCGGTTGTGTATGGGTGGAAAACGAAGTAATACCATTACAGAATAGTCCACAAGGGAACCCACAGAAACATATATATACAACACGACTCCATGAGTAAAGAATACAGATATACAGTACAAAGATCCAAATCACCTTAAAAACTATACAACATCCGAGTACGGGTAAGATGCAAATTGGTCTAAGAGCCCTGAAGAATAACCAATGGAGTCCATAACCCTGCCCAGGCCAAGCCAGAAGGGTAACCCTGCTAACGACGTCGATCTCAAACCTGCTAAAACAAAAGGGGTGCCAACAAAGGGCAAAGTAAAAAAAGAGCGGTCAGTACTGAGGCTAGTACATGGCGAGACTAGAATTCGGCGGCCCTCGCCTACCTATGTATGGTGGGCTGAAGCGGCAGCGAAGCATGCACTAAACAACCTATAGAGACTCGATTCAACTGTCAGCTATTAGAGAGGGATAAGAAAGACCTATTCGCATCCAACCTAATAGTAACACCAAAACATACCCATCATGTTATTCCCCCCTCGAGACCAAACGAGGAAGTCAAACCGAGGAACTCACACAGTTGGCAGTTTTATTCATTCCATTATAGTTGCAGCACTTACTAGTCAGATATAGATAGCATGATTCATCCTGATATCATAAGCAGTGGGCAGTTTTAGTTAACCATTCTGTTTTAGTTGTAATACTTACTAGCCAGGTACAATTAGCATGAGACATCCCAAATCCATCAGTTTTTGGCACTTTTATTTACTCATTCCGTTATAGTTAAACTGATTACTAGACATGCCAAAGTCAACTTTATAACACTACTTTAGTTATGGTTGTCTATGATCAATATACTGTGCTCCAAGTCGTCCATAACCGCGGACACGGCTTTCAGAAAGTTTTACCCTGCAGGGGTGGAAAAATAGCAACACACACCCAATCAACCTCAGGAAGAACCAAATAAAAAGCAATGAGTCCTCACGACAATGCATTCACATGATTCATAAATTATTTCAGGTGGCCATCCCACTAAGATACTCGCAATGAAGTTGGCCGGCTCCGAGACAGACCCAGGGTTTGTGTCAATGACTATAAATGACTAGGAACCCAAAAGTGTGATTAGGCTTGTCGATACCGTGAAAACATTCCATGTTCCAAAACAGTACATGTGCTCCATGTGCAATCATAAATAAAGCAGTAAAGCATGGCATAAGTACATGATAGTAATAAATCCCCAAACTAATTGTGGCCCCAAGAAATAAAGTGTGAATCAAGCTCAGGCGAAGGAGGATCCATAGAGTCTCTCGTATGTGGATAGTGTGAATAGTCAAGGAACAGGTATCAAGTACTCGGGGCCTACGGGACACAAGTGAGCGTGGAAGAACTAAATAATATCTATTGCCCACCGATGCCTCTGCATTAGTTATATCTATTCCCAGCATTCTACTTATCAAGTTGAGATTAAAGTCATGATCATCTCCACCATTAAGCATGTGCTAGCCTCCCAACAATGGTGGAACAACTACGACGCAAAGCAGCGCCTGAGCAAGCAACGACGACTCGCAAGGCCAATTGTCTATCAATCAACAGGCAATAGGATGTGTCCAAGGCAATATAGAGGCTGCAAGGGATATAAATGGTATGAAACTAAAATCACAACACAGATAACAATAGATCAATAGGAGGAAGTAAAGACTATAAATGCAAAATAGGTAGAAAGGGGGAGAATGCTCGCCTAGAAACACTGCCGAAGATACATTATCCAAAGAACTAGTCGATACTCGCATCAACTCAACGGCCTAATCCGTGAAGAAACAAAGAACTAAAAGAAACACCGGATGCACTATTTAATACTAGCAGAAGATCGGGCATGATGCATGTATGATGCATGACATGGCAAAGGTGCGATGCAATTAGGCAATATTAGGTGGAACCGGGGTCCCCACAATTAATTAGATGGTTCATGTTGTTTAGATACCCCGCATTTTAAATGTTGTCTTAACGTTTCATGTTATTTAGATACCATGCATTTTAAATGTTGTCTTAACAAGGCAAAATATAGCATCTGTTCGTCACACAAATTTAAATGGAGACAAAATAAGACTAGAATAGCCCGCAGATTGTCTCCATTTGTATTTATTAGGTGAGTCTGACAATATACCCCCAAACAAATGAATATGTGTGTGAGCATTAGCAATTTATTATGAACAAGTGATAATGTCATATTATAAAAATAGGGTCTCAGATAGGGGTCACACATCTCGGATCGATGAACTTGGGTTCCGAGGGTGTCGGGTTCAGTCTCGGCGAGATCGTTCTTCAGGGTCTCACCCATTGGATCCATGTCAACACCCTTGGACCTCAGCGTCTTCGAGTTCGGGATCAGGGTCCCCAAGTCCATGAAGGAGATCTTGTCGCTCGGTGTCTGTGAAGGAGTTCTCGAGGTCTTCTGGCTCTGATTGTCGATGCCGGACTTGGGTGCGGCACCATTGGTCATCTGGTGGTACCGTTCTCGGCACGGTCCCTCGGCTCATCTTCTGATTCCAACTCGACGGTTGGTGGTTGCTCGAATATCGATGACGGTGCGCTGCGGGGTCTTGAACATGGTCTTGGAACGAAGAACACATCGCAGATGGATACTAAGGCAAACATTGCCACGCGAATGTCAAGGATACGTGGTATGTAGGAGAAACGTGGAAGGGCAAGGGAGGCAAAGGCGGGACGTCTCAGGAAGCGGAGTCGGGACCCGCCGGTGGTGCGACGAGGCGGCAAAGCATGGGCAGGGTGGCACGCAGCCATTCTGTAGTGGTTTGATGGCAGGCTCGCAGAGGCCAGGGCAAAGGACGATGCTCGAGGAGGCGGGCCACGGTGGTGCAGACCGATGGAGGTGGCGCCGCACTAGCGGGGCAGTGGTGGCCATGGTGGAGGCGTGCATCTGGTGGCAAAGAGGAAGGCGAGGCCGGGCTCTAGGGCAGTGCCGATGCTAGTTGCACGGTCCTGCAGAGGAGCGGGGCGGTAGCTTGTGCAGGGCGATAGGGAGCTCGCGAGATCGAGCAGGGCAGAGGGCACTGGGTCGAGCACACACAGGATGGAGAGGCGGGACCGGCTCTAGTATAGAAGACAACGGCTGCTAGCAAGCTCGGGCGACGAGGGAGGCGCAACAGCGACCAGAGGCGGTGTTGGGTGACCCTGTGGAGGGCGGCGACCTTGAAGGGCTCGCGGGGAGGCGGTGGTCGAGCTCGTCCAGGACGATAGGGAGGGCCCTTTCCGGAGACGAGCACGGCGGGCTCTCCAGCGACATCGGCTGGTGGTGATGCGGGCCGAGGAGGGCGGCGGTGCTTCTCACAGGGAGGAGGACGCCCGAGAATGGCGGAGCTCGGCAGGGGTTGTAGAGCACCGGAGAGGAGGTGGCTCGAGCAGGGAAGCCGACGGCGGTGGAGCTCTACGAGACGGGGGAAAGTGCGAGCGGTGGTTTCGTGCACAGAAGGGAGAGAGGAACATGGTGGGGCCGGGCAGAGATCCCGAGGTGCGGGGCATGGAGTTTGTCGCATCGCGGTAGGTGGGCGAGAGCGAGTGGGTTGGGGACGGGGCACACGTGTGGAGCGAGGTGGGGCCAGGGGTACGCGCTGGGGCCTATCAGCAAGGTGTTTCACGAGTAGGGCATTGCATGTGTGCGTGTTGTGAGATGTGGGGTGGAACATGTCAGGTGTGAGCTGTGGGCTGGGTCGGTGTGGCTGCGGGGCACTACGGGTGTGGGTCTAGGGTGTGGTCAGGTGGAGCTCTGGTCGGGTTAGGTTTAGGTCCAGGCGGGGTAGGTTAGGGTTTTGGTTGTGGGGTGGTAGGCTAGCTGGCTGGCTTTTGGGACTGGCCAGCTGCATCCCCTAATAAAAACATTTTATTTTTTATTTATTCTGTTTTTTTGGGAAATCTTTTCAAATAGTTTTTAGACAAGACAAAATAGTTAGAGAGACTAGGGTTTTGGTTTGAAAAAAGGAGGGTAGTAATGTGGAAAATGAAATAGGGTTTTAGCGAAAATGTTTTTAGGCAAAGATATGCATCATGTCATGACGATGCTCAAATGCAATATGGCATGATGACATGAGCATGCAATCATGACGATGCACAAAAATGAAAACAACAAACAAATTTTTTGTAATGGTTTTACCTGGGGTGCTACGTTATTATCTTACTCCTTGTTTATGATAAATTTTTATTTTGCATGCTATAATTGTATTAATTGGAAACGTTAATACATGTGTTTTTTAATAAACAAATAAAGGGATCCTAGTTATGCATCTCTTATAAACTAGCTCATTGATTAACAAGATGATCAAGGTTTCGTGATCATGGACATTTGATGTTGTTAATAACGAGGTCACAACATTGGTGGAATGATGTGATGAACATTCATCCAAAGTATACCAATACGATGAAAGTCATTGTGTTTAAATTGCTATAACATCATACGAAGTAATTCTAGTCCTTAGACGATGAGATCATGTCACTAGAAGAGTAACTTGATAACATCAAACATCACACCGCAGGGTGACAATAATGGTGGGTTCAGATACTCCGAAGGTGTTATTTTGAGGCTCATGGTTCAAGAGTGGGATTTGTCCATCCCGATGTTGCATAGATATACTCTGGGTCCTCTCGGTGATATCACATTGAGATAGCTTGCAAGCAAGTGATGTGCTTACAAGAATTTTATATCACGGGAACGAGAAAAGAGTGCATCTCGATAACAAGATCAAACTAGGTATGTAGATATCGATGATCGAATCTCCGACATGTAATATATCGTTAGACAAGGGGATTTAGTTATGATGTTGAAGGTTCACATGATCACTAGAGTCATCGTTGGATGCATGGGAGTCAGTACAAATCTCTAGGGCCCACTACTGATTATTGATCAGAGAAGGGTCTCGGTCATGTCTGCATTATTTGTGAACCATAGGGTGACACACTTATGGGATACTTACACCATTTCGAGCAAATATGTTTCAGATAAAGATTTAAGAAAACGCTGGAATCATTTCGATGGAAATTGGAATTGTTTCGAGTGAAATTGCAAAAACTAGTTCTGCAAGTGATATTGAAATGTTGCAGGGGTTTTATGTGAATGTTTGTTAATTAAATTAATTAACAAAATTCTGAATAAAATAAATAAAATAGTTTTATTAAATGACAGATGCATTAATTTTGGTGGAAAATTAATGCATGCGTGAGTGGAATTTTGAGTGGAGGTCTTTTATGTGAGTGGGTGCTCCACCCACATGAATGAGGAAGAGGTGGGGGCACCCACCATGGCTGCCCCCATCCTCCTATAAAAGGCACCCCTCTCACTCCATCTCACTCACACCTCCTCGTGAAGGATCTCTCTCCCCCTCTAGAAATTATTCCCCATGGTCTCGGATTAGCGAGATACATGTTCCCGATGGCTTTATCTAGAAAGGAGTTGCTGCTTCTGCTCCATCACTAGAGCGAGGACACGGAGGTTGTCAGTGTACCGGACGTGTGTGCGATCATGGATGCGCCGCTGCTTTGTAGTGCTGGACTTGCTAGTGTTGAACCTGCTGGATTTGCTGGACTTCGTCACGATCTTGAGACCGGCAAGTGTACGACTACATCATCCACGAGTTCAACTTCGTAACAATGCTTTGTCGCTCTTCAAGGGTATGTTCTCTATGGATGTATATCCACCCATTGATTGTATCTAGGTAGATAGATCTTGGTGCTTAGTTGTTCACTTCGTAGGAATTTTTTGATTCCTATGCTGCGAACCCAACAGTGGTATCAGAGCCTGATCTATGCATAGATGCTTTGCACGGGTAGAACACATATGAGTATGTGGGAGTTGATGATCATGTTATTGTATCTTCTATGTATTTTAGATATTGGTGGATGAGTGGGATGAAGCGGCCCGGGCTAACTTTACATGTCCTCGCACATGAGACCTGCTCCACGCTTGACATGCAACTACTTTTGCGTAAGTGGCTAGGGGGTGTTTGTCTCTCCTACGATAGTAAATATATGATTTAGAACGAGTTGATAATAATTTGATTATCATCGTTGTGGTTCCATGTTCGTAGGTAAGGCCGGTTCTATCTTCGAAAGCCCTAAGCCACGTAAAACTTGCAATTGATAAATTAGAGGCGTCTAGTTTAGATTGTTGCTGGGCTAGTGTCATGATATGGTAATGTTATAATTTGAAGTATAGTTGATACTCTTGGAAATTATATCATACCTAACGTGTAAGTTCCATAGACCTTGGCCTCACACATAAAGAAATGATAAAGATTATACCATGATGCAAATGATAGTGATCAAGTGCGAGACCCATATCATATCACTTTATGCATATGATGTTTTGTTTGCATCTTATATTGCTTGTTTGGCGCTTTAGTAGCATTATAAGATGATCCCTCATTCAGATATCAATATAAAAATGTGTTCTTCCTCAAGTATGCACCGTTCTATGGATTGTTGTTTCGAGACATCACGTGATGATTGAGTGAACTTGACTCTACGCTTTCATATAGTGGGTGTAAGACAGTTTTACACACGCGAGTACTAAGGTTCTTACTTGGTGAGACTAGCATGTATATACATGGCCTCGGAACACTGACCAAAAGGTTAAGCATGAGCCATATGGTAGATATGATGCCCATATAGATGCCCGCCTTTGAATCTACACTGACTCACATGATGATCGGACTTGGTGTAGTGGATTTGGTTCATGTAATCACCAAAACAACTAGAGGGATGTTGGTTTTGAGTTGGAGTTCATTTGTAATTTGGATTAGTTGAACTCAATTTATCATAAACCATTAAATCAAAGTGAATTTGCATAGTTTGATGTAGTCATTGGCATCCGTTTACTACCTTATGCTTAGTTTTAATTAAGATAATAGAACTATAGAATTTTGGATATTTACTTTAAAAAATGGTATTGTATTGTTTTCAATGTCAATTTGAAGTTTAGAAGTCATATTGCAAACTTTCAGCAAACTTTATTGACTCCATGAAGTTTAATAAGTAATATTAATCAAGAGTAAGAATTCCAATGTTAGTATCTAAAGTATCATGTTTGCCTCCATGATTCTTGATATTCAAAAGTTGTTTTAATATCGAGGTTATCTAGGAGCTGAAAGAATTATTTCAGAAACCATCATGTGTGGAAGATATTGTGATATCTGAAATAATGTTTATGGTTGCAATATGATAGAGTATAATTTAGCAAAATACATGTTCTCATATTGTATGAGATTTTGTGAAGGTTGAAGACGCTAGGCGTCCTAATCTCCCAAAAAGGTTTTGGGAACTTACATTATACTCAATATTCGCCCTTATAAGCTATAGTAGCTTGATCATGAAAGTTGTCATGATGAGGATGAATAGAATATGTAGGTAAACTATTTACTACAGTAAAAGATTACAAAAGAATGGATTTTGAAAGAACACCAATCATTTGATGATGGTGATCCACTTCAAAGTGCAAGTCCAAAGGTATTAGTATTTGACTATACACGCTTTGGACTATGTGTCATATGTATGGCGCCACTATTGATGTTGATAGATTCTTAAAAAAAGGAAATGCTAAAAGAGAATCTATAAAATATTTGGCAGAAAAGAAAAGACTGGAAATGTCCAGTTAAAGTATATAGATGATATACATGTTATGGTTGTATTCTTTGCTTGTTAAACAATGTGGTTCTTAGGTATTGGACACCAAATTGGTTGGTTTGAAATGTCATATAGAACGATGCAATTCATGAACTACAATGGCCTAAGTAACTATCAAGAGAATATGTGATGATGTTCATCGAAAACAAATAAAGTATTATTTTGTTTCTCGTTCGCATCAAAGCTTACCTTCAAGATTTGTATAAATAATTGTTATTTTGTTCCAGTATTCTGAGAACAATGGTTGTTCAAATAATTATCGTATTCCATAGAAGATGGATGAACTTTTACAAGTCTAGTTGGAGAAATCACGTCCATAAAAACTAATTAAAATATCACAAGACAAATGATTGAAAGATCACTTACGAAGTGACATCATCATTTAAATTACATTGGAAAGAAAACATGAAGAACCTCCATGTTGATGGATTTTTGGAGTCTTTGATTTTGATCAATTGACGCTTATGAGACTTTCCTTGAGATAATTGAAACTTTGTTCATATGCCAAAGAGGAACGTATGACTAACTTATTAGAAATTATGCATGTGGATGTATATAGTCCATTATGTGTAGCTAGGTGCGGTGGATCTTTCAACTTCTTATGCTTTCTCCAAAAATTTGAATGAATATATCTGTATATTTACTTAAAAAGGAAGAAGTATGAAACATTTGAAAATTGTTCAAAGATTTTCAAGATGAAGTGTAAAATCATTGTAACGAGAAAATAAATAATTTATGATTTGATCATAAAGGAATAAATTTGAGTTACATGTTTAGCAAAACACCTAAGATTTGAGGAATTGTTCCATGTATTTGTGTTTCTCGATAAACCACATGAGTATGGTATGTTAGAGAGATCAAATCAAATCTTGTTTGACATGGTAAGATCAAAGGTGTCATTTATAAAACCACCATTATGTTTTAAGGATTAAAGCTTTAGATACTGCCGCTTTTACACTGAAAAGAGAACCATCGTGATTTGTTGAAATGACAGAGTTATGGTTTGGGATAAAACCCGAGTTGTCTTTTATTAAATTTTGGTATGATATGCATAAGTAAAATTTATACAATCAAAGTCGGATAAGCGCGTCTTTGTAGGTTATCCCAAAGAATTTGTTGGGTATTCCTCCATAACACCGACGATAAAAGAGTTTGTCGCTTGGAACATGAAGTTTCTTGAGAAGGAATTTTTCATGAAAATTTAAGTGGGAGGACAATAGAACTTTGATATGGTTATTAAACCTTAGCTATATGTGCTAAGTAGCGCAGTGCCAGAAAAGTGTCCCAGAGGCAGCTAAAATTCTCATGTCTCTCGTGATTACAAAGGTTGTGATCTCAGAGACTAGAGTTCCTATTTGAACCGTATGCGTCGGGTGACAATCAAATAGTGATATTTGATAAACAAGTGTTTATTGTTTTGAAAAATGATAAACCGACTACATGCAAACAAGCGATGATGGGCCCTGACTCCATAAAATGACTAGAAGTCATAAAATCTATGATAGTATCCATACACGAGAAATCAAGTTTCTTAACTTGGAAGACCCTCCGGAAAGGCGTGAAGCCTATCGGTCGTATTTGGGTCGATAAAGAAATAGACATGGATGTTTGACATCTATGAAATAGTCGACATGTCGGAAAGGAGTTTAATACAATGTTCAAGGAGTTGACTATGAAACGATTTGATCTTTCATAGTGATATTTAGTCTTGACGGATTAATATAGCAACCACTACATATAATTTGGTATATGGTAGTTGAACAAACAAAACAAAGTTCTTCTAATAGAATGGTTACGTAGGACGTGTACATGACACGGTCTGAAGGGTTTTTTTAATTCAAAGGATGATGAAAGGGCATGCATACTTCAACGGTTGAAGCGAGCATGGCAGAGTTGGAATCTTCACGTGATGAAAATGTTAAAAGACTTTAATTTCATTGGAGACGATGAATATGCTTGCATTTGCAATAAATTAAGTGGGAGCGCTGAGACATATTTCTAATACATTATGTAGAAGACATGGTGTTGATTGGAAATAATATATCTTTTATTGGCACAGGTTAAGAATTTCATTAAAATTGTATGTCGATGAAAGACTTGGGCAAAACCGGAATATTTGGCATCAATGTCTGTATGGATAGATTGAGGTGCTAATATGGTTGTGCCAAGACGTACATATATGAGATATTGAAAGGGTTCAATATGGAAATGAAAAGAAAGGTTCTTGCTGCATAGAAAGGATTGAATTAAGATTCAAGTGTATCGACACTTGGTGAGTGAAATCACATGAATATTTTGATCAATAAATACCGTGATATGCAAATATCCAGATATGTCCTATGCTCTAAATGTTATGTGCATATACCAGAATGATTCATAAGATGATCATTGGATGATAGTAAAGATATTCTTATGAGTTCTAAAAGAACTAAGAATATATCATGTATAAGTGACAAATAGTTAAAAGTAGTTCACTGTAAAGTGTTACATTGATACTAGTTTGTCACAAGATATAAATTAAATTTATCTCAATTTAAACTATGGGTGGCACAATGTAATGGAAAGGAGGTTCCATGATGGATTTGGATGAGTTCCAAAGTTGATACATTGTGACAGATACTACAACAAAAGGCTAAGTATATGACAGCTATAGTAGTAGCAAAGGAGGTGGTTTGGTTAAGTAGTTTGTTATCAAACTAGGTGTGGTTCACAGTTTGCTAGTAATATGAAGATATATTGTGCGACAATTATATCAACATGTTTTAACACAAAAGAACTAAAGGTCTCACCAAAGGACTAAATTTATACAATGTCATCTCATTAGAGAATGAGTGATGCGTAGAGATGCAAAAACATGCAAATACACGCGGACTTAAAAATGTCAGATCCGAAGATTATGTTAACCACTAGAAAACGCGTATATACAACACCAGAAAGCCATAGGTCTTGAATGCGCAAGTTTATAGACTAGATTATTGACTCTAGTGCAAGTGGGAGACTGAAGGGAATATGCCCGAGAGGCAATAATAAAGTGGTTATTATCTTATTCCTTGTTTGTGATAAATGTTTATTTTGCATGCTATAATTGTATTAATTGGAAACGTTAATACATGTGTGTTTACTAAACAAATAAACGGTTCCTAGTTATGCCTCTCTTATAAACTAGCTCATTGATTAATAAGATGATCAAGGTTTCCTAATCATGGACATTGGATGTTGTTAATAACGAGGTCACACCATTGGTGGAATGATGTGATGAACATTCATCCAAAGTATAGCAGTACGATCAAAGTCGTTGTGTTTAAATTGCTATAACATCATACAAAGTAATCCTAGTCCTTAGACCATGAGATCATGTCAATCACTAACACTAGAAAAGTAACTTGATAACATCACACGTCACACCGTAACAAGGTGACAATAAAGGTGGGTTCAGATACTCTGAAGGTGTTATGTTGATGCTCATGGATCAAGAGTGGGATTAGTCCATCCTGATGACGGATAGATATATTCTAGGCCCTCTCGGTGATATCACATTGAGATACCTTGCAAGCAAGTGATGTGATCACTAGAATGTTATATCACGGGAACGAGAAAAGAGTGCATATCGGTAATGATAAACTAGTTATGGAGATACCAATGATTGAATCTCGGACATGTAATATATCGCGAGACAAAGGGATTTAGTTACGACGTTAAAGGTTCACACGATCACTAGAGTCATCGTTGAATGCGTGGGAGTCAGTACGGATCCCCAGGTCCCGCTGCTAATTATTGATCGGAGAAGGGTCTAGATCATGTCCGCATTATTCGCGAATTGTAGGGTGACACAAGTAAGGGATACCGACACCATTTGGAGCAAATATTTTCTAGATAAAGATTTAAGAAAGCGCTGGAATCATTTCGATGGAAACCGGTATTGTTTTGGGTGAAATTGCAGAAATTGGTTCTGCATGTGATATTGAAATGTTGTAGGGTGTTTTATGTGAGTGTCTATTAAATAAAGTAATTAAAAAAATTCTAAATAAAATAAATAAAATAGTTTTATTAAATGAGAGATACATTAATTTTGGTGGAAAGATAATGCATGTGTGAGTGGAATTTTGAGTGGAGGTCTTTTATGTGAGTGGGTGCTCCACCCACATGGATGAGGAAGAGGTGGGGGCACCCACCATTGCTGCCATGCCATGGCCTTTGGCTGCCCCCTCCTCCTATAAAAGGCACCCCTCTCATTCCATCTCACCCACACCTCCTCATGAAGGATCTCTCTCCCCCGCTAGAAATTATTCCTGATGGTCTTGGATTAGCGAGATACATGTTCCCGATGGATTTATCTGGAAAGGAGTTGCTGCTTCCCCTGCATCGCTAGAGCAAGGATGTGGAGGTTGTCAGGATACCGGACGTGTGTGCGTTCATGGATGCACCGTTGATTTGCGGTGTTGGACTTGCTGGTGTTGGACCTGCTGGACTTGCTAGACTTCATCATGATCTTGAGATCGGCAAGTGTATGACTACATCATCCACGAGTTCAACCTTGTTAACAATGCTTTGTCGCTCTTTAAGGGTATGTTCTCTATGGATGTATATCCACCCGTTGATTGTATCTAGGTAGATAGATCTTGGTGCTTAGTTGTTCACTTTCGTAGGAAATTTTTTGTTTTCTATGCTGCGAACCCAACAGTTCCCAGGTTCACATCCCCACGGTGGAGGATCTCTATGTCCTGCTATCAACCCAGTATATGAACATATATTGGATTACATGGGAGCCACCGTAGGTGGAGGAAGAGAGTATGTCTAATATGACGTACCCCGGTGGGGTGCCCCTGGTGGCTTTATATATGCAGCCAGCTAGGGTATACATGTATTTTGGTGGGCTATGTATTGGAGTCTCCATCTTGGGCCTCCAGTCGGCGAGTCATCTAGATCCAGTATGCGCCAGTCACCATATTTAGCGAGTCAATCCGCCCTAGGCTAGGCTTTAGTCCGCTTGATCTAGCTACGTCTCCACTTCGTGGGTATACCCCATTGGTATTCCCCCATCAGTAGTCCCCGAGCGCATTAGGGACTCGGCGATGACTTCAAGCCACCGAATCGGCACAGGCGTTTCTAGGGTAGAGTCGATGGCGAGCTCCTCAAACCGTGAGATAGCTAATGAAGTAGTTCATTCATCAGGGCGAGTCGTAGCGCTAGGCGAGTCGCCATTGGACAAAGTCGCCCCTTGGAGAGTTGACTAGCGCCTTGTTATCTTGTTGTCATAGAGGCTTCCTAGTCGTGGTGAAGATATCACCGTGTTGTTGTAGAAGTAGGGGCTAACGAGTAGAAGACGTGTGGAGTCTAGCAAGTCGTTGATGATGAAGTCACCAACTCAGCGCGAGCGACTTTGCGATGGGCGAGCCTCCCGAGCATGGGCGAGTCCATGAGGGCGAGTCGCTAAGTGTGGCGAGTCCGAGAGGGTGAGTCCCCAAGCATGGCGAGTCCACGATGGGCGAGTCCATGAGGGTAAGCCCGCGATGGCGAGTCCCCGAGGGTGGAGAGTCCACGAGGGCGAGTTCACGATGGCGAGTCCCCAAGCGTGGCGTGTTTGCAATGGTGAATCCCTGAGCATGGTGAGTACATGAGGTTGGAAACTCGCGGTCGTGAAGCCACACGTACACGCCGCAGAGATCACATGGGCACAATGACTTAGGAGCGATGTCGCACTCGAGGGGAAATGTTTTTGTCGATCCCCGAGAAATATGCCTAGGAGTAGTCCCCGAGGTTCGAGTTGGATTGTAGAGGCGAGTTGAGGCTCTGTAGAGATGCATACTCTGAAAATAGTAGTGGTAGTTTTCAAGCATGGCGGGCAGCGAGTCCGTGTTGGGCGAGTCCACGAGGGGGGAGTCCCCGATGAAGGGAATATGCCCGAGAGGCAATAATAAAGTGGTTATTATATTATATTCCATGTTATGGTAAATGTTTATTTCTCGTGCTATAATTTTGTTAACCGGAAACGTTAATACATGGGTGTTTAATAAACAAAGAAAAGGTTCCTAATCATGCCTCTCATTACACTAGCTTGTTGATTAACCTATGATCAAGGTTTCCTGATCATGACATTGCATGTTATTAATAACAAGGTCACAACATTGGAGGAATGATGTGATGAACATTCTCCCAAAGTATAGTAACACAATCATGCCATTATATTTATATTGCTATAACGTCATTCGAAGTAACTCTAATCCTTAAACCATGAGATCACGTCAATCACTAACTATGGAAGAGTAATTTAATGCCAACAAACATCACACTATAGCAGGGTGATTATAAACATGTCGTCAGGTACTTGGAAAGTCTTAGTTGAGGCTCATGGATCAAGAGTGGGGATTTTCCATGATGATGATGGGGATATATACTCAGGGCCCTCTCGGTGATATCACATTAACATAGCTTGCAAGCAAGTGATAAAATCACTAAGAATGTTATATCATGGGAACGAGAAAAGAGTACTACAAAAAATAATTGGTTACTGCAAAAAAGGTTCACGCGATCACTAGTTCATCGTTTGAATTAGTGGGAGTCATTATGGCTCTCTAGGTCCCACTAATGATTATTGATCAGGGAGAGTCTCGATCATGTCCACATAATTCACAGGCCCATAGGAAGATACACTTAAGGGTAGTCGACGCATTTGAGTGGATAGTGAACACCGGAGAAAATACTGGACATCGCAGGAATTGTCTTGATAAATCTGCTGGAATAGTTTTGGTGTATCAGATTAATACAAGGGATTGAATTGTTGATGTGTTCATTAAATGAAGTACTCATTAAATGAAGTGTTCATTAAATCAGTGGCATTAAATCAAGTGAATTAAAAAGGTGTTTTAATGGCATGACTCTTGATTTTGAGTGGAGATAGAATATGACAAAGTGGACATCAATTTTGTGAGTGGAGTGTCCATCCACATGAATGAGGGAAGAGGTGGCGGAACCCCTCTTGGCTGCCGGCCATGGCAAGGGGAAGCCCCCTCCCCCTATAGAAGGTTGGGTGGAGCACCTCCTCTCTCACACACTCATTCTCCCTTCTCTCATGTGCCCTTTGGTTGGCATTTTCCTCCCCTTTCTAGCCTTGTCCATTGCCATGAGAATGGTGCTTAGGCGAAACCCTGTTCAAGATATTCTCCGCCACCACCACCATATCATAGTGTTGGCGGAGTTCCCAAGGATCCCCTCCTTCCGCAGCCAAGCTGGAGCAAGGGATGGAAGTCATCGGCACACCATATGTGTGGCCGATTATGGCTGCCAAGCTGGAGCAAGGGATGGAAGTCATCGGCACACCACATGTGTGACCGATTATGAAGGCGCTGCCCCTTTGTGGTGCATAAAGTCTTCGCATCCTTGAGGACGGTTGTGTACACTCTACACCTGCCACATTTGTTTGCGGGAACGTTATCCCACTTACGGTCTTCAAGGGTGAGTCCTTCTGAAACCATTACAACTATCGCCTAGATTCAATCTTGGCAGTTGCAACCGTAGGAAATTTATTTTGTTTTCTATGAAATGAACCCCATCACCTGAGCATGGCAAGTCCGCGAGGGCGAGTTCACGATGGCGAGTCCGCGAGGGCGAGTTTGTGAGGGCGAGCCCCCAGGCGTGGTGAGCCCATGAGGCGAGTCGGTGATGGCGAGTTCCCGAGCGTGGCGTGTCCACAAGGGTGAGTCCCCGAGCGTGGCAACTTTCTCATCCGATGTTCGCAGGGATTGATTGTGCTGTTTTTGTTAGCGAGTCTCTCGTCTTGGCCCGGGAGGGCAGTCGCGTGGCGACTCCAAAGATGTCTCTCTGCTAGGCATTCTTCCTAGATAATCTGAGGCGTAGTTTGCCAGTCCTCATCCCCAGTACTTGGCCATGCGAGTCACATTGTCTAAGGGTTGAGGACAACATGATGATGTTTGTGTAGCACTAGCATTTGTCTTGGCTCGGAAGGTCAGTCGAGCAAGGTGACTCCAATGATGGCTCTCGTTAGCGTTTTTCGTGGACGATCCGAGGCTCGGTTTGCAAGTCCTTTTCTATACTACTTGTCCATTGCGAGTCGCTCTTTCAAAGGTTGACAAAGGCCTGAAGGAGTCGACGTGGTAGACATTGTGCACGCGGCGGATGGAGTCACACTATGGCGGAGTCGACGTGGATGACATTGAGTAGATGCGGCGAACCGAGGTCGCGCTATGGCGGAGTCGACATGGCGGACACGAAGTTGACACGGCAGATGGAGGTCGTGCTTTGGCGGAGTCGACGCGGCGGACGGGGGTAACGCTATGGCGGAATCGATGCGGCGGACACAGAGTCGACGCGGCAGCTGGAGGTCGCGCTTCGGTGGAGTCGACACGGTGGACATGGAGTCGACATAGAGGATGGAGGTCGCGCTATGGCAGAGTCGAAGCGGCGTACATGGAGTCGAGGTGGCGAACGGAGGTCGCACTTTGGCTGAGTCGACGCGGTGCACACGAAGTTGACGCGGCGGAGGGAGGTCGCGCTATGGCGGAGTCGACGCGGTGGACATGGCCGACAAGGCTCGCGCTACAGCAGAGTCGATGCATCGGACATAAGTCGACGCGGAGGAAGGAGGTCGCGCTATAGAGGAGTTGACGCGGTGGACACGGAGTCGACATGGAAAGCGGAGGTCGCGCTTCAGCCGAGTCTACACGGCGGACACGGAGTCGACATGGCAGAGGGAGGTCGTGCTATGGCGTAGTTAACGCGGCAGACAAGGTTGACAGGGCGGATGGAGGTCGCGCTTTGGCGGAGTTGACACGGCGGACACGGAGTCGACACGGCGGACGGAGGTAGCGCTTCGTCGGAGTTGACGCGATGGACACGGATTCGATGCGCACGACGGAGGTCGCGCTATGGCGGAGTCGACACGGAGGACACGTGGTCGACTCGGCGGATGTATAGTCGCACTTTGGCGGTGTCATGCGATGTTTAGCCGGTAGAATGGCGAGTCAATGATGGACGAGTCCCTAAGCGTGGCGAGTTCATGACGTGAGTTCGCGGCGGGCGAGTCCGTGATGGGCGAGTCCACGAGGGGAGAGTCCCCGATGGCGAGTTCGCGGCGGGTGAGTCCCCGAGCGTGGCAAGTCCGCGATAGGTGATTCCCCAATGGGCGTGGTAGGATCGTCGGATATTTTCATCCGGAGTCGATGTGGCGGAGTCATCATAGCAGACGGATTCATGCGGCGGAGTCGACCGGATTTTTGTCGGAGTCGACGCGATAGAGTCGACGCAGCGGTCGGAGTGACACGGCAGAGTCGACCCATGAAGTGGATAGGCATGGTGGAACCGGCCGCGACAGCGAGGAGGCCAGAGTCGGTGCCATTGAGATGAATGGAAATAGAGAGTTGAGCGTCTGCTTAGATGTCGACCTCTCCCTGTTCCGCGACTGCATGCTGCATCGTAATTCTCGACATATCATCTAATTCATATACTGCATCGTTTCACACACATTGCTTTTTTTATTCCAAAGTAATTATCATGCTCCAGGCTTCTACGATTTGTAATCAGATGGTTGGTGGCGTCGATCTCGTGAGATCAATTTTAATTCAGTCATTTCGAAGAAGATTCGGAGTGAACTGTATCTGGTCGAGGATGTGGATGATTGAGGCGGACGAAAGCGCCTTCTCGTCGCTACACGTGGCCACGACCGAAGCATGGCTTTCGTCTCCATGAGACCATTACTCGCTCTCTAGGCAGGGCATGCATAAAAAAACGACACGCAAATGATTAGATCTAATCTAAAATAAACAATTAATTAACACATGTGAGAGACTAGTTGGGTTTTAAATCACTGTGTACCTGTAGTCGGTACGGAGCACTAATCTCTGCCTGTATCAGAGAAATTTCTTGCATGCACGTACAACTACGAGGCCAATCCACGTCGGTGCTTGGTGCGTGGCAGCTGGCGGGCTATGGCCTGGATTATGCATCGAGCTTGCGAGCTGTGTTGTGCCAATCGGAATGAGGCAACCTCAAAAAGCCTGTGGTGTCTACATAGCTTGGATCCAATTTCTGATGTAGAATTTGAGAATCCTGCCCAGGTCATCACCTCCAAGAACCGCTAGCCTCATGGTGGACGCAACTGTCGTGGTATTGGCCATGGCAGATGCTACAGGGGTAGCTTAGAGAGTAGGGCAAAGTGACGTTGGAGAATCTAGGAGAGAGATTAGCACACGAGGTACCCAGGTTCATGTCCCCACGGTGGAGGATTGCTACGTGCTGCTATCAATCCATTATATGATCATAGATTGGATTACATAGGAGCCGTCGTAGGCGTAGGGAGAGACTATGTTTAATATGACGTACCCTGGTGGGGTGCCCTTGGTGGCTTTATATATGTAGCCAGTTAGGGTTTACAAGTGTTTTGGTGGGATACATATTGGAGTCGCCATCTTAGGGCTTCAGTCAGCGAGTCATCTGGGTGCAGTAGCGCCAGTCACCGTATTTAGCAAGTCGATCTGCCCTGGGCTAGGCTCCTATCCACTTGATCCAGCTAGCGACTCTGCTTCGTGGGTTACCCCCATTAGTATTCCCCCATCAGTTGCCCCACAGTTTGCGTGCGTGTGTAGGAACCTGGTTGGTGAGAGGTGTTCCGGCAAGACACGCCTCTGCACCCGCCGGGTGGCAGGGCCCACCGAGAGATGATCTGACGACGTGAGCCATGTAGCATGTGGTTTCTCTCAGCCATGGGACCCACCAAATGCCGATGTGGCAACATAAGCCCCTACCGACCGCATATTCTCACGGGCGCGGGACCATGAGATGCGAACATGGCACCGTAATCCCATGCTAGACGCATTTTCTCGCGTACGCGGGTTCTGTCTAGAGACGACGTGGTGTCGTAAGCCCATGTCGAACGCGGTTTCTCGCGGACGTAGGGCCCGCCGAGAGCCGACGTGGCATTGTCCTCCCATGTTGTCTAGGGTTTCTCGCGAGTGTGGGTCCCATTCAATGTCGAGATGTAAGCCTAGATGGTGGACGGCGCAGTACCACATCTCATGTACAAACATTTTGAAGGACGAGGATGCTCTTGTTCATAGCCGACCTGAAAATATAGACTCTAGATGTGCGTGGGTTCGCACGGGCACTAGCTAAGTTGTCAGTGTTATCCCTCGCTGAGGTCGTGAGGTGAGTTCTGATAACTCAGAGTTTTTAGTGAGAGAAGTCGTCAGTATAAAACGGTTCTCTTGGTTATTTGTGTACATATTGTGTTAGCTAGATCCTCTCCTCCCCGTGTACGTCCTCCTTCCCCACATTCCCGTGGTCATCCACATGCGTCGGTAAGGTGAGGACACCCGTAGCCGGCGATGTTATTGCTACGGCGGTGAGGTGGAATGATTGGCGATGTTGGGAGATGATGTTCTAGGCTAGATTGGTAGCGAGTGTTGGTGGTCGTCCTCGCATCAGCTTCCAGCTGCAGCGGTGGCCTGCAGCTGGCTGGCTAAGAGCAAGAAGGCGTCGCGCGGCCACCACTGGTGGTAATAAGGTGAGTGTGATCTCTATAGCTCTCCTCTCCGGCTATTCCTACTCTTCTCTTCTAATGATTTTCTCATGCAGGTACGAGAGTTCATCTTTACCGTCATTCCATCCATTATGATCCATCTAGCGTGTCCAAGGTATGGTTTTGCAGTTCGACCTTTCCCTTCTCCTTTTTCTCTTTTCGTCTCACACTCTTCCGCATATTTGTTTTACATAGCGACCAACAACAGGACCACTGAAGGAGCAAGAACAACGGTAGAAGATTCCTTCGGTTGCACCGCGGCATGGGTAATGTAATCTTCCTCCTGCTGTATATTTCTTTTTGTATCGGTCTCCTCTTTTTTGCTATTAATCGCTTTGTTTGGTGATGTTTGCAGTTTTCAGTTTAAGGGATGTTCAAACATCGTCAGGATTATGCGTACGTGTGCCGACAAGGGTGGACGACTTTCTTTTCTCACGGTAATATAATCCTTCTCCTGTTGTATTTTTTCCGTACTTTTTTCGTGCTTTTTTTCACGCCACTAACTCTATTTTTGGCTTATGGTCACAGATGCCCCAGCTTCAGTTACGAATGTACTGCGACGAGATGGCGAATGTCGTCACCGCGATGAGCACACAAGGATTGTAGACGTTTCATGATTCATGTCGCCAATGATCGTCTATGGCGAATGATAGAGGCTAGTGGCAAATGCTTCGCATCATGAGGAGACCGCTTCCGTTAGTGTAAAGTAGGACTGTTTTTTTTCTGTTTTCTTTTCAATATGGCATAAATGTTGCCTTATAATACTATCTTTGTACGATAGGAAAATAATAAAAGTGTCACCTTGCTTTAACGTGTTCTTTCACGTTTGATATACACCTTTGTCTTCTTCTACATTTGCATTCCTGTATTACTGTTGTGCCCCAAAAGATGATGATGACTTTGTGTTTTTACACGTGTACTGGCATTCTCAGACTATTTGGACTTTATATGAACGGATCTTTCTGTTTTCGAACGTGTCACGCTCGAGGATTGTGTCACACACTTTGCTATACGAGGCAGTTTAGACCTTTTCCATTTTTCGAAAACAGCTAATACCGCGTGGTATGTTCTTTCGAACAAGTTGGGTCATCGTCTTATTTTTCACACAAAAATAATAGACGAAGTGTAGGTAAGAATTATTCACATAGAAAGAATAGAAAACGTATAGGTAAGAACAAGTTATAGCGCTGAATATTTAGAGTATGATTAACTTTCACTTTCCGCGTTTAGAGTGTTTTAACTTATTGTACCATCTATGTGGTCGTATTTAGGAGTGGAGATGGTAACGATTGCGCGGGACAGGAGTGGGGATGCTTATGATTGCACTTCATGCACCAGCTGCAAAGAGGATATGCGACATTTTCTAGAGCTGGACGGCGGCTTAGTGTCACCACAAAGGCGTGAAGCAGCAGGAGTCGTTTTTGTAGTTTGATAGAATCGTAATCTTATTTTCATGGGTTTATGTGGATATTTTAGTGAGCGAAGGCATAAAATGTTATCGTAATACATTCTATTCATTTAAATCAATAAAATTTGTTTGTTGGTCTTTGAGCACAAAAATGAGATGCTTTTCCTGCATATGTGTCTATTGAAAAATCGGCCTAACTTCTTAGAAACTTAAAACCATTGAAACAAATTTTCTACGCTCAATTCCTACACTCTTAGTGCCTATGTAATTATGTCTACTCTTAGTGCCTAAGTGATTATGTTTGAATATCGTACTCTTGCATTTTGAATGCGTCATGCAGCGAGTTGCATAACCATTTGTGTTATGGTGTTTCCTCGAAAATGCTATCAACTTTTTTTGTCTCCGCCAAGTCTTCATATGTTTCATGACAATCTTTTTAGTTTAATCAACCAACATTTTTCTAACAGGTGCGCCCCAGGGGGCACAGAGAGTAGTCTAGTAAAGCATAAGTCATGATTATTGCTACATAAGGTGTAAGGGTAATTCTCCCTATGGTCTTGGTAACTAATGTCAATCCCTATGGTTTAATGTTTCATTAAGTTTTATATATAGGAATATTTCATAGGTCATGCTTGTAGTCCATGTGTTGAATTCGATTTTGGATGCCATGAAGATAAAGATATACTTTCAATATTGGTATCAAGGTGATCGAGTTGAAGAGAAGAATATGATATGATCAAGATCTTGAGAGTTTATTATCACTCGTTTTGTGCTCATAACTGACCAATAATGATACACACTCGGAAATATCTACTCGGAAGATTGCTAACGAAGAGGCACCGTATCAAATCAAGCCATAATTAGGATTAATAGCCAATTATGCTAGTGTTCAGAGAAGACTTGAAGACTAATATATGGGACTCCTTTAAGATGACCTCAAATGTAAAAGTGACGAACATGGAAGTTGTGTGTCTCGTTGAAACAATCTACTTTGGTTTTTGAATCAACTCGGTCCGAGTTAGTATGCAATTTGAGAGACAAAATAATATATAAAGATGAATTATTGGTGATTCAGGTTGTGGTCGCCCGACCCTAGACAATGTCTGCCCTTATCGCGAGGAAGTGCCCAAAGGTGGTCTGAAAACCGCTTAAACCAATCCATCTTCTTACGACTAGAAATAAGCAGTCAAGATCATCCCAGACAAAAAACTGCTAAACATAAATGTTCTTCATTTTTGTGAGACAAACAACTTTGATTTTGGAGACAACTTCATTAGAGAAAGTATACAGTCACCAGCAATAAAATACGACCAAATAGAACTAAAATCGTTCGATCAATGTCCGAGTTTAATACCAAAACAAGGGGAAAATACAATCAAGGTCAGGTCGGATGGAAAAGTGCCCAACATCAAAGTTATTCATGTTTTCGAGGCAAACACTTTAATTTTTAGGAGATTTTGATCTGAGTTTGTTTACTACCTCAAAAGTGATCAGAAAGGTACAGACAAGTTTTAACCGAATAATTACGCAAATTTCAGGTTTGCCTATTCGAGTTGGACCCCAACTAAGGTTTTGGACGTGAATCCAATCATCTTTCTTACACAGAAAGTCCAGCCGCTCCTTATATACATGAGGGGTGAAGGCCGAGTGAACCAACACCAATCGAACAAACAAATCTACCACTTTTCGTGTTAATCTACTTTTTATCTCTATCTCTTTGTATCTTGTTTCTCTATCTTCGTCGTTCTTCAAGATTGGAGGTTGTGAATCCACGAGGCTCTAGGGGCGGTTAGGACGACCTAGGGCAGCCCATACCTTTCGCAATGCCCTGATCCAATCCCTCCCGGGCGAGCGTGCTTTCGGGTCTTCAAAAGCGCATGTCGGACTACCTTGTGTACCGCGCTTCTGACGAGCCTCCTCGGCACGTGCTATGGCACATTGCGCTTGGCGCCAAGGGTAGACGGTGACATATTCGTATGTGAACACACCTTTTTGGCGACTCCGCTAGGGAAGAAGCTTCGAACGGTCTCTAGCTTGTTCTTGCTATGAAAAGAGCATTATCAAGAGGCTGTAGTCTACAACGGTATCATGGATCCTCAATCTTCCGACGTAGATGCATATTACTCTTATGTTGATGTTTCTAGATCTTTTGATATGTGTACTATATCGGCTAGCCCTAGTTTTTACTATATGCAAAAGCCGATGCAAAATAATCTGCATGCTTCAACTTATCTTAGTAACTTACAACATGTAAATTCGAATTCGAATTCTCATGCATCGGCAACCCCAAAAATTCATATGCCGATAACAACATGATGAATTATATTAATCCATATGAAACACTGGATTTTAGAAATTTCAACAGCATGCAACCAAGTGTTTCATCTTTATATTCATCAGCAAATAACTTGCAATTTCTAGATTCACCTTCAAACATGCTGATAGATAGGGAAATTGGACATCCTACCAAATAGTTATTTGCCTAATTAATCTCAGTCATCATATGTTACACCTTATATTAGTAATGTTTCAGGATCATATGAAACTAGAGATATTCATAATTTGGCTCCACACCTTTACAATGGTTAGAGCCGAATAAATAGAAATTCAATAGGAGCTAATGTGGTTTCATCTAGTATTGTAGCATATGGTACGTCCTTCGTACAATTGCAAAGTTTCGGCAACACGTCATTGCTGAAAGAGACAAAAAACATTCGGAAACATTCTCTTGTAGAAACAAATGAGTTGAAGGAAAAACTTGCAGCTGAGTTCAACATGCTTAATTCTCTTCACTAGGAACTAGAAGAAATGTCTCATGATCGTGATACATTATAATCTTATGGGGCATACAACAAGAAGCGTGAACAGGAACGTAAGACATACAATATTAGATTGTACCCTACACAATTGCAGAATTTCGGCAACCTATCGCCGAAAGAAGCTAAAAGTGTTGCGGGGCAAGCCAACCCAAGTTGGGTTAAGGCTAAGGGAAAATTCATGGCCAGTGCAAACAAAAGCGAGCTAAAGATACAAGTGAGTAGCAGTAATGACTTCACTAGGACAAAATTTGAGGAATTAATGAATGAACAACACCAAGGCTATGAAGTGATCAGGAGGAAGTGCCAAGAGGAATTCAACATGTTGCGACAGAACCAAGAATTAGAAATTGAATTTCTCGAGAAGAGGCGCGATGAAGAGATGGAGGCGCTCAAGAAGAAGTTTGAAGAAGAAATTAAGTTCTCTCCTCCATGTAGCAATCTCGTTGAACCCTCCGTTACCATGAGGCGAAAAGAAGAAGCTTTGTAGTGTAATGCATTTCATGAAGAAATCATCAATGATTCGTCTAGTATGGCTAATTTAGTTATTGAAAAAGCCGAATCAAAAAAACATGTGTTGAATCTACCAAATTAGAACAAGAAAGATTTGTTGATCAAGAGCATGGCAAGCTTAGAAAAACTATTGTGCTTGACTTTTCTACATGTAAGTATCTTACATGTTGCCCTATGATTTGCGTGCCAAAGAAATATGTGAACATGAACAACAACAAGATATAGCTAAACAATGTTCAGTTGATAAAGAGAATCAAAGTAAAGAGGCACAAAATCCAGAAAAGGAAGAAGATAAAGCAATGGAGAATTATCTAGAGGCCGAGCAAGATATTGTTGGGGTCATGCTACCATCATGTTCTTCCAACGTCTTCAAAGAGGTACATCTAGCAAAAAAATACTTATATTCCGATTTGGTCATAACTTTATTGTTGATGCATATATTAGAAAATTTATCATAAGCTTTGAAATACCAATTGAGAGAGGTAATTTATTTGTTAGGAATATAATTTTCACATAACATATCGGTAAACATGTTGTACTCTTTAAAGAGACCAATAGTGACAAGTTATTACAGCCAAAGCTTTCCATGTTGATTCATCTAAATTTTATATCTACATATGTAGCGTTGTTTATTTCATACTTGGCTAATATTTGGTCTCAAGTGAGACAAATGTGTTTTAATTTTTTGGTTTCAGAAACCTACAACCAAGGTTATTGTCGCTTGAGAAAGCCGATGCTAGTATAATTGTGTATTCAAAGATATCGGAAGAGAAGTGCAGAAAACAATGCATAACCGAATTGGGTGATGTAAAATCTGAACCATTTGGTTGCTCAATTGCAAAGCCGTTCTCAAAACAATCTCGGTTAGAAGATAAAACCTATACCTATAGTTGGAGAATGTGTGATCACATCTTTGATACATTTCTACATATTGATTATATTAGAATTCTTGATCACAATGTTGAGCCATCATTACAAGGACAAGTGTATTGCAAGTTGCATGATTCGTTCGAGCATAGTATAGAGAGTTGCAATATGTTTCATCAAATAGAATAATCGGTTGTTAATAAGGAACGATTGAAATTTGTTGAAACACAAATATATGACCAATCAATTTCGATTGGTCTTGATGGACACGAGTTATTGCATCGTCTACCTATAGCTGATTCATGCAATGAGGATCAGGTACACGCCAAGGATGATGAAATCAAGCCTACAAGTAATTATGTTGTTCAAGAGAGTATTGAATATATTCTTGAAGGCAGACATTCCAGTGAAGCTATAATGAACACATCAAGCACTAGGGGACAACCAGAAAATATGAATATCGATGCATGCAAAACCAATAAAGATAAAGGACGCAATAATCACAAGGGTAAGAAGTCAAAAGTAACTTTAGTGTAGCTGTTGGAAAAATATCAAAAGGGGAGTGAAGAAAAAAGTTCTTATCGGCCAAGTAATTCAAAAGCATTAAGCTCAACCCAAGGCGAAAATCTGAAGACAAGGATTGGTGTAAGGAGAGATTCAATGCAACAAGTTCATATCCTCTTTTGGGCCACCAATGCTAATGTCATGGATACCTCCCTATGCTAATTTTTATTCATATCTATCACGGGAAAGGTATGATTCACGGGCACGTTATCCATCTAATTCTAGATCATCTCATCCAAATTATGCAGCTCCAAGATCAATTGATCAGCAGTCACATGTCAAAGACCGTTTCAATAGAAAAGAATTGGTCTGGAGTTGATGGGAGAAGAAGGATGTGGTCAAAAACGTATACCAAATCAAAAAGGATGGACGCAAGTCTGCTGTTTCAGACTCAACTCCAAATAATGAAAAGCCAGCTGAGTTGATGTTGGCTACTAAGGCCAAGGAAATGAAGGGAGAAACTTTCAAAGTCCCAATTATTGAGTCCAAACAAGACAAGTTAAAAGTGCCCAAGATTAATGAAGTCATGCCATTGTGTCAAACAAAACCACAACCCAGATACGCACTCGGCTTATCAAATTTTCAAAAGAGGAAGCTATATCGGCTTAGGGCTGAGGAGATGAAGACAATAAACATGGTGTGGGTTCCCAAAGGAAACCCTCAAGGCAAGAAGGATGTACGAGGTCCTTTCATAAGAACGGAAGCAAGAGTGGAGAAGAAAAATAATAAAGCTAACAAGCAATCAGGCCAAAGAATTTGGTAACACTATCAAAAACTTTAGCCAACCCATCATCCATATTATTATACTTCACCATTAATGCCTATGACATGGAATTCATCCCCAGGTATGATTGGTTACCCACCATGGTTTTATTTTGATCCCTAGATGCATCATAATTATGTACATCATGAAAGGGTATTGCCAAATCATTATTCATTTGATTAGTTGCAATTTTGTTGCTAATCCAAGAGGCCGAATACTTGAAGTTCATAATCAGATTTATTGTTTTGTTTACTTTGGCTATACATAATGTGGTGGATGGATTATGCATGCCCATTGGGGAAAAGATATATGGGCGATATTTATTTTATCACCCTAAGATCAGTATCCAATCATGGCCGATGTGGTTTTATAACATTGTCCTTAGTGTTACTAGAAACCAAGACAAGGTATACATTCAACAGAAAATGTGCTTATGCTTATGATTTGATGATTTTGCTTATGAATCTTTGAAATCTATGAAAGGCCAAATTATTTTTAGTTTCATTTTCATGTGTTGGTGATGAGCATGATATTTATATTGATCTTGTCTCTCTAGTACCATGGAGATTGTATTTTGACTGTTAAGTTTTAAAAGCAATAGCCAAAGTGTTAGTATTGTTTATTTATCTCCTTATGGTATTATTTTATGAAGTCTCATGCCGCTTAGAATATCTTGCACAAAGAATCATGACAAATATGCAGCTTTGCTATTCGTGCTAGAACTTTTTATTCCTATAGGTGCTACACATATTGAGGCTTCTAGTGATTCATTGGTAATAGTTCAAAGATGTCCATGCTTTACCAAAGTTTCGATGAATCACTTGTTATTTATCTTGATACATGTCTAGATGTAAATTTCATATTGGATTGATTTATCATTGCTCATATGTCTAGACATAAAGACTAGATAGCAAATGAATTGGCTCAACAAACATCCGTCTACCATGTTATTCATGATATATTTCATATTCCACAAGAGTCGATGCTTTGTTTTGCCAACATAGGTAAGGTCATATTGGACACCACCACTTCGGTCACTAATGAAAGAACTAGTGCAGGTGAAGATGAAGAATAGAGGAATCCCATTGTTTATTACATGAAACTCTGAACTAAAGGGTGAACATGACAGTTTGGGTGCTCTTCAAATACTCTTTAATAGGTAATGATCTTGATTGCCGAATAGTTGGTGATATTCTTATTGAGCACTTGGATGAAGACTAGGCGAGGATCATTATTGGAGTTGTTCATGAAGACATTCATTGTATACATCAATCGTCAAGATAAAAGTGGTTGTTCCTGAAGACAAACATTTATAGAAGTTATACCCAAGTGGCAACAAGCCTAGACATAAAATGGTCGATATAAATTTATCGCCTTTAGCACATATGGATGATATAGAGTTATCATCCCAAGACAACCAGTGGCCAATGAAGTATTAACATCGTCCTTAGACTAAAAGTAGAGCAAGTTATTTTCTTACATGCAAGCTCTGCTCGAAAATAGAGGGGCATGTGTTAGCACTCATTTGGGCTCATAGCTAACCAATCATGATACACACTCCAAAAGGTCTACTCGGAAAATTATTAATCATCATCAAAGAGGCACCATATCAAATCAATCAATGATCAGGATTAATAACCGACTATGCTAGTGTTTAGAGAAGACTTGGAGACTGATATATGAAGGCTTCCACTATGACTCCTTTAAGATGACCTCAAATGAAAAAGTGTCGAACATGAAAGTTGTGTGTCTCATCGAAATGAGAAACTTTGGTTTTTGAATCATTTCGATCTGAGTTAGTATGCAATTTAAGAGCCAAAATACTATAGAAAGATGAATTATTAGTGATTGGGGATGTGGTCGCCCGACCCTAGACAATGTCTGCCCTTAGGCGTGAGGAAGTGGCCGAAGATGGTCCGAAAACCTCTAAAACCGATCCATCTGCTTACAACAAGAAATAAGCTGTCAGGCTCATCTCAGATCGAAAATTTCTAAACATGAAAGTTCTTCGTTTTTGCAAGATGGCCAACTTTAGTTTTGGTGACATATTCATTGGATCAAGTATACGGTCTCCAGCATTAAAACACCACCGAAAAGAACTAAAATCCATGTTTGATAGGTAAACAAGGGGAAAAGACCGTCAAAATCAGATAGTATAGAAAAGTGGCCAACATCAAAGTTATTCGTGTTTTCGAGGCGAACAACTTTTAGTTTTACGAGATTTTGATCCGAACTTGTTTACTACCACAAGAGTGATCGGAAAGGTATAAACAAGTTTTTAACCAAATAGTTACACAAATTTGAAGTTTGCATGTTAGATTTGGACCCCAACTAAGGTTTTGTACATGAATCCAACCGTCTTTCTTGCACAGAAAGTCCAGCCACACCTTATATACATAAGGGGTCAAGGCCGATTGAACCAACACCAATCGAACAAACAAATCTATCACTTACTTTTTATTTCTATCCCTGTGTATCTTGCTTCTTGGTCTTCGTCATTCTTCAAGATTAGAGGCTGCGAATCCACAAGGATCTAGGGACAGACAGGCCGAACATGTCACTGTGTACCCTCGACGCCAAGCGGAATGCGAACACCTTTGATTTTGGAGACATATTCATTGGAGCAAGCATACGGTCTCCAGCATTAAAATACGACCGAACAGAACTGAAATCGTTCGGTCAAAATTCGAGTTTGATACGAAAACAAGGGTAAAAGGCCATCAAGATCAGATTGGATGGAAAGGTCACCAACACCAAAGTTATTCGTGTTTTCAAGGTGAACCACTTTTATTTTTACGAGATTTTAATTCAAGCTCGTTTACTATCTCCAAAGTGATCTAAAAGGTATAGATAGTTTTTGACCGAACACTTACGCCAAGTTCGGGTTTGTCTATTCGAGTTGGACCCCAACTAGGGTTTTGGACATGCATCCAACCCAATTCCGTGCATGGAAAGTCCAGCCTCTCCTTATATACATGAGGTGCAAAGGCCAATTGAACCAACACCAATCAAACAAAAAATCTACCACGTTTTCGTATTCATCTACTTTTTATCTCTATCCTTTTGTATCTTGCTTCTCGTTCTTCATCATCCTTCAAGATTGGAGGCTTCGAATCCACGAGGCTCTAGGGGCGGTCGGGCCGAACACGTCACCGTATATCCTCGGTGTCAAGCGTGATGCGAACTACTTTGACTTTGGAGACATCTTCATTGGAGCAAGTATATGTTCTCCAGCATTAAAATACGACCGAACAGAACTAAAATTATTCCGTCAAAATCCGAGTTTGATAAGAAAACAAGGATAAAAGACCATCAAGATCAGATCAGATGGAAAAGATGCCAAGATCAAAGTTATTCATGTTTTCGAGGAGAGCAACTTTTCTTTTTACGAGATTTTGATCCGAGCTTGTTTACTACCTCAAAAGTGATCGTAAAGGTACAGATCTGTTTTCGAACGAACAGTTAAGAAAATTTCAGGTTTGCATGTTGAGTTGGACCCCAACTAAGGTTTTGGACGTGAATTCAATCATCTTTCTTGCACGAAAAGTCCAGCCGCTCCTTATATACATGAGGGTGAAGGCCGATTGAACAAACACTAATCAAACAAATAAATTTACCATTTTTTCATGTTCATCTACTTTTTATCTCTATCCCTTTATAGCTTGCTTCTCGTTCTTCGTCGTTTTTTAAGATTTGAGGCTGCAAATCCACGAGGATTTAGGTGCGGCCAGGCCGGACACGTCACCGTGTATCCTCGATGTCAAGCGCGATGCGAAAAACATTGATTTTTGGAGACATCTTCATTGGAGCAAGTATATGGTCTCCAACATTAAAATATGACTGAAAGAACTAAAATCATTCGGTCAAAATCCGAGTTTGATATGAAAACAATGGGAAAAGACCATCAAGATCAGATCGGATGGAAAAGTCACCAACAACAAAGTTATTCGTGTTTTTGAGGCGAACAACTTTGTGTTTAATAAGATTTTAAAATGAGCTTGTTTACTACGTCAAAAGTTATCGGAAAGGTACAACCAAGTTTTTGACAGAACAATTACGCAAATTTTGGGTTTGCCTGTTCGGGTTTTGGACATGAATCCAACCATCTTTCTTGCACGAAAAGTCTAGCCGCTCTTTATATACATGAGGTGTGAAGGATGATTGAACCAACACCAGTCTAACAAATAAATCTACCACTTTTTGTGTTCATCTACTTTTTATCTCTATCCCTTTATATCTTGCTTCTCGTCCTTCGTCGTTCTTCAACATTGGAGATTGTGAATCCACAAGTCTCTAGGGGCGATCAGGCCGAACACGTCACCATGTATGCTCGGTGCCAAGAGTGATGCAAAAAACTTTGATTTTGGAGACATCTTCATTGGAGCAAGTATACGATCTCCAACATTAAAATACAACCGAACATAACTAAAATTCTTCGGTCATCGAGTTTGATATGAAACAAGGGGGAAATCCCATCAAGATTAGATCGGATGGAAAAGTGGCCAACATCAAAGTTATTTGTGTTTCTTAGGCGAACAACTTTTCTTTCTAAGAGATTTTGATCCGATCTTGTTTACTACCTCAAAAGTGACCGGAAAGGTATAGATCCATTTTTGACCGAATAGTTACGCAAATTTCACGTTTGCATGTTCGAATTGGACCCCAACTAGGGTTTTGGACGTGAATCCAACCCTCTTTATTGCATGAAAAGTCCAGCCGCTCCTTATATACATGAGGTGTGAAGACCGATTGAACCAACACAAATCGAACAAACAAATCTACCACCTTTTCGGGTTCATCTACTGTTTATCTATATCCCTTTGTATCTTGCTTCTCGTTCTTCGTCATTCTTCAAGATTGGAGGTTGTGAATCCACGAGGCTCTAGAGGTGGTCAGGCTAACCTAGGGCAGCCCATAGCCGCCGTGACTCCCTAACGGGGTCCCTCCCGGGCGAGCTGGGTTCTGGGTCTTCAAAAGTGCCCGCCGGACTGTCTTGCGTACCGCGCTTCCGGAAAGCCTCTCTTGGCGTGTAATGTCGTGCATCACACTTGGCACTGAGGGTACACGGTGACGTGTTCGTGTGCGAACAGAGTTTGATCTAAATAGAAGAATTCAAGTTATGGCTCTAAGTTGGTGTCATGATAGCCTCATTAGTTAAGTTATGGTTGACTAAGATTAGAGCATGTAATCAAATGAATAGTTCTTTATGTACCTCAAGATATTGAGATATAGCATCATAAGGTACATGGTTGACCAATACAAAGACCGAAGAGTGAATTTAAGTTGGTCAACATATGAAGCATAAAGAATGTGCCACATGGATCTTGTGGTATGGTAAGCCTTGTCAATTATGGTTCGTGAACTAACCCATTATATATGTGCCTTTGCATTTTCTATATGGGGTAGGTATCTTTCCATGGGAATGCTTCAAAGTGAATATTTCATATAACCCATGAGAGGATTACATCAAGTGGTGATGGTTATCAAGGTTGAGAAGTGCAAGTTCAATATAAGCATCTCAAGAAGATCATATGGTTGAAACTTGTTGTCCATATTGGTGATAATGGACATGTGAATATGTGCCTTAATGAAAATATCCCATAGTTGTGTACGGAGAGAAAATTATGAGTCTTCACGAAGCAATAATGATCAAGTGAAGCATTCTGGCTTAGATGGACTTGAAGCATTGTCATCAAGTTCAAGCGGTTTGCGCAAGGAAAAGGTCTTGCCATGTTAGGTTTTACTTTTACTGGTCTCAAAGTGTTTGTTGGGAGACTGGGTTATAGGATAGATAGCCGTACTATCTAGAGGGGCTTTCAGTTAGGTAACTTGATCACAACACCTAAGGGAGCTCAATTTTGCATGCTTTCCATCTCCCTATTTTTTTTGCTTATTAGTGTTTCTCTATGTGAGGTTCTTGAGCTTGTTACTAGATCTTTAACAAGCCCAAGTGCATCGAAAACAGAATTCATATGCATCTTCTATTGCGTTTTTGAATTTAGAGGTTTTACCAGTTCTCCTTTAGGGAGGTTTCATACCACTACCCTTTTGGTATTTTACATTTTGGCTTTTCTTGGGTTTTATAACCACTAGTAGATATATCTTTTTTCTTAGCTTTTCAAAAAGCCTAAGTTTGCTAAAATCTAAGTTCGGGCGTAAAAGTGATCATCGTTTTCAGCTGCCCTGTTTTGGTTTTGGCAGGGGCCAAAAATTCTGGCCCCGGTCTGGTGGACCGGTTTCCCGTTGGAAATATGTTCAGTATAGTGTTTTGGTAAACTAGAATTGTTCTGGCCCCAAGTCCGGCGAGACTGGTTTGCCAACCGGAAATTGTCTGTACTACTTGTTTTGACCCCAACGGTCATCCCCCTTGGAGGGGTATAAAAGGGGGGTTTTACCCAAAGTTCTATGGTTCTTAAGCACGAAATAGACCACCATTATTGACCCCTTTGAGCTTGTTTCCTATCCCTTACCTTCTATGATTCTTGCATCTTTTTGAGAACTTTGGAAGAGGAGATCTAGATCTATAATCCCCACTAATAAATTCCTCCTCTAACTGAGGGGAACCCATTAGATCTAGATCTTGTAGTCTTTTGTTGATTTTCACCATTATTCTTCCTCTCTAATTCCTACTTAGCACTTGTTTCTTTGGTGGGATTTGAGAGTGAAGGATTTGAGCACCCTTGGTGTGCTTGCTTTTTATTCTTGCATAAGTGTTGAGCTATCCATTACGATTTGTTTGAGTGAGAGACCGTGAACTTGTTACTCTTGGATGGTGACCTCCTAGTTGGCTTGGCGGTTGGTGTTGTGGTTACCTCATCATGGAAGATTGTGAAGAGGCCCGGGCTTTCCCCTTGGTGGGATTTGTGAAGTTGTTGTGAAGATTTCTATCTCTAGAGTGGAGGAAAATCAAGCCATAAGGAAAGTGGTTATTCCCTCCCCGAGATAGCCTTGGAGATAAGGTGCCCTCCGTGTCTTGGGGAAATCTTTTGTGGGACCTCACACCTCTCCAAATGTGACGTACATTAATTGTAAGGGAACACGGGAATGCATCTTTGCCTCTTCGTGCCTCGGTTATCTGTATACATGAGTTTACTTTCCTTGTGATAGCCATCGAGCTTGAAGTACTTATATATTGTTCTATCCTGCTTAGCTTATCTTTTTGTTGGTGCACTTAGTTGAGCCTAATGTATTTAGGTTTTATGCTTGTCAAATAAACATTAGTTTAATTAAGCATCTATCAAGACAAAACCATAATAGTTTTGAAATTGCTTATTCACCCTCCTCTAGGCAACATCGATATCCTTTCACAAGGTTAAATGATTCATTCTTTAAAGAAAAACAATAATCAAATGAGCTATAAAGTGATATCTCTTATGTACTTACATCTATGTTTAACAATATGTTAACTTGTATAATAGCAAATCAAAGTGCTATGTACCATTAAGCATATAAAAACAAAGGGATTTCTATTTCCATGCCCTCGGTTCTTTAGTTGTACTCACTTTTCCCCAGCCACTTAACTTTTTCTCACTTTTGCCCATCTCCTTCTACGAAGCTCTCACACGGTCTAAATCTCGATGTCCGCCAGCCTTGCCGTTACGTGCTGACAAGTGGGGCCGCGTTCAGTCGGGTCCCGTAGTGGACCCTCACCGTTACGTGCTGACAAGTGGGGCTGCATTCTGTCGCATCCCATAGTGGACTCTTCCAGTTACATGCTGACAAGTGGGGCCGTGTTCAGTCGGTTCCCATAGTGTATGCCTCTCTCCACTTATCCAGATCAGTATGGGACCCACACCTTATCTACGTGAGCGTCAGACCCATAGCTTACCTAGGTTGGCCTTGCAAGATGGGACCTCGAGCCAGCCCCATGTCTGTGTCGTTGCCTCCCCTTTCTTCTTCTTCTCAAGCGATGGCGGCCCTTCTTCGGCAAAAGTGGCCCTTTGTTTATCTTGACTTTGGCCTCCCATTAATCCTGGCCGAAGTATGGTTTCGTCCCATTGGCCTGTATGAAGGATGACAATGGCAACCGTATGCTTGTTGTGGAAAATCAATAGGTGCACCTCGGGAGCTCAATTGGGCGCGCGCTTGCTATGGAGAATGCGGGTCGCGAGCCATTACAATGATTTAATTGGTTTATCGAGTTAATGTCTCTGCTGCAATCAAGTGAATCTATGAGGTGAAAGTCAAACTTTGAGATCTAGGGAGATGGATGTATAAGAAATAAGAGAATGATACAACTCTTGAACACTTTAAAATTAAAATAATTATACAACTCTTAATGTAAAAGAGTGTTTATAATTGACACAACTCTTGAACACTTTCAAATTACAATTTGAACATGATAATGTTGTCCTAGGAAAATCTTGAGAGTTTACCATTTTTAGAGCGTGACAAGTGAACCCTAAACTAAAATCTTTATGCCTCGTGCATATACGAAAATTATACACCTTCGGACACTATGAAATCGCACTTAGGACATGATAATGCTGTGCTAAGAAAATCTTGAGAGTTTATCATTTTCATGGAGTGAAATATTATGCATAAACTTGGATATATGAAAATTATATACCTTTGATCACTGTGAAATCGCACTTAATACGTGATAATGAAGTGCTAACAAAATCTTGAGAGATTATCATTTTCATATAGTGAAATATAATGCATAAACTTGCATATACGAAAATTTTATACATATTTGAACTCTTTGAAATTGCACTTAGGACATGATAATGTTGTGCTGATAAAATCCTGATCATTTATCATTTTCATGGAGTGAAATATAATGCATAAACTTGCATATACGAAAATTATAAACCTTTGAACACTATGAAATCACACTTAATACGTGATAATGATGTGCTAATTTTTTTGAGAGATTATCATTTTCTCCCCTTTTTTATAGAATGGAATGTAATGCATAAACTTGCATATACGGAAATTATACACATTTGAACTCTTTGAAATCATACTTAATACATGATAATATTGTGCTAAGAAAATCTTGAGATGTTATCATTTACATATAGTGGAATGTAATGCACAAACTTGCATATATGAAAATTATATGCCTTTGAACACTTTCCCTTTAAATTATATTCAAAATCATTTGTTTATGGAGTTAAAGTACCGATGGCAAACTCGTTATTTTGCATGGATAGAGGGATGCCCCCGGCAGATATAGGGGTTATCATGTCCACTAGATCATAGAGGATCAACGGTTGGTGGGAACGATCCGTGTGACAACTATCTGAACCAATCAGAGCATAGCAGCCAAGATGAGCACAGGTGTGAGAGTTTGTGACTAAGAGAGAGGGGAAAACTGAATAGAACTTAAAAACCAAGGGCAAAACTAAGTAGAACTTAAAAATCAAGGGAAAAACTGACAAACTGATTCAAATAGAAAATAGAAAGAGATTTAAAAATGGAAAATGTGTACTTTATACAATAAAATACATCTTGGCATACATCAAACTATTTGCAATTCAAATATAGATCGGTTTGACAATTATTGCCTCATTCAGACAAACTATGTTTTGGGAGGGATTTTTTGGGAAGAGGCTTGAGTAGAAAGCCATGAACCTTCATAGATAGTAGGTGATTTAGGTTAAAACTTGATTTCTATACATTTCTTATGGTGGCAGGTCACATAATAAGACTCCCTAGGTAGATGCCACTATGTTTTGATCTTTTTGAATTTTTTGTGCATAAAATGACTCAATTAGCTAGCCATTCATTGACTCTTTGTTGACCAGCCACCCGAGGGTAAAACTGAGTATATTGCACAAAATAGTGTTAGTACTGGAGGACAAAACTGAGTACAACCAAACCACCAGTGTTACACTCGAGGGTATAACTGAGCACAACTAAGTGACCAGGGTTAGGCACGAGGGGAAAAGTGACGCATGGTACACATGTCGTGGTCGACGGGGCGGTAACGGACACGTGTGACCGTGTGAGGTGCAGTAGCATACGCAGTTATGTGGTGCACGGTGGTGCAACAAAACATCCCTTCCCTTCACATTTATAGAGGCCTCCTCACTCTCACTCATCACTGACTTGCTCACTCACACAACGGTCTCCACTATCCCATCACCTTCTACAAACCCCCAAGAAAACCCCAACCACGCCAGCGATGGAGAAGAATGGCACGGTGGCCATCATCGCCTCCAAGGCCGCCGGCGAGGAGGCCCCCGTCCCCGTACAGGCCCCCCTCGAGGCATCGAAGGCAGCCGTCATCGATGTCCAGACCCCCATCCTCGCTTCCACCATAGCCACCAGTGAGGAGGCCCCCGCCGGTCTTGGGCAGATCCCGCTCGGCTAGGACCCCTATGAGGAGGATTATGATACATTGCAAATGTATCTATAATTTTTTATGTTCCATGCTTGGTTTTATCTACTTTCTTGTGTTTTGTTCCAACTTTGGAGTACTTTTCATATGATTTCTTGGACTAACCTATTAACAAGACGCCACAGTGCCAGTTGCCTGTTTTCTGCTGTTTTTGGTTCCAGGAAAGTCAGAAAATGAATATTCTCAGAATTGGACGGGACAAAAGCCAAAGTTCCTATTTTACAGAAAGACTCACGGAGCCAGAATACGAGACGGAGGAGGGCCAGGGCTTGGCCACACCCCCAGGCGCGGGTCACCCCAGGCCGCGCCAGGGCATGGTGTGGTGGCCCCTGGCACCCCCTCGGTCTCCCCTCTCGCCTATAAGAGCCTCCCGATACTAAAACCCTAGATCGTCAATCAGAAATCCACGAAAAGTTCCGCTGCGCCGCCGCCACCGAAGCGGAGATTCGAGGGACAGAAAGTCTCTGTTTCAGCACCCTGCCGGGACAGGGAAGTGCCCCCGGAGCCATCTCCATCGATCTTCATCACCGTTGCTGATTCCCATGATGAGGAGGGAGTAGTTCTTCCTCGAGGCTAAGGGTTCTACCAGTAGCTATGTGTTCATCTCTCTATCTATGCATGATCTTGTTGTGGTCATGAGCTTTGTAATCAATTAGATCTACCTTGCTACTCAAGTGCTTTAATGAATCTCTGCTCTCCCCATGTGTGTGAAAGTGACAGCGTGCTCACCATGGTGGCACTTAGGCTAGAGATTACAAATACTTGTTATGAGTTATATTTGGAGTTGGATGTCTTTATGAAATTGTGGTGTTTGTTGGACTCATCTAGTGCTCAAGGTGACAGTGTGGGGTTTTCTAGATGGAAAAGGCTTACTTTGAGGAGTGTTGTTATAGCCCTACCAACGATTAGAGTGTTCAACCCGAGAGTAGTTAAGAGTAGTATCATAAAGAGAAGATATATTTATGAGAGAGTGTTCACTAGTGAAAGTATGATCCCTAGGCCTTGTTTCTTAGCACTGAAACACCGTTTTCTACTACATCTGTTACATGTTTGCTTGTTTCCATCTTTATTTCAGTTTGCATTTAGTCTTTTCCACGCCATCAAGCTATTTTCTATCACCGTTACCACTTATAAATATCCATACCACTTGTATTTCACTATCTCTTCGTCGAACTAGTGCACCTATACACCTGACAAGTGTATTGGGTGTGCTGGGGACACAAGAGACTTCTTGTATCTTGATTGCAGGGTTGCTTGAGAGGGGATACCTTTGACCACTTCCTCCCTGAGTTCGATAAACCTTGGGTGATCCACTTAAGGGAAAACTTGTTGCTGTTCTACAAACCTCTGCACTTGGAGGCCCAACAACTGTCTACAAGAATAGAAGTGCGTAGACATCAAGCTATTTTCTGGCGCCGTTGCCGGGGAGGTAAGGTAAAAGGTATTCACACCGGAGGATTAAAGAAGAAGAACCTCCCACGGCAAACGCCTATTTTCTGGTGTGAGTACTCGAAGTTATTTCCTTTAGATTTTCTAATTTTGCCTTTTTGTTTCTTGTTTTCACTAGTTAGGCTTAATGGGAAACAACAACAAAATTAGAGAGCTTTATAGTATTTATCTTGAGTTAGGACATGAAGTGTTTGAAGAGAAAATTAAAAAACATATGGAACTTTATTTGCATGCTAATAGCAATGTTGTTAGTATGAATTCTTTGAACACCCTTATTGCTAATGCTATGGAAAAGTCTAAGCTTGGGGAAGCTAGTTTTGATGAGCATGATATTTTTAGTCCCCCAAGCACGGAAGATAGTTATTCTATTGCTTATGATGATACCAAACCTCCAATATATGATGATTACAATGATGAGTATGATATTTTCAGTCCACCTACTATTGAGGAGGAAATTAATTATGATTACAATATGCCTCCTATATTTGATGATTATGGTGATGAGAATGATAGCTATTTTGTTGAATTTGCTCCCACTACAATTAATAAGAATGACTATGTTTATGTGGGGAGTATTAATTCTTTTATGCATGTGTCTCATGATAAGAATGTTTTATGTGATAGTTATATTGTTAATTTTATTCATGATGCTACTGAAAGTTACTATGAGAGAGGTAAACATGGTTTTATGCATCTCAATAATATTAAGTTTCCCCTCTTTATGTTGAAAGTCTTGAAATTGCACTTGTTTTGCTTTACTATGCTTGTTTCTTTGTGCTTTCATGACTTGTTTCTTTACAATATTCCTATGCATAGGAAGTGGGTTAGGCTTAAATGTGCTTTGAATTTGCTTCTTGATTCTCTCTTTTACTTCAATTCATATTTCTTATGTGAGCATCTTCTCAAACTATCATGCCTAACTTAAAGTCGTTAAAGAAAAAAGTACTTATTTGGAGATAACCCAAAAGTTTTAGATGAGTCTTAGAAGTTATTACCTCTGTAATAACCTCTCCTTATCCTTTTTATTTTCTTTTTGTGCCAAGAGTAACCTCTAATGAGAGTGAAGTAATGATTGGGAAAGTTGCTGTCCCGAAACAGATTTTTGTGCTTCACCGTAAAAATTCGTGAGAGAGGTCTTTATGTCTAATTGAGCTGTAATTTTTTGTGCTTCTTCCCCAGGCTGTTATCTAACTTTCGTTAGTTCAACACGTTTTGATTTGAGCAACATAAGGTCTTCGAAAAAATTCGGTTTAGCACGAGGACTGAAGTTGAGTAGCATGAGGATCGGTCTTCGTAAGTAAGGGGCATGAGATTTCGGTTTATAACTTGTCAAGCATATCCTCTTAGTTGTGTCACTTTAACCTTAATCACCTTCAAGATGCTTATGATAGGGGCAATGAGAGCTGAAAGTTATAAGTACCATAATTTTTGTAAGCTCTTTATGAGACTTGAATCCCTACTTCCTTTTACAAAAGGTTTTTCTTCCACCATTATATTGAGTCTCCACCTTCTATCTTTATACACCTACTTTGAGAGCATAGTGGCCATTCTTAGTTCTATGTGCATTGTCCCAAGACTAGTTGATTGATGCATAACTTGTTATTACTTGTTTTAAACTATTGTATCTAGTCACTCTTATGAACTTTCAAGGTGTCCTATGCATTTATATTTGCTACTCTATTGAGGGACAAGCTGAATACTATTATGCTATGTTTTCTTTATGTGAAACAAACAAACATCTTGCAAAGCATTGTTATGCATGAATCTTTTGTTTGTGCCTTTTCATGTTGCAACATAGTTTCTTTGTCTTATTGCTAGAACTTTGTCTTTCATGTTATGATTGAAGTACTATGATCCCAGCTTTGAACGTTTTACAAATACTTTGATCAAGTTTATGATGGTGCATGTCACCTTAAAAATTATTCTTTCTTTTTATCACTTACCTACTCGAGGACGAGTAGGAGTTAAGCTTGGGGATGTTGATAAATTGCAAATGTATCTATAATTTTTTATGTTCCATGCTTGGTTTTATCTACTTTCTTGTGTTTTGTTCCAACTTTGGAGTACTTTTCATATGATTTCTTGGACTAACCTATTAACAAGACGCCACAGTGCTAGTTGCCTGTTTTCTGTTGTTTTTGGTTCCAGGAAAGTTAGAAAATGAATATTCTCGGAATTGGACGGGACAAAAGCCAAAGTTCCTATTTTACTGAAAGACTCACGGAGCCAGAATACGAGATGGAGGAGGGCCAGGGCCTGGCCACACCCCCCAGGCGCGGGTCACCCCAGGACGCGACAGGGCATGGTGTGGTGGCCCCTGGCACCCCCTCGGTCTCCCCTCTCGCCTATAAGAGCCTCCCGATACTAAAACCCTAGATCGTCAATCAGAAATCCACGAAAAGTTCCGTTGCGCCACCAACACCAAAGGGGAGATTCGGGGGACAGAAAGTCTCTGTTCCGGCACCCTGCCGGGACGGGGAAGTGCCCCCGGAGCCATCTCCATCGATCTCCACGACCATCTCCATCACCGTTGCTGATTCCCATGGTGAGGAGGGAGTAGTTCTTCCTCGAGGCTATGGGTTCTACCGGTAGCTATGTGTTCATCTCTCTATCTATGCATGATCTTGTTGTGGTCATGAGCTTTGTAATCAATTAGATCTACCTTGCTACTCAAGTGCTTTAATGCATCTCTGCTCTCCCCATGTGTGTGAAAGTGACAGCATGCTCACCATGGTGGCACTTAGGCTAGAGATTGCAAATACTTTTTATGATTTATATTTGGAGTTGGATGTCTTTATGAAATTGTGGTGTTTGTTGGACTCATCTAGTGCTCAAGGTGACAGTGTGGGGTTTTCTAGATGGGAAAGGCTTACTTTGAGGAGTGTTGTTAATGCCCTACCAACGATTAGCGTGTTCAACCGGAGAGTAGTTAATAGTAGTATCATAAAGAGAAGATATATTTATGAGAGAGTGTTCACTAGTGAAAGTATGATCCCTAGGCCTTGTTTCTTAGCACTGAAACACCATTTGCTACTAGATATGTTACATGTTTGCTTTCTTCCATCTTTATTTCAGTTTGCATTTAGTCTTTTCCACACCATCAAGCTATTTTCTATCACCGTTACCACTTATAAATATCCATACCACTTGTATTTCACTATATCTTTGCCAAACTAGTGCACCTATACACCTGGCAAGTGTATTGGGTGTGTTGGGGACACAAGAGACTTCTTGTATCTTGATTGCAGGGTTGCTTGAGAGGGGATACCTTTGACCACTTCCTCCCTGAGTTCGATAAACCTTGGGTGATCCACTTAAGGGAAAACTTACTGCTGTTCTACAAACCTTTGCACTTGGAGGCCCAACAACTGTCTACAAGAATAGAAGTGCGTAGACATCAGATTACATCAGGCTGGAGAACCCCTACGACACCAGCATCACCGACCCATGGTCAGAGGTAACTAGGGTTTTCTCCCCTTCCGTTGTTCTTCCCCCATTCCCATTGTTGGATTCTAGATCGTATGTTATTAGGGTTCGGTTGTTCGTATTTTTATAGTAGCTAATTCTTTTGTGTTATATCTCGTATTTCGATGAATCCCCCTATTCGTATTACAATCCTATTTTATTTGTCCTCTGAGTTGTAGTTATGGGACTCCCTAGTTAGTACTAGTGCTGATTTGTAGTTGGGATCAGTATTTGATTTGGTTTGAGATTGGTTCATTTATGCAAATAATCAATCCCGATAATCAAGGTATCTCAATCATGTCCTTATTGCACTCTACTATTTTTTCCAATAGGAGGATAGCAGCGATGTCTGCAGCGATGACGAGTCCAAGAACACCAAGACTCGTCAGGTGCTAAGGAGGCTGAAGTCCAGCCAGTATGACAACTTCTTTGCCGGCAACGTCTACAGGTGCCCCTTCTATACCAGGAGGCTCCATTCCACCGACTCCAACTCCCTCGTGAAGCATACCGAGGACGTGAGGACCTGCGCTGAGTCTGTGAATGTCCACGGCTTCAGAGCCAGGCACCAGGTGCTTAGTCTTCACCTCTGCAACCTCCAGAAGGTGGCCATCAAGGAGGATCTCATGCCCCCGATTATGCCCAAGGCGCCGAAGGTCAAGGGACTGGGAAAAAAAGAAGTGGAGGAGGCGCTAGAGGCAAGAGACGGAGGCCCTCCTAGCAGAGGCCATGAGGAGCCACTTATCTTATGCTGCTGCTATAAAGCAGCTTCTTTTGTATTTTCTGTGTTGAACTTGTCCGTTGCTACTGTTGAGCAGCCTAATTGTCGAACCTCGTTAAGTACCGTACTTTATATATCCTATATTAGCTGCTTTATCTACATCTGCTATATATCCTATATTAGCTGGTTTATCTACATCTGCTCTATTTACTAAATGTATTTATGGTGCTGGTTAGATTTACTACCATATTGAGAAAAAACGAGGGCCAAAAGGAACAATGAATGAAGAGAGAAGCTGATCTAGATTCTCTACCTTTTGGGGCAAAAACACAACTGTTAGCGAGAGAGAGGGGAAAAAGCGCTCTTAAAAAGGCCAATCATAAAAATAACAAAAAAGAAAACTTCCAATTTAGACGGCAGGACGCATGTAACTACCAAACGTGCCACATATGTCCCACACCATGTCCTCCATAACGCATTCCCAACAAACCGGCCCCACGTAGACCCACATGGCACGGCCCCACACGTTAGCATAACACGTTCCTGACCAAACGGTCCCACGTGGTCCCACACCGCGCGACTGCACACGTTAGCCAACGGTCATCCTAACGGCAGCTTTCATTTGAGCTCTTTGATGAGTTTCCGAGAAAGAGATGGGCAAAAGTGAGGAAAATTTAAAAGGTTGGGGAAAACTTAGTACAACTAGTGAACGAGGGGCACGAAAATGAAAATCCCAAAAACAAAAGGGTAGACAATATGTTTGGCCTTTCAGGCTCGTTTTTTCACTTCTTACCTTTCTTTTTATTTGTTCCAGGAAACTTGAATAGCAGATAGTAAGCAGGGAATACATGTGCTAGATCTTTGATAAAATAAAATATTGTAAGAGAAAGTGAAACAAAGGTTTGGGATATGTAGCTCATATCAATAGTAATCATAAGATTGGTGTTCTAGGCATATTTTATGGTTATGGTTAAAGTGAAAACAAGTATAGTTCATATGCTTTATCCATTACAAGTTGAATGTCTCATGCTCTTTGACCACCGGCACCAAGTCCACATGTTTACTAAACTTGGGCCCCAAAGAATTTCATCATTGTAAGCATATAGTTCCAAAAAGGGTGGTAACCAAGGTACCTCTATCCCCTTGTACGAGGAGTCCCTTGGTGAGGGCCTACCCATACTCAAATGACAAGATAAACAGACAAATGAACCCCTTGGTGTTTCTTTCTATTTACTATTTGCATAGCTTTTTATTTAAAATGCTTCATTGGTGCCCATGTTGTAAATTTCCACCATGATGCATAGCATGGCTTAGGTTCGTGTCTCAGGCATCTCTCTGACACATATGCAAACTCCATAAACCTTTAGGGTGGTTCCCCTTATTTCGCATCCGAGGCACCCGCAGCCAAAAGAATACATGATATCATCAAATCGTGCAATGATGAAAGCATGCCCCATGTCAGCATGGTTCTGCTAACTCTCAAATCATAAAGTGCCAAGCACATAACTTATATAATTATGTTCACAATGGTTCAAGTTTAATTAATTTGCTTTATTTCAAGCCGTTATGCACTAGTGGTTTCACCCCACATCTTACATTCCCATGAGCTTTAAACTACACATAATAGATTATTTTGAAATATTTAAATATGTAGTACGTATAATATACTTGTAATAGCAAGTTCTATATAGGTAGGTAGACACTAACGTAATAACAAGGTTTAAGGGATTTGGATGCCCAAATCTTAGCTTGTTTGAAATTTGGGCTGGCTGATAGGAAGGATGACATCTAAAAGCATGCAAAAAGTGTCCATAGTACTACCTCATTCTTTAGTAGACAAAGTAACTTAAATATAATATTCTATGTATGTAAATAAAAGGTAGTACTACATAAGACACTTGCAAATTATCATTCATTAAAGCATATGAAACAATCAACAACATGCATGGCGTGTATCTCACCTTTTACTTCCCTTTTCCCTTATCTTTAATAGCATCCAACTTAATCTTTATTTTTATTCTGGTAGCTCTTTCATACTCACTTAACATAACTTCAAGTGGTGGTCTCATTATTCAAAATATAAACAACACAACAGAAAACATAAACCTAGATAAAGACGCTCCAAGTTCATGGGTAAATCTCATGTTACCCGAAAAACAAAGTTTAGAGGTTTGCAAACCATGAGTGTAATAGGTCTAATGGGGTGTCTTGCGCATCCCCAAGCTTATGATTTTCACCATTATTGGATACCTCATGGTGTGATATTCGTCCATTCTCTGTGAAAAAACTCTAACACAAAACTTTTATTCCCATCTCATTTCTGAGAGGTGACATTAGTGGCACGAAGATATATTGCAAGATACTATAGAAATCCCAAATAAATTTTTGTTTGAGATGTCCAGAGAGTATATTAAGTATACAACATTAATATAAGATCAAGATTCATAAGAAATCATATTGGGACTCGAAACAATGACTTAAACAACAAAAAACAGAATCCGTCCAGAAAACAACAGTTGTAGAACGTAATTTTTGCCTATTTAAACATGTCAGGAATTTTTGCTGATTTTTATATAGAGGATGAAAAGTTGCAACTTCGGTTTAAATGTGAGATCAATCGGAATTACAGAACTCTGTAGGGAAATTTTTTCGTAACCAACATCATGCAGGAAACTGCAACTCCTAATAGTTCTATGAACTTAATATCATCCAGATGGGTAAAAATTGGCACTTTATTAAAAACTACAGAAGGTAAACTAAAATAAAACTCTCTTGCTACAACAAGAGTGCAAAAAATTGAAACAAATACAAACGGGTTGCTTCCCGAAAAGCACTTTTTTATAGCCATATAGTTAGGCTTTATATACTTGATTTAAGATTAGTGGAGATCATGTAGCAATTTGTACCTTGGTGTCTCGTTCTTCCTTGGAAAGTGTTCCATGCACTATTTATGGGGGGACTGAAACTTTACATTTCCTTCCTTTGAATCAATTACAACCTCTGTGGTTCTTAAAAACGTCTTACCAAGATTATAGTACTAGAGGTTTTACTCCCCATGTCCATAATAATAAAATGAATAGAAACATAAGTCATATGCAATTCAGCCATAACATCATTCACTCTACCTAAAGCATGCTTGGTAGAATCATTAACAAGTAAAAGATCTATGGAGCATTTTCCATACTTTTTAGTTCAAGCAAGTCATACAATTCTTTTGATAAAGCTGAAACACTAGATCCTACATCTAATATAGCATGGTGAGTTTCTTTGCCAATAGTGATTAATATCTTGGGGATCCAAGCATCCCCAGTTTTGGCGGTACCATAGCTTACTTATTGTACCTTGCTATATTTTCTTTTATGACATAGTTTTCTATGTATGATCCAAATCCTGCTTGATGAAAATTAATAGGAGGATCATTAGAACTTTTTTGTAATATATTAATGAGTTCATGCAAGATACATATATCAAGGTCTAGTAGAGGTTCATTTACTTTATTAAGAAGTTTAGCTTCCTCTAGTTGTTTATCATTGTTTTCTTCTATCAAGAGTAAATAATAGTCCTAGATTATTTTGTCTCAAACTACGATCAACATCGTCTCGATTACTTTAGACTATGGGGTGGAGGCCAAAAAGGACATAGGGCGACGTCGCAATAGAGCCCTACTATCTTGTGAGGCAAGCCTCGATATGGGCTAGGGCAATAAGACCGCGGGTTGGTGTCGCACACTGGCGTACCCCACATCGCAGGATGGTGGGTCACGCGTGTGCCATGGGCATGTCATCAGCGTTTGAGGGCTGTATCACGCTGCGTGAGTGGTGTTCCATGTGTGACATGCCTCCGCACCTGTCGGGTGGTGCAGCTCGCCGAGCATAGATGTGGCATCTCATACTCTATCTGAACGCGGGTTATCGTGGCAGGAACCTGAGATGGTGGCGGAAGTAGCATCAGTAGGTATGGGCGGACGCGCTTCGTTGCGGCGTGTAGGTGATGTAGCACCATAGGCTATAGTCGTCCATGGGTTATCGCGTCAGAGAGTCGACTTGGTAGCGTAGGCTATAGACGGTTGCAGGTTCTCGCGTGAGAGAGACAACCTGACATCGCAGACTCTAGACGATGGAGGGTTCTCGCAGCCGACAGCCTGGCTGGCAGCGTAATCCCTCAGTGGTTTCTCAAGTACTGTTTAGCTTCTATCTCACATCATGCTTCCGTATTTTAGCGGCAGCGCATGGAGAATAAGATACTTCTCCCATTTTCTCTCCATGCAAATCGTTAGATAATTTCTCTCTTCTCCAACTCCACCTCCTCTTGGCTTGCTCTCCTCGCTGGTCGCATGCAACGGTCTGGTGAACACATCCGGGGCCACCGATGCGAGTGGAAAAAGAGCGTGAGCTCGGAGGAGATGACTTCGGGAGATCAGAGGGCGTCCTAAAAGGCCAGTAGGTCAGGCAGCAAGCATCTGGCCTCCCGCACTTCGGAGTTGTCATAGCCTAGGTCTCGCACTGCTATGATTCGCTAGTTTATCTTCCTGCCATAGCTGTTTGAAATGTCAGTCAAGGCACAGGCGGTGGTGGTTCAGACATCGACTACAGCGCGAGTGTTCTTGGTGGACGGCGTGTTCGGTAGGTATGTATTGGCTTTCTCTTTCTGCTTTTTTGGCTTCTTTTTTAAAATGGTTTTAGGCTGCTTCTTTCCTTCTTTTCCTTCCTTCATGCCTAAGATGCAAACCGTTAATTGCGAAAATGTTGACAACGTAAGCGTTTGCCACAAGACCATACTATGTGAACACGATGAGAATCATAATAGGAAAAACATTGATTATTGTATCATTGACTACGAAGACGTTGACTGTTAGCACATTGGATGCACATGGTCAATAATTTAGTGTAGTAATCAACTGTTTAGTGCATCTTAAAATATATGTTGTTTAAAGAAAGTTCGAGCCTGAGAGTAGTATGCTTTAAAAAAAGAAAAAACATTGCAACTTTGAGGAGACAGCGCCTAGAGAAAGTAAATACGAAACGTGAAATTATATGCATGGGCTCCGAGCCGTGAAATTATTTCCTCTCGCCTTTTCCATACTATTTTGTTACGATTTTCATTGCTTCAATTTTTGTCTATGTCTTCTTCGTCTTGCTGACTTCCATTTATTACACACACGTACATTGCGAAAGGTTAAACTATACATGTAAACTACTAAATATTGAGATGTGCATGTGACCTGCAAAATGTGTAGCTATAGCGTAGACTATGAAAGGTGACACTATACATGAAAACTGCACGACATGTAACTAGACATGTAGACTGTGGAACTCTCACCTATATACGTATAATGTAAACTTTCGGGTGTAAACTTATACCGTGCAACATTAAACTTTGTATCGATAAATTAATCTACAGTATGGGGACAACCGTTGAGCTCAAAACATTGGACTCCGTATGCATGGATTACACATGTAGACTGCAAAACGTTAAACTATACACGTGAACTGTGAAATATTGATACATATATGTGGCATGCGAAATGTGTAACTATACACGGAGAATGCGAAATGTTAAATTATACACATGGATTGCATGATCTGTAGTCACACACGTCTACCACAAAATGTTCTTGTGGACTATACATATGATAACAATCGTTGAACTCTAAACGGTGAACTGTGTATACATAAGACGACTGTATGCGCCACATGTTGATTGCGAAACTTTATACTATACCAGTGTTGAGTTTAATTTTTGTTCAGATATTTTATGGCACAACAATTTGTTTATATATTTACAGGAGTTATATGACCATAAAAAGAGTCTGAGTGCCTTAACATGATGCAGAATTTTTGTGGAGCAGCATAACTCAGCAAGCCCATACCCGAGAGGGAGAAAACATGTACTTGTTGGCTAGCCCCACATCTTTCTAGGTGCAGCATTGTAGGTCACTTGCTCGTCGTGCCTGGTCTAGCTCTGAAAATTAAGGCTCACTTTCCTGCAGACAAGGATTTAGCCGTTATTTAGTTGCGATCTCTTTGTATTTATACATAAAGAAATTGGAGATTTTCTTAACATGCATTTGTCCATTATTTTCTTTATCTGCTGTAAAAAAATATAATAAGATAATAAATGTATATTTTCTTATGTTACCAACTGTTAGTGTAAGTATTATTTTCGAACTATCCTTTTGTACGACCGACTTCTCTCGAACCATTCTGCAAGAGTGCAAGAATTAATATGTGTGCTTCTATGTAATGGAAAACAGTGATGTGAAAAAATGTAATATGTTCTCTTAGCCGATTCTGTGTGTCTTCGGTGCTCATGACACAAAATCCACGCTTTGCACACGCGTGTGGAATCTACATCGCCCACACGTACATGCTATTCTTTTGCAACTAACGCTAAGTGTGGGATGCACGTCAGATACACCTACATGATATTTTGGAAATATAGCAACGATGTAAATGTATAGTAGCTTATTCCACGTGTCCTCCATGCCCGCGATGCGATCGGTGCATGATTCTCTATCCCTTATCACTAATACCTGCAGATTATATATAAGTCAAGGTAAACCATTTTTATCCAATGCATGTTTAGTCACACCTCGATAGCTTAGAGTGGTTTAAGCTAGCTTATAAACTAGAAGGTGCATCTCCGTCTAGCCATCTGTTGGTCTTCCCCATAGACTCCTCGAGTGTCTAAGAGAAAGTGCAAAGACTTGGCTTTTATCGTTAAGGTACGGTCGCATCATGATGGCCTGACATACTGTTCACCTATGCATTTTTTTGTTATCAACACGGCTCTGCATTTTGTGCAGCGTTTTTGTTTGTCTGCCGTGCCCCAAGGGGTGCGGAGAGAAGTCTAGTTACCATAACTGGTTCTTTCTCTTTTCCCCCATCATGTTTAAAGTTTCGCAAGATTTATCTATTATGTCTTGCACATACTTAATAGTTTCTTCATTATGTCTTTGGGTTTGAACAAGGTTTTTAAGAGACATTACCTCATTAGTTAAATGATATACTTCATCATTTAGAGCATCATGTTTTTCGAAATTAGCTATAATTCTTTGTTTAGATCCTTTTGGTGTTGATATGGAAGATCAAATGGTATTTTCTAAATCATTGGAAACATTATTATCACTAGTATATTTCTTAGGAACATAAGGTAGCCTATCATAAAAATTATTGTAGTTGTTCCCTATAGCACCCCAGGAAATCATCATAATATAATTTGCTTGTTGTTTATTTTATGCATTATCATGACATCATGCTTATTTTGTCCCATTTTTTTTGCTAAACCATATTTTTTCTATATTACTGTCCTCTGTTATTTAAAATTAAAAATTTATTGTCCACTCGTATTATTTTCCTTAAAACTATTTGCAAAAAGGTTTTACTTCAAGTAAGTGTTCGTATTAAAACAAATCAGAAACAAACTACACAAATAAGAAAATAAGAAATAGAAAAACATTTTTTCTAGGGGAGGCAGCCCAGCCAGGCGAAAGGCCCAGCCATACCACCTACTACCTGGTAGCCGGAAGCCCAACCAAGGCCCACCTGGGCCAGCCAGAGGCCTAAGAGACCACCCGGAGACACCCGTGGTAAAACCCTACCTACCCACCTGGATCTCCTTGGCAGTTTTGCAAGGAGGCCCCCGTACCACCACAATCTTTCGCTATCGGGTTCCCAAGGCCCTCTCCTCTCTCAGCTTGCTCGCGAGATGACCCGAGAACCCAGCACATCCTAGCTTGAGATCACTTCCTTGATTGTTCCCTGAGACACAAGGACTAGAGGCATTGCCTCCTACTTCCTCTTTGATCATGCTCACGCCTCGACCCCAGCAGAGCAACGCCCATCATCCTGGTTCTCGTCCCACAATGCGCTTGTCCTCGACCTGAGAGGCGCCTCTACCACCCCCACTGCCGCAAGAATGTCCTCGTCCTCCTCCATGTCGCTCCACCTCAACCCCGTGTTGTGCCCGGTCACCGCGCCCTCTTCCTCCCCGTCGACCTCCACCTGCATCTCCGTGAGTCCCACCTTGGGGTCCTTTACAACATGCCCCTCTGATTCCTGCCACCAGCATCCACATGTCATCGCGTAGGCTCTCCACTCCCTCTGGTGCCCTGCCTCATTGACCTCCAAGCCCCCAACAACACACGCATCCAGAAACGGCTCGCTGGCTCTATTCTTCCTCATCGGAAGTAGTGAGCGAGTGCTTGTATCCCTTGCTGGTCCGCCCAAACAGTACCACTTGCTCCATGTGGCCTCAAGGTCATCCTCCATCTCGCACATGTGTTGTCACCCTCCAAATTGTTTCTCCGGCTCGACCAGTACATGGTCACCATTCATGTGCTTAATAGGTGGGATACTGCTAGTATGCATGTTTCCATTGGATCCCAATGCCATCTAGAAACTCATCTAGATGGTGTGGTGTGGTAGTGATGATGTGGTCACTTCCATGTTCCTTAGTTGTTGTCGCCTCAGGTTTAGCAAAATCGCAAGAAAAGCTGGCTCGAAGAATTCACTCAGACCTTGCTAGGACTAGCCAACATCGAGACTGATGCCAAGTAAAGCTTCCCATCGACAAGTGAAGACGAACCACAAGTACTGCACCAAGGATGATGCAACCCTAAGATCCTGGCGCTGAATCAAGTTCATTGGCAACAACCGAAGACAGAACCTAAACATCTACTTTGTGGACACCAAGTTCTACTTCATGGACTTCAAGATCTTATTCTAGGAACCCAAAGGTGAAGGCACCGCACACCAAAGGCCTCCTTCACGGATCCGATAAATCAAAGATTGACAACATGGAACATATAGAACTTCGTCATAGAACCCCGACTTTGTCTTCTTCCTCTTCGATCCGAAGAATAAACTCTCGAAACCCCAAGATATCCGAACCCAAACTTGTGAACCTAAACCGTCCCTATTTTATAAGTGGTCATATATAATTTGTTGCATTTAATCATTCACGCTTACATACATATCATGTGGTTTGGGATAATTAGCCATTTCACCTAATAATTAATATGGAGTGTTTATTTGGGATATCCATGTCTTATTCTGACTCCATTTAAATTGTGTAGTATCTAATTGGGATAATTAGCCATTTCATCGATGACATGTTTTGCTTTGTTAATCCAACATTTAAATTGTGGAGTACCTAAACAACTTGAACCTTCTAATTAATTGTTAGAACTCTGATTCTGGTTAATACTGCTAAGTTGCATCGCATCTCACCATGTCAGGCATCATATCATAATCATGTTGGATCTTCTAATGTATTATTAAATAGTGTATTTGATGTCTCTTTTTAGTGATTTCATTCTTTTCGGATAGGACATGACATGATGTGAGTTGCGACAAGTTCTTCAGATGTATCTTCAGCAATGTTTCCTGGGCGAGCACTCATCTTATGCTACTTATTTTGCTTTATGGTTTTACTTCTATCTATTTCTATCTGTGTTACGATGCTTTAGTTCCACCCCATTTATATTCCCTGCAGCCTATATTATCTTGGTCACTTCCTATTGCCCGTTGTTTGGTAGATAGTTGGCATTACGAGTCGTAGTTTTTTGCTCATGTGTTGGTTCGAGTTGTCGAGTTCTGCAATCACTGGGTGGGTGTCACAGGATTCCTGTTGGAGATAATCATGCTTCACCTTAATATAATATGTAATTGTGGAGATTAGATATAGTGATCGTTAACGAGATAAGGCATTGATAGGGACCACCTTTGGGAACTATTTGTGTTGCCCTAGGACATGAGTTCTTGATACATGTTACAATACTAATAAGCACGCTAACCACATGTGGAATGTGTGGGCACCCCCATCGGCTTATTACCTAAATTCAAAGTAATATACTGAGGGTCACAACATTGGTTTTATTTGCCCATTTGCACAATTTATTTTATAAAAAGAGAATGTAATGTACTGCATAATGCCCCACTTTTACCCATGGTCAGTTGTTCACACTTACCATGGGAGTCACCACAAACCTCTAGGTCTATAGCGGAGCTCAGCACCGACTTGTCAAGGGTAGCTTAGTTGGGTGGCCCCCTTGTGCTTGCTTTGGTTTCAGGAAACATCGTGTCTGAAACCTCGCCGACATATTGATGGGGTGTATGTTAACTGATCTAGCAAACATTGGGTGGAAGTGTGTGCAGATATTTTGGTGCACTCCTGAAGGGTTAAATATTTTTGAAAAGTCGTGTCCACGGTTATGGAAGACTTAGAGTATAGTTTCTCGATCATAGACAACTTACACTAAAGTATTACTATAAAGTTGACTTGGATCTAACTCACTATAAGAAAAGTTTCCTTTCGCAACGACTTGGCCCGACGGTTATCGTAGAAGGCGCGTCTTCCTTGACAAAATTCTCGGCTCGGGCGTGGCCAATGGAAAACTTTTTTTATGGTTTTGCGGCCCTCTACTACGGCGGATCTGCTAAAAACATGCAGGAAGCTCGATCAGCGCGTGTCACAAGCAAGATTGTCATTTCCTCGCGCGATGTTGACTCGCCAGTCTTTTGAGGTGTGTGGGTCCCAGATGACAGTGTCTCTAGTGGACCAAACTTTTTGGTCTCGCCTCCGTGATTTGAACTCGATAACGTTGCTCGATGCGTCTGCCGTTTAGTCAGGCTGCTAGGTCCCACATGTCAGCCTCTCATTAGAAGGATCGTGTGTATGATGAAATTTTTTTCCTTCGCGCGCGCTTCCCTGTTCTAAAGTTGATAGCGCTGCTCGATGCATCTACCATTTAATCAACCTCCTGGGACCCACATGTAATCCTCTCATTAGAAGAAACATGTGTATCATGGAATTTTTCCCTTGGCTATTGCCTCCCTGATTTCAACTTGATAATGTTGTTCGATCTATATGCTGTCTAGTCACGATGCTGGGTCCTCCATGTCAGCCTCACATTATAAGAATCGTGTGTATGATGGAAAAAAAATCTTTGCTCGCGCTACCCTGTTCCGAACTTGATAGTGCTGCTCGATGCATCTATCGTTTAATCAAACTTCTAGACCCCACATGTCATCCTCTCATTAGAAGAAACGTATGTATGATAGAATTTTTTCCCTCGGTCGCGCCTCTATGTTCCGAACTTGATAGCGTTTCTCGCTGCATCTGCCATTTAATCATGATGCAGGGCCCCACATGTCATCCGCTCATTAGAAGAAATGTGTGTATTTTGGGATTTTTTCTCTCAATCGCTCCTCCGTGTTTCGAATTTGATAGCATTGCTCGATGCATCAGCCTTTTTCTAGGCTGCTGGGTCCCCCATGTGAGCCTCTCATTAGAAGAAACGTGTGCATGCTGGACTTTTTTCTCGCTCGCGCCTACCTGTTTTGAACATGGCAATGTCGCTCGAGGCAGAACCTGTATAAGGCCATGCTACTGGGTCCCAAATGCCGGTCTCTCTGTATATCAAACCTGTGTACGATGGACTTTTTTTGGTCGCGGCCGCTGTTTTAACCTTGGCAACGTTGCTCGATGTGGTAGCCATGTATAGTCTTGCTGCTGAGGCCTCCATGTTAGCCTCTCTAGTATGTTCTGGCGGGTGAGTCCCCGATGACAACCTCGATGTACGGGTATTTAACTTTTTTTTCAAACCCGACCATTAAACTTGAGGGATGATGCGGGCTGGTGGGTCCGCGAAGTCAGCATCTCCATAATGTGATATTAAAAAGTAAACCCTTTCTCAAAAAAAAGTAGACCCAAGATATATATAAATATGTACACATAGGGGATTCGAACTAAAGACCTTCAAATCAAGTCAAATAGACATAAACTGAGTGTTTTGCCCCTATACCAAAGATACTAATAGAAATTGAATCATTAAACATGTATTAGTACTACAACTTATGTGTCAGTTTTCTAAAAAATATTTTATGTGTCCATGTTATCTCTCTTAAAATAAAAGAGCAGTGCTACTGGAACCTCGATTTATAAAAAGCGACATAATGGATTAGTTTCTTAAAAACATGGGTAGGCAAAGTTTTTTTTAGAGGTGGGGGGAAATGCCAAAAAGGCCAAATTAAAAAGTTTTTGGGTTATGGTCAATGGGCTCTATCTCAAATTTCACTGGGATGTGGCTCGCCAGATTCAAACATACACCTCATCGAGGGAGGAAAAAAAGCGATAATTACTTTGACAGATATTCATGTAAAATATCTAATGAACACACACCACATGCGCCAAAACAGGGCTGGTATCCAATGACTTCACTTGGTGAAATCACGATGTATATCTTTACCCTCTAATCTCTGTCCAAAATGCATCGAACGGTTCCGATGAGGCAATGGAAAAAGCTCTAGAGCAAGCAACCAGCAGCAATGACAAAACTTTTGACAAATTCAATACCATTTAAAAGATTAACGAGTACGGAATAATAAGACATTAAAAAATCGATAGATTCCTAGTTCAAATTCAGCAGCACTTGACCAGTTCAGAAACATTTCAAAGTGACTGATTCAGCAATAGAGACACTGGAATTCAATATCACTACAGAGAGAGATAGTTCTTGTTTCAGCTCTAAAAACCATGACACGCGATGAGTTTGCCATTTTCTCCAAACACACTCGATCACTGGAACACAATCATTGTCATAATATTTGGTCATATAGGGAACCGGCATATAGATACAGATACCACACCAGTACGTACTAGTCATTGCTCCAATCCAGCAAAAGGTTATCACAGTTTTACCAGCCATATATGATCAGTGGAGATAAGACAACCACATAATTAATTAGAATAGCATACGACTAAAGAGCTAGACAACTAGGAAGTTCATGAACAGCATGCGACATTCAGGGCAGCCAGATACATCGACCTTGACCGTTCTTCCAATAGTAAGTTTGGCTGCTTTCCGAAACTTGATCCACCTAGAAGTAGCTGCCAAGCACCCATCAATCGAGTTAATGACGTAGCGTCCCTCGATTCGCAATCCTTCGCTCTGCATCATGAAGACTATTATGCCCTTTCGCCTGGCCTGGAGTTGCTTTGTGGCACTCTTAGGCAATTTCTGAGTCAAAGCAAGAGATAGACGCATAATTACTAAGAGCAATGCACTGAATCATGTGAAACTTGAGAAGACATTAAGAGCAGTTTATCTGCCGCCATATAATCACAAACATAATCCATTGCGACCTTGTGACGACACATATGTAGGATATGGTCTGACAATGTGCTTCCCGAGATGATGAAGGAGCTTGTGCCGGTGCCTGTGTTGGGGTTGGTGCTGGTGCAGGAGATGGTGCCACTAATTGTAGAGGGGCTGGTGCAGGAGCCAGAAGGCCCAGAACCGGTTCCAGTGCCAGCAGCTTGATGCTAGATTCCTTCTGAGGGGTAGCTAAGCTGACTGCAGGGATGGTAGAGTTTGATGAGAAGTGTACAAGCAAAATGGTCTCTTATACAATAGTTACTCACAAGAAAGTGATCAGAGGATATGATGAGTATACAAGCAAATTAAGTTACTACCTCCATTTTTTCTCCTTAGGTCAACAGGTGTCGGAGCAGGAACTAAGGCCAGTGTCGTTGGGGTGCCAACAGCTTAGTGTTGGTTACCTTCTGAGGGGTAGGTAAGGGGACTGCAGGAGTGGTCAGAGAGGCATATGAGACGTGGACAAGCAAAATGGTTTCTTTTACAATAGTAACTCCTAGAAGAGATGAGAGTATACAAGCAAATTAAGTTACTACCTCTATTCTTTCTCCTACTGAGGTCAACATGTGTTGTTGCAGGAACTAGGGCCGGTGCTAGTGCCGGTGCCAGCAGCTTGATGCTGGCACCCTTCTGGGTGGTACATAAGGGGAAGCAGACTACAGAAGTGGTCAAGGTCATATGATGAGTAAAGACAATGGTACAGAATAGTTAGTCGCAAGAAAATCATTAGAGGTTGTGATGAGTACAGAATCAAATTAATTGGTACTACCTTTGTTCATGGTCCTTCAGTCAACATGTGTACGAGGGCGTGGAGGTATCTGCCCAGGCTTGCTAAAATCGAATGATACCTCGTCCCCCTACTTCAGACCATTCTCAAGGACATACTTGGACCAACCTTGGCCACCCAAATAGGTGGTGGCCATCGCCTGGGAGACATCCACATCATATAGTTGTCGTATGCCTTTAGGGCCCTCGCTATACAGAGTTAGAAACTTGTCGTTTCCGAACAGCTTGTTTATAATGGGGCGAGCGACACAAGGGCCAGCCTTCATAAGAAAATTGATAGAGAAGTAAGGCGGCAGAAAAAAAGTGAGATACAAGATCTTACATTAAGTCGATCTAAATCACTTGGAATCCATACCTAATACCATGGGTACCCTTTGGAAAGGGTGGCCATGCACCATTTTTCTTCCCTCTGCCTTTGGAATGGCATACAGGAGCCCCCTTTCAATCCACAAGCTTGACAAGAGGAGGGTAGCAGAAAGGGCTGAGCAGCTGGTGCGTGGTACTGATTAAAATTAAGTGAAAGGTTAAATTATGTAAAGAGCAAATAAATCTAATAATATAAGACAAAACCATTGCCTATAAAGAAAACAGACTTTATTTTTGTGAACTTCTAATGAGCGTGAACATATAGTACTAGCTGATAATAATAACATGGAAAATCATAACATGTGAAATTGTGGATTTCCAAATTATACTCACTTATTAGAGAGGTCACTGCCCACTTGGGTACTGTGTTGGTGCTTCCTCGTTGTGTAGAGGATGCCCTCTTTTGGTGCGGGCATTAGAAATCTACTAGCCTCTACAGTAGCCTCAGCCTTCGCAATAGCACCTTCAATCTGCATAAATAGCAACAGAGCTCAACAGTTCTATACTATGCAAAGTTTTACCATGTTTTTAGAAAAAAAAATATTATATGAATTATATATCCTTGGATACATCATGAAACATATATTCACATCGTATGTATATAATATCATAGTTCTTGATAGTTTTTGAATTTTTTCTAAATTTTGGTCAAACTTTCCGTCGCTTGACTTTTCAAAAAATATAGTATATGCCTAAGCCTTGGGATGGAGGGACGGACGGACTACAGTACATAGTAGTCATATACTGACTGCATGAGACAGTCAAACAGATTCAGATCTGGATTCACATAAACACAGTGCTAGAATTAATAAAATCACACATATGTTTCTGAACATCTGATAAGCATGCATGACACCAAGCGGGTAATACTTAAATCTAACTGCACCATGGTAATAAGGGTATTAAGAACAAATAGCTTTCTCTTTAAGCTAGGCCCTCCCAGCTGGTTGGTGGCCTTGCGCTTGTTTGGTGAGTAGTGGTACTGGTCGGATCCTGTGGCATGTGGGGGTACCATACTGTTTGGCGCACCTGGAGCACCGCACGTTCGCAGGTATGTACCACCGTGCTAAAATAAATGAAGAAGAGATGCTGTCACAGAGGCTTCCACAAAAACAGGATGCAGATAGAGACAACTTTTAGCACAGGGATACATCCAGGTTGCAGCCAACCACTTTCAGCATTGGAAAGAATGGAAGAACGAAATGAATATACTGCTACATTACCTTTTTTAGGAAATTTTTAAGGGAACTGACGGGACCATCCCTGTCCGTAGCGGCCGTGCGTGCCACTGGCCCATAGTTCTCCATACAAAATCTGATGCAAAATCCATTGCACATTATGAGTAGCAACTAAAGGTTACAAAAGTGAAGAACACTGAAATTGAACCCGACCAAATGCCCCAATCAGAACAGCGGTGACCATGCCCTGATCTGGAATCCATACGAAATCAGTACCACCTCCCCCCACCCCCACCCTCATCCCCACCACCACCCCACCCACTTAAATGGCCCAATCAATTAGAGAAGAGGAAAAATATCCTGATTAGGTGATTACGAGGTGAGAAATAAGCAAGAACTCCAAAATCAAAGCATACCGAATACTAGTACTACTACCAGTACTAATAGTACCCACAATGGCCCAATCGGAAGCAAATTAAGCAAAGCCATATTTGAGGTGAGCAAATACACCCACCTATTTCAACAAGAACTCCCCAATCGAAGGTTTCACCAGTTCCAATAGTTGCTTGTTGGATGGGAGCTAGCTAGTGATGGTTTCATGTCTTGTCGTTGGTAGAAAGGCATAGGTAGGGGAGTAGTAGTACTAGTAGTAGGGTTGGGCAGTACACTTTTTTCTACAGTAAGTATTTTTAAGTGGTAGTGGCTGGAACATTTTGCTAGGAGAGAATCCCGAATTTTTTACCCCGGCTATCACGTGGTGGCATACAGTTGTTTCAAGCGGTACCCATGTTAGGGTGAGTTAAAGCGGGTCCCACATCAAGTGGGTGAGATAATTGACCGAGCCAACCTCCTCCTTCCCTTGGTACTAGTACCAGTTCTCCCGGGTTCCTCTCCAAGGACAGAGAAAATCGCCCATGTTCGAATCAAATTGATCCTAGCTTATTATCCTTTTGTTGATTCGTCTCATGGAGCAGTGGACAAGACGGCGGTAGTTGGAGCATAGGGCACCAGCGCTGGGGCCTCAAGAACAGTTTAGGAACCGATAAAACAATAAGCTCGGACTTCAAACTAGAAACATACACAAACACACATATACTATATACTAATATACGTAATAGTTTCCAATTATAGTTCTGCTAACAAAGGCCTAGAAATGATAATAAGGTAGCTCCATATTACAGAAGTATGATAGTTGCGAACTAATCATGGGATAGCTCTACACCCCAAGAGTTTTGCAGCTAGGCTAGTGGTCATGAGACTACCCAGACGACACCAAAAGTACAACCCTGATGATCAGCAGCCTTGCATCAAATCCATCCAGAAGCGGTGTACCTGATCCACAGCCTTAGGTGCGGGCTCATCAATGAACATGTCATTGTCATTACCATCAAAGTCCTCTTCGGTCATCTGCTTATGCGATTAGTAGATTAATAGATACGTTTATAGAGAAACATCAAAGACACACAACCTGAACATTTGTCGTTCTACAGATATACCTTGTCATCTGGCATAGCGGTAGTACCAGAAATGAAACCCATTTCATGCAGCTTGGCTTTTTCTCTCCCCCCTTCTCCAAGTTGATCTAGATGCTCAGGAGCTGCCTCTGTTAGTTGATCTAGTTGATCAACATCTGCTTCCCCTACTTGATCTTGATGATAAAGATGTGCTTCCCCCGGTTCATATGGAGGATCATATGGTTCACCATAAAATACCCATCTAATTAACATATGTGCTTAGCATCCCAAATGTACAAATATGGTCTTCCACTATACTTTGAGGCAGCACCCTATGATTCGCACACAACCGGCAGGGGCAATGTACTTTTGAGTTGTCACGGTGAGCTCTAACAAATCCCATAAATCGTAGAACATCAATGATACATTTAGCGCTGCCTCATGGAGCAATCTCTATCCAAAATCTACCCATCTGTTTAATTATGACATACAAGGTTGGTTATTATTAAAAGAAAAGCAGGAAACATATAGATGGAGTACAGAAACTATATATGCCTATGCGTTTTCAGCAAACATACTGATAGCAAAAATCGCCGAAGGTATTTAGGAACACAGATCCAGCGCAGAATAAACTATGACCATGCAGATTGAGGAAAAATTAAACTACGTATTTGAAATGGCAATAAAATGCCAACCAAATCGAGCTAGAGATAGAAGGACTACCGTGGGATCGACATGCCCACCGGTGCATCTCAAGAAGACCGACATGTAGGGAAAGCTTCTTCGCGCATGTTGGTGATGAGGAGCGGCCGTAAGAACGTCTGTTTTGTGGGGAAGGGAGAGGGCCTAGGCTGCGGAGAGTGGAAGTTAATACACAGTATGAAGGGGTGCGGAGGGAAAACGTTGGAAATTCTAACCAACCCTGCTTTGGGCACCACCATATACATGGCCCACATGCCGGTCACCATAGATCAAAATTGATCCAAAACTTGTCAAAATACAAGTTTATGTTTTACCATGGAAACTAATGCACATAGCATTGCACTTTGCGAACGAATGGCTTTATGTCAAAAGGTTATATAATTTCAGCATGTTCAGCTAGGAAGCTTGGAAACTCATGAAAGTAGAGCATTATCCATGAAAACTAGAATCTCATTTGTAAACAATTGCTTGAAATGCCTAGATGCACCAATCTACCAAATATGGACATGTTTGTAAGCTTGGTTGGCGAAGATGCTTCAATGTACGAAGTAGTAAAAAACATGAAAAAGGTACAGAAACTATGGATGTGACCTTGCTCCTCTTGTTTGAAAGCCTTGAATTAATGTTCATTAATTTCGGCAGTTGTCTATAAACTCATTAAATGCTGGAAAACATATAGGCCTATGGGTTTATCTGATGGGGACAGCATCCCAAGTGAGAGTATCATACCTTAAAAACTTCAACTTCAAAATTTCGGCACAGCGCCAAGGCATCCCGCCCACCCATTCAAACATCCCACCCATCCATTCAAACATCTAGCCGCAAAAATTATTTTATTACACAAATTTAGCCTGGAAGCTTGAAAGGGTGTTATACATTGTGTGAAAAAATGGGGCGGTGGCATTTTGAGCCATCATCTTTATAGTTGCTTCACAACAAATACATTGTTGTTACATGGAAATTCGAAAACAAACTTCAAATTTGGAACCAGACATATTGGTTAATTTGCAAAGATGCACCGATCTACCAAATACGAACACATCATCATAAACTATTTCCATGACCTTGGTCACCTTTTTCGGACAATGGTCATCTTCTTGAAAGCCTTAAATTGTTCGAAAATTTCAGCAAATGCCTACAAACTTGTTTAAATGCTGGGAAGCAACTCTCGCTCGCGTGTGGGCCTAGATGATGACATCGCGTCAGAGAGGCCCCACGTCGGAGTAGTGTATGCTAGAAGCTTCGACCTCAAAATTTGGTACGGCGCCCAAACATCGCACCCATCCATTAAAATATCCCGCGCATCCATTCAAACATGCTTCACCTCTTTCTAGAATGCAAAATTCCTCTTCTATCCTTGCTCTGGAAACAAGAATTCAAGGGAGCACTGAAATAACAGAGGGATATAGGTGGTAAATTTGCATTCTCCCAAGTGCATCACCCCATCGACATTTCCCAGCCCTTCTTCAATATTTACCTGCCCGCCCACTCTGACCTACACTGACTTTTTGGACCCACTATGCAAGTGACCCACATGTCAGTGAGCCAGAATTACGGGAAGTAGAGATTCCATTCGCTTGTTGTTCAAAATTCAAACATTTTTCGCTAAACCGAGATAAAATTGTTAAAATCATCCAACCTAGCTTATACTATCATTCCACTATGTTAGAGTAAAAGCTAGAAAACAAAGCCAAAAACACGTTCGTAGCTTTATAAGCCAAAAATCAAAAGCCAGAATTAGAGCCCAACCAAACAACGCCTAAATCTCGAGGAACTCTAAATGTTTCTCCCTTATTTTAGTACTTGGGTACCTTCAATTTTATTTAACAAAAAATATGACCAAGGAGGGTATCATCGACTTGTAGATCAATTTTTGAGATACTTTTATTAAATTGCGGTAACACCATTCTGTTCCACGAATATATATAACCATAAAGTTTGAAAATATTATTGAGAATTCACGGAATCCTAAACCATAAAATCTAAACCCCTAAACCCTGACCAAGCAGGTATCGTGCAATTATAGATCAAAAGTGACATACTTTCATTAAATTGGGTAACACCATTCTATTCCACGAATATAAGCATAAAGCTTGAACATTATTGAAAATTCCTGAAAACCTAATCCCTAGCTAAACCCCTAAAATCCAAATAAACCCTAAACCCCTATACCCCAAAACCTGACCATCCACGTAGCATGAACTTATAGATCAAAATTTGACATACTTTCATTAAATTGGGTAACGTCATTCTATTTGACGAATATAAGAATAAATCATGAGCATTATCGAAAATTCCCTAAACCCTAAAACCCTCATCCCAAAAACCCTAACCAAGCAGGTGTGTCATGCACTGACAGATCAAAATGTGAGATACTTTCATTAAATCAGGTAACACCATTCTATTAGACGGATATAAGCATAAATCCTGAGCATTACCAAAAATTCTCTAAAGCCTAAATCGGAAACAACCCATAAAACCAAATTGTAAAACACTAAACCCTCGACCCATAAATCCTAACCAAGCAGGTGTCGTGCACTTATATATCAAAATTTGAGATACTTTCATTAAATTGCGGTAACGCCATTCTATTCCATGAATATAAGCATAAAGCTTGAATATTATTTAAAATTCCAGAAACCCTAAAACCTAAACACTAAACCCTAAATCCTTACCAAACACGTAGCATGCACTTATCAATCAAAAATTGATATATTTTCATTAAACTGGTAACTCCATTCTATTCGATGAATATAAGCATAAATCTTGAGCATTATCGAAAATACCCTAAACCCTAAACAACCCCTAATAAAACCTAAACCTAAAACCCCAAACCCTCAACCCATAAACCCTAACCAATTAGGTATCACGCACTTATAGATCAAATTTTGAGATACTTTTAATGAGTTAGGTAACGACATATTCTATTCAACGAATATAAGCATAAAGCTTGAGTATTATTGAAAATTCGATAAACCCCCTAAACCCTATTCAGTCCATAAAACCTAAACCGTAAAACCCTAAAACCCTAAACCCTCAACCCATATAAACCCTAACAAAGCAGTTGCCGTGGACTTATAGATCAAAATCTGAGATTCAATCTTTCATTAAATTGCGGTAACGCCATTCTATTCCATGCATATAACAATAAAGTTTGAACATTATTAAAAATGCCCTAACCCTCAACCCCTCCTAAATGACATTGGCAAATGAGGTATCACATGCACTTGTAGCTCAAAATTTCAGATAAACTTTACTCAAATTGTGCTAACGCCATTCATTTCCATGAATATAAGCATATATAAACCAACTTGAACATTATCAAAAATTCCCAAAAAAACTAAACCCTAAACACCTAAACCCCCAAAACCATAAACCCTAACCCTCATCCCCTCAACCCCTTACCAAGCAGGTATGATGGACTTAGAGATCAAAATCTAAGATACTTTCATTAAATTGCAATAACACCAGTCTATTCCATGAATATATATAAGCATATATATAAAGCTTGAACATTATTATTAAAAATCCATAAACCCTAAACCCTAAAACCCTAAACCCTAAATACCAACCTTAAACTCCTAAGCCCTAAACCCTAAAATCCTAAATTATATACCATAAATCGTAAACCCCTAAACCCTCAACCCAAAAAACATGAACCCTACACCCCAGGCTACATATATCCTGTGTGGAAACTAGGGCAATGGGATTTTGAGCCATACTTATTTGTAGTTTCTTCACGACAAAAGACATTGTTGTCGCTTGAAAAATTGAAAATAACTTCAAATTCAGAAGCTTCCTTTGTAAATAATATTTTAAATGCCAATAATACGGACTAATCTACCAAATACAAACATGTTGTTATAAACTATAGAAAAGATATGGCCATGACCTTGGTGATCTGGTTTGAAAGCCATGCATATTCTTACATGGTACTCCATATATTGTGACACAATTTTTTCTCAGAAGTTATCAAATTTCAAGATTATATTTTTCCATGGAAAATAGCTAGTGCACAGAGTGAGACACGAAGAGAGAAAATAATGGATGCATTTATTTTTATATTTTGTTTCTTTGTATTTTTTTAAAATGGCCAAAATTAGGTGTCATTACCATTCATATCAAAAAGTTGAATTTTGCGAAACTCTTGGTGGTTCTCCAATATTTGACTACTTGGTATCTTTGAATTATTTTAAAAGGTCAAGAGCAAGGTATATCACACACTTTCTAGTTTGAAATTAGACATACTTACTTCAGATTGTCAAAAAGTCATTTTATTGCATAGATTTAGATAGAAAGTTTGGAAATTCTTGAAAGTTGGGCATTGTCCATCAAATCTAGAATCTTCTTTTGAAATGCCAAGATGCAGCTATCTACCATATATGGACACGCTATTATAAACTATAACACAGATATGGCCGTGACCTTGGTCATCTTGAATGAAAGCCTTCAAAATATAGTGTTTATCAATTTCGGCAAATGTGTGGAAACTCATTTATGTGTTGGTAAGCATATTCGCTGGCATGTGGGTCTAGATGGGGCCAACACGTGAGAGAGGCCGCGTCGGAGTAGCGTACATTGGAAGCTTCAACCTCAAAATTTCTGCATGGCACCAAAACATCCTGCGCACATCTATTCAAATATCCCGCGCATCTATTCAAAAATCCCACCCCGCTTTTTGCTAATGCAAAATTCCTATTCTATCCCTGCTCTGGAAACAAGGACCGTGGGAGTACTGCAATAATAGAGGGGTATAGGTGGTAAATGTGCATCATCCCACCTATATTCCCCCATCATCTCTTCCCTGCCCACAACCCTCCAGCCTCAACCTTCCTCCAGCTGCTTCATCGTCGGCCCTCTCTTCCACACCGGAGCTCTTCCACTGCAAGGCGCTCTTCACCGGAACTATTTCACCGACTCACTCGATGCACCAGATCTGCTTCGGCAACACCGTCGTCTACTTTACCATGGCCGCTTCACTGAATCATTCGTTGCTAACCCTGAAAAGTATAGCCGTCGCCCCCGCTACCCTCTTGCCCGTCCTACCCGTCCTTGCCATGCAGCGGTAGTTTCTCTTGCCTATTTGCTATATTTTTGGTATTCGTAAGCTACGAAATCATTAGGATGTTGCTCAATATCCTGGATGTTATTGCCATTTCGTTTGCACCCTTCATCTTGTAGGTCCTATCCACATCATTAGCTTCTTGCTTTTATTCCCTTTCTTACATTCTCACGCTATTGGTTTAATCCTCCAACACCAAATCATAGATTCTATTCTTTCCGAGCGCTCACACGGGTCATGCAAATAGCTCATAGAGGATCCAACACTGACAATCTGCCGCCCATCAAGGCTGAATCGTGAGGTTTCCTTGTGTTACTTAGGCCAGTTTCATGTCATGTTATTTAGTGGTATAACATGCATGCCTAATAAGTTAATAATTCATTCTACCTAAGAACTTGCCATGACATTTGCATTTATGTTCAATTGTGAATAAATGTGCAAATGCTTAATTCTGAAAATGTCCATCTAGTTTGGATGATATATCTAGTCATTTTTAATGCTATATGGTAGTGTTTTCACCTACTTTCATCCTTCCAAACCAGCTATCTAGTTTGAAACATACATCTGATAATTTTTAATGCTATGTTTTTGGTTTTTTCAAGAGTTTTCATCCTTCCAAACCAACTAACTTGGTTTCAAATGTCATGCAGAGAAATGACAATGGAGTACAAGGACCAGAGTTCCAACTGCTCTGCTTAGATTCTTCTAGCAGATTGACCAGGAGTTGCACCCGCTCGAGAAGGAGCTACTGTCAACCTAAACGTGCTACTGTAAGTTCATACTTACTTTAAATGATCTCTACTTTATATAGTACTACTTGCTTCCCTTGTTGTTTGTTTTAACCTCTTTCACCATATTTTAGTAGACTGCGGTTAAAACCCGGCAGGAGTCCTTGGAAGGCAGGACTGAAAGTTATGATCCCTCATCCCATTCATCCTCCCATTGCATTTCGAAAGCAAACAACTTACTTAATAGTCCACCTAGAACAACTCCTGCGGGTGATAAATATATAAATGTTGTATTGCATGCAGAACGAAAGGGTGTAGTTTCTCTTAGAACTGTAGCTAAAATGTTGAAGAAGAGGACATATGATACATTGAAGCGAATCGCCATGTACCGATCTCTTATTGATGGTACTGACACATTGTAATCTGTCGGAATTACGATCTTGTTGTATAACCTGTTGTAACAAACTTTTATTGTTGTGTAATAAGTAGTTTTAATTTCTGCGTTTTTATTAATTGATGTCTTGGTATTCATCTGTTCTGCGAAAAGTAGGCGCTAGTAGAAAAGTCCAAATCAGTAACAGGTCAGAGCAGTAGCATGCCAAACATTAAAACAACATGCACATGGATGGCCCAAAACGACCAGAAGAGTAAAAGGCTAGAACAGTAAAAGGCCAAAATAGTAAAAGGCCAGAACAGGAAAAGGCCAGAACCGTAAAAGGCCAGAATAGTAGAAGGACAGAACAGTAGAAGGCCAGAATAGTAAATGGCAAGTATAGTAAAAGGCCAGTACAGTAAAAGGACAGAATAGTAAAAGGCCATAGCAGTAAAAGGCTAGAACAGTAAAAGGCCGGAACAGTAAGAAGCCAGAACATCAAAAGGCTCGAATAGTAAAAAGCCAGAACAGTAAAAGGCCAGAACAGTAAGAAGGCTAGAACAGTAGAAAACCAGAGCAGAGAAAAGGCCGGAACAGTGAAAGGTCGGAACCACGAAAGGTATCAACAACAAAAGGCCAATATGGTGGTAGGCCAGTACAGTAATAGGCCGAACAGTGCCGGCCTGAACAGGAAAAATCCCAAACACTAAAGGGCCTAAACAATCATGGGTTGAAATTCCTAAAAGGTTGGAACAGTAATAGGACTGAACAGTAAAAGGCTAGATTGGCAACATGCATAAACAGTGTCGGGCCGTATTGGTGCAGACCTCAAGTGGCAGCACATTGTTGGACCAACATGGGCCTTCTGTAGGCCAAAACAAAATCGGGCCTCAAAGTTCGCGGGCTGCTGCTGGCTACATTTTTGGGCCCATTTCAAATAGTGCAGGATAAAACAGTAATGGGTCATCTTCTTATTGGGCTCCCCTAATGGGCTGACCCAATTAGTATTTAGCACGCCTTGGCTAGGCCTGGCTTCTGGCACGGTTTCTATGACCGTTAATAGCGGTAACCGACCGCTAACGGCGGCTACCACATGGCAGTTTTCATGACGTCAGCAGTCAGCACGGCTGGCGAACAGATCTACGACGGAACAAGTTTTCGTGGCTGAAGGGTGTGATCTTCCACGGTCAAGAAAATCGTGGTTAATTCATTTGTGACGGGGCTTTTACCACGATGGCTATCCGTCGCGGAAGACTCTTTGGTCACAAAAAAGGGCCTTCAACCACGAAAATCGTCCGTTGTAAAAGCCAACTTTTCTTGTAGTGACTTGACTAGTAAGTTTGGGGAACCATAATGGAATGACTTAATAAAACTGCCAAGTGTGTGAGTTTTCTCGAAAGGACTTCCTCGTTGGGTTTCAAGGGGGAAATCTTGGGATGGGTTATGTTTGGTGTTAGTATCAGGTTGGTTCAGGATAGGTATCTCTTAGCATCTCTAATAGTCGATAGTTGTATCGTGTCTCTATAGGTTGTTTTAGTGCATGATTTGTTTCCACCTACCATACCTTTGTAGGTGAGAGCCGCCGAATTCTAAGACTTGTCATGTATTAGCCTCAATACTGACCACTCCCTTTTTTCCTTTGCCCTTTGATGGAACCCCCTTGTTTTGATAGGTATTAGTTTGAAAACGTTAGCAGAGTTATCCTTCTGGCTTGGCCTAGGCAGGGTTATGGATGCTATTGGTAATTCTTCAGGACAGTTAGTCCAATTTTCATCTTGTCTATACTCAGATTTTGTATCATTTTCAATGTGATTCAGATCTTTGTAATGTATATTTGAATTCTCGATTCGTTGAGTCGTTGTTGTATATATATGTTCCTTGTGGGTTCCATCTTGGTGAGCGTCATCAAATCGTTTCTATGCGGGTTTGGTGGAAATCTCTAAAATCTGCATAGGGACGATTCGAGGGTATTACATTCTGATATCCATTATTACCAAAGTTACTTATGTAGTTAACATCTATATTTTCAACATTGTTTCCAACAAGATCTTGTAAAGGAACATTATCAATATTGTGTTTAGATTTGTAAGCAAGTATAGTATCAACTTTAGTAGTCAAGGAATCTACCTCTTCAACAGATGACTTTCCTAGAACATGGATTAGGTGCTCTTTCAGTGTGCCATTAGCTATGACTTTGTAGCATGTTTTCTAAGATAGCTTTTGCTTCAGAAACATTTTTTCCCATGAATGCACCCCCTTTAGCAGAATCTAACATACATCTAGGCATAGTTTAAAGCATTATAAAAAGAGTGTAACATAGTCCATTCATTTTCTCCATGTGATGGACAAGTTCTAAACATGATTTTAATTCTTTCCCAAGTTATAGCTACATCTTCATTATCATTTTGTTTAAAGGATAGTATGCTATTTCTATTTTGCAAGATTTTAATAGGAGGATAATATTTCTCTATGAAAGCTTCTTTAAGATTATCCCGAGAGTTTATGCTATCAGTTGGTAATGATAATAGTCATTCTTTTGCATTGCCTCTAAGTGAGAATAGGAATAGTTTAAACTTAACAACATATTTTTCCACATTCTTAATTTTTTGCATATCACAAGTTTCACAAAATTCATGTAAATGCATAGATGCATCTTCACTAGCACTTCCCCAAACTTGTTCTTTAACAATTCGGAGAAAATAATAACACTAGATTGGTTTGCCTCAAACTGCTATCCACGTAGTCCCGATTCCTTTTGGTTGTGGGATGGAGGCCGAGAAGGACACGCGGTGATGTCAGAGCGGAGCCCTGATATACCGTGAGACGGGTCTCGTTGTGGGCTAGGGAAAAGGATTCCATACTGTAGACAAGTGTACCACGCGTCGTCGTACCCGGCTTCGCTGAAAGGTGGACCGAGCATGTCGTAGGCCCGCCATCATCATACGCGGGCAAGACCAGGCTCTGTGGGAGGCGTAACCGGCGTGACAAGTCTCCGTACCCTCCGGGTGGCGGGACCCACGTACAGCTGACGTGGGACGGTCATCCCATGTTGTTCGCGCGTTCTCGCAGTCATAGGGCTCACCAATAGTGGACGTGGCAGCATATGTCCTGGATGGCCGTATATTCTCATGGCAGAGAGGCGAGCTGATAGCATAGGTGGCATCAGATGGCATGGGCGGAGGCAGTTTCTCGCGGTGGAGGGACGAGCTTGTGATGTAGACTCTAGGCGTATGCGATTTCTCGTGGACGCGGCACGAGCTAACGCTAGACTACATGGCATAGTAGACTATAGACTTCAGTGGCTTATCACGGAGGATAGCAGAATTGGCAGTGTCGTAGTTTCTTGTGGACGTGGCATGAGCTGGCGCTAGACTGCCTGACATAGTAGACTATAGACTTCGACAGCTTCTCACGGCGGATAGCTGAACTGGCAGCGTAGATGACATCATAAAGCATGGACGGGGGCGTATTTTCATGGTGGAGGGCCGAGTTGGCACAATAGACTATAGGTGTCCACGGTTTACCGTGGTGATCATGTTGTGGTTCACGTCTAGAGTTGACCTGCCACCATTACCCATCGCTGGTTGTCATGCCTCTCCCGTGCGGCTATAAAATACCTCCAGCTCTTTGTTCCCGTCACATTCTTTATGCTTTTCTTATACCAAACGGTGTCTTATCTTTGGCGTAGCGCCGTCCTACAGGAATCCATTATCGAGTGCATGAACGATGGCATGGCCATATCCAACACGGGCACCGATTTGGTTCATTTTAGGTGTAGAGCCATTGCAAGCGAAAGCTCACCGCGGTAGAATTCAACGATATACCGTACACATTGGCTCCTCTGGTCACCTTCTCCGAAGCCGGCAGTGCAGATTAGCATTCAGATGTTGCGCCTTTGTTTTTGGGTTTGTTTGAGAGCTCGCTGTCGCCGTCCGGCTAGCGACTACGAGCTTGCAGCAAACTCAATGAAAACATCCTAGCGTCTTTCTCTGCGCCCTGCTAGCTTTCTCATGTACATGCCGTCGATCGAAGAGCACAGTAAGCATCTTCGAATTTGTTCGCATTTCTCCTCATATTCCCTATTTTACGTGTTTATCTCTCTGTCTACTGTTTAGTATTTTTTTTTCTAACATTTTCTTCATGCATAGGTAAACGAATGGAGGCTCTTCTAATACGAAGTCGGCGGGTTGTGTGGTCATCAGCGTTTGGATCCTTCAATCATATGGTACGTCTTATTTTTTTGTTGCTTATGGCTTACTACACGTACGAGTGTAACTTCTTCCCATGTAATCTTTTCCCATAATTCTCATTATGTTTGCACGTTATGCGTATGTACTTCTTTTTACTGTATGTGAGAAAGTGATGACGTAGTATATCCATCTTAGGCGACACGTTCTCTTTGTTGATGTGTACGTGAGGTATTTTACTTGCTTATGACTACTATCTTTCCTATTGTCTTTCACGCTTTCGTGCTGACGCAGGCTTTGCATCTTAAGTGAATATCGTGGCGGACATGTGCCCGAGGTATTTTATTCTGATCACCAATGTATTTCTTGTTGTCTTTTATGTTGTCGTCTAGCGTTGGCCAACATTTTTTCGATTATATAGGCACAGACTTATCGGCCCCAATTAATCGCATTCTCGGTCGTTCAGCGATGGCGATGTATAAAGACGTCTTCCAAAGGCTTTTAGTCATCACTCAAATCATGGAAGATATGATCTTGTATTTGTAGAGTCAACGTGTAGAGATTCAGACTCTGAACGTTAGGTTAAGAGAGTCTAACGAGATAAAGAATCCAAACGCTAGGCTACGAGAGGCCGATGAGATAAAGAAAGCCTAGCTATGGCTATAAAAAGCACTTTCAGAAGGCAACCTGCATACTTCATTGTAGGAAAATAATATTGTTGTTTAGCTATTTTTTCAAAGCTGTTTTAGGTCATACTTTTCTTAAATAAACGTCTGTTATGAAAAGTTGGTGTTTGTGTTGAAATCAGCTTCATGTCTTTTTGGTCATGCCTTTGTTTGAGACACACTTTTAATCGTCTTTTTTGATAGCAAAGAGGGCTTATCACTGATGTAAAAACAAACACTACCTTCGATCCTAAATAAGGGTCTTCACTTTTTCTGCATTCATATGTATCACACTTTATTTTAAAAGACGTAGCCCACGCTTGTCTTACTGCGTCATTGTATAGACATCCTGCTAGACATTTTTTTAGAAAGGTTCTGCTAGATTGTTTATGACACGTTATATAAGACTATGGTTTTATGTTGAAGGAGACATTTTGAATAATGGGTCGATGGGCTAAGACCATCTTCTTATGATCCAAACCTGGGAAGTCTAACCTTTGAGTACCAATAGTTTGTTAGACAATAGCCTTACTAGTTTCTTTCTCATAGCCTTTTATCTTTTGCAATATTACTGTTCTCGTGTTTGGTGTATCTTAATTTATCTTTAATGAATGTTTCTCGTATGTTTTTTACATGCTTAGACACCATTCAGCGTCGTCATTAACCTGTTGTACGCATGGTCATTTTGCATGACGGAGTCGCCTAGGGGAGCAGGGTTCTTATCTATGTACTTCACATCTCTGTTTTGCATATCACTTTGTGCTTTTTACGTCTTTGTTTGGTTCCATCCCCTCTCTTGCACGTAGATGTATCGCGCTCATAGCTCAGGAATTTCTGGTCGTGCCCTCTATTCGTATTGACGTGTTTACCGTCACTATTTAGACCATGTTGCTTTTCACGTTTGGGTGTGCTTCCATCTTTCCTCTTGCACGTATATGTAGTGTGATCATATCGTCAAGCCTTCTACTTATCGGCCGCACTCCAGGGGCGCGGAGAGAATTCTAGTAAGATTAAGTAGCATAGGACTAACTTCAAACGATCATGTTTAATTTCAGGAGTTGTGGTACGCCTAGCAATAAAAGTAAAGTTACACTAATTTTTATGGATTTTTATGTATAGTATAAAGAGAAAAACAAGACTAAAAGTAAACAAACAAAATAAAAGACAAAAACAAGATAAACATAGTGCTTTGTAAATCTAAAAGTAAGGAAAAGCTCACAATGGTGAAACCTCCCTAAGCTTGGGTATTTGCACAAGTTGATGGAGATGGTGATAGAAAATGTTTTAGCAGTTATTGTGCTCCCAGACTTGGCGAAGATGCTACTATGATTTTTCTCTTGCAAATTGATACATTGCAAATGTATCTATAATTTTTGATGTTCCATGCTTGGTTTTATACACTTTCTTGTGTTTTGTTCCATCTTTGCAGTACTTTTCATATGATTTCTTGGACTAACCTATTAACAAGAGCCACAGTGCCAGTTGCCTGTTTTCTGCTGTTTTTGGTTCCAGAAAAGTCAGAAAATGAATATTCTCGGAATTGGACGGGACAAAAGCCAAAGTGCCTATTTTTCCGAAAGTGATTAAGTGCCAGAATACGAGACGGAGAAGGGCCAGGGGCCGGCCACACCACCTGGCCGCGCGGCTAGGCTGGGCCCGCGCCAGGGGGTGGTGTGGTGGCTCCCGGCACCCCCTCGGCCTCTCCTTCCGCCTATATATTGCCCTCGCGACAAAAACCCTAAGTAACTGATCAAAAATCCACGAAATAGTCTGTAGACGCCGTCATCTCCATCCCTAGATCGGGAGCGATCTGAAGCTCTTCCCGGCACCCTGCCAGAGAGGGGAATTCACCCTGGAGGCCTTCTTCATCACCATGCAAGCCTCCGATGTGATGTGTGAGTAGTTCATCCTTGGACTACGGATCCATGTAGTAGCTAGATGGCTGGTTCTCCTCCTTTGTGCTTTCATGTTTAGATCTTGTGAGCTCCGTTCATGATCAAGATCATCTATTTGTAATTCATACATGTTGTGTTTGCGGGGATCCGATGGATATTGAGATGCTATTTCAGATTGATTATTGATTCTATCATGTCTTTGTTATTTGAGATCTTGCATGCTTCCGTTGTTAGTAGCTATCTTGGCCAAGTAGATGCTAGCAACTCCAAGAGTTAGTATTTATGCTCGATAGTGGGTTCATGCCTCTGGTAATCTGGGGAAGTGACAGAAATCTCTGAGGAACTAGATGTTCTATTGCTACTAGGGAGAAAACAACAATCCTTTGTTCATAGAACAATCGTATTGTTTACTTTACACACAGTTCGTAAAGCAATAATTTGTTGCTTGCAACTTAATACTGGAGGGGGTTCGGATGATAACCTGAAGGTGGATTATTAGTCATAGAGGCAGTTGGATGGCGGTTTATGTATTATGTTGTAATGCCCAATCAAGTCTCAGAGGAGTCAAGATGATTAGTATATGCATGCATTGCTTTCTCGGTGTTTGTCAATTGCCCCGCTGTAATTTGTTCACCCAGCATGTTATCTATCTTAAGGAGAGCCACCTCTAGTGAACTATGGATCCCGGTCCTTTTCTTTACATACAATCTATAAACTTTTTTTGCTTTGTGTTTACTTTCTGCAAACTTTTACTTCTTTCCATTCAATACGTTTAATCCTTTGTTTTCCGCAAAACACGGTGAGATTGACAACCTCATCGCAAGTTGGGGACAAAGTTCTGTGGTTGTGTTGTGCAGGTCTCCTTGTTGCTATTAGCACCGGTAGTGTGCCCTGCCAAAGCTCAGCTAGTAACACCTTTGGGGTGTTTCCTTGCTCCTACTGGTTCGATTAAACCTTGGTTTCATAACTGAGTGAAAACTTACTGATGTGCCCATCATATCTTCCTCTTGGGGTTCCGAACGAGCTCTACGTCGAAAGTCAAGCGCATCAAGATCTTTTCTGGCACCATTGCCGAGGAGTCAAGGACATATTCACAAGGGGAGTCCCTCATAACCAATCTCTTTACTTTGTTGTTTTTGTTTTGCTTAGTTTCTTTTTGCTTTGTTTGCTTGTTTTATTATTCAAAAACACACAAAAAATAGTTTTACTTGTTTGCTTTCTTATTTGAAAAACACAAAAAATTAAGTCTCCTTTAGTTGTCACCTCTTACTTAGCTCACCATGTTGATCCCTACATTCACCTTGAAAGACCTTTCAATTGGTAGTGGTTCTATAATTGGGAAAGGTAATATTGAAGATTTCTTTAATCATGTTAGCAAACATGAAGATACTGAGGATAGATCCCTTGTAGAACTTGCTCCAAATTATGAGATTTCTGCAGCTTCTTTAATTCACATGTTAGAAGCTAGGTTTGTTAACCTCAACCCCTTAATGCAAGTAATGTTTCTTAAGCTTAAAGAAATTAAGGATCCTGAAAAGAGGGATTTTATTCTAGAAACTTTGTTTAAGGAGTTCTATGATGTTGCCAAGGAAGCTAGAAAAGTTTTTGAACATTTCAATATGCTAGGCTCATGTGTAGATGTTGTTGGTACACAAGAAAAGATGAACAAAACCGAACCTAATGGGGAGGAACCTAAGATACCAATACCCTTACTAGTAGCAATACATGATGCCATAGAAAAGAATCTTGATTGGATTATTCCTGCAAACCCTTTTGATAAGAATAGAGAACCTAAGATTATTGAGAGAGGATCCTCTAGAACTTACTTGGATGATATACCTTGCCTTGTTGAAAATATTTCTGGTATTGATCTTAATGCTTCTTCATTTTAGAATACTTGATCTTTTTTCTTTGCTTCTTATGCCTAACTTAAAGGCGTTAAAGAAAAGTACTTATTGGGAGATAACCCAAAAGTTTTAGATCAGTCTTGGAAGTTATTACCTCTGTAATAACCTCTTCTTATCCTTTTTATTTGCTTTTTGTGCCGAGAGTAACCTCTAATGAGAGAGAAGTAATGATTGGGAAAGTTGCTGCCCCAAAACAGATTTCTGTCCTTCACCGTAAACATTCGTGAGAGAGCTCTGTATGTCGTATTGAGCTGTACTTTTTTGTGCTTCTGCCCCAGGTTGTTATCTAACTTTCGTTATTTCAACACTTTTTGATTTGAGCAACAGAAGGTCTTCGAAAAAAATCGTATTTACCTGCTGGTCTGTTTTGACATATTTCTGCCATTTTCTGCATTTGCTTCTTGTTCGTTCCTTCTTGAGTTCTTTTGGGGAATTTAGATTTTTGAGGGAAGTGCTACAGTAGCTAGTGTTCTAATGGAATTTTATTTGGTCTTAAAACTGAACCTTGAGACTTATTTATCTTAAGTGCACTAATGTTGCTAATGAGATTGTGTGAAGTTTTGTATGAAGGAAAATTTTCAGGTGTATGGAAGGAATGATTAATGAGATGAAGGATGGACTAAAGCTCAAGCTTGGGGATGCCAGGCGTGTCACCCCAAGAAATATCCAAGAAGTACAAGCTTCAAAGCTTGGGTATGCCCAAGGCATCCCCTTCTTCATCAATAAAAATCCCAGGTTTCTTCCAAACGCTTCATTTTTATTGTTTCATGCATAGTTGTGTTGTTCGTGGAGCGTCTTCTTTTTCGTTTTTGTTTTGGTTTTTAGTTTGCTTGGTTTGCTTAGTTTTCTGAATAAATTGGTTGGACCCCCTCTTTCATACATTTGGTTTGCAAATAGTTTGGTTTGGTTTGGAAAAGAGTAGGAAAGTTCATACTTATGTGGTAAAAAGAGCTTGTTTTTGACTGTGGCCTATGCTTTGTCATGTCATGCTTGATATTGTTTTGGCTTTATGCTTAGTATTCTTTGCTATAGCATGACTTGTTATAAACAATTGATATTGCTTAATGTGCCTTGGGTGAATCATGCGTTGTTTTAGCATATTAAAGCATAGTATAGTGGTATTCTCCTTTGATGCTTTATTTGGGTTGACTTGGCACATGCTCACACCATGTTATAACTATCTCAAGTCACCATAGCCTGTATGATCCTTTAGTTTTCAACTTGTAGTATCACTTTATGCTTTGATCAATGATGTTTTGTCGCTCTGCATGATTATGGCCATTATTGCTCTCTTAGTTTGTCGCTCCCAGTCTTTTGCTAGCCTCCACAACAAAGTATGAGTTCCACTCATGCATCCAACTCCCTAAACGAAGTTATTCCAAAGAGTCCACCATACCTACCTACTAGCTTATGCTATTCCAAGTATATTCATGCTTTTGTTTACCTTCCACTTGTTATGAGAAAACTAGTGATTAAAGCTCTCACGAACTTGATGGCACACTTTACTTTTTGCCTCTAATAAACTTGAACCATTGGGTCCTTCTTTGTTGTGTATATGCTTGCGCTTTATAAGTTGAAATTAGCATAACCATGTTTCATGGGGAACGCTTTCAACACTGCACTTTTACTGTGTACCCGTTGATATCATGTTCTTTTGCTTACGGATCCCGGCAGTGTGAAATAAAAGTGGAACTTGTAAGATCATGGAGTTTGTATGTGTGTTAGAGAAACGCCTGGGCCGCTAGCCCAAGCCATGCCTAATCATGGTGGAAACTTGCAGCATCACCATAATGAGCACCCTATGAAGCATCCTCAATAAAAACCTATGCAAATAGCAAATAAAAAGATCGCTGAGATGCTCATTGTTTGCTTGCCTTGTCATTTTCTTTATGGGAAAGCTCCCATATCATGTGCAAGGGGTACCCCGTTGGCAGTTCTTAATGATACACATATACTTACAATGACAAGAGCTTACTCGTGACTAAAGTTGAGTAGCATGAGGATCGGTCTTCGTAAGGGGCATGAGATTTCGGTTTATAACTTGTCAAGCATATCCTCTTAGTTGTGTCACTTTAACCTTAGTCACCTTCAAGATGCTTATGATAGGGGAAATGAGAGCTGAAAACTACAAGTACCATAATTTTTGGAAGCTCTTTATGAGACTTGAATCCCTACTTCCTTTTACAAAGGCCTTTCTTCCACCATTATATTGAGTCTACACCTTCTATCTTTATGCACCTACTTTGAGAGCATAGTGGCCATTCTTAGTTCTATGTGCATTGTCCCAAGACTAGTTGATTGATGCATAACTTGATATTGCTTGTTTTAAACTATTGTATCTAGTCACTCTTATGAACTTTGAAGGTGTCCTATGCATTTATATTTGCTACTCTATTGAGGGACAAGCTGAATACTATTATGCTATGTTTTCTTTATGTGAAACAAACAAACGTCTTGCAAAACATTGTTATTCATGAATCTTTTGTTTGTGCCTTTTCATGTTGCATCATAGTTTCTTTGCTTATTGCTAGAACTTTGTCTTTCATGTTATGATTGAAGTACTATGATTCCAGCTTTGAATGTGTTGCAAATACTTTGATCAAGTCTTTGATGGTGCATGTCACCTCAAAAATTATTCTTTCTTTTTATCACTTACCTACTCGAGGACGAGCAGGAGTTAAGCTTGGGGATGTTGATACATTGCAAATGTATCTATAATTTTTGATGTTCCATGCTTGGTTTTATCCACTTTCTTGTGTTTTGTTCCAACTTTGGAGTACTTTTCATATGATTTCTTGGACTAACCTATTAACAAGAGCCACAGTGCCAGCTGCCTGTTTTCTGCTATTTTTGGTTCCAGGAAAGTCAAAAAATGAATATTCTCCGAATTGGACGGGACAAAAGCCAAAGTGCATATTTTTCCGGAAGTGATCAAGTGCCAAAATACGAGACGGAGAAGGGCCATGGGCCAGCCACACCACCTGGCCGCGCGGCCAGGCTGGGCCCGCGCCAGGGGGTGGTGTGGTGGCTCCCAGTACCCCCTCGGCCTCTCCTTCCGCTTATATATTGCCCTCGGGACGAAAACCCTAAGTACCCGATCAAAAATCCATGAAAGAGTCTGTAGCCACCATCATCTCCATCCCTAGATCGGGAGGGATCTGAAGCTCTTCCCGGCACCCTGCCGGAGAGGGGAATTCACCCTGGAGGCCTTCTTCATCACCATGCAAGCCTCCGGTGTGATGCGTGAGTAGTTCATCCTTGGACTACAGATCCATGTAGTAGCTAGATGGCCGGTTCTCCTCCTTTGTGCTTTCATGTTTGGATCTTGTGAGCTCCGTTCATGATCAAGATCATCTATTTGTAATTCATACATGTTGTGGTTGCGGGGATCCGATGGATATTGAGATGCTATTTCAGATTGATTATTGATTCTTTCATGTCTTTGTTATTTGAGATCTTGCATGCTTTCCGTTGTTAGTAGCTATCTTGGCCAAGTAGATGCTAGCAACTCCAAGAGTTAGTATTTATGCTCGATAGTGGGTTCATGCCTCTGGTAATCTAGGGAAGTGACAGAAATCTCTAAGGTACTAGATGTGCTGTTGCTACTAGGGAGAAAACAACAATCCTTTGTTCATAGAACAATCGTATTGTTTACTTTACACACAGTTCGTAAAGCAATAATTTGTTGCTTGCAACTTAATACTGGAGGGGGTTTGGATGATAACCTGAAGGTGGATTATTAGTCATACATGCAATTGGATGGCGGTTTATGTATTATGTTGTAATGCCCAATCAAGTCTCAGAGGAGTCAAGATGATTAGTATATGCATGCATTGCTTTCTCGGTGTTTGTCAATTGCCCCGCTGTAATTTGTTCACCCAGCATGTTATCTATCTTAAGGAGAGCCACCTCTAGTGAACTATGGATCCCGGTCCTTTTCTTTACATACAATCTATAAACTATTTCTGCTTTGTGTTTACTTTCTGCAAACTTTTACTAATTTCATTCGATACGTTTAATCCTTTGTTTTCCGCAAAACACGGTGAGATTGACAACCTCATCGCAAGTTGGGGACAAAGTTCTGTGGTTGTGTTGTGCAGGTCTCCACGTTGCTACTAGCACCGGTAGTGCGCCCTGCCAAAGTTCAGCTAGTAACACCTTTGGGGTGTTTCCTTGCTCCTACTGGTTCGATTAAACCTTGGTTTCATAACTGAGGGAAAACTTACTGCTGTGCTCATCATACCTTCCTCTTGGGGTTCCCCACGAGCTCTACGTCGAAAGTCGAGTGCATCACAAATCATTGGCAACGACGCCAGAAAATGTGCTTGATGGAAAAAACTCTGTGTACCAACTTATTGGGACTCCAAATGCAGTGTGTTGTAGCGAGCGTCTTTTCCCCACAACGGTGACTCGGGGGTTTATATCGAACTCTTAGAGATTTTTCTTAGAGACTTCTCCTATTTTTTTCTTCAAGAAACCTACACAACAAAGTATTTTCCTTATGTCCCCAAATCCACTGTGTGGTTGTCAAGCACAAGGTTTCATATTAGTTAAACTGAAATAAACTATAAATAAATAAAAGTAAAAGAAATCTATAACTAGACAAGAAAGTAAAAACAATAAGGTAAAGATCTTTTGGGTTGTTTTTATGTTTGATAATAGTAAAATAGATTTTGTATTTTAAGATTTAATTGATGAATCAAATATAAAAGCAATGAAAGTGATGGAAAGGTTGTTTCTTATAATAAAATTTGTACGAGGTTTTATGGAGAGGGAGAGCTAGGATGTGGGTCGATGCGCTGCTGGACTGGGCTATGGGTCGATGCGCTGCTGGACTGGGCTCTGGCGCTGCGATGGGCTTACCTGGAGGCTGCAGCAGGTAAGCTCTTTCTCTCTCTCTTTCTTATCTCATTCTTTTCTATTTTTATTTGTTTTGTTTGATTCAGTTTTAAACAATTTGCTGTTTATAGAACATATGAATATAAACAAGGCAAACCAAAAATGGAGGACAGGGTGATGGTCAACTAGAAGGTGTAGGTTTAGACTAGGATTGATTGAATTTCAAACAAAACCAAGTGATATCAATAGGAGAGAAATGAATGGGAGGAAGCATGTGTGTATGGCCCATGCATGCATTGAACATATACTTGCTAGTTGTGAAAACAACCACCATTTGATATTGGCCATGATTCCAAACAACTCCCTATATTGCAATTAATTTCCCAATAGAGAAGTTTATGTAAGCTTTACCCATCCACGTGGTGTATTTTGGGTTCATGATCATACTTGAGTAAAGGTTGCTCATGCTAGTGTGTATGATCCACTATTGAAATGGCCACAATCTGTTCAAACAATACCATGATCCAAAAAAGAAATCATATGGGAGGCTAAGAAGAATTTATACTCACATAGCATGCGAAGGTGGCCATGTGGCTCTCATATTAAATATTGTGATAACAATAATAGACTATATATGGAAGCACGTAGAACAGAAGGATCCATACCTAAATGTTTATGATCTAGAATTAAATGCCAAAGGAAAATGAAATTGCTCTTATTACTTGGGATGGTGGAATTGTGGATGGAAACAAAAGGAAGGTGGCAAGGGGAGGTGGAATTATAATAGATATGCCCCAACTCAACTTGGGCATTAAGCAATATATCAAGGACCAAACACAATATATCAAGAGGCAAATACAATTAATAAGGTAAATGCATTATAAGGGGAAGAACCAAATGAAAGGGGTTTTAATATGATGCTCAAACGCAATGTGGCATGGTGACATGAGCATGATATTATGATGATGCAATAATGACAAGTATATAGTAGCCTTAATCCTTATTTATTATGTAGCATTCCAATGTTAGACAATTGGAATGCTACAACTCTCCCCCACTAAACAAGAATCTCGCGCCAAGATTCCTAGGAAAAGAAATCTTCATGTTCCCATGTAGCTTCTTGACGGAATGGTGTGACCAAAGAGCCTTGCAAAACCTAAGGGACTTGTTTCCGGGTCTTTGGTTCTCCTTTTTTACAAGAAAGGACTTCAAACGTTGAAGAATTATCGTGAAACAAGGAAGGTAGGATAAACATAGATTTGGTGCTCTAGGGAAACAAGATAGATAGATAGGGATAAAAAATCGAAAGCTACAAGTGAAGGTGATTCTTTCTTTTGCTGGAAGAAAAGAAGGACTTTGGATAAGTATTAACCACTATGAAAATAGCATTGTTTCCTCCTTAGATTTAAGAAATGAAGTTTGGGAAAATAACGATGCCTTAAAACAATAGAGTTCCTTGATATCAACATAAAGATTTGGGTTAGGAGTTCTCGGATTAGATTCTTCATGTGCCAGTAAGAACCAAAGGATCACACAGTTGAGGTGCGCAGATATATCTTCGAGAGAAGGAGGTGATGCTAGTTTATCATGGAATCCCGAGGAAGAAGTTGAATGTTGAAGATCTCGAGTTCATTATAGAGATGCTTATTGATTTTCATAACCATGAGGTTATGCAAACGATTTATGATTGATGGCATCGACCATAAATGGCTTTACCAAGAGTAAAATAATTGACAAAATGGAAGTCTAATATATCTTCCATCCATCTTGTTTGATGATGTCGAGCACCGGTAGAATGAATAGGATAGGGCAGATTTTCCATTTGTTTCCACCAGATTGTTGAAGATTTTTCTCCATCTTGAAATAGACGAGACCACCAACAAGATGTTATTGATTATGTTCTTTAAGAGAACCCTCCGAAAAAACAAAGATGGAAGTAAAAGTCTCAAGGGATAAATGCCACTTCTAACTTCCATGGAATGAGTAAAAACGCATTGATCCTCCAATTAAATGTACAAGAGCAAATGATAAGAGTGGTGGTATGGTAGTGATGACTACAAGTGCACAGACCAATTGTAGATAGTTTCGAAGTAAAGATATCGAACCCATAGAGAGCTATTGGTAAAGGTCTTAATGCCCCTTGTTACTATTTACCAAAGGATACTTATAAGCTGCCTTTGATCTCAAGTAAAGGGTGTTTGAAAGGTTTATGGTTGTTTGTGGAAAAGTAATTAAAACAAGTAAAATAAAACAAGTAACAAGTTTGTATGAAAGCGTGGTTGAACTCAATAGGGCTAAAACGTTCTTGGGGATGTAGGATACACCGCTAGCATAGTGTTATTGTTATATGTAATCAAGATAACATACTCCTTGTGTCATGATATGTGTGAAGAGAGCCCCACAATAAGATGTTCACTACAAGGCTCGTAGGAAGCCACTTTGTTGAGCCAAGAATGAGGTCGCCTCTAAATAACCATTTCGATGTCTAAGAGAAGTCACCCATACAAACCACCGCAATTAAGGGTTTCCCCGTGGATATCATAATTAGCTTAGGGAGTCCCTCTTTAATCCTCATTTGACTGTGTAGGTTACGAGTCAGCGCCAATCTGTCACGGGGAATTCCGGGTATGCTTCTAAGAAACATCAAAAGGATTTATCCCTCTCTTTAGTCCCGAGGGCAAATGATATGCGGCCGACTACACATACCATCTAAAGAGAGAGATCAAACACAAATCATAAATACATCATAGACAAGCAAGTCATATGGACACAAGAATAGATCATATTTATTACAAGTTCATAATGGTGCTAGGGTTTCTCTATCTCCCTAAGAACAAAATAACTACTTACTCATGGAGGCAATCAACAACATCATCATAATCAAATGAATGGATAAAAGTACGGAGGTAGATCTAATGCAAACCACAATTGAATCTAGAATTACAATGAGATCTAATAGATGAAAGATGGGGGTAATGGTGGTAATGGAGATGCAGCTATTAATGATGAAGGGGATGATGCGTTGTCCTCCAACGATCCACGAAGCAGCTGGGATTTTACCCCAACCAAGTTCCTCCTTCAGATCCCTCTCGGATATGGTTTTTCATGATTTTTGGTGGCTGTGAATGTCAGATCTCCCTCTCATCTTTGCCAGGCTAATGTATTTGATGAAGCGGTCATAATGGCGCCTGGTACGGGCGGACGGTACGGGCAGGCTCCGCCCATACCAGTGGTTGTTATCGGTAATGGTGCCTCCTCCTTGTTTGGTATTCTTCCAGGTGCGAAAGTAAATTCATAAAATGAATTTTATCACTTAGAAATATCATATAATTATGCAATATGATAGCTCTAATTGATATGTTCATAGATGACTCCATGATTTGGGATCCTGTTGAAACAAGAAGAAAATAGTGCTTGTAGACGCAGTGAAATATAGAGATCCCTACTCTATTTATGCAAAAACAAAAGATAGATATGCTTCAATTTTGGACTCATAAACTCCCCCAAGCTAGGCTCTTGCTCGTCCCTAAGCAAGATGGTGGCTTATGGACAAGATCATCATGTTCATGAGACACGAGTCGTTACCATAAATGAGGCAAAAATTGAAATAGGAATACAACATCGGATGTAGAGACACTTCGGGGGTATTACCATACCCTTACACATTACATAACTTAGAGGCTTCCACATCTTTTCTACTATTAACCAAATCATAAGAAGCTGCTAGTGATTCAACATATCATATAATCACAGAGTTTAAAGATATAGAGCACTAAGTTTAGTACTGAAGATTCATGATCATTTTCTTTTTCTTTTTTCTATGTTTGATTCTTTTGATAGTTGTTCTCTTTTTTGTTTTGATAGCTGCATTTCTATATTCTTACTTGCTCCATTTTCTCTTTTTCTTTCAGCACAGCTATTTGATCATGCTCACTACTTCAATGGCTTTCAAAAACTCTTAATTATAATATGCTACCAGAATTCTTCTTCTCATAACTTAATCAATACTTTTGTTGGTGTGGAAGTCCCTAAAATTATGACAGTTGTACAAGTATCATAACACTCAACCTGGTTCAATCATCTAATATAATAATCATGAATCAAACACACTTCAATTATCATAAGGTCAAATAACTCAAGAGATATAAATCTTCTCTTGAACAAAGGGAGTTCCAAGTTGATGCAACTAATGCAAATTCAGAATTTAAAGTGTAACATGCGTGCAGAAAAGTAAACATGTAAAAACTAGAAGGTAGATTACAAGGTTCTCACAAATCCCCCCAAGCTTGGAATAAAGCCGGGTGGATCAAATAATACCTTGCAATTACTTACTCCTTTTTGGGAGTAAATCAGTCAGCATCTTCCTCTTCTTCATCCACCTTGAGGCTGCAAGCTTGAGCAATAGACGCAAATCGAGTAGACACCTCTATGATGCCAACATGCAATTCTTTGATTACCTTGTTTAAGGTCTTCCTGTCATCAGCCATCTCCATGATGATCTTGGTCAGGAGTTGTACTCTACCGTCGATGTCATCGACCTTCCTTTCGAGATCTTTGCCCATCATCCAGTAAGAGTCAACTCCTTCTCCAATGGTTTCAACACAAGCTTTAGAAATCTTTTCAAGGTTCCTGATCTTTTCTCGAATATCATATCGGCTTTCCCCTTTTCTGGAAGAGGTTCCTAGAGGGGATTTAAGAGAAGATCTTCGAAGGTTATACCTAAGGGTTGAGTGGAGATTCTCCTTTATTCTTTCCTTGTTCCACGTGTCTGAGCATCTCCAACTTTTGTGGGAACATGTCTTCCCAATTGGGGAGTGGAACCACCTGCGAGGACTTGCGGTTCGAGGAAGATGACGTATCACCTTTGGATCCCTTCACCTTGGCTTGTTCTTCAAGGGCGTGCTCCTTTTTGGTCCAGATCTTCTTAATATGAAAAGGCTGCATGGACCTTGAGTGATCAAGTGAGATCTGATATTTCATTGTAAAGGGCAAAAGGGAGCTTTATATCTGAAGCAAGATGGGAGAGAACAAGAAAGAAGAAAAGTGCAAATTAAAAGATGAAAATAGTAGATTAAAGGGGTATAAGACGGTCGTGAGCTATGGTACGGGCGGGTTCCGCCCAAACCGCGCCCCCGTACGGCCTTCTTACCGCCTTCTTTTTTTAGGGCAGATAAACGCGGAGAGAAACACAGCCGATAACGAACATTGGTACGGGCGCATATGTCCATACGGTCTGGCCGTACCGTATTAACGAAAATCAGAACTGGTACTCCGACTTTTTAACGACCAGTGGTACGGGCGCATCCTACCGTACGGTCCGCCCGTACCAAGTCGAAAACAGCTTGGAATAATCAGAAAAACTGGTTGAGTTCAAAGAAAAAGATAGAATCAACAAAAAAAATCCAAAGTAGTAGAACTAAGTAATTAAAACTTTGTTACCTAACTTTTTTCTTGTTGTATTCTTTGGCCGGGACTAAAGAGATCAATTCCACAACGTTTATCTCACCAACTCTGTAATGCTTCAACCGATGCCCATTAACAATCCAGGATGAAGAAGAGGGTGTAGTATTTTTCAGCCTTACTACTCCCGAAGAATATGCGTCTTCAACTTCATATGGTCCTTCCCACCTGGATTTCAATTTCCCTGCAAAGATCTTAAGCCTAGAGTTGTAAAGCAAAACTTTATCTCCAGTTTTAAATCCCTTTTCCTCTAATTTCTTATCGTGCCATTTCTTTACTTTCTCGTTAAGTATTCTAGTATTTTGTTGGGAATATGCCCTAGAGGCAATCATGGTTGATGATATTTCCCAAAGTATTCATAAAGTAAAGTTGTCCTTGTATGAACATCAGATATGTATCACTGAATACGTGATTCAGTTGTGGAACTATATATTCATGATTGTTCATACTAGATTGTCCTTGGTCGTTGAGGTTCTGTTGGACACACAACTTAGACCAATGTGCGGGTCGGCTGATGATACAGTTCCACTTGACATGGGCATGGTGATGCTATTCCGACTTACACTGATTCGGCTAAATAGTTTAGCGAGTCGGACTGACCCACAGTTGAGATGCAACGAGCATGTTGTCATTTGCAGTCTCAAGCAATGGAATCCTTTGACCTGAGGTGATTGCATGATCCGAGTTGTGGATCGCCAACTTAGGTTCTATCAAACGTTGTTCCGTAAATGGACAGTTATAAAGGTAGAGTTCGGGTTGGTTGTGAAGCAAGCTGCATGACATGAATTACCAAGATGGGATTTGCCCCTCCGTAATGGAGAGATATTCTCTGGGCCCTCTCGTGTGATATGATTCGGAAGCATGGCCATGCGCTACTCAGTTAAGTATTAACTGAGGAGTCAGACTAAGAGTTAGTCCAGTGAATCACATATCATGGTACGAGAAGAGAGTTAAGCTATTAAAGGGTTGGCAACTTACATACTAGGAATCAGGATCTATAGAGATAGATCTAGGCGGCTCATTGGATTGAGCCAAAGTACATATTTGGACAAAATGTTAAAGAAATTCAACATGGAATCTTCTAAGAAGGGGTTCTTACCGATGTCCCATGGCATAAGACTTAGCAAGACTCAGTGTCCTTCGACAACTGATGAGCAAAGTAGGATGAGTGCGATTCCGTATGCTTCGGTAGTCGGGTCCATCATGTATGCCATGATTTGTACTAGGCCAGATGTTTGCTATGCTCTAAGTGTTGTGAGCAGATACCAGGCTGACCCTAGAGAAATCCATTAGGCAGCAGATAAGAACATTCTTAAGTACTTGAGAAGGACTAAGGATGTGTTCCTAGTTTATGGAGGTGAGGTTGAACTCAGTGTAAGGGGTTACACGGATGCGAGTTACCTTATTGACTCTAATGATTCTCGTTCGCAATCTGGGTATGTGTTCGTATTGAACGTAGGGGCTGTGAGCTGGAAGAGTTCCAAACAAGAGACTATGCCTGCATCTACAACAGAAGCTGCGTATATTGCTACCTCGGAGGCGGCAAAGGAAGATGTTTGGATCAGGAACTTCCTTATTGATCTTGGTGTGCTTCAGGGCTCGTACAATCCGTTAGACATGTATTGTGACAAAAATGGTGCTATTGCACAAGCCAAGGAACCTAGACAACACTAGACGAACAAACATATACTCATGTGATACCACCTGATTCGCTAGTTCGTGGATCATGGTGATATCAAGTTATGCAAGGTACACACGGATACAAACATTGCAGATCCGTTGACAAAGCCACTTCCACAGCCTAAGCATGAGGCGCACGTAAGAGCCATAGGCATTAGATGCATAGACATGTGATGTCGGGATGATTGACTCTAGTGCAAGTGGGAGACTGTTGGGAATATGCCCTAGAGGCAATCATGGTTGATGATATTTCCCAAAGTATTCATAAAGTAAAGTTGTCCTTGTATGGACATTAGATATGTATCACTGAATACGTGATTCAGTTGTGGAACTATATATTCATGATTGTTCATACTAGATTGTCCTTGGTCGTTGAGGTTCTGTTGGACACACAACTTAGACCAATGTGCGGGTCGGCTGATGACACGGTTCCACTTGACATGGGCATGGTGATGCTATTCCGACTTACACTGATTCGGCTAAATAGTTTAGCGAGTCGGACTAACCCACAGTTGAGATGCAACGAGCATGTTGTCATTTGCAGTCTCAAGCAATGGAATCCTTTGACCTGAGGTGATTGCATGATCCGAGTTGTGGATCGCCAACTTAGGTTCTATCAAACGTTGTTCCGTAAATGGACAGTTATAAAGGTAGAGTTCGGGTTGGTTGTGAAGCAAGCTGCATGACATGAATTACCAAGATGGGATTTGCCCCTCCGTAATGGAGAGCTATTCTCTGGGCCCTCTCGTGTGATATGATTCGGAAGCATGGCCATGCGCTACTCAGTTAAGTATTAACTGAGGAGTCGGACTAAGAGTTAGTCCAGTGAATCACATATCATGGTACAAGAAGAGAGTTAAGCTATTAAAGGGTTGGCAACTACTCGACTATAGCTTAACAAATATATCGTGTGGCAAAGGGACTTGGACGAAAGTCACATTGAAGGTTCGTGTTCTGACTTTACGGCACTTGGGAGTTGGCACGTCTTGCTAGAGGCCGCTACCATCTATCGACTTGAGACCGAGTGTTCGTGAAAGTGAGTTGGACTCAAAGCCATGATAGGATACTTGGAGGAGTAGCTCATGTCGTGTCCAGGTGTACGTGAACCTACAGGGTCACACACTTAAGGGTAAGGAGCCCATGTGGATTAGATCCATATAGAGATTGGAGTACAGCCTCGATGGGCCTCAAGCGTTGAGCCCAACTAGGAGTGTATATAAGTGGAGTGACAAGGGATAGTCCCTGACCTAGCCGTCACTTTCTCCACTTCCATTTTAGGCTAGACAGGATCTAGCAATCATCTGTCTGAAGCTCCTTCCTGTATGTGTGGATACCGGTAGAGGCGTTGCAAGTGCGGCGCTAGAGACGGGGAAGCTCGTGGGGATCTGGCGAAGGAGTTTGTGGGATCCGGTGTGGCTGTCCGTGGGATCGTTCGGCACTACTTCGACGCGCTACATCAACTTCCGCATCTGTGCGTCTAGCGGTAATCTCGTGGCCTATTACCTGAGCTGGATCTTGGGAGTACCGCGTTAGGAAAAAAGTTTTGTTTTTCTCTGCGTGGCCCAGCATATTTTCATAAGCCTCGTTCCTGAGCTCATCTAAAGCATGAATATACAAGAGTCGTTGATATAGGTACGCTTACTCGGATGCTCATGATTGGTTACCTTACATTGGGTAAAAGGCTTACGGCCCAAGGAGATTTCAGATGACGGCCCAAAAGAATCAACCGACAAAGGCTTTGACTGTATTAGGAAAGAGACTATGAACCAACATTATGTTGGTATTGTAGTTACGCGTGTATGAAACCTATCCCCATACAACTTTGAGACCCGGCCTATTATATATAGGATGGGAGAAGCTTACATAGGACACAGAAATCTAGAGGACAACTTGTAATAGCATGTTTTACTCAATATTCAGGCGACTTTGTCTTCATCGTTTTCCTGACATCCGAAGAAATCCCCAGCATTCTCTTTTAACCCCAAGTCCATCATCATGGGCATTTTCGAGGTTACCCCTCGTCAATTGGCGCCGTCTGTGGGAAACCTAAATGCTGGAACCACGGATTCAGCAGAATACTCTCCACCAAGCATCAACTCGATGAAAGTAGATCCACGTCCGCCCACCCATAAAACTACGCCTACAGAGGTACCGGTATCTTCCGTCGAATCCTCAATGGAAGCCGCAGCGCAGATCAAAGCAGGTGATGAAAGCGAGCAAATCGAGATTAATCTGGGGGATATTGATGGTCTTTATGACAATCTCTCCTTCGGATCAGAACCCCAGTTAATCCCACCACGCGACGCAAGCCCAGCAAGACGCCAACGATAACCCAATTTTTAATCTCGATGATATACTTTCAAACCATAATGCAGGAAGTCACGACAATGAAGGAAGCCAAGGAAACAGGGGAGACCCAATAGTTAACTGTGCAAATCGAGAGGAAGAGCAACCACGTGGAGGCGAGAGGCAAACTCTCAGCTTACCAGCAAGTGCATGGGAGAAAGAAAGAGCAGCAATTGCGGGTGTGGTTACAATCAAAACGGATGCTACCCACGAATACCTATTGGCATACCAATATCTGCTTCATCGCAAAAACAGAGATCTACTCAGGATGCAGAGGCAACTCGATGAAAGGAAAAGTATCGCCGACGAATCTAGCATACGACGAGTGCAATTAAGCTCCACCCAAGGATCGAGGAGCATAACAGGAGGAGCATCGCCAAGGAGAGGAACATCCAGGTTGCGGGGTATCCCCGAAGAAGAGAGAAGCGGACTAATCCAAGACCTTGATCTATCATTCATGTCGACAGACCAAGATGGAAATATCAAGGAAAAAACGGCTCATGCAGCCATTGTGGCCGCACAAACATACCTAATTACAACACAGCCCGCACCCGACGATCCTCGTGCAGCCCTCCACCACTCTGCCTTGATGAATCACAGCTTGGTAGGAGAATCTCTTGCGCAAGCGGATAAAGGAACCACGATGCAAGCCGATAGATCCCCACGCCATCGCAGTAGCCCTTGGCATGGAGGTCATACCCGACGATCACGATCGCCACATCGGGTCCACTTTTCAGAATCAGAACCGCGAAACGACGTGAGAAACGACATCACCCAGCGAAGGATCGATCGATCCAGAGAAGAATGCAGCACCCGAGGATACCATGATGGCGAAAGCGACGAAGAGCAAGAATTATGCGGAGCCAGCTGCTTTACCCGACGGGTTCGCAAGACCCCGGTGCCAAAAGATTTTAAGTTACCCCGGGATCGCCAAAAGTATGATGGCCTCCAAGAACCTGAAGCTTGGCTGACAGACTATCTGGCAACTATCAGACTACAAGGCAGATCCAAAGCTATAGCGATGCAAAGCTTACAGCTGCACCTAACTGGTGCGGCACACTCCTGGCTAAAACAACTACCTGAAGATTCTATCAGCAGTTGGAACGATCTTGAGGACAAATTATCAGAAACTTCCAGTCTACATTCAAGTGAGCCGCGTCTTTAGAGCAATTACGGGCTTGCAAAAAAAAGCCAGAATAATCAGTACGAGCCTTCATCCAATGATGGAACATCACAAAAAATTCGACTAAAGCAATATCTGACGAGAGAGCAATCGACGCCTTCAATGATGGACTTCGTCAACGGGAGTTTATTGAAGAACTAGGACGAACCCAGCCAAGGACAATTTCACAGCTGATGGAAATAGCCAATGGTTGGGCTGATGGAGAGGACGCAGTACACAACAAAAGGGCTAGTTCACCCGAAGACGACAGAGACAGGCGCTACAATGACCGGAGATGATGAACCAATGATGGGTACCATACACCCAGTTACATTGCAGCAAGTTTCTTGGAGGGGACAAACGACGAAGTGACAATTACAATAGTGGATACCGTGGCAATAGGGACAGCATCGGTGGAAACCAGTCACAGCAACGATACTAGTCGACGAATCGAGACCCACCTATGTCAGCAGGACAAATGTTGGAAGGACCCTGCAATATGCACTACTACGTCGACTCAACAGGGAAAAGGCAATCAAATCATCTCCTAAAGGACTACCGAACATTTTTGAAAATGCAAGAACTATGCAACGCAAGGGCAGCCGATGCAGTAAACCGAGGCTACGCTATTGCACCTAGCGCTTTGGCCATCGGCATGCCACCTGCACCACAGGGGCATCCGCCAGCAGGGCAGCCGCAAAGTACAATACACCAAGGCGACGAATATCCCAGGTCAAAGGGAGCAATGTCAATGATCCAAAAAGGGCCACCATCTAACAGAACACAGAAATTGATCACTAGACAAGTAAACTTGGGAGTAACAAGGCCACCTCCTACACCGGAGTACCTCCATTGGCTAGAACAAGAAATTACTTTCAGTAGAGCTGATCATCCATTACGGGTCCCTCAGCTAGGCAAGTCAGCATTAATAGTCGAAGCACAAATCGGTGGGTTCGACATGAGCAAAGTGTTTCTAGATGCAGGAAGCAGCATCAACCTGATTTACACCAAAACTCTACGGGCTATGAACTGGTCCATGACGAACCTAACACCTACAAACATAACTTTCCACGGGATAGTTCCAGGGAAAGCCAAAATTCCATTGGGCACAGTCCATCTCGATGTAATCTTCGGGTCGACGACTAACTTCAGACGAGAAAAGCTAGAATTTGAAGTCATGGACTGGCCATCTCAGTACCACGCGATCCTGGGACGACCAGCTTTCGCTACGTTCATGGAAGTACCTCACTACACATATCTAGTACTAAAAATGCCACCCCCAATGGAGTCATAACAATCAAAGGAAGCTTCAGTCACGCGGACAGCTGAGATCGGAAATTCAACCAAATCTCGGAATCTTTCGGGATAGAGGCGAAACTCGGATAGCTAAAATTAGCGGGCGAGGAGTCGACACATGAAGGGCACACCCGCAAAAAGAAAATATCGGAAGAGTAAGCACGCAACAGTCTCGCAAAAGAAACCTATGCGGCCTCCAGTATAGGTCCCGCATAAAAAAATCTACTAATCCATAAGACGAGAGCACCATGACGCGGAGCATGACGAAGAATCCCAACAACAGAAGCCGAAGTCTTAAAGAAAATCTTCACGTAGGCGTACTTTACATTCAATAAAGGCCAACGGCCAGACGATCACACCCTTGCAATGCACTTCCATCCATATTTTTCAATAAATAAATATAGTATTTCGCGAAGATACAAATTTCTATGGCCAACGAACATCAGTTCGTCGGGTCATCAAAACAAGAGAATACAACATACAATCAAAATCTCATATAAAACATACGACCTTTTTGACAAGTATAAAGTAGTTTTACACAAAATACAAAGACTCAGCAAGTAGATAATAAAATAGGGAAGTTTACAATAAACTCTTCGTCTGCCTCCAAATACTTTCGAATAATTCTAATGGCAGGTCTACGAGCAGCAGCGTAATTAGGCGCCATATCAATAAGGTCACCATCGAAAGGACAAGGTAGCCATGAAGATACAGCATCCAAGGCCAGCATCGGATGATGCACATGCACCCAAGAAAGCACGAGCTTAGCACCTGCCACAAGTTGAAGATTCACGAAGTGATGGATCCTTTCGCCTTGTCGGAACTTCACAAGCAAATCCGCCAAGGTTTGAGGTTGAGGATCCCGAGGAAACATGGCATTATAAATAATAGTCGGAGATCTGCAGCAGCACTCGATGAATTGCTCCAACTCTGATAGGCGATCCTGAAGCAATGCCACGGTATAGGGGCGATGATGATCAGTCCAAAAGTCTGTTTCAGAACTTCAGGAGGTAGACATAAGAGCTTGCATTCGGTTGCGCAGACGCTGGGTTTCATCCCTCTCGCACAATTGAATGCCTGCAAGTCAGGGAGACAAGTGTCAATCTCCTGCAAGACAGAAAGAGCAACCGAAGAAAAAATAGGAAAAATACTTACACAACAACTTTTCGTTTTCTCTAGAGATTTCTTCCAAGAAAAAAGCCTCACGGTTGAGGGCCTGGTGTGTTTTCGATTGGGAAACATCCACCATCGATTGAACAACTCGAAGTTTTCCTTCAAGTTTTTCACTTGTTCTATTTTTTCAGCATACAATGGCGGGTCTACCGTACGCACGATGGCGGAACTGGTTGCACCTACTACAACAGAGGACGGAACAACATCCGACAGTTGAGTGGGTCTAGAAGGAGTCGGAGAATCATTTAAAATCTAACAAACACAAAAATATGTGAAACATTCAGCATACAAAAGCAAGCTCACACACATATATTCAAAAGTTGCATTCTTGTAAAAAGAAGCAAGGGAAAGCTGGATAAAGTCAAGGTCCATTACAACAATAGAAAGGGATACACGATAAAGGTTACAAAGCAAAGCCTACGAGGTTGCGTCCTTCAAAGACAGGGTGACACTAGGGGAAGGAGCACTAGCTACATGAGCAGCAGGGGTAGCCGAAGAAGGAACGATCGTCGTAGCAGGGGCAACCAAAGAAGGGGCGGCCAAGTTCTCTGAACCCACGCCCAAACCTAGGAGCATCTGAGAATATTTTCTGGCCCTCTTAATATAAGGCTTTAGATCAACTTCTTGGCCATTGGGGTGACTGGGACAGAGGAGCTAACCTTCTCCCAGTTGACCTTCTCGCCGTGTGCCATCGCCAGGGCCATCAAAGTTTCGGCACCACTCCTTGACTGCATCAAACTATAACCAACAAGGGGGCCGGGATCAGCACCGAAGATAGCGACAAGATCATTTAGGTTGTTCGGCACATCCTTGGTTGGAAATATCTCGGCATGGAGATTCTTGAAGGCATGGCGGGAGCGGATAAGAAGGTTGCACCCACAAACGTTGTTGGCCTCCAAGGTGCTAATAGCATCCAACAAAGGATCAACCTTCTTATCTTCATGCAGCATCAGGTCTTGGCCAGTCAATTCTGAAAAATAAAATAAGAAGGAAAGGATTGATGACTGAAGGGAAGAAATGATATAAAGACACGCAAGAGAAGAAAACTTATGGGTCAAAGAAGTATTAAGGGCCTCCAAGCGCTTCCGAAGATTTTCATCTCAAATAGCGGCTTTTTTGGCCAACTCTTCGGCATCAGCCTTCGCCTTCTGCTGACAACCTCCAAAGCCTCCTCGGCAAACTGTAGCTTAGTGATACATTGCAAATGTATCTATAATTTTTGATGTTCCATGCTTGGTTTTATCCACTTTCTTGTGTTTTGTCCACACTTTGGAGTAATTTTCATATGATTTCTTGGACTAACCTATTAACAAGTGCCACAGTGCCAGCTGCCTGTTTTTTGCTGTTTTTGGTTCCAGGAAAGTCAGAAAATCAATATTCTCAGAATTGGACTGGACAAAAGCCAAAGTCGATATTTTGCCGAAAGACTCACGAAGCCAGAAGACAAGACGGAGAGGGGCCAGGGGCTGGTCACACCACCTGGTGGCGCGGGCCAGGCCAGGCCGCGCCAGGGGGTGGTGTGGGCCCCTCTGGCACCCCCTCGGTCTCCCCTCTCGCCTATAAGAGCCTCCCGATGCATAAACCCTAAATTGTCCAGCCTCCAGCCACGAAAAGTTCCGCAGCACCGCCACCACCGTAGGGGAGATTCGGGGGACAGAAAGTCTCTGTTCCGGCACCCTGCCGGGATGGGGAAGTGCCCCTGGAGCCATCTCCATCGATCTCCACCGTCATCTCCATCGCCATTGCTGATTCCCATGATGAGGAGAGAATAGTTCTCTCTCGAGGCTAAGGGTTCTACCGGTAGCTATATGTCCATCTCTCTCTCTATGCATGATCTTATTGAGATCATGAGCTTGTAATCTATAGATCTATTCTGCTACTCAGGTGCTTTAATGAATCTTTGCTCTCCCCATGTGTGTGAAAGTGACAGCGTGCTCACCATGGTGGCACTTAGGCTAGATATTACAAATACTTGTTATGAGTTATATTTGGAGTTGGATGTTTCTATGAAATTGTGGTGTTTGTTGGACTCATCTAGTACTCAAGGTGACAGTGTGGGATTATCTAGATGGGAAAGGCTTACTTTGAGGTGTGATGTTATAGCCCTACCATCGATTAGAGTGTCCAACCGGAGAGTAGTTAAGAATAGTATCATAAAGAGAAGATATTTATATGAGAGAGTGTTCACTAGTGAAAGTATGATCCCTAGGCCTTGTTTCTAAGCACTGAAACACCGTTTTCTATTAGCTCTATTACATGTTTGCTTGCTTCTATCTTTATTTCAGTTTGCCTTTAGTCTCTTCCACACCATCAAGCTATTTTCTCGCACCATTTCCTTATATCCATACCACTTGTATTTCACTATCTCTTCGCCGAACTAGTGCACCTATACACCTGACAAGTGTATTGGGTGTGTTGGTGACACAAGAGACTTCTTGTATCTTGATTGCAGGGTTGCTTGAGAGGGAATACCTTTGACCACTTCCTCCCTGAGTTCGATAAACCTTGGGTGATCCACTTAAGGGAAAACTTGCTGCTGTTCTACAAACCTCTACACTTGGAGGCCCAACAACTGTCTACAAGAATAGAAGTGCGTAGACATCAAGCTATTTTCTAGCGTCGTTTCCAGGGAGGTAAGGTAAAAGGTATTCACAACGAAGGATTAAAGAAGAAGAACCTCCCACGGCAAACGCCTATTTTCTGGCGTCATTGCCGGGGAGGTAAGGTAAAAGGTACTCACATCCTCCGGTGTGAGTGCTCGAAGTTATTTCCTTTAGATTCTGCAATATTGTCTTTTTTTTTCTTGTTTTCACTAGTTAGGCTTAATGGAAAACAACAACAAAATTAGAGAGCTTTATAGTATTTATCTTGAGTTAGGACAAGGAGTGTTTGAAGAGAAAATTAAAAAACCAATGGAACTTTATTTGCATGATAATAGCAATGTTATTAGTATGAATTCTTCGAACATCATTATTGCTAATGCTATGGAAAATTCTAAGCTTGGGGAAGCTGGTTTTGATGAGCATGATATTTTTAGTCCCCCAAGCATGGAGGAGAAAATTTAGTTTGATGATACTATACCTCTAATATATGATGATTACAATGATAAATATGATATTTTCAGTCCAGCTACTATTGAGGAGAAAATTAATTATGACAACAATATGCCTCCTATATTTGATGATTATGGTGATGAGAATAATAATGATAGCTATTTTGTTGAATTTGCTCCCACTACAATTAATAAGAATGACTATGTTTATGTGGGGAGTATTAATTCTTTAATGCATGTGGCTCATGATAAGAATGTTTTATGTGATAGTTATATTGTTAATGTTATTCATGATGCTACTGAAAGTTATTATGAGAGAGGGAAACATGGTTGTATGCATCTCAATAATATTAAGTTTCCCCTCTTTATGTTGAAAGTCTTGAAGTTGCACTTGTTTTGCTTTCCTATGCTTGTCGCTTTGTGCTTTCATGACTTATTTCTTTACAAGATTCCTATGCATAGGAAGTGGGCTAGACTTAAATGTGCTTTGGATTTGCTTCTTGATGCTCTCTTTTACTTCAATTCATATTTCCTATGTGAGCATCTTTTCAAACTATCATGCCTAACTTAAAGGCGTTAAAGAAAAGTACCTATTGGGAGATAACCCAAAAGTTTTAGATGAGTCTTTGAAGTTATTACCTCTGTAATAACCTCTCCTTATCCTTTTTATTTGCTTTTTGTGCCAAGAGTAACCTCTAATGAGAGAGAAGTAATGATTGGGAAAGTTGATGTCCCGAAATAGATTTCTGTGCTTCACCGTAAAAATTCGTGTAAAATCTATGTACATCTTTTTTAGGCGTGAATTTTTGTGCTTCTGCCCCAGGTTGTTATCTAACTTTCGTTAGTTCAACCCTTTTTGATTTGAGCAATAGAAGATCTTCTAAAAAATTCGTCTTTACCTGCTGGTCTGTTTTGACAGATTTCTGTCATTATTTGCATTTGCTTCTTGTTGGTTCCTTTTTGAGTTTTTTGGGGAATTGAGATTTTTGAGGAAAGTGCTACAGTATCTTGTGTTTTAATGGAAGTTTTATTGGTGGTGAAACTGAACCCAAAGACTTATTATCTTGAGTACACTAATGTTGCTAATAAAGATTGTGTGAAGTTTTGTATGAAGGAAAAAAATCAGGTGTATGGAAGGAATCGAGTCATCGGGAGCTGCCGCGATCAGAGAAGCACTGAAAGGCTTGGAAGTAGTCGAGTCATCCAGGTCCTCGAACCTTTCCACAGTATAAGGGCGCTTCCTCTTTTCACTAGCACGCTCCACGCGGAAATCTCTAGAGCCAGCCGAAGGAAGAGATTGCGTCTTCGAAGAATCAGATGCAGAGAACTCCCCCTCCTTATCCGCGGTAGTCCCAGTCATAGGGAGATCATCGGATGCGGAAGAATGGACAGGGGGCTCACAACTTCCAGGAAGAGGAGGAAGCGAGCTCAGATGATCAAAATCCTACACAAGCAGAAGACATGGAAAAAACGCTAGTCATTGAAAGAGTAAAAGTGCATCTACAAAAAGAAGAAAGGTGAAGGAAACAGAAATTTACCTTGGGAAGCCAGTTTTTCTTGCCAAATGGCTCCATAACACAAGTTGAAGGAACTGGGCTTTTCTTGGTCAAAGTGGTGAAGCACCAGACTCTTTTCTCATACACCTTGAGGGTAAGGTCTTCCGAAGAAATTCTCATCGGGTCCTTCCTCCCGGTGTACGCCCACATGCCAGAAAGCCGGGCTCGAAGCGGCTGGACGTGAATCTACAAAAAGTATGCTAGGACCTGGAGACCCGACAATTCCTTGCCAACCACATGCCGCAACTTTGAAATACATTCGACATAGGGTTGGATTTCCTCCATTTCTTCGGCAGAAGGATGCTGATCCCAAGAGTCAAGTTTACGGCAGGTTTTCTTAGGATCAAAGGGGGCTAACCCAAAAGATTGGCCTTCGAGTGGCTGATCCTTGACATAAAACCACTTGGACTTCCAACCTTAGACGAAATCCGTGATTTTGAAGTCCAAGTAATCAACATCGGATCGTACAGAAAAAAGGCGCCACCAACATCGTGGACGATGGTGTTAGTGGCGTTACGACAAACATATAAGAAATGCTTCCAAATGTTGGGCCACACAAAGATAAACAAAACTTTTTCCCTACGCGGTACTCCCAAGATCCAGCTCAGGTGATAGGCCATGAGATTTACCACTAGACGCGCAGGTACGGATTGTTGATGAAGCGCGTCAGTTGATATTGTGTCGAATGATCCCCTTACAACACGTCCAGATCCCCACGGACCTCCTTGTCTCTAGCACCACATGTGCAACGCCTCCACCGGTATCCACATGTACAGTAAGGAGCTCTAGGCAAAGGACTGCTAGATCCTGTCTAGCCCGAAATGGGAGTGGAGAAAGTGACGGCTAGGTCAGGGACAATCCCTTGTCACTCCACTTATATACACTCCTAGTTGGGCTCAACGCTTGAGGCCCATTTAGGCTGTACTCCAATCTCCACATGGGCTCCTTACCCTTAAGTGTGTGACCCTCTAGGTTCACATACACCTGGACACGACAGGAGTCACTACTCCGAGTCGATAGCTGGTAGCGGTCTCTAGCAAGACGTGCCAACTCCCAAGCGAATTAAAGTCAGAACACAAACCTTTCTCAATGTGACTTTCGTCCAAGTCCCTTTGCCTCACGATATATCTTGTCAAGCTATATGCGAGTTGTTGCCATCCCTTTAATAGCTCGACTCTCTCTTCTCGTTCTGTGATATATGATTCACTGGACTAGCACTTAGTCTGACTCCTTGGTTAACTCTTAACCAAGTCGCGCATGGCCATGCTTCCGAATCATATCACACGAGAGGGCCCAGAGAATATCTCTCCATTACAGAGGGGAAAATCCCATCTTGGTAATCCACGTCACGTAGCTTGCTTCACAACCAACCCGAACCATACCTTTATAACTACCCATTTACGGAACAACGTTTGATAGGACCTAAGCTAGCAATCCACAACTTGGATCATGCTATCACCTCAGGTCAAAGGATTCCATTGCTTGAGACTGCAAATGACAACATGCTCGTTGCATCTCAACTATGGGTCAGTCCGATTCGCTAAACTCTTTAGCCGAATCAGTGTAAGTCGGAATAGCATCACCAGGCCCATGACAAGTGGAACCGAGTCATCAGCCGACTTTCACATTAGTCTAAGTTGTGTGTCCAGCACAACCTCAACGACCAAGGACAATAAGTATGAACAACATGAATATATAGTTCCACAAATGAATCACATATTCAATGATACATATTAGTAGTTCATACATGGATAATAACTTTATGAATACATTGGGAATAACATCATACATGATTGCCCCAGGGCATATTCCCAACAGTCTCCCACTTGCACTAGAGTCAATCATCTGACATCACATGTCTAGGCATCTAATGCCATAGCTCTCAGGTACGCCTCATGCTTCGGCTGTGGTAGCGGCTTTGTCAACGGATCTACAATATTTGCATCCGTGTGTACCTTACATAACTTGATATCACATTGGTCCACGAACTGGCGAATCAGGTGGTACCACATGAGTATATGTTTGTTCTTCTGGTGTTTTCTAGGTTCCTTGGCTTGTGTGATAGCACTATTGTTGTCACAATACAGGTCTAACGGATAGGACGAGCCCTGAATCACACCAAGATCCATGAGGAAATTCCTCATCCAAACGGCTTCCTTTGCCGCCTCCGAGGCAGCAATATACTCAGCCTCTGTTTTAGAAGCAGACACTATCTCTTGCTTGGGACTCTTCCATCTCACAGCCCCTCCGTTTATCACAAAAACATATCCGTATTGTGAACGAGAATCATCTGAGTCAGTGAGCTAACTCGCATCAGTGTAACCCCTTACACTGAGTTCATCCTCACCTCCATAAACCAGGAACATATCCTTAGTCCTTCTCAAGTACTTAAGGATATTTTTAGCCACTGCCCAGTGGATCTCTCCAGGGTCAACCTGGTATCTGCTCACAACACTTGGAGCATAGGAAACATCCGGCCTAGTACAAATCATAGCATACATGATGGATCCAACTTTAGAAGCATATGGAATCGCACTCATCCGACTTCGCTCATCAGTTGTCGAAGGACACTGAGTCTTTCTACGTTTTACGCCATGGGACATCGGTAAGAACCCCTTCTTAGACGATTCCATGTTGAACTTCTTCAACACTTTGTCCAAATATGTACTCTGACTCAATCCAATGAGCCACCTTGATCAATCTCTATAGATCTGGATTCCTAGTATGTAAGTCGCCTCACCCAAGTCTTTCATCGAAAAACTCTTTTCCAATGATTTCTTGGTCTCTTGCAACATCTGGACATCATTTCCAATCAGCAATATGTCATCCACATATAAGATCAGAAAGTTTACTTTGCTCCCACTAAACTTCTTGTATAAACAAGAATCATGATCACTCATGATGAAGCCAAATGATTTGACTACCTCATCAAAGCAAATGTTCCAACTCCGAGATGCTTGCTTCAACCCATAAATGGATTTCCGAAGTTTGCATACCTTATCAGCATTAGCCGGATCGACAAAACACTTAGGATGTATCACATACACATCCTCGGTTAAATTTCCATGAAGGAAAGCCGTCTTGACATCCATCTGCCATATCTCATAGTCGAAATAGGATGCTATAGCTAACATGATCCGAACTGACTTAAGCATTGCCACGGGAGAGAAAGTCTTATCGTAGTCAACTCCTTGAACCTGTCGGAACCCCTTCGCGACAAGTCGTGCTTTATAGACAGAAATATTTCCATCCATATTAGTTTTCTTCTTAAAGACTCATTTGCACTCGACGGGTCTTGCACCGTCAGGCAGATCAACCAAGTTCCAAACTTGATTTTCATCCATGGACTTTAACTCGGATCTCATGGATCCAAGCCACGACTCAGAATCAGATCCCACCATCGCTTACGAATAAGTTACCGGCTCATTACAGTCCAACAGTAACACATCACGAACACTTCGCAATCTTGTCGATCTTCACGGTGTCGGTGCAGCTGCCGGCTTAGGTACCACGACCGATTCAACCTCCAAGGCTTTTGTTGACTCGCTACTGGCCGGTTCCTCTCGAATTTCTTCAAGCTACACCGTGCTCCCACTGACTCCCCGACAAAGAAACTATTTCTCAAGGAAGACACCGTTCCGAGTGACAAACACTTTGCCCTCTTCTCGGTTGTAAAAGTAGTAACCCAAGGTTTCCCTTGGATACCCCACGAAAATACACTTATCCAACTTGCCTGTAAGATTTTCCGACTGAAGTCGCTTGACAAAAGCTTCACAACCCCAAATCTTAAGGAAAGACAAACTTGGCTTCTTGCCAGTCCACATCTCATGTGGTGTCTTCTCTACCGAATTTGATGGTACTCTGTTTAGTGTGAACGCTACAGTTTCTAGACAATAACCCCAAAATGATAAATGCAGATCTGTCCGACTCATCATTGATCATACCATGTCCAACAAGGTCCGATTCCTCCTTTTCGACACACCGTTTCTCTGTGGCGTTCCTGGAGGAGTGAGATGGGGAACTATTCCACAACTCTTCAGATGGTCATCAAACTCATGGCTCAAGTACTCGCCTCCTCGGTCCGACCGAAGAAACTTTATTTTTTTGCCGAGTTGATTATGTACCTCATTCTGGAATTCCTTGAACTTTTCAAAGGCTTCTGACCTATCTTTCATCAAGTAGATATATCCATACCTACTCAAATCATCAGTGAAGGTAATGAAGTACTCATAACCACCTCTGGTTGTCATGCTCATTGGTCCACATAACTCACTATGTACTAGTTGCAATAAGTCGGACACCCTTTCACAACTCTTTGCAAAAGGTGTCTTGGTCATCTTCCCGAGTAGGCAGGATTCGCATGTCTTGAACGACTCCAAGTCGAACGAAGTTAGGAGTCCATCATCATGGAGCTTCTTCATGCGTTTCCAACTTATATGACCAAGCCGATAGTGCCAAAAGTAAGTCATATTTAGATCATTTGGTTTCAACCTTTTCACATTTATATTATAGACAGATTCACCATCAAGATTCAAATAAATAACCTATCTTGGACGGGTGCAAAGCCGTGAAACATATCATTCAAATACAAAGAACAACCCTTATTCTTAATATTCGACTCATAGCCTTGTCTCATCAAACATGAGGCAGAAATAATGTTTCGACTAAGCACTGGAACATAATAACAATTATTTAGCTCAATTAAGAATCCAGAAGGTAAATGAAGTTGCATCGTGTCGACTTCCAACGCAGTGACTCTCGCTTTGTTACCGACCCGAATGTCAACCTCGCATCTCGCCACGCTCCTAGTTCTTACCAGTCCCTGCAACGAGTTGTAGATGTGAATAACTGATCTGGTATCATATACCCAAGAACTATTAGGTGCATCTGTGAGATAGATGTCTATAACATTGCAAACAAGCGTACCTGAGCCGGAAGTCACATCTCCACTCTTGGCTTTGTCAGCCAGGTACTTGCTGCAATTCCTCTTCCACTGGTCATCCACCTTGCAATAAAAGCAAGTGGATCAGGCTGCAGGAGATGGCTTAGTCCCTGAGGAAGCGCTTTGGACCGGGTCCTCGGCCTTACCTCCCGACTTTGCCTTCTTCTTAGTACAAGAACTCTTCTTGAACTTAGCCTTATTCTGCACCATCAACACTTGACTAGCGCCTTCCTTGAGATCCGCCTCAGCCTGCTTGAGCATCCCATGTAATTCAGTGAGCTTCTTATACATACCATGCATGTGGTAGTTTGATATGAATGACCATACGCACTAGGAAGAGAGTTCAAAATTATATCCGTAGCGAACTCTTCGCTAATGGGGTAGCCAAGCCTTTCCAGAGACTATACGTAACCAACCATCTTAATCACATGCGGACTCAGTGGATCGCCATCCTTAAGCTTGCAGCTCAACAAAGCCTGAGAGACTTGATACCTCTCAGTCTTTGCCTGAGCCTGGAACATACTTTTGATGCTTTTGATCATATCATAGGCCTCAACATTCTCGAACTGCTGCTGCAAGTCCGGTTCCATGTGAGCAAGCATAAGACAGTTAATCTCCATAGACTCGTCACAAGTCCTACGGTAGGCATTGGTGGCTATGACACTCGCATTCTCATTTGGCTCATCTGGAAGTGGGTTGTCTAGGACATGGTCCCTTTTTTCTGGCTTGATAACAATTCTCATATTACGATACCAGTTGGTGAAGTTAGTTCCATTTAGCTTATCTTTCTCTAAGATGGTTCCACTAGAAATCTAAGGGAGACTGCTAGGTGCCATTGATCTACAACAGAAAAATATGCAAAACACTTAAGACATGTATCCATAAAAGAGCAAGCATATCAAACACTTTAATACTTATGCTCCCACTAGAACCAACACCCCTCCGATGGTTACTTAGTGATTCAGGACCCTAAATAATCAAGCCGACTAGTGAGCTTTAGCATCACCGCTAGTCGTCAAGTGATATAGGTAGACAACTCCTTGCTAATCGTATCTCATACGACTCTTGTTGGACAGGTGGCATCACATGCCATGGCTCCCATCCGACTTTTCCCCGAGTCCCACAACCGTTGTGATAGACCCGTCTAGATTACTGAGTGCTTCCGCTGTAAGAGTCCGACTCGAACCCACCTAGTTGGAAATAATTGATAGCACCTCAATTTTATGAGCCCACTACCAAAAATGTCCGACTTGTGATGGTGCAGCACTGGCGGGGAAACCGACTAGACCTTCTTTGAGGGATTACTTTCTACCAACTATCTAATAGAGGTCAAGCAGAGACATAAACATAACACAAAATAAAACAATTATAATGTGAAATGGTATGGCTCTCTTCATAGCGATCTCCATCTCCAAAAAGCTTGTAATTCGACTCGTGCCAACTCTTGTCACGCGCCTCCTTACGCCATGTAGCCAACTTGTATATCGACTTGCATGCCATCCAGGTTCTCCAAATAGCTACATTAGCTAGTAAAGTAAATTACATAGAGAATCTAACACGCAGGTCGTTATACAATAAAATGACAGCACCTAGGCTCCAGCCAGCTAACAAAAAACCGTGATACGCACATCACGTATGGATTACACACATCGCATGCACATAATCCATACCATTCACAACATCATCCTGCAAAAACAAGTTATGCATAGATACGATACCTACCGGCGTTGTGAAACTCGAAACAACATCTAAGGCGCTACGACAGGGCGAAGCTGGCAGTCCTGCTAGCCGGATAGCATGCGGGGATTGAAGGGGCAGCGCCTGACGATTTTTTCCGAAAACGCAGATCTCATCTGCATTTCGAACATGGATTTCTCCATCGGATAAAACAATTTTACCCAAATCCAATCCATACTCTGATTCGACCAAACTCTTTGATCTTCGATCACCACATCCGTATTTACGTGTCACAGTCTACCCCAATGGCGGAAGCCAACCGATAGGGGTATGTCGTTTCACGACCTTAGCAGTTAGATCACGGAAACCAGATCATCCATTCCCCCGAGTACAGTTGATCCAATCAACTTCGTACAAAACCAATCTATCTCATAGATCGACCACCAAAGCTGCAATTAGATCCAATCTAACGCCAACCGCATATCACATATGCATGATCACGATCCTAAAACCAGAAGCTAACCTATGATACCACTGTTGGGCCACGCGGAGATAAACAAAACTTTTTTCCTATGCGGTACTCCCAAGATCCAGCTCAGGTGATAGGCCACAAGATTTACCACTAGACGTGCAGGTGCGGATTATTGATGAAGCTCGTCAGTTGATGTCATGTTGAACGATCCCCGTACAGCATGTCCAGATCCCCACGGACCTCCTTCTCTCTAGCGTCGCACGTGCAATGCCTCCACTTGTATCCACACGTACAAGAAGGAGCTCCAGGCAAAGGACTGCTAGATCATGTCTAGCCCGAAATGGGACTGGAGAAAGTGACGGCTAGGTCAGGGAAAATCCCTTGTCACTCCACTTATATACACTCCTAGTCGGGATCAACGCTTGAGGCCCATTTAGGTTGTACCCTAATCTCCACATGGATCGAATCTACATGGGCTCCTTACCCTTAAGTGTGTGACCATGTAGGTTCACGTACACCTGGACACGACATGAGTCACTACTCCGAGTCGGTAGCTAGTAGCGGTCTCTAGCAACACGTGCTAACTCCCAAGCGCCATAAAGTCAAAAGACAAACATTTCTCAATGTGACTTTCATCCAAGTCCCTTTGCCTCACGATATATCTTGTCAAGCTATAGACGAGTTATTGCCATCCCTTTAATAGCTCGACTCTCTCTTCTCGTTCTGTGATATACGATTCACTAGATTAACACTTAGTCCGACTCCTTGGTGAACTCTTAACCAAGTCGCGCATGGCCATGCTTCCGAATCATATCACACGAGAGGGCCTAGAGAATATCTCTCCATTACAGAGGGGCAAATCCCATCTTGGTAATCCACGTCACATAGCTTGCTTCACAACCAACCTGAACCCTACCTTTATAACTGCCCATTTACAGAACAACATTTGATAGGACCTATGCTTGCGATCCACAACTCGGATCAGGCGATCACCTCAGGTCAAAGGATTCCATTGCTTGAGACTACAAATCACAACATGCTCGTTGCATCTCAATTGTGGGTCAGTCCGATTCGCTAAACTCTTTAGCCGAATCAATGTAAGTCAGAATAGCATCACCATGCCCATGACAAGTGGAATCGAGTCATCAGCCGACTTTCATATTAGTCTAAGTTGTGTGTCCAGCACACCTCAATGACCAAGGACAATAAGTATGAACAACATGAATATATAGTTCCAAAATCGAAATATTCAATGATACATATCAGTAGTTCATACATAGACAATAACTTTATGAATACATTGGCAATAACTTCATACATGATTGCCTCTAGGGCATATTCCCAACAACAAAGGCCCCAATGGGGATGAATCCCAAGGAAACACTCACAAAGAGTGACGAAACAAGCGACATGGAGAATAGAGTTGGGCGTGAGCTGATACAGCTGCACGCCATAAACAAACAAAAGGCCACAAAGAAATTCGTGGACAGGAAGAGAAAGACCGCGGAAGAGGAAGGAGAGGAACATTACCCTCCAGCTAGGCTCGAGGGTGGGGGCAGCCTCGTCTCTAGGGAGCTTGAAGGAACCCTCCATCAGATGGTCGGAGTTTCGTGCCTCATGGAGTTCCCATGTCGTGCACTTGGTGGGAGCCCATCCAATGGCCCTATTCCTGGTGGCCTTTGTGGCGGCAGCAGAAGTTCTAGCAGCCTTGCTTTTGCCCATGGTGGCAAAAGGGGAATACAAGCACAAGAACTAGAGTTTTTGAAGGGAGCAGGAGCAGGAGTTCGCAAGAGGCAAGAGCACAAGGAAGAAGATGGAGCAGGGGAAGGTGAGGTAAAACAGTAAAACACACCTCCTTTCCCTTATAAAGAGCAAAGGCGTAAGGTCCAAACCGTTCGATGCAAAATCGAACCGACAGAAACGCACATGATGGTGACGCGTGTTTCCAAGGATTCCGTAAAGGAAAACCTAAAGAAGTTATGGCCGCGGTAAAAATGGAGGACAGCGCGTGACGCCTCGATTTTCGCGTTGAATACGTTATGGCGCGTCATCATTATTGCTGCATGGCCCCACATTTGACACGTCCGGTCACGACGTGTCCTCGAGAAATCAACAGCATCAGATACGTCATCGTTGACATCATAGTGGAAGCGTTGCAAGAAATTGTGGCTTGTTTTAAAAGATACGACCCGAAGAAATTAAATTGGAGTCGAAGTAAATTCCTCTAGGAAAAGATTTGAGACTACACTCGAATATATAATATTACGACTGTAGCCTCGGGGGCTACTCCTATAGGGAGCACTGGTCGTGCACCCGACAAAAAACACAGAAACACTAGCGGCATTAAATTAAGTTTTCGAGCCTATGTTTCGATACATATATCCAAACATAGCCTCTGGGGCTACTCCTATCAGGAGCGCTGGTGCGCACCCGATAAAGAAAGACAAAGGAAACATTTGATGACAGATACTCCTATCGGGAATGGTTACAAAAAGCAAAAGGTTCTTCATCCACTATAAAGAAAAAACTCTCGGATCGCACCCGATGCGATAAATCCGAATGCCATGTTCAGAAATATGAAGGTAAGACCCTAGGATTTGTTCTGTGTGGCCTGGTAATCGCACAAGAATGCGCTCTGCTAGAAAAATATCCGTATCAACGATACGATGAAAAATCCCGACGGACGCGTTGGGTACCCGATAAAATAAGAAACTGGAATTCAGTATTCGGTAAGACCTCAGCGGCTCAAACTGAATTATGCCAGTTACAAATTCCGGATTCGAGCCTGGGGACTTGAATTTGATGTAGGACAACCTTGTTTTTGCCATGGAGCAATTAACTGATTCCCGATCCATCGGAAGCATCAGACTCGTTGTACCAAATCCCTACAAAACACAAAAAGTGATAAAAATAAAGGAAAATAAATTTTGATACTCAACCTGAAACTACGATTCAAGTAGAGTCTCGGGGGCTACTGACATAGGCACGATTACTCATATGCTCATGATTGGCTACCCTACATTGGGTAAAAGGCTTACGGTCCAAGGAGATTTCAGATGATGACCTAGAAGAAGCAACCGACAAAGGCTTTGACTGTATTAGGAAAGAGATTATGAACCAACATTATGTTGGTATTGTAATTATGCGTGTATGAAACCTATCCGCATACAGCTTTGAGACCCGGCCTATTATATATAGGACGGGAGAAGCTTAGATAGGACACAAAAATCTAGAGGACAACTTGTAATAGCGTGTTTTACTCAATATTCAGGCGACTTTGTCTTCACCATTTTCCTGACATCCGAGAAAATCCCCAGCGTTCTCTTTTCCACGAAACCCCAAGTCCATCATCATGGGCATTGCCGACGTTACCCCTTGTTAGTCGTTTTTACCCTGCAGTTTTAAATTCAAAATTCATAGTTTTGATAGCCCACTGATACGTTGCTAACGTATCTATAATTTTTGATGTTCCATGCTTGGTTTTTATCTACTTTCTTATATTTTATTCCAACTTTGGAGTACTTTTTATATACTTTCTTGGACTAACCTATTAACAAGATGCCACAGTGCCAGCTGCCTGTTTTCTGCTATTTTTGGTTCTAGGAAAGTCAGAAAATGAATATTCTCGGAATTGGACGGGACAAAAGCCAAAGTCAGTTTTTCACCGAGGAGGACACGCAGCCAGAATACGAGACGGAGAGGGGCCAGAGGGCCGCCACACCATCTGGCCACGCGGGCTAGGCCTGGCCACGCCAGGGGTGGTGTGGCCGCCTGGGGCACCGCCTCGGCCTACCCTTTCGCCTATAAGATGCCTCCGATACAGAAACCCTAAACACCCGATCAAAATTCCACGAAAGAGTTTGTAGCCACCGTCATCTCCATACCTAGATCGCGAGGGATCTGAAGCTTTTCCCGACACCATGCCGGAGGGGGGAATTTGAAGGGTTTCGTAGTAGAAAACAAAAAAAATCCTACGTTGGAACCTCCTAACGGCCAAGATCTATCTATTAGTAATGCAGTAACGGCCGGAGCGTATAGAATACATACCCTTGTAGATCGTACGCGGTTAATGTTCCGAGGGGAACGAGGTTGAAGTAGTCGAACCCGTAGCCGACCTCAAGGTCGCGAAGCTCCTCGCAGGTCATCCCTTGCTCCTTCTTCATCATGCAGCAGCTCCAGCTCACGACATCCAAGGTGCCTCAAGTGAGGCCCCTTGTGGTTTCGTACACATACGGTGTACGAAGACGACCTCCGGCTCCTTTATCCCTGCTGGGAGTGCGGAAGTAGATCTCTGGCTCGGAATCCCTGCAGCGCAACGGTGTGCTGCGGGTGAGTGTCTCCTGCTCGGACAGTCCTTACTTGGGACCGTACCAACGCATGGAGACGAGAGAGAGAGGGAAGGAGAAAGTCAACCAAAGGACTTCTCCAAATATTGGTGTGTCTATTCCCTTCCAAGGGCACCCCTTTATATAGGGGGAGGGGGTGTGCTCTCCCCTTTGGGTTTCCCATGTGGGACTAAACAAGGGAGAGAGGGGAAGGCGCATGGGCCTCATGCGCCAGCCGGATAGGGGTGGGCCCCACCCTGCGCACAACCCTAGGCTGGCCAGGTGGGCCCCCTTGAGGCGCATGGGCCTTGGCCCTTCCCTCCTTCAGTTTTCCCTAATGGGCCCTTTTTCCCTAAGAAGTTTGGCCCATTAGTGGAATACCCCTTCAAATTAGATTTTAATACTATATTTAATATTAATTAAATTAATTAATATATAAATACATATTACAAAATCCGATTTGATCTGAAACACCATTCGGTTCCCTTTTGATTTCCTCCGAACGACTTCGGAACTTTCCCGGAACGATTCCGGTTCTCTCGCAGAACTTTTCCGGTTTCCTTTTCTCTTTCATATGGTGATTCCAACTTACAGAGGATCTCTAGCTCATCGTACCCTTAAGTGTATTTCCCCATGGCTCGGGAATGGCACAGACATGATCTCCATCAATGATCAGTAGCGGGACCGGGATGCCCATATTGACCCATGTGCATTCCACGATGACAATGTCGTTTGAACCGTAAACAGTCGTTTCCCATTCCCTTTGCCACTTGATACCTAGTTCATCCGAGATTTGATCAACAGTATCTCCATTCCTTCATTCGATCTCGTTACCGATGAACTTGTTTTCTCGTTTCTGTGTCATTGCATTCTATGACCCAGTCACATGCTTGCAAGCTTCATTAATGCAACGTCGCCGAGATGGCCACATATGTATCTATCCGTTACATGGATTGGCAAATCCTAGTCTTGATATGTACTCCTCTACGCGCTCCTTTGGGAAACCTGAGTAGCACCTTTTCGATCACCCAGTCACGGAGTGATACTTGATAACCATCTAAGCTCCCTCCAGAACGGTGATTTGCATTATCTCATAGTCTAAGGACAGGTCGCGAGGTTTCCTTAGTTTATCATTAATGGTGAACTTCGTAACTAGATCTCATCAAGATACAACTGGTTCGGTTGTTTGTCTATCACATCATTCAACTAATGATGTGACCTCATTGTCAATTGGCATAAATGCCCATGATCTCGAAACCCTACATCCTCCTCATGACCAATGAACTAGTTCGCTAGAGGTAACTAGAGACACGGTTTGTTTACATACCACACGTGTATTAACATTTCGTATTAATACAGTTATAGCACAGTATGAATCTATTATGAACTAATTGAGATATGACAATAAAAACCTATTTATTATTTGCCTCTAGGGCATATCTCCTTCAGTCTCCCACTTGCACTAGAGTACAAATAATCTAGCTTACATTTTACTCATCATAAACCATATCACATATGCGTTTATCGATCATGCATGGTTATGGAAAATGTCCTGTCCATGTTCTGTTTTACCATCATTGTGTCTTTGCAAATCGTTAATATCTTCCTAACTTTGACATTCACACCATTATCTCATAATGGGTCGAAGTATTTGTTTAGCAACAAAGTGAGACTTTGTTTCTACTATTTATAATGATGGTTGTTTTCACTGTTGTCATCTAAACTTCGAAACACACTTTGCAATCCTTTGTGTATATACGGCAGTTATGGCAGCAGAACGAGGCCGATTTCCAGGAGCCTACAGTGACTTTGGATCAACCTCGAGGGCTTTCTCATGGGCACTATGCCCTGGGACACATCATTCTACGTTAAAGGCGAACTAGCCCCGCCATAACAATATACATCACATCAGATGGAGCCTTTATACTTCTATATCTATGTAGATCCTAGTGCATGAAATGCAACTATGCCACTTACTTTGCTTCTTGCCATTTAAGTACAAACTTAATTCTGGTTTAGTGATTAACTCAAGAATCACTTCAAGACATGTTCTTATAGTTAAGAGCTTGTCCTTCCAACCAGAACTTTGGGTCACATTATGTCAAGTATACAATATGGTTGTAAGGAAGAACCTATGACTGAGGCATAGGAGATGCAACACATCTATTTCTTCCTTTTAACCATCATTGCAATACTAATACTAACTCAATGCTTCATACAAGTAAGAACCTCTTTCTTTTCCTTGTTCCATTCTGAACTACTTCAGAATATCATCTAGGATATTCTGAACATCTTCAGAATCAAGTCTAGGAAGCATTCAACTATGATGTTTATTAAACTTACCAATCTATCTCGATAGATCTCATTGTTTAATAACTTGTTCAACTTCATCCATATTTACTAACTTAAATGTTATCAATACCAATCACATCATTCACATATGTCGTCCACATATCCTAGAATGATCTCACGCTCCCACTCAAATATGGCATCCATATTTGAGATCCAGGGATTTCACTTAGCTCCCACTCAAAATATGTCTGATACATATTATGATTCAGCCAAGCTAATTAGCTCCCACTCAAATGCAGGTCCTCTCTATAAACTTGGACATTCCAAAATTCTTTGATCAGCATCAAATTGAGAATTCTAGCTACGAGACTTCAATATCCCTATATTGCTAGTCTAAATCCAACAGACTCAAGCATCATTACAATTGTAGTCAACTCCTTGGATTTTTCCATACATTGTGACAAATCGAGCTTTACGTCTCCATTAAGTTTCATTTCCATCTTATGACTTTGAAGTCATTCAGAAATATCAAGTAAACTTGTTTACTTAATAAGATCAAGTAACATATTACTTCGCAATCTTAAATGTAACTTAATATAGGATTTTATGACTCCTGGTCATTTCTCGCACTTAGGTCCATCACACTTCTTTGTAATTCGTAGGTATGTCTTGTTCATAAACATGACAAGTGAGTCAATAATATATTTCCATGAACTTGTATAGTATATATTGTTGAATCCTACTTTCTTTAGTAAAATTATTCGCTGAAACTTTTATGATCATTATCATTTCTCCTCTATTTGTAGAGTTCGGTTTCATGAAACAAATTCCGCTGTGCCACTCAACAATTCGGAGGCAAGGTTAAATACCTTGTTTTGATCTTTTACTTTATTCCACCTCTATATTCATCAAGACACGTCAACTTTGGACAACAGCAGGTTTGTCCTTTGTGGAAGATGCATTCATAGCTTCCTAATAATGCTCTACAAAGACTTGTTTATTTGCCACGATTTCAACTTATCAAAATCTTTAGAAACTCGAACATGCCATAACACTTATGGTGTTGTTTCCATGAATCTTTAGATGTTCCTTTGTATTTCAACCGAGTGTTCGCTCATTTCGACCTTTAACTCTAAACAATAACTATAACCCCGATAAGAGATAATATTATAACATATGTATCTAATACATAATGATTATGATATTTAGACATTTCAATACACTTTTAAATTGCCCCTATTATCATAATTTGTGAAACCTCTTTGACATATCCTTTTATGCTAAAATTAACTTAAATACTTTAGTCATGTCGATCAAATCGAAGAGACTTTTGTATTCTTGTTAATTCAATATCCTCCTTCACTTTGGAATCTTTTGAACAATTCAAAACAGTTTCAAACTTATGTTTCATTAAGTAAATATTCATATTCACTTAAATCCACAATGAAGTGTGAAATAATGATTTCCACTATTTGTTGAAAATATGATACATCCCTATGTATAAGATTCAACATTAAGTATAAATAATGATTTCCACTATCTTGTTGAAAATATGATACATCATTATGTATAAATTTCAACATTTCTTTGCATATCACTGTTTTACCAGAATGCAGAGTTTTAGTCATTCTGCCCAATGAGGCATGGTTTTGCAAAGTCTCTAGATCAAGCATCTAAGACCCTGATCTTCATTTAGAATGAAGAACATGCAATAACCAAAATGACTTAAACAATAGTGTCATATCATAATCAAACTTTGGATATGTTTTAGCATTCTAATCCTTTATAGATGTTTAAACTATTATCATTAACATAGTGATGAGAATAGCTCATTTATAATCGTAATGTCACCATAACGTATTGTTCATAAGAATAGTACAACTGTCTTGTAACTCGTTCATATGAACAATCGTCTCGCCAAAAGCAAGACACACAAATAAGGATTACAAAATTATATTCAAGTCCACTAATCCAAATGATAAACCTTTGAGGAAAGGGGGGTGATGTCAGCCATCAACTGTTTTGCTTGTCATCATCAAGCCACATTGCCTCAATTCTAGCAATTCTCAAGTAGACCATCATGTTTTCATAGAACGGGACAAGTATCCAATACTTATATAAACTGCAATGAGTTTTGCAAGAATTACATTTATAACTTTGTATATCTAACATATACCCATTTTCATTCATGACCTCCATTGCAATCAAGCCCTTCTGAGAGTTCATCACTCTAATGAAATATTGCTAAGTGTTTCTCCAAATATTCCCTTTTTCATCCATCATGGAAGAAAAGTCATCCAACGGCTCATACTTTATGTGCCTGATCTTGCAGAATACAAGATTGTAATCCAACTCTCCATCGAATGGAGAATGGCTTGTTGGATGATTATGGAGAACACACAAGCATTGCAGAGTCATCGGATTATCTCCTAATGGTCATTGTATCAAGAAGAGAAGATCACCTTTTACGAGGATATCCCTTAGGCGTGGGTATTAAGCTATGAAGTTGGACCCTTTTGCTAAGTTCCATATCAAGCAAGAATTTCCCATGGTCGCAAAGGACCTCAATGGGATAGGCCATGATCTACTAAGATATTTGCAAACAGACATCTAGACTAAGTTCATAATATGAGTTCAATCCTAATTGAGCTCCCACTAAAATTGTCATCCCCTAGACGATTTTAGTGATCACATGATCCCAATCCTTTGCACCTCCCCCAATTGTCACGGCCATCAGTGCAGTATCAAAGGTAGACATTCCCTAATGTCAATCACATCAACCATGTGACTCATGCTCGACCTTTCGGTCTCTTGTGTTCCGAGGCCATGTCTACACATGCTAGGCTTGCCAAATCTAACTTGTGTGTATTTGTTGTGCAACATGTCTTACACCCACTGTATGCAAATGTAGATATGTCTAGCCCCCGATCGTCACGGTTGGCTTCATAACGGCAAACTTTCTTGGTGGTGCACACACAAGGGGAACACTATCATTGGAATTGTATAGGGATTATCTTATTTGCTACCGTTGAGTATCTAATACTAGCATATAATAAGATATAAAATAGGTATCAACATCACATGTAAATTTGTGATATGATATGGTCCTTCTCCTTGCGCCTTGATCCCCATCGAGCGCTCTGGCATGATCTCCATCTTGCCCCTGGTTTGACGCCAAGTCCACGACGCCACCACCCAGTCGTCCATCGGAACGATGGCTATTACTACTTAACTTAGTAACATAAAAGTAAATAACTTTACCTTTGTAACGACCAATGCCATATCATAACACAAGCCCTCCTGCAAAATAAAGTTAGAGCCTCTACTTTATCTTTGCAAGTTTTATGTGGTTGTTAGGGCTTTCGCAATAGAACCGTTTCTAATCTACGAACTTTCCAACCACAATATGTATCCAATAGTTGTCTCTACTACACCCCTTTCGGGGCCCTCCGTCGTAAATGCTATATCAACTATTGAATGAGAGACAGACACCCGCTAGCCACTTATACGGAACAAGCCGTATGTCGAGCGTGGAACCAGTCTCGCGTACGAATACGCGTAAGGTTGGTCTGGGCCGCTTCATCAAACAATACCACGATATAAACAAGTACACGTTAGAGGGTAACAACTAAGGGATCAATGCCCGCACAAAACTTGTGCGTACTGGCCATACAGCACTCCTACGCATAGATCGGCTCTGATACCACTGAAGGGTTCTGTAGCAGAAAACAAAAAATTCCTACGTTGGAACCTCCTAATGCCCAAGATCTATCTATGTAGTAATGCAGTAACGGCCGGAGCGTATAGAATACATACCCTTGTAGACCGTATGCGGTTAACGTTTTGAGGGGAACGTGGTTGAAGTAGTCGAACCCGTAGCCGACCTCAAGGTCGCGAAGCTCCTCGCAGGTCACCCCTTGCTCCTTCTTCATCGTGCAGCAGCTCCGGCTCACGATATCCAAGTTGCCTCAAGTGAGGCCCCTCGTGGTTTCGTACACATACGGCGTACGCCGACGACCTTCGGCTCCTTGATCCCTATCGGGAGTGTGGAAGTAGATCTCTGGCTTGGAATCCCTGCAGTGCAACGGCGTGATGCAGGTGCGGTGTCTCCTACTCGGATAGTCCTTACTTGGGACCGTACCAACGCATGGAGACGAGAGAGAGAGAGAGAGAAGGAGAAAGTCAACCAAAGGACTTCTCCAAATATTGGTGTGTCTTTTCCCACCCATGGGCACCCCTTTATATAGGGGGAGGGGTGTGCCCTCCCCTTTGGGTTTCCCATGTGGGACTAAACAAGGGAGAGAGGGGGGAGGCGCATGGTCCTCATGGGCCAGCCGGACAGGGGTGGGCCCCACCCCGCGCACAGCCCTAGGCTGGACGCGTGGGCCCCCTTGAGGCGCCTTGGCCTTGGCCCTTCCCTCCTTCGGTTTTCCCTAATGGGCCCTTTTTCCCTAGGAATTTTGGCCCATTAGTGGAATACACCTTCAAATTAGATTTTAATATTATATTTAATATTAATTACATTTATTAATATGTAAATACATATTACAAAATCCGATTTGACCCGAAACGCCTTTCGGTTCCCTTTCGATTTCCTCCGAATGACTTCGGAACTTTCCTGGAATGATTCCGATTCTCTCACGGAACTTTTCCGATTTCCTTTTCTCTTTCATATGGTGATTCCAACTTACATAGGATCTCTAGCTCATCATACCCTTAAGTGTATTTCCCGATGGCTCGAGAATGGCACAGACATGATCCCCATCAATGATCAATAGCGGGACCGGATGCCCATATTGACCCCTGTGCATTCCATGATGACAATGTCGTTTGAACCGTAAACAGTCGTTTACCATTCCCTTTGCCACTTGATACCTAGTTCATCCGAGATTTGATCTACGGTATCTCCATACCTTCGTTCGATCTCATTACCGATGAACTTGTTTTCTCGTTTCCGTGTCGTTGCATTTTGTGACCCAGTCACACGCTTACAAGCTTCGTTAATGCAAAGTCACCAAGATGGTCACATATGTATCTATCCATTACATGGATTGGCAAATCCTATTCTTGATATGTACTCCTCTACGCCCTCCTTTGGGAAACCTGAGTAGCACCTTTTCGATCACCCAGTCACGGAGTGATACTTGATAACCATCTAAGCTCCCTCCAAAACGGTGATTTGCATTATATCAGAGTCTAAGGACAGGTCACGAGGTTTCCTTAGTTTATCATTAATGGTGAACTTTGTAACTAGATCTCATTAAGATACAACTGGTTGGGTTGTTTGTCTATCACATCATTCAACTAATGATGTGACCTCATTGTCAATTGGCATAAATGCCCATGATCTCGAAACCCTAGATCATCCTCATGACCGATGAACTAGTTCGCTAGAGGTAACTAGAGACACGGTTTGTTTACATACCACACCTGTATTAACGTTTCGTATTAATACAGTTATAGCATAGTATGAAACTATTATGAACTAATTGAGATATGACAATAAAAACCTATTTATTATTTGCCTCTAGGGCATATCTCCTTCAGAATTCACCCTGGAGGCCTTCTTTATCACCATGCAAGCCTTCGGTGTGATGCGTGAGTAGTTCATCCTTGGACTACGGGTACATGTAGTAGCTAGATGGCTGGTTCTTCTCCTTTGTGTTATCTTGTTTAGAACTTGTGAGCTCCGTTCATGATCAAGATCATCTATTTGTAATCCTACATGTTGTGTCTGCGAGGATCCGATGGATATTGAGATGCTATTTCAGATTGATCATTGATTCTATCATGTCTTTGTTATTTGTGATATTGCATGCTTTTCGTTGTTAGTAGCTATCTTGGCCAAGTAGATGCTAGAAACTCCAAAAGTTAGTATTTATGCTCGATAGTGGGTTCATGCCTCTAGTAATCTGGGAAAGTGACAGAAATCTCTAAGGTACTAGATGTGATGTTGCTACTAGGGAGAAAATAGCAATCCTTTGTTCATCGAACAATCGTATTGTTTACTTTACACGGAATGCGTAATGCAATTATCTGTTGCTTGCAAATTAATACTAGAGGGGGTTCGGATGATAACCTGAAGGTGGATTATTAGTCATAGATGCAGTTGGACTACAGTCTATGTATAATGTTGTAAGGCCCAATCGAATCTCAAAGGAGTCAAGATGATTAGTGTATGCATGTATGCTTTCTCGATGTTTGTCAATTGCCCCACTGTAATTTGTTCACCCAACATGTTATCTATCTTAAGGAGAACCACCACTAGTGAACTATGGACCCCGGTCCTTTCTTTTATCATCAATCTACAACTGTTTACTATTTACTGTTTACTGTTTTTTGTTTACTTTCTGCAAGCTTTTACTTTCTTCCACACAATACGTTTAATCCTTTGTTTTCAGCAAAACTGGTGAGATTGACAACCTCACTGTAAGTTGGGGGCAAAGTTCTGTGGTTGTGTTGTGCAGGATTCCAAGTTGGCAACAACACCTTAGAGGTGTTTCCTTGCTTCTACTGGTTCGATAACATTGGTTTTATAACTGAGGGAAACTTACTGCGGTCCTCATCATACCTTCCTCTTGGGGTTCCCCAACGAGCTCGTTAGTACACGAGTCAGCAAGTATTTTTCTAGCGACGTTGCCGGGGAGTCAAGGACATCTTCACAAGGGGAGTCCCTCATAACCAATCTCTTTACTTTGTTGTTTTTGTTTTGCTTAGTTTTTTTTCTTGCTTTGTTTGCTTGTTTCTTTACTAAAAACTCACAAAAAATAGTTGTACTAGTTTGCTTTCTTTATTAAAAACATAAAAAAATGACTACTCTTGAAAATACTAAGTTGTGTGACTTCACTAGCACCGACAACAATGATTTCATGTGCACACCTATTGCTCCACCTGTTCCTGAAGCTACTTTCTTTGAAATTAAACCTGCTTTACTCAATCTTGTTATGAGAGAACAATTTTCTGGTATTGGTAATGAAGATAATGATGCTCATCTAAATAACTTTGTTGAACTTTGTGAGATGCAAAAGCATAGAGATATAGATGGAGATATTATTAAGCTTAAATTGTTTCCTTTCTCTTTGAGAGGAAAAGCTAAAGAATGGTTCAATTCCTTAACTAGAAATAGTATTGATTCTTGGACTAAATGCAAAGATGCTTTCATTGGAAAATACTATCCTCCTGCTAAGATTATATCTATGAGAAGTGAAATAATGAAGTTTAAACAATATTATAATGAACATGTTGCTCAAGCTTGGGAAAGAATGAAATCTTTGGTAAAGAATTGTCCCACTCATGGACTAACTGCTTGGATGATTATCCAAACCTTTTATGCAGGATTAAACTATTCTTCAAGAAATATATTGGACTCTACTGCTGGAGGTACCTTTATGACCATTACTTTGGGTGCTGCAACAAAGGTTCTGGATAATATGATGGTTACTATTCTGAATGGCACACTGAAAGAGCTCCACAAGGTAAGAAGGTAAATTCTATTGAAGAAACCTCTTCCTTGAGTGATAAAATTGATGTTATTATGTCTATGCTTGTTAATGGGAAAGCTCATATTGATCCAAATCATGTTCCCTTAGCCTCTTTGGTTGCTCAAGAAGAGCAAGTTGATGTGAACTTTATAAGAAATAACAATTTCAGCAACAATGCCTACAGGAATAATTTTGGTAATAATAATTATAGGCCATATCCTCCCAATAATGGTAATGCTTATGGAAATTCCTACAACAATAATAGGAGTGCACCCTCTGAACTTGAAGTTATGCTTAAAGATTTTATTAGTAAACAAACTGCTTTCAATAAAACTATTGAGGAAAAACTCACTAATGCTGAAAGAAATATAGCATCATTGGCTGAAGCACAATCTTCTTTTAATAAAATGGCTGCTAAACCTGAAACTATTGAAAATCCCTTTGCTGCTACTAATGCCATACAAGTTAGAATTGATGAAAATGTTAGAGTACTAGCTGAATTGCATGCTAAGTGGGAAAGAGAAGATGAAATTGCTAGAAACATTTGTGTTTCTACTATCACTACGACTAGTGTTGAAGCTAGTAATAGCTCTACTACTTTAGATGATAACTATAATTTCGATCTTGATGGTTGCAATATCTCTGAAGTTATTAAGTTCGTACAAAAGCTTGCTAAAAGTCCTAATGCTAGTGCTATGAATATGGCCTTTACAAAACACATTACTGATGCTCTCATAAAAATTAAAGAACGAAAGATGAAACACAAAGCTTCTATTCCTATGAAACAAGAAGATGGTTGGGAACCCATCATTAATATGAAAGTGAATGATTTTGATTTCAAAGCTTTATGTGATCTTAATAGTAGTGTTTCTATTATGCCTAGAAGGATTTTTGATATGCTTGATTTGCCACCACTTGAAGATTGTTATTTAAATGTCCCACTTGATGATAATGCTAAAAAGAAACTCATGGGGAGTATTAATGATGTTCTTATTATGGTTAACAATGCTTATGTCCCCGTTGATATTTATGTTTTGGATGTTGAATGCAATGCTTCTTATCCTATTACTTTGGGAAGACTTTTCCTTAGAATTGTTAGTGCCATTATTGATATGAAAGAAGGCACCATTAAATATCAACTCCCACTCAATAAAGGTATATAACACTTCCTTAAGAAGAGATAGAAGATTTATTTTGCCTCTCCTATGAAAACAAAATTTGCTCTTAATGCTTCTTCTTTTGAGAACACTTGATTATTTTTCTTTCTTCTTATGCCTAACTTAAAGGCGTTAAAGAAAACTACTTATTGGGAGATAACCCAAAAGTTTCAGATGAGTCTTGAAAGTTATTACTTTTGCAATAACAGCTCTTTATCCTTTTTATTTGCTTTTTGTTCCAAGAGTAACCTCTAATGAGAGAGAAGTAATGATTGGGAAAGTTGTTGTACCGAAACAGATTTCTTTTCTTCACCGTAAAATTTGTGTAAAATCTATGTAGGTCGGTTTGAGGCGTGAATTTTTGTGCTTCTGCCCCAGGTTGTTATCTAACTTTCGTTAGTTCAACACTTTTTGATTTGAGCAACAGAAGGTCTTCTAAACAAATTCGTTTTTACCTGCTGGTCTGTTTTGACAGATTTCTGCCATTATTTGCATTTGCTTCTTGTTGGTTCCTTTTTGAGTTCTATTGGGGAATTGAGATTTTTGAGGGAAGTGCTATAGTAGCTTGTGTTTTAATGGAAGTTTTATTGGTGTTGAAATTGAACCCAAAGACTAATTATCTTGAGTGCACTAATGTTGCTAATAAAGATTGTATGAAGTTTTGTATCAAGGCAAATTTTCAGGTGTATGGAAGGAATGATGTAATGAGATGAAGAATGGACTAAAGCTCAAGCTTGGGGATGCCACGCCAGTCACCCCAAGAAATATCCAAGAAGTACAAGCATCAAAGCTTGGGGATGCCCAAGGCATCCCCTTTTTCATCAATAAAAATCCCAGGTTTCTTCCAAACACTTCATTTTTATTGTTTCATGCACAGTTGTGTTGTTCTTGGAGCGTCTTATTTTTCGTTTTCGTTTTGGTTTTTCATTTGCTTGGTTTTCTTAGTTTTCTTGAATAAATTGGTTGGACCCCTTCTTTCATACATTGGTTTTCAAATAGTTTGGTTTGGATTGGAAAAGAGTAGGAAAGTTCATGCTTAAGTGGTAAAGAGAGCTTATTTTTGACTGTGACCTATGCTTTGTCATTCCATGCTTGATATTGTTTTGGCTTTATGCTTAGTGATATTTGTTGTAGCATGACATGTTATAAACAATTGAGATTGCTTAATGTGCCTTGGAAGAATCATGCGTTGTTTTAGCATATTAAAGCATAGTATTGTGGTATTCTCCTTTGATGCTTTATTTGGGTTGACTTGGCGCATGCTCACACCATGTTATGACTATCCCAAGTCACCATAGCCTTTATGATCCTATACTTTTCGACTTGTAATATCACTTTATGCTTTAAGCAATGATGTTTTGTCGCTCTGCATGATTATGGTCATAATTGCTCCCTTAGTTGGTCGCTCCCAGTCTTTTGCTAGCCTCCGTAATCAAGTATGAGTATCACTCATGCATCAAACTCCTAAAAAACCAAGTTATTCCAAAGAGTTCACCATACTTACCTATTAGCATTTTCTATTCCAAGTATATTCATGTTTTTATCTACCTTCCAAATTAAACTTGTTATGTGAAAATTAGTGATTAAAGCTCTCAAGGACTTGATGGCACACTTTATTTTCTTGCATTTAATAAATTTGAACCATTGCATCCATCTTTGTTGCGTATATGCTTGCGCTTTATAAGTTGAAGTTAGCAGAACCATGTATCATGGGGAACGCTTTCAACATTGCACTTGTACATTGTACCCCGTTGATATCATGTTCTTTTGCTTATGGATCCCGGCGGTGTGAAATAAAAGGGGAACTTGTAAGATCATGGAGTATGTATGTGTGTTAGAGAAACGCCTGGGCTGCTAGCCTAAGCCATGCCTAATTATGGTGGAAACTTGCAGCATAACCATAATGAGCACTCTATGAAGCATCCTCAATAAAAACCTATGCAAATAGCAAATAAAAAGATCGCTGAGATGCTCATTGTCTGCTTGCCTTGTCATTTTGATTATGGGATAGCTCCTGTATCATGTGCAGGGGTACCCCGTTGGCGGTTCTCTATGATACATATGTACTTACAATGACAAGATCTTACTTGTGACTAAAGTTGAGTAGCATGAGGTTCGGTCTTCGTAAGTAAGGGGCATGAGATTTTGACTTATAACCTGTCAAGCATATCCTCTTAGTTGTGTCACTTTAACCTTAATCACTTCAAGATGCTTATGATAGGGGCAATGAGGGCTGAAATCTAACAAGTACCATAATTTTGGAAGATCTTTATGAAACTTGAATCTCTACTTCCTTTTATGAAGGCCTTTCTTTTACTTTTATGTTGAGTCTCCGCCTTCTATCTTTATGCACCTACTTTGAGAGCATAGTGGCCATTCTTAGTTCTAAGTGCATTGTCCCAAGACTTGTTGATTGATGCATAACTTTGATATTGCTTGTTCTTAAACTACTTGTATCTACACTCTTATGAACTTTGAAGGTGTCCTATGCATTTATGTTTGCTACTCTATGAGGGACAAGCTGAATACCACTATGCTATGTTTTCTTTATGTGAAACAAACAAACGTCTTGCAAAGCATTGTTATTCATGAATCTTTTGTTTGTGCCTTTTCATGTTGCAACATAGTTGCTATGTCTCATTGTTAGAACTTTATCTTTCATGCTATGTTTAAGTACTATGATCCCAGCTTTCAATGTTTTACAAATACTTTGATCAAGTTTATGATGGTGCATGTCACCTCAAAAATTATTCTTTCTTTTTATCACTTACCTACTCGAGGACGACCAAGAGTTAAGCTTGGGGATGTTGATATGTTGCTAACGTATCCATAATTTTTGATGTTCCATGCTTGGTTTTTATCTACTTTCTTATGTTTTGTTCCAACTTTGGAGTACTTTTTATACACTTTCTTGGGCTAACCTATTAACAAGATGCCACAGTGCCAGTTGCCTATTTTCTGCTGTTTTTGGTTCCAGGAAAGTCAGAAAATGAATATTCTCGGAATTGGACGGGACAAAAGCCAAAGTCAGTTTTTCACTGAGGGGGACACGGAGCCAGAATACGAGATGGAGAGGGGCCAGAGGGCCGCCACACCACCTGGCCGCGCGGGCTAGGCCTGGCCGCGCCAGGGGTGGTTGATACGTCCACTTTGCATCACTATTCTATATCATAATTTACTGTTATTCATTGATATATTTCATAAAAAGAGGTGATACTTATGTTATTTCATCTGTTTTTGCGTGGTTGATTACTTTTGGAGCATGGACCACTGCAGTCAGGATTCTGATAGAAAAGGTGTTGTTTGGAGGCAAAATTCACAAAGATCAGAAAATCCGGGAGAATATACGGAAAATCCTATTTTCCCAGAACACGAAGGAAGCCAGAAGAGGGAGTGTAGATGGGCCACAGGGGGGCCACACCACCCCCTGGCGCGGGCCACCCTAGGCCACGCAACCAGGTGGTGTGGCCGGCCTGACCCACCTCTGGCTCTCCCCTCTGGTGTACATATTCCTCCCGAAACCCTAAGACTCGGGGGGCGACCACAGAAAGATTTCGCTGCCTCTGCGGGGCAGAAAACACCGTGAGAGAAAGATCTCTCCGGCAGACAGATTTCTGCCAGGGGAATTCCTTCCCGGAGAGGGGAGATCGTCGCCATCAACACCACCGTCAAGCTGGACTTCATCGGGATCATCATCATCATCACCACCATCATCACCATCAGCACCCTCATCACCATCTCCATATTGCTGTAACAATTGGGTTGAATCTTGCATTAGTTCTTAGGGGAAACTTTCCCGGTGTTGATTACTCTTTGTAGTTGATGCAATTGAGTGAACCATTGAATTATTGTTTACGTTCAGATTGTTATGCATCATTATTCCATCTCTGATCATGATCCATATGATGTCTTGTGAGTAGTTTGTTTTGTTCTTGAGGACATGGGAGAAGTCATGTTGTTAGTAGTGGAGTTGTGTTGAGAAAGATTCAATAGTTCGATATTTAAGTTGTGGTGTACTTCTTCTAGTGGTGTCATGTGAACGTCGACTACATGACACTTCACCTATATGGGCCTAGGGTAATGCATTGTGTATTTGGCTATTAATCGTAGGGGTTGCCGGAGTGACAGAAACCTGAACCCCCGTTAGGAAACCATTGCACAAGGGACGTAAGGGTCTTAGAGTTTAAAGTTGTGGTTAGGTTTCTACCTTAATTACTTTATTGTACTTACGGATGTTTGCAAGTGGTATAATCACAAGTATATATTAGTCCTAGGAAGGTCGGTATATTAGAACAGGTTCACCCACACAACATTTAGCAAGCAAAAGAAGATTAATCAACTATATGAAGCGAAAGAACTTGACAGTCTTCCCATGTGTCCTCGAGAACGTTTGGTCATCTTAAGTAATACAACCGGCTTGTCCTTTGCTGTATAAAGGATTGGGCCACTTGCTGCATTTATTCCTACCGTATTTTATTTACTCGTACTTTGTTTACTTGCTATATCAAAAACCCCTCAAAATCCGTTTGCTAAGTATTTGCAGAGAGTTCTGATACGTCCATTTTGCATCACTATTCTATGTCTTAATTCACTATTATTCATTGATATATTTCGTATTAAGAGGTGATACTTATGTTATTTCATCTATTTTTGCATGGTTGATGACTTTTGGAGCATGGACCGCTGCAGTCAGGATTCTGATGGAAAAGGTGTTGTTTGGAGGAAAAATTCGCGAAGATCAGAAAATCCGGGAAAATATATGGAAAATCCTATTTTTCCAGAAGACTCAGGATGCCAGAAGATGGAGTGGAGGTGGGCCACAGGGGGCCCACACCACCCCATGGCGCGGGCAGGCCTAGGCCGCGCCACCAGGTGGTGTGGCCGCCCTAGCCCACTCCAGCCTCTCCCCTCTGGCGTATTTCATCCCCACGAAACCCTAAGACTCGGGGAGCGACCAAAGAAAGATTTCGCCGCCTCTGCTGGGCGGAAAATACCGAGAGAGAAAGATCTCTCCAGCAGATAGATTTCTGCCGGGGGAATTCCTTCCCGGAGAGGGGAGATCGTTGCCATCAACACCACCATCAAGATGGACTTCATCGGGATCATCATCATCATCACCACCATCATCACCATCAGCACCCTCATCACCATCTCCATATTGATATAACAATTGGTTGAATCTTGCTATAGTTCATAGGGGAAACTTTTTCGGTGTTGATTACTCTTTGTAGTTGATGCTATTGAGTGAACCATTGAATTATTGTTTATGTTCAGATTGTTATACATCATTATTCAATCTCTGATCATGATCCATATGATGTCTTGTGAGTAGTTCGTTTTGTTCTTGAGGACATGGGAGAAGTCTTGTTGTTAGTAGTGGAGTTGCGTTGAGAAAGATTCAATAGATTGTTATTTAAGTTGTGGTGTACTTCTTCTAGTGGTGTCATGTGAACGTCGACTACATGACACTTCACCTATAAGGGCCTAGGGGAATGCATTGTGTATTTGGCTACTAATTGTAGGGGTTGCCGGAGTGACAGAAACCTGAACCCCCGTTAGGAAACCATTGCACAAGGGACGTGAGGGTCTTAGAGTTTAAAGCTGTGGTTAGGTTTCGACCTTAATTACTTTCTTGTACTTACGGATGTTTGCAAGGGGTATAATCACAAGTATGTATTAGTCTTGGATGGGGCGGTACATTAGCACAGGTTCACCCACACAACACTTAGCAAGCTAGAGAAGATTAATCGACTATATGAAGCGAAAGCACTTGACAGTCTTCCCATGTGTCCTCGAGAACGTTTGGTCATCTATAGAAATACAGCTGCTTGTCCTTTGCTGCATAAAGGATTGGGCCACTTGCTGCATTTATTCCTACTGTCTTTTATTTACTCGTACTTTGTTTACTTGCTTTATCAAAAATCCCTAAAAATCAGTTTGCTAAGTATTTGCAGAGAATTCCTGATCCATACCGCTAGCCAGCACCTTCTGCTCCTCGTTGGGTTCGACACTCTTACTTATCGAAAATACAGCGATACACCCCCTATACTTGTGGGTCATCAAGACTATTTTCTGGCACCGATGCCGGGGAGTGAAGCCCTATTGGAGAGTGGAACTGGTAAAGGAAACTTCTACTGTGAGTATTGTTTACTTCTGCTAGTTGCTTTATTTTTGTTATGGATAATTCGCTAAGTTTCTTATTGGGTAATGCTACTACCACTGCTAAGGTAGTAGATAAGCCACCACCTGCTGAGAATGATGTTTTCAAAATACCTACAAGAATTATTGATCGTGTTATGGATAACTACTATGTTGGGGATGGAATTGTCCATCTCGGTGATCATTTACTCTTTATACACGAATTATGCGGGTTGTTCAAGTGTGCATGTATTACTACCGATCATGTTAAGAAGAAGTTATTCTCATTATCAGCTGCTGAAGAATGGTCAAGCTCTGGAATGGGAGGAAATAGTGCCTCTCTTTTATTCAAAGTTTTATCCTCCTAGTGAGATTCATAAAGATCGGAATCAAATATGCAACTTTTGGCCTCTTGATGGAGAGAGTACAGCTCAAGCTTGGGGGAGATTGAAGTTACTAATGCTCAAATGTCACATTCATGAGCTCCCCAACAATATTATTATCAACAACTTTTATGCAAGGCTCCCTCTACATGACAAGGATTTAGTGGATGCTTCTTGTGCTGGATCATTCACTCGCATGGAAGAAGCTAAATGGGACCTTCTAGACCGTATTCAAGACAAGGCTGAAGCTTGGGAGAATGACAAAGGTAGAAAGTCAGGTATAAATTATGACTATGAATGCATTGAATCTTTTATGGGAACTGATGACTTTCAAATTATTAAAAATGCTTATGGTCTAGACTCTCAAGCTATTGCTTCTTAATTTAAGGCCTTTGCTTCTTATATTGAAGTGCCTAAAAAGAAGTGGAATAAGTATCATGAACCTTATAAAGACGTTGCTAAGAGTGTTCCTGCAAGAAATACTGAAGTTTATATTGCTAGTCATGTTTTACCTAAACCTTATATTGAGAAAATGCCCTTCCCAGTTAAGGTAAAGGAACATTCTATGATGGCTAGTATGGTAGATGAAAGTATGAATAAAGCTGTTGAACCTGATAAACAAATGGTTGATGAACCTATAATAGCAAATGTGAAAGACTTTGTCACTAAGTATGAGGAAGAGGGACACTCTATCCTTTGTAAGGATACCTCTAATATTGTTTCACAAAATAGTGTTATGAGAGCTAGTATTCTCGTGTTTTCTGTTAGAATAAGTGATAAGTGTTATGATGGTACTTGTGATAGCTATATTGTTAAGTTTATGCATGATACTAAAAGTTACTATGAGAGAGGGAAAAGTGTTCGTATGCATCTCAATAATATCAAGTTCCTTCGTTTTATGCTAAAAGTTTTTATGTTGCACAACTTTTGCCGTCTTATGCAGGTTGCCTGTGGTTTCAATAACTTGTTTGTTTACAAAATTCCCTTGCATAGGAAGTGGGTTAGACTTAAATGTGTGTGCTGAATTCTCTCTTTCACTTCAATTCATATCCCTATGAGAGCTTCTTCAGAATTATCATGCCCATCTTAATGGCTATAAAGAAAGAGCTTTATGGGAGACAACCCAATTTGTTTTTGCTTTTAGTTTGTTTTTGTTTCTTTGAGTCTTGGAAGTTATTACTTCGGTAATAACCACTCCTTGTCCGTTTTGTTTGGTTTTCGTGTCAAGATCAACCTCTAATGAGAGAGAAGTAAGATTTGGGGAAGTTGCTGTCCCGAAACAAATTTTTGTGCTTCACCGTAAAAATTCGTGAGAGACCTCTGTATGTCGGATTGAGCTGTAATTTTTTTTGCTTCTGCCCCAGGTTGTTATTTAACTTTATTTAGTTTTGCACTTTTTGATTTGAGAAACAAAAGATTTTCGAAAAAATTGATCTTTACCTGCTGGTCTGTTTTGACAGATTTTACCACTCTTTCATTTGCTTCTTTAATCGATTTCCTTTTTGAATTCTTTTTGGGTTTTCAGAAGGAGTTGCTACAGTGGGTTATGTTTTGATGGTTTTCAGTTGAAGTTGGACTCAAAAGATCTTATCACTTCATTTATACTAATGTTGCTAATGAGAACTGTGTGAAGTTTTGTGTGAAAGAAATTTCCATGTAGTGGGGATAATGGTGTAATAAGGAAGTGAAAGGTTTTTATGACTCAAGTAATAAGTGTATGAAGCTGAAGATATAGATGTTATTCAAGTGGTGACTCCGGAAGAATCTACTAAATACCAAATTTAGGGACCTGCAGAGTCTGTTTTCAAATAGGTAACAATTCTGGAAAGAAAAGTTCTGCGAAAATACAATCCAACTATATGTTTGCAGTTTCCAGCTAATATGGAAAGGTATGAAGTGAGAGAGGGATGGAAACAGAGCCAGGGTGGCTCACACCACCCTGTGGCGCGGTCCCACCCCTGGGCACGCCACTAGGTGGTGAGTCCACCCCAGACTCCGCCTCCGACTCGTTTTCTCCCAGTACCTTCCTTTTATTGTGAAACTTCGTAATATATAATCCCCCGAATCCCCCGAGGTTCGTATATCGTGTTTTCGTCATGTTTTCATTTCGATCGGTTTCTGCCAGGAACTATCTTTGAAAGTTTAGAAGCACAATGGTGTCCGCCAAGGATAAGGGGAAGGAGCCGATGGAGGAAGATCTTCAAGACCGTAAGCAGGGGCTGGTACCTTTAGTCCCTTTCCCTGCATCAACGAAAGCTCTACGAGTCACTAATGACTTCTGCGATAAGTACCGAGACTTGAGGAGGAAGGTGGACATGCTTCAATGGGAGAATAACAGGCTTCGCAAGATGCTGGAAGATTTCCTCATGTCAGCTAAGAAAATATTACCACCACCAAAGGAGTAATTCGTCATCAGATTTGGCATCCCCTTGGTTTGTTCCAAGCTTGGGGGAGTGCCGCGGTATCACATCACTATCTTCTATCTTTTTACCTTTTTAGTAGAGTCATATCATGAATAGAGAAGTTATCATGTAGGATGGTTTGCATTATGGAAGTGTCCCCGCTCTCGTTAGATATGTATCCATTGGTGTGATTTGCCGTTATGGAATATTAATGAGAAGTTCTATCATTTACTCTTTTGCATAGCTTATATTAGTTTTCAATTCGTGGTTATATGATTGATCGTGTTGTTAGTATTGGTATCACTTTGGGATCATTGAGTTAATTTAGTTGGTTTTGGCAATCCTGGTTTGGCCAGTAGCAACACTATTTTTGAGAGTTGAATGAAAAGATAAAAGTACTCCTAAAGAAAAATAATTTCATCATCTTTCTTTCTTGATTTTCTCATAAGTTTAGTATTCTCTAGTTAAGATCTTTTGTGCTTCCAAGGAAGATTGCATGTTTGTTTTTATCACTTGTATGTTTGTTTGTTTCCTTCAAATCGTGTACTTGCCACCCAGCCTTGCTAGCCAAAAACTTGTACTGAGAGGAAATTCTTCTCGTGCATCCATCCCTTAAACCAAAACCTTTGCCATTTGTGTCCACCATACCGACCTATTAGCATTATTGCTATTCCAAGTAAATTCTTGTTTTATCTACCTCCCAAATTAAACTTGTTATGTGAAAATTAGTGATTAAAGCTCTCACGAACTTGATGGCACACTTTACTTTCTTACACTTAATAAACTTGAACCATTGTTCTCACCTATGTTGCGTATATGCTTGTGCTTTGTAAGTTGTGAATTAGCAGAACCATGCTGTCATGGGGAACGCTTTCAACATTGCACTAGTACTTTGTACCTAGTTGATATCATGTTCTTTTGTCTATGGATGTCGTCGGTGTGAAATGAAAGGGGAGCTTGTAAGTCCATGGAGTTATGCATGTGTGTTAGAGAAACGCCTGGGCCGCTGGTCTAATCCATGCTGACATGGTGGAAACCTGCAGCGTAACCATAATGATTTGTCTATGAAGCATTCTTCTTATAAAAAAGAGTCCGATATTGAGGAAAAAGAGAAAAAAAGATTATGAAAAGAGGAAAGAGAGAAAAAAGCACCATATTCCCATGGTAAATAAGAAGATTGCTGAGATGCTTATTGTATGCTTGCCTTGCCATTTTGATATGGGGATTCTTCCGTATCATCAGGCAAGGGGTACCCCGTTGGCGGTTCTCTATGATACGCATATGCTTACGCTGATAAGAACTTAACGGTGACTAAACTTGAGTAGCACGAGGAGCGGCCCTCGTATTCAAGGGACATGAGATTCTCAATTTACAACTTGTCAAGCATATCTTCATATTTGATCACTTTAACCTTAATCATCTAAAAGATGCTTATGATAGGGGCAATGAGAGTTGAAAGCTAGTAAGTATCATAATTTTTGGGAGCTCTTTATGAGACTTGCAATCCCTGCTTCCCTCTGCGAAGGGCCTTTCTTTTACTTTTTAGTTGAGTCAGTAAACATATTCCCTTCTATCTCAGCAAGTATTTTGAGTTGTTGTGTTTCATTCATTCATATGATGATTTATTCAATCATGTTTCTTAGGTTCCTTGTTTTGCACATTGTTCTTATCTGGGTGTTTACTAATTTGAAAGCTATCATTTGAAAACCAGCTATTTGTGAACTCCAGCAAATTATCAACTATTCTTCGACCAAGAGCTAAGTTTGCCATTACCAATTATGATTAACTTTATGTATCTTTATTGTGTTTCCTTTACTTATTGCAAGTTGAGTTATATAATAGTGAGTTGTCTTCTATTATGATCTATGTATTGATGAATGTGATGCTTCTTTTCTGTATTCTTGTATCGACTCTTCACTCCATAAACCTGAGGCAATTGTTTATTGAGCTCAGTTTCGCTTGGAGACAAGCAAAGTCTAAGCTTGGGGGAGTTGATATGTCCATTTTGCATCACTATTATATATCATAATTTACTGTTATTCATTGATATATTTCATATTAAGAGGTGATACTTATGTTATTTCATCTGTTTTTGCATGGTTGATGACTTTTGGAGCATGGACCGCTGCAGTCAGGATTCTGATGGAAAAGGTGTTGTTTGGAGGCAAAATTCGCGAAGATCAGAAAATCCGGGAAAATATACGGAAAATCCTATTTTTCCAGAATACGAAGGAAGCCAGAAGAGGGAGTGGAGATGGGCCACAGGGGGGCCACACCACCCCTGGCGCAGGCCACCCTAGGCCGCGCCACCAGGTGGTGTGGCCGCCCTGGCCCACCTTTGGATCTCCCCTCTAGCGTACATATTCCTCCCGAAACTCTAAGACTCGGGGGCAAACCACAGAAAGATTCCGCCGCCTCTGTGGGGCGGAAAACATCGAGAGAGAAAGATCTCTCCGGAAGACAGATTTCTGCCGGGGGAATTCCTTCCTGGAGAGGGGATATCGTCGCCATGAACACCACCGTCAAGCTGGACTTCATCGGGATCATCATCATCATCATCACCACCATCATCACCATCAGCACCCTCATCACCATCTCCATATTGCTGTAACAATTGGTTGAATCTTGCTATAGTTCATAGGGGAAACTTTCCCGGTGTTGATTACTCTTTGTAGTTGATGCAATTGAGTGAACCATTGAATTATTGTTTATGTTTAGATTGTTATACATCATTATTCCATCTCTGATCATGATCCATATGATGTCTTGTGAGTAGTTCGTTTTGTTCTTGAGGACATGGGAGAAGTCTTGTTGTTAGTAGTGGAGTTGCGTTGAGAAAGATTCAATAGATTGTTATTTAAGTTGTGGTGTACTTCTTCTAGTGGTGTCATATGAACGTCGACTACATGACACTTCACCTATAAGGGCCTAGGGGAATGCATTGTGTATTTGGCTACTAATCTTAGGGGTTGCCGGAGTGACAGAAACCTGAACCCCCGTTAGGAAACCATTGCACAAGGGACGTGAGGGTCTTAGAGTTTAAAGCTGTGGTTCGGTTTCTACCTTAATTACTTTCTTGTACTTACGGAGGTTTGCAAGGGGTATAATCACAAGTATGTATTAGTCTTGGATGAGGCGGTACATTAGCACAGGTTCACCCACACAACACTTAGCAAGCTAGAGAAGATTAATCGACTATATGAAGCAAAAGCACTTGACAGTCTTACCATGTGTCCTCGAGAACATTTGGTCATCTATAGAAATACAACCGGCTTGTCCTTTGCTGCATAAAGGATTGAGCCACTTGCTGCATTTATTCCTACCGTCTTTTATTTACTCGTACTTTGTTTACTTGCTATATCAAAAACCCCTAAAAATCCGTTTGCTAAGTATTAGCAGAGAATTCCTAATCCATACCACTAGCCAGCACCTTCTGCTCCTCGTTGGGTTCGACACTCTTACTTATCAAAAATACTTTGATACACCCCCTATACTTGTGGGTCATCAGTGGTGTGGCCGCCTGGGGCACCCCCTCGGCCTCCCCTTTCGCCTATAAGATGCCTCCGATACAAAAACCCTAAACACCCGATCAAAATTCCACGAAAGAGTATGTAGCCGCCGTAATCTCCCTCCCTAGATCGGGAGGGATCTGAAGCTCTTCTCGGCACCCTGTCGGAGGGGATAATTCACCCTGGAGGCCTTCTTCATCACCATGCAAGCCTCCGGTGTGATGCGTGAGTAGTTCATCCTTGGACTACGGGTCCATGTAGTAGCTAGATGGCTGGTTCTTCTCCTTTGTGCTATCATGTTTAGATCTTGTGAGCTCCGTTCATGATCAAGATCATCTATTTGTAATCCTACATGTTGTGTTGGCAGGGATCCGATGGATATTGAGATGCTATTTCAGATTGATTATTGATTCTATCATGTCTTTCTTATTTGTGATCTTGCATGCTTTCCGTTGTTAGTAGCTATCTTGGCCAAGTAGATGCTAGCAACTCCAAGAGTTAGTATTTATGCTCGATAGTGGGTTCATGCCTCTAGTAATCTAGGGAAGTGACATAAATCTCTAAGGTACTAGATGTGTTGTTGCTACTAGGGAGAAAACAACAATCCTTTGTTCATAGAACAATCATATTGTTTACTTTACACGCAATGCGTAAGGCAATTATCTGTTGCTTGCAACTTAATACTTGAGGGGGTTCGGATGATAACCTGAAGGTGGATTATTAGTCATAGATGTAGTTGGATTACGGTCTATGTATAATTTTGTAATGCCCAATCGAATCTCAAAGGAGTCAACATGATTAGTATATGTGTATATGCTTTCTCGATGTTTGTCAATTGCCCCGCTGTAATTTGTTCACCCAACATGTTATTTATCTTAAGGAGAACCACCACTAGTGAACTATGGACCCCGGTCCTTTCTTTTATCATCAATCTACAACTGTATACTATTTTCTATTTACTTTCTGCATGCTTTTACTTTCTTCCACACAATACATTTAATCCTTTGTTTTCAGCAAAACCAGTGAGATTGACAACCTCACTGTAAGTTGGGGGCAAAGTTCTGTGCTTGTGTTGTGCAGGATTCCAAGTTGGCAACAACAGCTTAAGGTGTTTCCTTGCTTCTACTGGTTCGATAACCTTGGTTTCATAACTGAGGGAAACTTACTGTTGTGCTCATCATACCTTCCTCTTGGGGTTCCCCAACGAGCTCATTAGTACATGAGTCAGCACCCACCGAGCCTTATGCTCAAGTTCTAATGTAAGATGGCAATTTTTACCATAAAACATTTTGTATGGTGTCATTCCCATAAGGTTGTTGAATGTTATACGATACGCCCACAATGCATCATTAAGCTTCAAGGCCCAGTCCTTTCTTAACCTATTCACTGTCTTCTAAAGTATGACCTTGATTTCTTTGTTAGATAATTCCACTTGTCCACTGGTTTAAGGGTGGTAAGGTGAGTCTACCTGGTGGTCTACTCCATACTTTTGAAGTATCTTGTCAAAAGTTCCCTTCATAAAATGAGTTCCACCATCAGTAATTAAAAATCGGGGTACTCCAAACCTGGGAAAGATGATGTCCTTGACCATCTTAATGGAAGTGGCTGCATCTGCATGAGAAGTTGGTATATCTTCAACCCATTTAGTAACATAATCAATAGCAAAAATAATATGAGTATAACCATAGAGGGAACAAATGGTCCCATAAAGTCCATTCCCCATACATCAAATGGCTCTATTACTAAGTTATATTTCATATTCATTTCTTGTCTTTTACCTATATTACTCATACGTTGACAAGCATCGCAATTTCTAACATTTTCGTGAGAGTCTTTAACTAGTGTAGGCCAGTAGAAACCTGACTAAAAGACCTTAGTTGTAGTACGATTACCAGCGTGATGTCCGCCGTAAGGACTATCGTGACAAGCTTTGAGGATGTTTGTTGCCTCGTGCTCTGGTACACATTTCCGGATTATCCTGTCTACGCCATGCATGTATAGGTAAGGGTCATCCCAAAAGTAATGTTTAAATCATTAAAGAATTTCTTTCTTTGATTGTAATCGATTCCTTTTGGTAAAAACTTGCCTACTAGAAAATTAGCATAATGTGCAAATCAAGGATCGCAAGGTTCTATAACTGCAAGGTATTCACTTGGCATAGATTTGTTAAAAGGAATAGGATCCTCTATGATTCCTTCCATCTATGACAAATGGTCGGCCATAGGGCTATCCTTTCCCCTCCTATCTACTATCTGTAGGTCATATTCTTGTAGCAACAAGACCCATTTAATTAGACGGGGTTTAGCATCTTTCTTAGCTAGAAGGTGTCTCAAAGCTTGATGGTCAGTATGAACTATTACTTTTGAGTTGATAATATAATGTCTAAATTTATCATAAGCAAAAACAACAGCAAGGAATTCTTTCTCGGTTGTTGCATAGTTCCTTTCATCATCATTAAAAACTCGACTAGCATATTGGATGACATTGAGATTAGGTCCATCTCTTTGTCCTAAAATAGCCCCAATAGCATAGTCGCTAGTATCACACATAATTTCAAATGGTTCATCCCAATTGGGTGGTTGAATAACTGGTGCAGAAATTAGTGTAACACCCCGTCCAGTGTGCCATAGGGGTGTCACTCCTGGTAGCTTAATAGGATATCTAGACTGTCCCCATAAACCAACACTACTCTTTTTTGGGCACTTTGTCCTCACTCGTGCACACCTGGTACCCACTTCCCGGTCGGTCACCCATCCTAAAATTGCTCTAGGCCAAGCATGCTTAACCTTAGAGTTCTTTTCAAATGAGCTTCCAGAAAAGAAGTTGCAACTTGTTGGTATGAGTATTCTATCAATCCTATTAAGCCATGTGCATGGTCTCAAATACACCCACTCTTTAGAAGATCAATGCCCTCCTTGATCAAGCACACCCCAGGAATGTCCCCTCTTGGAACATGTCTATGCGTCCAGTGCCAGCACATGTGCCATGTTGTGTCCACTCCGAGCCACACGCGCCATGCTCCACATGTCCCGCGACTGACCCACACACACCTGTTTATCCGCGAGGATCGGCTCTGATACCACTTGTAACACCCCCTCCACTGGGCCCCGGGGGTGTCACTCCTAGAAGCTTAATAGGATATCTAGACTGTCCCCACAGACCAACACTAGTCTTTTCTACGCACTTTTTCCTCACTCGTGTGCACATGGTACCCACTTCCTGGTCAGTCACCCATCCTATAATTTCTCTAGGCCAAGCACTCTTAACCTTAGAGTTCTTTTCGAATGAGCTTCCGGAAAAGAAGTTGCAACTTGTTGGTATGAGTATTATATCAATCCTATTAAGCCATGTGCATGGTCTCACAATTAGTGCCTTTTTTAACTGTTCGAATGAACCATGACAATCTCTATCAAAAGTAAAAAAGGGCATCTTTATCTAAGAGACGAGTTAAAGGGGCTGTTATTTTAGCAAAATCTTTAATAAAGCATCTATAGAAACCGGCATGTCCAAGGAAGTTGTTTACTCCTTTTATATCTTATGGAATCGGCAGTGTTTCTAAGATAGTTAAATTTAAATTATCAATCTTAATATTCTTTTCAGAAACCTTATGCCCGAAAACTATACCTTCCCTTACCATGAAGCAACAATGCTCCCAATTTAGAAACATCTTGGTATGTTTACACCACTGCAGAACTCTATTAAGATTATAAAGACATTGCTCAAAAGTAGTTCCATAAACGACAAAAATATCCATAAGAACCTCCATGGAACTTTCCACAAAACTGTCGAATTTTTTTAGAACACACTCTTGAAAAGTAGCAGTTGCGTTACACAAACCAAAAGGTATCAATCGATAAGCATAGGTTCCATAGGGACAGGTGAAGGTAGTTTTTTCTTGATCTTTGGGCTGGATAGCTATGTGAGAATATCTAGAATATCCGTCAAGAAAACAAAAGTAAGAATTAGCGGACATCCTTTCCATAATGTCATTAATGAGGGGTAGTTGCTAATGATTTTTTATTGTTTCTTTGTTCAACTTCCTAAAGTCAATACACATTCTATATCATGCTATCGTTTTAGCTGGGATTAATTCATACTTATCATTATTAATTATTGTTATGCAACCTTCCCTAGGTATGCAATGAGTTGGGCTCACCCATTTACTATCTGAAATTGGGTAGATACATCTTTCATTTTAGGATTCAACCTTTTTTGATTATCAACAAATGGTTAAGCACCTTCAACCATATATATCTTGTGAGTTACTATGGTGGGATCTATACCTTTTATGTCATTAAGAGTGTATCCGAAAGTTTCTCGCTATTTGACAAGTACCTATAACAATTTCGTGTTTTCCTCTAGAGAGAGCTTATCATCTAAAATAACTGGGCATTTACCTTCCTTCTCTAAGAATTCATACATGAGACCTGGAGAGAGAGGTTTTAAAACAAGGGGCAGCAGATCCTCGTCCCATTTTCTTTCAAGTTCTTCATATTCAACCCTGAGACCTGGCTTGACCTCCGGTGCGATGTTGAGGATCTCATCCAAATCTTTTTTTGTGGAGTCATTGGGAAGCGAATTGTTGCTTGTCAAACTCCTTTCCAACTTAGATTGCAAAGTGCAAAAATAGATTGCTGCAATTCTTCAATAATCTTCTCCTCCTTAATCTCAACTTTCTTCTCATAAGGTAGTCTCGTAAATTGGTTGTAGTTTATTTGTAAAGTTTCTTCATCAAGCTGCAAAGATAAAGCTTGTTTTTGTTGTCAATATCAATGTTCATAGAGTTGTAAAAATGATTGCCAAAAATAACTGGGCAGGAGGAGTTCAAAGGTATTGCAATAATATGAAAATCAACTAGGTACACAAAAGCCCCAATAGAAATGTAAACATTGTGGAGTATCCCATGAGTAGGATGCAAACTACGATTAGAAAACATAAAAATAGCTTATGATGGCTCAAGGTAAGATTCATCAGGATAATCACGCAATTCTTCAAAAATTGTATAAGGCATGATATTTATGGAAGAACTTAAGTCACATAATCCTACATAAGTAATCCCTCCTAAACAAAAAGGACTTTTCTAGACTTTTATTCTTACCATCAAACTTGCCTCCTATCATTTCGGAGGATTCTTTACTTACCATTATCACTTCTTCCTTGAACAATTCAGGTTCCAGAAGTTCTTTTACTATCCCAATATTTTCTTTAATGGCTCCCAAATCCCTAGTTAACCTTCCTATTCTTTTATTCCCTTCACCCCTGATATCCATTACCTTAGTTAGAATAGTTTCTTCTTCAGCTAACATTTTCTTTTGCATTTTCGAATATTTATCACTATGGCAAGCTTTAGAGGGTATTTCTTCCACATGTGGTGTATAACATTCCCAATATTCTAGAATCTGCAGGTATTCAGCATAAGATCTAATAATTTGAATAATAATGCGATGGTCAAGATTAAAATTTCCAAGCAGTTTTTCTACTTTTCCCGAAGCTAGAAATCTTTTTAAGCAATTGTACTCTGTGGGATTCTCCTTATTGAGCTTGGCCTCACAATAGGCTTTCTCTATTGTATTCACCGTGTCTAGCAAATTCCATGCACTTTCAACACTGAATTCGGTGAACGGCCCATTGGTAAGGGAATCGAGTTCATTTCTGTTATTATCATTCAAACCTGCGTAGAAAGTGTGTATCACAAGCCAAGGTTGAAATTATGATGGGGACACCGATCAAGCAATCCCCGAAACCTTGTATACCCTCATGCAAACTTTCTTCAGGTTTTCCTTTAAAATTTGTAATCATGCGCCTTGCGCCAAGAGTTTCTGTCATGGGAAATAAATCAACTAGGAATAGAGAGGCTAGGCTCTCCCAGGAGTTAGTAATTTTTGTAGAACTTTGGATGTACCAAGAATGGGCCTCATCAATGAGAGTTTGAGCAAAGAGAGCAAACTTAACCTCGTCCTCAGTTTGTAAGTTGAGGTGGAAAGTCCCACAAATATCTTCAGAGAACCCTACATGCTCATATGGATCCTCCGTACCATCTCCTGCAAATTTCTTTGCATGCAAAAGATCCAAGAGCATAGGGTTAATATCATACCCTCTTGGGTTATTGGATTTTAAATAGGTGTCCATGGGCGGACCGGAATTCCTTACAACCTCCAACTATATTATATGTTGGTACTCGCCCATAATGTATCACATGAAACTAATAAACAACTTTATTAAAGCAATGGTTAAAATAAGTAACTAAGAACAAAGACCAAAGGCACTAAGCTCCCTAGCAACGGCGCTAGAAAATAGCTTAATGACTGCAAGTGCACAGACCAATTGTAACTAGTTTTGAAGTAAAGGTATCAAACCCACAGAGAGCTATTGGCAAAGGTTTTTATGCCCCTCGTTACTATCTACCAAAGGATACTTATAAGCTTCCTTTGATCGCAAGTAAACGGTGTTTGAAAGTTTTATGGTTGTTTGCAGAAAAGTAATTAAAACAAGTAAAAGAAACCAAGTAATAAGTTTGTACGAAAGTGTGGTTGAACTCAATATGGCTGAAACATTCTCGGGGATGTAGGATACACCGCTAGCATAGTGCTATTGTTATATGTAATCAAGATAACATACTTCTTGTGTCATGATATGTGTGGATAGAGCCCCATAATAAGATGTTCACTACAAGGCTCGTAGGAAGCCACTTTGTTGAGCCAAGAGTGAGGTCGCCTCTAAATAACCACTTCGGTGTCTGAGAGCAGCCACCCATACAAACCACCGCAATTAAGGGTTTCCCCATGTATATGGTTGTCACATCCCAAAACTTTCTAATTTTGGAATGTGAAATATATAAAATAAGTTTGGTTGATTGTTTGACTTTGTTGAAAATTCTCAAGGAAAACAAACCTTTTGAATTTGGAAACAACTCACTTTGTTATGACCTAAGTAGACATATAGGCAAAGAGGCATGAATTGAGTTTTAGTTTTAGTATTTGTGTGAATGTTTGCAAAAATGAAAATCATGAAGCATTCATAAGCATTGCATTGCATCGCATCCATGCAAGGTTCCCAAAAATTGAATCCAAATCCTAGTATCTAAATATGATAGTTGTTTTGTCCAAATGTTCCTATAAGGAATATATAGACATTTATGAAGCAACCATATTCAAACTAGTGAAAATATTATAAATATGATCCTATAATGATATACTGAATTTTAGATAAATTTAGAAACAAGAATCATCTCATTTGGAGTTCGTATGCAAAAGATATAAAGAAAATACCAAAATAGAAAAAGGAAAAAAAAGAAAAAAAACGAAATGGGCCACCGGCCGGCCCACTCAGCCGACCGAACCAGCCAGCCACGCGCACGAAGGAAGGGATTGATCCCACGGTTGCTTTAAAAAGCGTGCGAAATTTCTCTTTGTATACCTATCTCTATTTAAACTCCTATAACTTTTTATCTACAACTCCGAATTGACTTCCGTTTGTTTCTACTTGTTCCCTACTCCAAGATCTATCTTCCCACCGTCCTAAAAGTCTATATAATCCCCCAGAGCCACAGCTATATCACATTTCCTTCTCAAAATCCCGAATATACACCCTACTGAATCGTATTTCGCTTCTAAACCCATCTATACTTCGTCGGATGCCTTCGGCTCCAACACGAAAGTTGTAGATCTTGTCTTAATCTTTCAATACTGGCAAACCTCACCTCTTTACATCCACCACACTTGGAGAATTTTGCAACGGAATATTCAGATCTGATAGCGTAATTCCAAGATTTACTCGCGCTCGTTTCTTCAAATCCAAATTCCTTTGGTGAAAAGGTAGATCTAATGATTCTCCACAACTTTCATGTTCAAAGTTTTTTATTTGATCTATGGATTTGTATCTCTAACACAGATTTGTTGGTAATCTTTTTTGAGACAAAATCCAGCTGTTTTGGAGCCAACTTCTCTCCTAGCCACCGGATCTTATCTCGACGGTCCAGATTCAATCATCCCGGTCAACCGCCTCGTCACCGCCACGTCATCTTCAGGTCAGCGTCTAGTCTCGGTCAGCCTGCACGGTCAACCTATCTAGTCAGCGAAATATTCACTGCAATATTCCGTTCGAATTTAAAATTGCAGATTATAGATCTAACTTGTGAAATCCATAGAAAATTCATATTATGTTCAAAAATTACATATAATATATCAAATTGAAGATAATTTCATGTAATTTGATAATATATGTTTAGAACTGGGTTTTGCTGTATATATTACTGGAAAATAATTAATTAGTATTATTGACCTTTTAAATCATTAAATTCACAGTAAATAATCTACAAATCCCAAAAATATGAGTAATATGTCCCTGAGTTCATAATCTTGCGTAGTTTTCAGATCTGTACTTAGTTTGTTTGTTGTCAGTACGACCCGTTCAGATTAATTAAACTCCATTAAACACTAAATAAATCTTAGAAAAAGAACTATAACTCCGATTAGGGTGAATCCAATTGCTACTGGTTCATATTAAAGCCCTCTATCCATTACAGTTCAGATAAAAATTTAATTCGGCAACGAGTACAGAAGCTACAACAGTTATGTTAAAACTCCTTTATTGGCAATTGAAATTGGATAACAAATACTATATTGCATTAAAACACTTCTACATGCATCATGTGATCTAGTATTCTTTAGATAACTAATTACAACCATTGTGACATATTAAATCATCATGCATGCATTGGATCATCACTGTTTTATTGTATTATTGTATTGTTGTATGATTGCAATGTTTGAATGATATGTTGTTGTGCTTTTGCTTTTGAACGATAGATTGCAAGGAGTGCAACTACTATGATCGCAACAGCTATGATTGCGAGCATTGTCATTGTATGTATTTTGAGTGCGATGAGTGCAACCATTATATTTGTGAGGATTATCTAATTTACTACATCTACAACAAAGGCAAGTAGATGCTATTTTGATCATGAATTGTCCTACTATTTTCCTACTGCATGTGTAGTGTATTTCTTGTAGATGCATGAGTAGGAATTACTATCGCTATGCTATGTCCTATGTATCTTGGTAGGAGGCACTTGTAGTTGAGCCGTCGTATGCTAGTTGTGCTTAGCCATGCTATCTAGACGGGGATGGGTCTACACCATGCTATGGTATCGTGTATGTTTTGCTCAACTAAAACAACTTAATCAATGAACTCTCTGGGTGGAATTGGTAATTGCTTGGTTCGTGAATGCCGGACCCATGTCTATGGTGTACCCGAGTAGCTCACTTATGGATGGCCACCCGGGTTTCAGAGAAATGATTAGTGTCTTGATTTGGTAGCTTCCGTGTGCAACCATATGCCAGTGAGTTATGGGTGGCTAGATGGACTTAGTAGGTCGTGGCGACCCGAGCTCTTCGTATCCAGAGATGTAGTGAATGTGATAGGTTGGTACGGTGCGTGGATGGGCTTGGAAGTTACTTCCCAAATTGTCTCTTCTTGAACTTCTCCCTATCATGACTCAATATGCGAGACATGGTACGAGCGGGTCGACCAGGTCATATGGGTAAAGTGTGCAACCCCTGCAGGGTATAAAACTAAGTGCTTAGCCATGTCCCCGGTAATGGATGTTTGAGTTGCTGGATTATGGGTGCTATGACATGTTCTCGTTCATTCCAATTTGAGAATTACTAAAACTTGATGGGTGAACTTAATGGGTTGTTGTGATCAAACTTGATTTAAAAGTAGGGTAAAACTGTTTAAGAAAATGCAAGCTAGCCAAAGCCTCCATTTAGCCAAAATAAGCATGTAGTTGCTAGGTATATTGTCATCTTACTTAGGTCTACTTGCCATACATTCCAAGTTTTGACCCTTCGGGGCTGCTACGTTTTATGTTGCAGGTTATACCGTTTCTGAGTGATCCTATTAGGTCGCGAGACTCCACTCAACAATTGTTCGCCTGTGGCACATTTGAAGGATGGAGATCTACCTTGTTTTGTTTTCGCTGTAATATAATGTAAATTATGGATCATATTCGTTATATTTATGATGCACGGTTATATTTGGTATCATTTTGTACTGTGTGTGCTAGTGAACCGATCCAGGGATTAGCACTATACACAGGAACTCAGCCTTATCAGGCGAGGGTGTTACAAGATGGTATCGGAGCTGTGTGTTGATTGTAGGATCATGACCTAGGAATGGAATAGGAAAGCCATATGAATTATAGAATCTATTCTATCTTCTTCTCTTCATACACTTATTTCTAGTATCCTCTTACCACTTCATTTCTCATACTTCTACTATTAGAAGTAGTCTAACACAAATATCCTTATCCCTAAATGGTACTTGGCCTATAAGTAAAAAAACTAATAAGATGACATAATGAATGTCTCACCAAGTTTGAGTAGATATAGACCACCATGTGCATCTCTTTAGGAGATCATCTCTATCGTGTTAGCATATTGATCTTACCAACTTATGTGGTAAAGGAAATACTAGTTGCTTGCTTGATTGATTGAATTGTTTGTGTTCTTGTTTCTTTGAGTGTTGTGTGTTTATGTTAGCATGGGGATAACATTTCCCCTAGACCTCTAACTTGTCTATGATAGATGCCCTAAGACTCTAAAAGATTTTTTAGGATAACCCATTAGAAATCACAACCCACTTTCGCTTAGCTAGAAACATTTGATGTGGAGATTTGTTAGTCGTCATTCCTTCCTTGTTTTCTTGATAGCTAGGAATTGAACTTATTTATAGTTTGTATGGGTATCTTTAGCTTCTTTCCTCTAGACTCTATTCTTTTCTATCTTAAACTCTTAGAGTTAGAAGAACGATGTGTTCAATACATGGAGAAGGATTTAGTGGAAATGTTTCGATGATGATGCCCCAATGAAGGTGAATAGATCATCTAATGCAACAAAAGGGATGTGGAAGTAAGAAGTGTTGTAAATGATGTTATGTAGTTGATTACGCAACCTGAATGTTTTGGAGCATTGATAGCCTAGTTTTATAGTAACTTTGTTGATTGAATACCTGGGAGTCTACATCGAGCATTGTTTCGTGCCCATGGAAACCATCTACAAGGAAAGTGAGGATGCCTGAGTGGTAGAAAAACGCGATTCACCTATCCTCATGCAGGGTAATGATTTGGGTGCAGGATGGATTGATCACCATTCCTACTACTCTTATTATTTGCTCTTGTACTATTGGCTTTGCGAATCTTGAGTGCGTTTCCAACCTTAGAAAAGAGACGGCGTTAAGCCTGGATCTTAGGATGGTATGACTTTGAACCTTTACAAAAGCATTCATCGCTAAGCGTAGGAATGTACGGTAAGGATGAATCTCAACCGTGTATAATGGGTATCATGAAGCAAACGTTCCCTACATGCCTACCATGAGAGTTTCGCTAGTTCAAGTAGTTGTTATCCTAGAATCTATAAATCATGCAGTTTAGAAAGTCTAGGGACATTGTACCAATAAATCTCCAAATGAAAATCAATAGAAAACAAGTGAATTATTAAGAAACAATCTAGTCAATTTCCTTTTAAGGGTGGTAGCACCATAGTGGACCCTTAACCCATCTTTCTTTCTAGCCTTCCTGAATCTCGGGACGAGATTCCTTTTAAGGGTGGTAGTCTATCACATCCCAAAATTTTCTAATTTTGGAATGTGAAATATATAAATTAAGTTTGGTTGATTGTTTGACTTTGTTGAAAATTCTCAAGGAAAACAAACCTTTTGAATTTGGAAACAACTCACTTTGTTATGACCTAAGTAGCCATATAGGCAAAGAGGCGGGAATTGAGTTTTAGTTTTAATATTTGTGTGAATGTTTGCAAAAATGAAAATCATGAAGCATTCATAAGCATTGCATTGCATCGCATCCATGCAAGGTTCCCAAAAATTAAATCCAAATCCTAGTATCTAACTTCGATAGTTGTTTTACCCAAATGTTCCTATAAGGAATATATAGACATTTATGAAGCAACCATCTTAAAACTAGTGAAAATATTACAAATATAATCCTATAATGATATACTGAATTTTAGATAAATTTAGAAACAGGAATCATGTCATTTGGAGTTCATATGCAAAAGATATAAAGAAAATACCAAAATAGAAAAAGAAAAAGAAAAAGAAAAGAAAAAAAGAAAAAGAAAACGAAATGGGCCACCGGCCAGCCCACTCAGCCGACCGAACGAGCCAGCCACGCGCACGGAGGAAGGGATCGATCCCACGTTTGCTTTAAAAAGCGTGCGAAATTCCTCTTTGTATACCTATCTCTATTTAAACTCCTATAACTTTTTATCTACAACTCCGAATTGACTTTCGTTTGTTTCTACTTGTTCCCTACTCCAAGATCTATCTTACCACCATCCTAAAAGTCTATATAATCCCCTGGATCCACAGCTATATCACTTTTTCTTCTCAAAATCCCGAATCTACATCCTACCGAATCGTATTTCGCTTCTAAACCCATCTAGACTTCGTCGGATGCCTTTGGCTCCAACACGAAAGTTGTAGATCTCGTCGAAATTTTTCAATCCCGATAAACCTCACCTCTTTTCATCCACCACAGCTGGAGAAGTTGCAATGAAATATTTCAGATCTGATGGCGTAATTCCAAGATTTACTCACGCTCGTTTCTTCAAATCCAAATTACTTTGGTGAAAAGGTAGATCTAATGATTCTCCACAACTTTCATGTTCAAAGTTTTTTGATTTGACCTACGGATTTGTCTCTCTAACACAGATCTGTTTGTAATCTTTTCCGAGACAAAATCTAGCCGTTTTGAAGCCAACTTCTCTCCTAGCCACCGGATCTTATCTCGACGGTCCAGATTCAATCATCCCGGTCAGCTGCCTCGTCACCGCCACATCGTCGCCAGGTCAGCGCCTAGTCCCGGTCAGCCTACACGGTCAACCTGTCCAGTCAGCGGAATATTCCCTAAAATATTCCGTTTGAATTTAAAATTGCAGATTATAGATCTAACTTGTGAAATCCATAGAAAATTCATACTATGTTCAAAAATTACATATGATATATCAAATTGAAGATAATTTCATGTAGTTTGATAATATATGTTTAGATCTGGGTTTTGTTGTATGTATTGCTGGCGAATAATTAATTAGTATTATTGGCCTTTTAAATCATTAAATTCATAGTAAATAATCTACATATCCGAAAAATATGAGTAATATATCCCTAAGTTCATAATCTTGTGTAGTTTTCAAATCTATACTTAGTTTGTTTGTTGTCGGTACGATCTGTTCAGATTAATTAAAATCCATTAAACACTAAATAAATCTTAGAAAAAGATCTATAACTCCGATTAGGGTGAATCCAATTGCTACTGGTTCGTATTAAAGCCCTCTATCCATTACAGTTCAGATAAAAATTTAATTCAGAACTAGTACAGAAGCTACAAAAGTTATGTTAAAACCCTTTTATTGGCAATTGAAATTGGATAACAAATACTATATTGCATTAAAACACTTCTACATGCATCATGTGATCTAGTATTGTTTAGATAACTAGTTACAACCATTGTGACATATTAAATCATCATGCATGCATTGGATCATCACTGTTTTATTGTATTGTTGTATTGTTGCATGATTGCAATGTTTGAATGATATGTTGTTGTGCTTTTGCTTTTTAACGATAGATTGCAAGGAGTGCAACTACTATGATCGCAACAGCTATGATTGCGAGCATTGTGATTGCAAGTCTTTTGAGTGCGACGAGTGCAACCATTATATTTGTGAGGATTATCTAGTCGACTACATCTACAACAAAGGCAAGTAGATGCTATTTTGATCATGAATTGTCCTACTATTTTCCTACTGCATGTGTAGTGTATTTCTTGTAGATGCATGAGTAGGAATTACTATCGCTATGCTATATCCTATGTATCTTAGTAGGAGGCACTTGTAGTTGAGCCGTCGTATGCTAGTTGTGCTTAGCCATGCTATCTAGACGGGGATGGGTCTACACCATGCTATGGGATCATGTATGTTTTGCTCAACTAAAACAACTTAATCAATGAACTCTCTGGGTGGAATTGGTAATTGCTTGGTTCGTGAATGCCGGACCCATGTCTATGGTGTACCCGAGTAGCTCACTTATGGATGGCCACCCAGGTTTCAGAGAAATGATTAGTGTCTTGATTTGGTAGCTTCCGTGTGCAACCATATGCCAGTGAGTTATGGGTGGCTAGATGGACTTAGTAGGTCGTGGCGACCCGAGCTCTTCGTATCCAGAGATGTAGTGAATGTGATAGGTTGGTACGGTGCGTGGATGGGCTTGGGGAACTACTTCCCGAATTGTCTCTTCTTGGACTTCTCCCTATCATGACTCAATATGCGAGACATGGTACGAGCGGATCGACCTGGTCATATGGGTAAAGTGTGCAACCACTACAGGGTATAAAACTAAGTGCTTAGCCGTGTCCTTAGTAATGGATCTTTGAGTTGTTGGATTATGGGTGCTATGACATGTTCTCGTTCATTCCAATTTGAGAATTACTAAAACTTGATGGGTGAACTTAATGGATTGTTGTGATCAAACTTGATTTAAAAGTAGGGTAAAACTGTTTAAGAAAATGCAAGCTAGCCAAAGCCTCCACTTAGCCAAAACAAGCATGTAGTTGCTAGGTATACGGTCACCTTACTTAGCTATACTTGCCATACATTCCAAGTATTGATCCTTCGGGGCTGCTATATTTTATGTTGCAGGTTATACCGTTTCTGAATGATCGTATTAGGTCGCGAGACTCCACTCAACAATTGTTCGCCTGTGGCACATTTGAAGGATGGAGATCTACCTTGTTTTGTTTTTGCTGTAATATAATGTAAATTCTGGATCATATTCGTTATATTTATGATGCACGGTTATATTTGGTATCATTTTGTACTGTGTGTGCTAGTGAACCGATCCAGGGATTAGCACTATACACAGGAACTTAGCCTTATCAGGCGAGGGGGTTACAATCGTAATTAGGTTAGGGATTCCCTCTTTAATCATCCTTTGACCGTGTAGGTTACGAGATGGTGCTAATCTGTCATGGGGCATTCCAGGTACGCTTCCAAGAGACGTCCAAAGGATTTCTCCCTCTCTTTAGTCCCGAGGCTAAACGATATGCGGCCGACTACACATACCATCTAAAGAGAGAGATCAAACACAAATCATAAATACATCATAGACAAGCAAGTCATATGGACACAATAATAGATCATCTTTATTATAAGTTTATAATGGTGCTATGGTTTCTTCATCTCCCCAAGAACAAAGCAACTACTCACTCATGGAGGCAATCAACAACATCATCATAATCAAATGAATGGATAAAAGTACAGAGGTAGATCTAATGCAAACCACAATTGAATCTGGAATTACAACGAGATCTAATAGATGAAAGATTGGGTTAATGGTGGTAATGGAGATGTAGTGATTGAAGATGAAGGGGATGATGCGTTGTCCTCCAATGATCCGCAAAGCAGTTGGGATTTTACCCCAGCCAAGTTCCTCCTTCAGATCCCTCTTAGATGTGGTTTTTCGTGGTTTCTAGTGGTTGTGAATGTCGGATCTCCCTCTCGTCTTTGCTAGGCAAAAGTATTTGACGAGGCGGTCACAATGGCGCCTCGTACGGGTGGATGGTACGGGCAGGCTTCGCCTGTACTAGTGGTCGTTATCGGTATTGGTGCCTCCTCCTTGTTTGGTATTCTTCCAGGTGCGAAGATAAATTGATAAAATGACTTTTATCACTTAGAAATATCATATAATTACACAATACGACAACTCTAATTGATATGTTCATATATGACTCCATGTTTTGGAATCCTGTTGAAACAATAACAAAATAGTGCGTGTAGACGTGGTGAAATACAAAGACCCCTACTCTATTTATGTAAAAACAAAAGGTATATATGGTTCAATTTTGGACTCATCGGGTAGCTACTCCATCCCGCACCCAAAGCATTGCTCGGCACATGAATAGGAAAATTGTGCAACCTAACTCTTAAAATTTAGACTGAAGATCTTGACAAGTAGAACTCATGAAGCTCCATAAGAAAACAAATATTTGATGCAAACACGTTGTCGGATCCAAGCAGATAAATATGATGATGCTTTCGTATCACAATTTCCCAAACCACATGAAAAAAATATGAAGGAAGATCACTGAAATAGATGGTAGCTTCAACCAATAGACGATAAAAGCACCAAGATCTGGAATAAAGGAATTACGAAAGATCTGGAAATTCTCCCTAGCATCCGACAGAGTGAGGATGGGAGATATAGTGAGAGGGTTTCAAAATAATTCTTGACGAGCAGAACCCAAAAGAATTTATTATCCTTCTTGAGAATATCTGAGAGAGATTTAGCCGTCTTGAGGAAGTCTTCAACAAAGCAACGAGAATTACTTATCAAACCAAGGATAAGCTCTGGAGTTGGTTGAAAATGATCGAAACACTTTCTAAGCTCAACGCTCTTCTAAAGATCAACATTATGAGCAAGGATTTGTGTTGAAAAAGATGCATTCAAAGAAAAGATTATCTAGCCCTTCGGATGAGAAAAGACATACCGACTTGTTCACATAGTTGATCGAATCACTATTTGAAAAGACAGAGAGATTTTGGATAAAGAATGATGATAACTCATACATTTAAGCAAAGCTATCAGATATGAAAGGATGGGATTCTCATGTATCAAAGAGAACCTTTGCAGATATAGAGTTCAAAAATATATGAAGCATGATAATCGGATGATAATCCATCATAGTGCCTTAATAAATCTTTGGATTGCCAAAGATACTTGAATATGATATAGATATGATTGCCGTACAACTCAAATACACAAGAGTAAACCATAATTATTGATAGAATTAAACATATTACACTCATGATAAGTGTCATATAGCTAAACAGAAAACCAAATTACAATCACAAGCATTGGATCAACACAAATTATGTATTTAGCCCAAAATAATTTGAAGATGAAGTAAAAACTCCAGTTTGAAGCGTCGATAGCATAATATCAAGTTAGCATGGACATGCCGACAAAAATAAGGTGAATGGTGTATCACACCACGGCTACAAAGGAGTGTGGAAACACATATGTACCAAAGAAATTTTTCTGTATTTTTGGGCATTAAATACCAACTAGATGCGAAAAACAACTTAAAGGGTAGAGAGTAGCATCTCCACATTCAGTGAATGCATACTAAAGAACGAACACCCTTAAAAGATCATGTCGGTTAATAAAGAGTCGGATAGATCGCATCGGTTAACACAAAAGCCTGTTAATATGGAATCTACCAACAGTTGATAACCAAAGGTAGATTACAAAACAAAGTTGGATGCAACAGATAGGCACAGGATTAACCCATCCTATGGTACTATAGATACCCTAAACACGTGAATCCTAGTTTGAATTTTTAGAAGAGGATAGAAAAATGTTAAACTTCCTTACCTAAATAGGGTGGGTGGGTGGGTAAGAAGAAATATAGAAGCAGTCCCACTCTCACGTTTAGTTTTTCTGTGATATATATAACTACCAAAATATTTTCTAGACTGACAACAACCATCTTGGTTGAGACCCTGAAGGACAAAATGACTCTGATACCAATTATAATCCCTGGACCTCACGTTTCTAAATCACAAGCCGGTATAACCCGAATCTGGGGAAGACGTACTACCGTGGAGGCTGCAAGGCCACCCACAAGCAGGCCAGAATGGTAGTGCACGGTACCGGCCAACCATCCACCCCAAAATTCATGGTTATAGCTTCGAGTGCGAGAAACGTGACCGGTTGGCTACGAGTCTAACATACACAAGTGAGTTTGTACGCCAGCGACATACAAGAGTACATCAGAGCAATTTCATCTAAAATAAATAGAAAGATATTGCAATGCCATTACGATAAGAATGAAACTATATAGATAGTAGTAATAATATTTAGGATTATATCCTCATACATCACTCAACAAATCATCAAGCGAAAGTGGAAAACACATATCTGAGTATGGATTAAGAGTCAAATCGGCATAAGATGCCATAGAAATAAGCACATTCCTGTCTATTAATCTCAGAGATCTCCATCCCTAGAATCTTCACGCAAGAGGGCTGATGCCACCATCATCAGCCTCATCGACGTAGTAACCTTCATATGGATATAACTGACAACCTGATCAATATTTATGGTGTGAGACCCTAGGGCACTTAGCAAATATTTATGCAACTAAAGAGATAACCTGGGGGTGACGCAATTGTAGTGAAATACAAATAGCTAATAGTTCTATAGAGATATGCTACAACATTCGCCCAACTAGATATAGACGGACACTCATTAATTAGAAACCAATGGTTACATGAGCAACACAAAATAAACATATCCCATCCTCCTTCCCGCTTACCGAACAAGAAGGTGGAAGAATATCCCATCCATAGGCAATTTTATTAACCATTCCATGAGTGTTGCACTAATTACTAGTCAGGTTTTAGTTAAGTTAAACATGGTACTTTAGTTATAGTTGTCTATGATTGAGAAAATATGCTCCAAGTCGTCCATAACTGTGGACACGGCTTTCAGAAAGATTTACCCTGCAGGGGTGCACAAATAGCAGCACATGCACGATCAACACCGGGAAAAACCAAATTAAAAACAATGAGGCATCACAACAAAGCATTCACTAGATTCAAAAATGATTTCAGGGGCAACCCCACTAAGCTACCCGCAACAAAGTCGGACGGCTCCAAGACAGACCCATGGTTTGCGAGAACGGTTGTAAATGACTAGGAACCCGAAAGTGTGATTGGGCTTATCGATACTGTATAATCGTGCCACGATCCAAAATAGTACAAGTAAACGCTCCACGCACAATAGTAGTAAATAAAGCAGTAAAGCATGGCATAAGTACATGATAGTAGTAAAGCCCCAAACTATTTTTTGGCCTAGAAATAAGATGTGAATCAAGCTCGGGCAGAGGGGGATCCATAAAGTCTCCCACATGTGGATAGTGTGGTAGTCAAGGAACATGTATCAAGTACTTGGGTCCTACGGGACACAAGTGAGCGGTTAAAAGCCAAATATCAGATATTGCCTACCGATGCCTCTTTCTTTAGTTATCCCATTACTAAACAATTTAGTTGTTAGGTACCTCGTTATCCAATAGACACGCACAAATCCTACACATCCAATTCTACGACTCGTATGGATCAAACAATTCCTGTAGTAAAGTCTGATAGGATGGACGTAGAAGATTCAGTGGGGTTTAAAAATAAAGGATGTGTAGTACTTGAGATTGCAATTTAATTCGAATCGCGACATAATGATGCAAGAATAAACACAGAGGCATAGGTGCTATATGTAGTGCAAGCATGGGGAAATGCTTGCATGTAAACTCAACAGTAGGATAGCCGGGATCCGGGTAGTACTCATGGGTCTCCTGATAACTCCCTTGCTCGGCGTCTATTCAGAGTAAAAACCAAACACACAAGGGCCATATTAAATAAAATGCACAATCATATGAAACAAGAAAAACATGGCATGTCATGATGGAATGATATACAGTTGCATGGTATAACATAACATAGCATGGGTGAGCTGTAGGAACAAGCATAAAGCATTTTATTATTTATTTAGTCATGTTTTACTCCCATAAACTTTGCTGTCTACGTAATACTTATATGATACATGCTTAAATTGATATCATAGAATGCATAGTTGGAAAAGGCTCGTCATGCTGATCGATTTAGACATATTATTTGTCGAAATCTGAATTATGGAATAATAGTTATGAATTTATTAAGAAATAGGCATTTATTGGCATTTAAAAATTTCAAAAAAAATAAATGCCCATAAATTATTTTAAATAGCATATTCATATTCCTTCCATTTTTCTAATCTCAAAACATATATCATTTGTATTATTTGAAAATATGAATTTAAAAGTATTAATAAATGCAAAATAATTCAAAAGGGTCAAAAGTCAAAGGTTTGACTAGCTAGGGTCAACTCTAGAATTATTTAAAAGTAGCTTTGAATTCATATTCAAAAATGAATCACTTTTCATTTTGAAAGTTTCTTCAAATTCAAATCATTTAAACGGATATGAATTTAATTGTATTTACTTAATTTCTAAAAGTGTTAAATTTGAAAATCCTAAAATCTTTTCCTACGCATGCCAACTTAGCCACGGTGACTGATGGTGGGACCAAAGCTACTGACGAGGCTGCTGCGCCCGAGGGCTGCGGGTGGATGCAACGTGGCAGAGGCGGGAACTGTGGGTTGTTTGCAGGAAAAGCCAGGGGGTTCTAGAACATTTTCCAGGCGTCAGGGACCTTGCATCGCAATTACGCTTCAAAGCACAAGGGCTTGATTGCAAAAGGTTTCCAGACAACGCCAACGAAACTAAAGAACAAACTACAGCACGCAGCGGATCCGATCATCTTCTGGTGATGATGGTGATGAATCCACTGAGAAACTCGTGATGCCACAAAAACAAAAGATGTAGAGGGGTCTTTGGTCTACAAGTTCCATTCAGAGAGTTTTTCTGGAGGGGGTATGTAGCGGTCGGGACCTGGCAAGGAACATGGCGAGATCGGCTGCGTGTGCTGCTGTCTACTAGTCATGATGTTGCTGCGGTTTGCCGGAGCGCGCGGACAGAGCTGATACGGACACAGGGGAAGCTCACCTAGGTGCATGCTAGGAAAGGGATGATGCTGTCGGGACGCTAAAGTAAGGGGAAGTCAAAAAGGGCGGTGTTGGACCAGAGTACGATGTGGAGACTCGCCGGAGAAGGAGCTACGACGGCGGTAACTCGAGTCAGCAAGGCACGGTGGGTACATGTTGCAAACGGGATCCAAGACAGGGCGGAAAAGATGGATGACTCACCAGGAACACGTCGGGTTGCTGGCGAGGCCAGAGGAGAACCATGGCAACCGAGAGGGAAACGGCGGTGGCCGGAACCGAAGAAGTAGCCAATCACTAGGAACAATGGCGCTTCAGGATGATCATCGGGTACTCGAGGCTTCACGACGGTGAGGCGGACACGCTAGTGTGCTCCACATGGCTGAACACAGCTCAGAGTGGCAGCGACATTGCTTACCTGCAGCGGCGGCACGGTGCACGCGGGGAGGAAGAAGAGAGGGGCAGGCTAGGGTTTGCAGCGCTAGCTCGGCGCGGGGTAGATAATGGCAGGGGTCACGGTCTCGGCATGCGTGCTGACGCGGTTTACAGGGCGGACGGCTACCCGCTGCACCGTCCGAGGGGAACATGTATGACGTTGTCGAACTCGCCCAACCTCAAGGCCGCGAAGCTCCTCGCAAGTCACCCCTTATCCTTGTGCGAAATAGCCGACCTCATGGTCATGTCGAGAAAAGCACCACAAGTGGCACTGCCTCGTGGCCTTACACACATACGGTGTAGAGATGTCTCCCGGGCTCTAGTCCAACAAAGCAGCGGAAGAAGATTGATCCAGACCGAGTCTAGCAGCACGACGACGTCCGTATGGTGGAGAAACCCCTATCCCTGTATGCAATTCAATCTTGGGAACCACACACGAGGGAGAGGGAAAGAGGGAGAGAGAAAGGCACATGCCAACTCATGGCATGGAATTGGGGAGAGGGGTGCCCCTCTTTATATAGGTGGAAGGGAGGTACTACCTCCGTCAAAGTCCCGGGGTGGGACTAATCAAGAGAGAAGGTGGGGGAGGCACCGCCATCCAGACCCCTTCATGGGCCCCACGTGGTGGGAGCCTACTTAGTGGTCGCCGACCTCCCAAGGCCTTTCCTAGGGCACGACCCCCTCTTGGGCCTCCTCCAGTGAGCCCCAATTAGGTGGGATACCCTAAAAATCTAATTTGAACAATGTTTTTAATATTAATTCATTTAATTAATATTAAATACATATTATTTAATACATATCACTCTGAAACACCTTTCAGACCCCTCTAATCATCACGGATATCCCCGAAACACTTTTAGTATCTCCCCGGAACAATTATGGAGTTCTACCTCTTTTCTCCTACGGTCTTGGATCAATCCCTAAGCATCTCTACCCTTAAGTGTGAAACCTTACGACTCAGGAATACATAGACATGATCGAGACACCTCTTCGATGAATGACCAATAGCGGTATCTGGAAACACATAATGGCCCCATGCATTCCACGGATAGCTTGATCGCTTGAACCTTGAACATCAAATCTCATTCCTTTTGCTCTACGGTACCTAGTTTTTCCAAGACCTGATCTTTGGTATTATCATACCTAGTTTGATCTTGTTACCGACTAAAATGGACCGTATGGGCACCTAGAGGGGGGTTGAATAGGTGCTACTTCAAATTTTAATGCTTTTTCAATTTTAGGCTTGACACAAAAGGTAAATTCTCTAGATATGCAACTACACAAAATTTCCCTATATGCAAACCTAACTACTAGCGAATAAAGGCGAGTAAGAGTGAGGAACAAGGAAACCATAGTGGAGCACACGGAGACACATGATCTGTTTTACCGTAGTTCGTTTCTTCTTAAGGGAAGTACATATGCATTGGATGGGTGGGCGGTACTAAGACCACCATGCCACAATAGGCCTCACCCTGTTCCCGATGGATCTCGCCACCAAAGGCCTGATCCACCTTTCCACTATTGGTACCCTTCGAGTCAGGAACCGATGCCTTTGCACAACTAGCGGGGCACAACTCCACAACCGAATTGGAGGCTCCCATAATGACAACAAGCTGCCACAAGAACAAATATTATCAAAACCGAAACACAAGATCTAGATACTAACAAGAATACTAGATCTAGAAATCTCCAAGTGAATGGAGAGGAAATGATGCGCTTGATTCGTGATGTTGATGAATGAAGTCTCCTCCTTCAATTCCCCAAAGATCGGAGCCTTAGGGTGGTTGAAGTGGGAGACCTTGAATGAGAGCGTTTGCAACAGACCAGTACGTTTTCGAATGAATCAAGAGATCTGACAAGAAGAGTGATTGGGGCTTTTATACCCCCTATCCAAACATGGCCGTTGGTGAAGTCTGGGGACGGATTATCTGGCCCAAGTGAAGGCCAGATTATCCGGCTGGGGGTAAAACTCCGCCCCAACCTCGGATTATCCGGGGGATATTCCACCCCCACACAGAAGGTCACGCCGTAGCTTCCTTAGCAAACTTCTCTAGGGGCGGATCATCCGGCCCCCTTTTGGGGCGGATTATCCGGCCGGGGCAAAAATTCTGGCCCTGGCCGGACAATCCGAAGCAAAGTCTGCCCCTCTCTGAGTGACACGCCTTGCCACACTTTGAAACTTCTTGGGGTGGGGCAGATTATGTGGCCCTATAGGGGCAGATTATCTGGCCTGGGCAAATTCTCCGGCCCTGGCCAGACAATCCGAGAGATTATCTGCCCCCTCACAGAGACTCACGCCGTGTCCACCTATGTCAAAGGGGTCAGGCCGGATTATCCGACCATAGACAGGGGCGGATTAACCGCCCCCAAACAACAGGATTTCCCAGCTTTTCATGTGAACACTTATCTGTAGCACTTTTAGCACACATGAGATAATCCATGGTATTGTTATCTAACACACAAAACACTAGAGATCATGAAATGTTTTTTCAATCTCCCCCTTTGTGGTGTTAGATGACAATACTAGGATTTGCAATATAGCTCTACTATCAAAAAACAAATATGAAGTAGACTCCCCCTAAGTGTGTGCATAGTTGAAAATTTTGCATTTGAATACAAATGCACACAAGTAGGTACAAGTCTATTTCATAGGAAAAAGTAGCACAAAACCTCATACCATCGTGAGATAGGAGACCACAATATAATGCATAGATAGCCAATAAGATAACCATTATTGAGGCCTTCCACATAGAGAAGGATAACCAATCGCCAATGAGATAGATGGATCCATAATCACGATAGATAAATCCATAGGATAATTCTAGATCCACATACCAACATAGTCTCATACAAAACAAATCACGAATAAAAGTTCAACGCTAAATGGTCACAAGCGAGAAAAATACCGAAATGATAAAGTGCAAGCCTTCCGCACGACCCATGCAAATCCACGAAGACCTAATAGAACTACTTCTCCCCCTTTGGCATCGAAATGCCAAAAAGGAAGAAGAGCGATGCTAGCACGCCAAGAGATCACTCGTAGCCCTCATCATCGTCCCCATCCCCGTCCTCATCATCATACTCCTCCGTATCATCCTATTTCTCATCAGTTGGTGGAGTGGGCTCCCTCGCCGGAGAATGGAACAGGTGGCGCTCTAGCTCGCCATAGTTGAGTCTAGAAGAGTTCCACTAAGCATATGGAGTGGGAGTTGTAGGGGCTGGAGGGGCGCCTGACGCCCCAGACACATGATGGAGAATGAGCTGCTGGGTATGGGCTATCTCGTGGCGCTACTTGTACGTCGCATACTGCCCCTTGTGAGTATCCACTCCGATGCACAATATGGTCCGCTGAAACCAATTCAGCTGCTTCACCTCACGAGCAATAGGAGGCACTGGGGCCTACGAGCACTAGCACGAGCATCCCTCATAAAACCCTCAGGAGAAGAGGATGGATGAGAGGTCTTCCTTGCCTTGTTGTAGATCTTCTTCACCTTATGCTCAACATCATAGTGAAATTCTCCAGTGGGAAGCAAGTGCTTGATCAGCATCATAATATAAGGAGCATACGGAATGGAGAGCCTATTGAACATGGAATCAGTCAACTCATGATAGATGAATTCCATCACATCCAACTTGTATTCCACTAACACATCCTCACAGAAGGCTACCTCATAAGAAAACACGAGCAGCTAAACCAAGTGGCCACGAATACTGTCATTGTTGCCCCCACTAGGCATGATAGAGTCACGGAAAACACCAACCAAACGAGCATAAAGAGTGGAGAGGCCAGCAAGCGTACCCATTATCCCATCATCAACTGTGCAAGGATAACGAGAAGCATCTTTATTGGGCTTTAGTTGAGTGATGATGCGATGGCCACAAGCACAATCCTTGCCAAGAATGGATAGCCAAGCACCCCGGTGAAGGTTCGAAAATCAGATTGCATCATAGTGTCACGGGTCATCCACTTCATGGTGCGGTTTTCATCGCCACAAATTACCAAAATGGAGAAGAATTCCTTCACCACCTCGGAGTCATAGGAACACTGAAGGTCCATAAGATGGTGCAGCCCCATCCTCTCAGTCATAGCCATAACATCAACAAGTTGAGGCTTCTCCATAGCCTCAGCAATATTCATGGGACGCATAGGGCGAATCTTCAAAGATGAATAAACATCCTCATAGATGGACTTTTGGTCAGCACACTAAAAGCAGGAGTCACCAAGCTGTGTATCTCGCTCATATTCCACAAATAGATCACGATGACGAATCGAAGAATAAGTGACAGGATCCATTGCCTTATAGTTGACCTTGGGTGCCTTCCCTTTTCTCTTGGACACACCCACTCTTCCCTTTGCTTTCTTTGCTTGTTTAGCCATGCGGTCAGCCTCTCTTTTCCTCCTTCTCAATTCAACCTCATCCACGAGACCATCTTCACCGTCGTCCCTGATGTAGAGGCCACGAGGATGGCTCTTGTAAGTTTTGGGAAGACTGGAACCACCTGTGAAACGTATAAGATGGATAGCACGGGGATAAGCACACAAACAAGTCTAGGAGGAAGGTAGAAAAAGTAGACAAACAACCCATAGCCCAAAAATACATTATGCAAACATCTAAGGAAATATGAATCAGTGATGAGTCTGCCAGGCCGGATAATCCGGCCATGCCAGGGGCGGATAATCCGTCCCTGGCGATTTTTTTCAGATTCGACCTAGATTGAGTGCAACAACGTAGATCGGGCACAGGAATTGCAAGACTACGATTTCTAAGCGAAATAAGAACCACAAGGAGACTCCTAGTACACGTTCCACCAACAAGTAACACATCAACACAAAAGATGGGAGGGAGGGAGTTACCCTCACTCATTGAAGGAAGAACACGGAGGAGGAGGTACCCAGATGCGTGGGGAAGAAGATTCGAGGGAGGCCCAGAGAATCTGGTGGCCGAAACGGCTCCGGGGAGGGTTGGGGAGGCGAGCGGCGGCTTGGGAGGGAGAGAGGGGTCGAGGGAGAAGAACTGCTCTATTTGAGCTCTTCCCCCAACGCCCAACCCTTAAAAGGACAGAAGCCGCCAAGGCCGGATAATCCGGCCTCCACTTGGGGTGGATAATCCGGCCAAATTTCTGAAGTTCTGTTGTACACAGATTTGGGCCCGCACACCACCAAACAAAACCCCCACAAGATAAACAACGTACTTGTGTGCAAGGAAAGATGACCCAGGGGTAAAAAAGGCTTGGGATTAGACAACCAAACTAAGATGGTACTACACCCAAGATTTCAAGACCCAAATCAAATAAAAGCCAAAATTGTGTGTGGTTTCCATAAAAACATAAGATAAGCAAGAAAAAACAAGATCCACATAGATCCAACTCTTCTCACGGAAGAGGGCGGTGGCTGATGCCACCTTGTTAGAGTGCATGGTATGACACCGCGAAGATATATCTTGGGTTCATGACCAATACTCATCAATAAGCTCACATATCACAAAATGATATTAATAGAAATGATTCTACTTGCTTTCGGCATTATGGGGGGAGGGTTAGCCCAATCAATTAGGACCACACTCCCCCTATTTCCATGCCCACACCTAAACAAAATAAGGAGGAGATATAAGAGTGTGTGCATGAGTAATCAAGACAAACTCCTTGAATGAACGATATTTAGCTCATTCCTCAAGTAACAAAATCTTGTTTCATCAAGTGGCTTCGTGAAAATATTAGCAAGTTGGTTCTTCGTGCTCACAAAAGATAGATCAATATCACCATGAGCAACATGGTCCTGAATAAAATGATTCCGAATCTCAATATGCTTTGTCCTTGTATGCTGCATTGGATTGTACGCAATTTTGATTACACTTTCATTATCACATAAAAAAGGCACTTTGTCACAATTGACACCATATTCCTTTAAAGTTTGCCTCATCCACAATAATTGAGTACATGCACTTGCAGCAGCCACATATTTAGCCTCGACGGTGAAGAGAGATATACAATTCTATTTCTTAGAAGACCAACATACCAAAGACCTTCCCAAGAATTAACAAGCTCTAGAAATTGATTTCCTATCATCCTTGTCATTAGCCCAGCCACATAGAGAGAAATTGGAACCCTTGGGATACCATAGACCAAAATTAGGGGAATGAACCAAATATCGGAAGATTCTCTTGACCGCTACTAAGTGGCTTTCTTTAGGAGCCGCTTTATACCTTGCACACACACCGGGTCTAGATGCGCAGAGGTAAAGAAGAGAGCCGATCATGGACCGGTATACCTTTTGGTCCACATCTTTACAATTGGGATTGAGTTCAAGATGGTATTTAGTTTGCATCGGTGTGGCGACGCCATTAAGATCCGTCATCTTGAGTCTCTTGAGCATGTCTTGGATGTATTTTGCTTGATTTATGAAGGTTCCTTCTCTAAGTTGTTTGGTCTCAAATCCGAGAAAGAACCGTAATTCCCCCATCATAGACATCTCAAACCTGTCAGTCATAAGCTTTAAAAATTCATCATTAAAAGCTTTATGAGTAGACTAAAGATAATGTTGTCTACATATAGTTGGCATACAAAGAGCTCCCCATTAACCTTCTTAGTAAAAAGAGTGGAATCGATTTTCCCAACTTCGAAACCACGGTCTAGCAAAAGCTCTTTAAGGTGCTCACACCACACACGTGGGGCTTGTTTAAGGCCATAGAGTGCCTTATCGAGTTTGTAGACATGGTACGGGAAGTTGGGATCCTCAAAACCCGAGGGTTGCTTTACATATACCAACTCATGTAGAGGACCATTAATAAAAGCACTCTTAACATCCATTTACTGTAATTTAAAGATATTATGAGTAGCATATGCAAGAAGGATACAGATGGACTCAAGACGAGCCACTGGAGCATAAGTCTCGCCGAAGTCGATGCCTTCAACTTGAGAATAGCCTTGTGCCACGAGTCTTGCCTTGTTCCTTACAACAATGCCATTCTCATCTTGCTTGTTCTTGAATATCCACTTAGTGCCGATAACATTGCGGTAATCATTGGGCTTCTCTACTAATTTCCAAACTTTGTTGCGCTCGAAATTATTTAACTCTTCATGCATAGCAGCAACCCAGACCGGTTCTTCAAGAGCTTTAGACACTTTCTTGGGTTCCACTGTGGATATGTGAGCTTGATGCTCACCAAAGCTTGATAGCTCCCTTCTTGTGGAAACCCTCCGTTTGAGATCACCTACAACCTTATCAAGAGTGTGACCTCTCAATTCAAGATTCCTTTATGCACGAGATTTACGGTGAAGTTCAATCAACTTATTGTTTCTTGGAGGAATCTCTTCATCATTTGAGTCTTTGTTGGGATTACTAGCTTGACCTTGATCTTTATCTTGATCAGCGAGAATATGAGATGAAGAACCTTGCCCTTGATGTTGATCAGCAGCCATAACAGGAGGTTGCTGCTGTTCTGAAAATTCTAGGCTGGATAATACGGTCGAGGGAGTGGCTGGATAATCCGGCCTAGGAGTACTTGGTCCTTCATGTCTGTCTTGGATGCTTATACCACGAGTTGGAGAGAGGGCCAGATAATCTGGTATCGCCTGGAAAATCCAACCTGGGAGGTGCATCATTTTCTTGGTTGATATGTTCTGTCTGTGCATTCAATGTAGCATGACCGGATAATCTGGTGTCCACCGAATAATCCGGCATGGAGCTTGTTGGAGCAGATAATGGTTGATCTTCAACAGTTGGAGGTGTTGTTGTAGAAGTTTCTCCAACTATTGGAGCATGTTGAGATTGTGTCAATGAGGGCTCTACTTGAGTAGAGCATTGTCCTTCCCAATCGGCCACAAGGGTTCCTTAATGGGGCGAAAAAATTCCACGCCCATTCTCCTTATGGCATCTTGGGATATTTCATCATCTGCATCACAAACATCAACTTGCCCCGCATGGGAGCCATCATTTTCCTTGAATACCACACTACAAGATTCTACAACAGTTTCGGAAAGCTTATTGTAGACTCTATAAGTGTGGGATTCGACGCCGTAACCAACAAAAATACCTTCTATAGCCTTAGACTCAAATTTAGATAAACGGACTCCTTTGATGAGAAAGAAACACTTACAACCAAATACCCAGAAATAGGAGATGTTGGGCTTGTTACCGGTAAGTATTTCATAAGGTGTCTTGTCCAAGATTTTGCGGAGATAGAGCCGGTTGGATGAGTGACATGCGGTGGAAATGGCTTCAGCCCAGAAGTTATATGGTGACTTAAATTTAGCCAACATAGATCTTGCCATATCCATTAAAGTCCAGTTCTTCCTCTCAGCTACACCATTTTGTTGAGGGGTGTACGCAACGGAATATTGGTGTCTTATCCCCTCTTCACTTAGGAATCCCTTCAGAGTGTAGTTCTTGAACTCGGAGCTGTTATCGCTTCTAATTGCCAATATAGGGACATTGTGTTGATGCTGGACCTCGTTGGCGAAATCAATGACCGTTTGTTGAGTCTCGCTCTTCAACTTGAAGAAATAAAACCATGTACATCTTGAATAATCGTCAACAATTACGAGGCAATATTTCTTCCCACCGAGGCTTGCATGAAATGGAGGACCAAAAAGGTCCACATGAAGGAGCTCCAAGATCCTCTTTGATGAAATAATTGTCTTCCTTTGATGGGGAGAGTCATGCATTTTCCCTTCAACACAAGCCCTGCAAACATGATCTTTGGAAAAGGAAACATTTTCTTTTAGTCCAAGGATGTGGCCACCCTTGTGGAGACTTTGCAAAGTTCTCATATTGACGTGGGCTAGACGGCGATGCCAAAGCCAACCCGTGTCGGCCTTTCCAAACATACACATTGGGCCTCTAGTGGTTTTCCCCGAAAAGTCCACCACATACGGGTCATTTTTGACATATCCCATGAAAGCGACCTTTAGAGACTTGCTCCACAAGAGTACCACCAAATCACCATCAATAAAAACTACAAAACCTATCTTACCAAGGGCACGAATAAAAAGTAAATTGTAACCGAGGGTCTCAACAAGCATGATGTCCACAAGAGAGATATCATGGGCAACCACAACCTTGCCAAGACCCAATACCTCAGATTTTGACTTATCACCATAGGAGACGATTATATGATCATTGTTTGGCCGCATCTCCGAGATGATCTCCTTGCTTCCGGTCATATGACTCGTGCACCCGCTATCGAGCACCCATTTGGACCCACCGGAAGCATAGCCCAGCAAGAAAGTTACTTCTTGGTTTTAGGTACCCATTTTTCAATGGGTCCTCTCATGTTAGTAACAAGGATCTTGGGAACCGACCAAGAAATGTAACTATCAAATGGACCAACGTAACTAGCATATACATCACCATAGTAATCACAAAATAATTCATAATTAGGATTATTAGCCCCTACAAAACCAATGTAGTTAGTCTTGTCATTAGTTGCGGTGCTTGTCTTTGTTTGAGCAGTTTTGGTCTTCTTCTTCTTCTTATTTGTCTTGGGAACATAGCCAAGACCCTCTTTTCCATTACTTGTCCTTTTCTTGCTAAGAATCTCATCTAGGACTTCCTTACCTTTGGGTTGGGATCCCTTGACAAGTTCTTCTTTCAATCTAGCATTTTCTTCAATAACATCTTCATGTCCACAAGATGGTGTGGAGGTGCTAGGAATATCATACTTGTCCAATTGAGTTTGGAGATGATCACGAGCCTCATTTAGAGTAGAGTGTTAACTCTCCAATGCCTTGTAGGAAATGTCAAGTTTCTCTAATTCCTCTAAGAGTCTAGCATGAGCAGCCCCAAAGTCAATCTTCTCCTTCTTTAATTTCTTTACCTTAGCAAGAGCATTGTCACGTTCCTTTATGAGCTGGGCAACAACCTCTTCATGAGACTCCTCAATTGACTCAAGTTTCTCCACTAGAGTGTAACTACCTCGGTAAATTACGCTCTTAGTTACATGCCTGGATGAACGAAAGTGGTTAAAATAGTACGGTGGGGCCCAGGGCCACTCACAGTAGACCTTTCGACTGTCCTAACCACTTTCAGAACTTCGGGACAAGAACGAGCGGCGTAATCGGCAGGCGAAGGGATCAACTACATACACAAATGAGTATGTATGCAAGCCACATACAACAGTCCTCACAGCCATTCCATCTAAAAGAAATAGAAATATTGCAACGCCATACGGCAAGATTCAAATATCCTAGATAGAGATAATAATTTAGGATAGCTCCTCATACAACAAACATCAGAGTATCAGGCGGAAGCGGAAAACAAGATCCGAGTACAGATAAGAAGCAAATCAGCATAAGATGCCCCATAAATAAACACATCCCGCCCACAGATCTCACGGATCCCCGTTCCCGGAATCTCTACACCGAATGATCGTTGCCAATATCATCTGTCTCCTCCACCCAGTATCCATCTTGCGGGTACACCTGTTTATCTGAATCAAACAATTTATCGTGTGAGACCCTAGGGGTACTCAGCAAGTCTTTATGCCGCTAAAGGGGACACAACCTGGGTTGACGCAATTGCAGCAAAAGATAATATCTAGCAATTCTATAGATACTCGCTAACCATCCGCCTAACCAATGATAGACGGATATCCGTGAATTAAGAACAACAGTTATAACAGTATAATTAACAGATCCATCCTCCTCCTCGCTTACCAACGAGGAAGCGGATGAACAACCCCCATCATCCGTTGGCAGTTTTATTAACCATTCCATGGGTGTTGCACTATTTACTAGTCAAGTACTTAGTCAAATTTGCGGGTACTTTAGTTATACTTGTCTATGATCGAGAAACTGTGCTCCAAGTCGTCCATAACTGCGGACACGGCTTTCAGAAAGATTTACCCTCCAGGGGTGCACGAATAGCAACACACACTCGATCAACCTCAAAAACCAACTCAAAACCCAACGAGGCATTCACGACAAAGCGATCACAGGATTCAGAAATATTTCAGGGGGCCACCCCATTAAGCTACCCGCAACGAAGTTGGCCGGCTCCGAGACGGACCCAAGGTTTGCGTCAATGGCTGTAAACAACTGGGAACCCGAAAGTGTGACTGGGCTTGTCGATACCGCGAAAACACTCCGCATCCAAAACAGTACAGGTGCTCCATGCACAATCTTAATAAAACAGTAAAGCATGGCATAAGTACAGGATAGTAACAAAGCCCCGAACTACTTTGTGGCCCCAAGAAATAAGAATGAATCAAGCTCTGGCTCAGGGGGGTCCATAAGGCCTCCCGGATGTGGATAGTGCGAATAAACAAGGAACAGGAATCAAGTACTCGGGGTCCTACGGGACACAAGTGAGCATGAAAAACCAAATAGCAGATATTGCTCACCGGTGCCTCTTTCATTAATTATCCCATTACTACTTAGGTTATGTTGTTTAGGTACCTCATGATTCATCAGACACTCACATACCCTACTCATGCTTTTCTACGACTCGCATGGCTCAAACAACTCCTGTAGTAATGGCTCCTGGGATGGAGGAACAAGCTGCGGTGGGGTTTAAAAATAAAGGCTATGCAGTACTTGGGATTCAATTTAATGCAATCGCGACTCAATGATGCAAGAATAAGATAGAGGCAATAGGTACTGTATGTATGCAAGCATGTGGTAGTGCTTGCCTGGCAGCTCAGTTGAAGCGAGAGATGGATCTGGGTAGTACTCCTGTGACTCCTGATAATTCTCCTGTTGGGCGTCTATTCGAAGAAGAACCAAACAAACAAGGACCAACATAAATAAAGTGCACAAGCATATGAATTAAAATGCGACAAGCAAACAAGCATGCCATGATGAATGATGCACAATTTACATGGCATTAAAGTAGCATGGCAAGGGTGAGGTGTGGTGCAAGAATTAAAGCATTTTATTATTTATTTAGTCCAATTTTTATTGCCATAAACAGTTCAGATTTGTAAGAATGACATGATGCATGCTTCAATTCAGAACAAGGACTGCATAGATAGAACGGGCTCGTCGCGCTGATCGATTTAGACATATTATTTGCCAAATTTGGAGTTATAGAATTAAAGTTATTAATTTATTAAGAAAAGGGCATTTTATTGTAATTTTAATCATCTCGAAATTTAAAGTGTTCAAACATTATTGTGAATGGCATATTTGAATTCCTCACATTTTTCTGATTCCAAAACATATATTATTTGTATTATTTGGATTTGTAAATTAAAAGTTATTTGAAATCTGATTTGAATTTAAATAATTTGAATTTGTTTTGTTTAAACAGCTAAACAGGAAGTCTTTTGTCACCCAGGCAAACCTAGCCACAGCCGCTGATGGTGGGCCAGCTGCTGACTGGGCGAGACCCGCGCGTAAATTTCTTTTTGCACCGCGTTTGCTTCTAGCCACTGCGACTGACTGGTGGGGATGGGTGTTGATGGGGCCACACACACGCGCGGCCAGCGGGCGACTGACACGTGGGCGGTCCGGGGAGCGCGGGTTGGGAATCGGCAAAGCGCGGGGGCTGCCTTGCAAAGTTGCACCGGGGCTGACGCGTGGGGCCGCTGGGGCTGCTAAGGACCTGAGCGTGGTCGACAGAAGTTGCGGGGGTTCTTTTCACAAAACAGCCGTGCGAGCTCTGACTGAATCTGGCGTCTCTTCTCTGAATCCGCGAGGACGACTGACGGCGGCGAGGTTTTCCGGCGAGGGTGGCGTCGCAACCGCGGCGAGATAGATCTTGCCACCAAAACGAAAATTGCAGAGGGAGGCTTCAGCTACCGATCTCGTGCAAGGGCATTCGTCGGCGGCGGCTGTACAGGACGGGGCGTCGCGGGGAATAGAGGGGAAAACGCCGTCCTAAGTCTGCACGACGGCGGGGCACCTCACCGGCGGGGGGCCAATTACAAGCGACGCTAGGCACGCGGAGTGGGGGAAAACGGGAGGAAACGAGGGGGGCTCACCTTGATCGATTCCCACCGGAATCAAGGCAGGAGGTGGTCGGAGCGGAGGGGGACGGCGAGGCTGCTGCGGTGGCGCACGGTGCTCTGACGAGGGGGAGGCTCCGGGCGGTCCTCGTCCTCCTGGCTGGCGGAACTCGACGACACGGACCGCTGCGACGCTCCCCGGCGAGTCCTTGGACACCAGCGAGGACAGCAACGGCGACGTAGCCCTCAGAATGGCGGCGGCACACGGAGGAGAGAAAGGGGAACGGAGTAGGTCGCTAGGGTTAGGGAGAAAAGCGGCACGGCGCGAGGATAAGGAGGAGGGGCTGGCGTGGGCTGACGCGGCAGACGGCGGGGGGAAACGGCCACCTGCTCCTCTCCGCTGCTTTCCATCTGCTGCTGAGAGAGAGCGGCGAACGGCGTCAGAAGAGGAGGAAGAGGAACAGGGCGAGGCGACGGCACTGCGAAGCGGTACGGGCTGGGGAAGTGGGCCGGGAGAGGCCTGCGAACAGGTAAGGCTGCTGCGCTGGGCTGCAGGTAAGGTTTTCTGTTATTTCGTTTTTCTTTTTATTTTATTAACTGTTTTGATTTTCTTTTTGTTGCAGATTCAAACAAACTCAAAAATACCCCATTTGGAAGTTTTTGTAAATTTGAACTAAAAGAGAGAGAGAGCTGGCTTTGGAGTGAGGTGAAAGAGTAGTCAAGAAAAAAAAGGAAATAGATTATGGGTAAAAGGCCTCACTTGCATAATGAATGGAAAAGAATAAAAATGATGTAGATGAGAATATGGAGATGTGGAGAGGAATGGAGATGATCCACAAGGGGAAAAGCCAATAAAACCAAGAGGAGTCAAATGGACTAAAGGTGGTGGTACCCTTGCATGGCCCATGCACAAATAATAGATGCCATGTTTTATTTTGTGAAAACAATAATAATGATATGGCATTATTCTTATGCATTCACAAGAAGTGGAGTAAAGGCCAAGCAAGAGAAATGTTAGAATTAGATCCACCCCATTCACATGAGCTAAGAATAAATTCAAAAGAAAATAAATACAAGCTCATGGTTTAATGGGATGGTGGAATTATAAGGTGGTGAAAAGAAAGGTGATGGAGTTGAATAAGAGATATGCCCCCAACTCAACTTGGGCATTTAAACAATATATCAATAACCAAATACAATATCAAGAGGCAAATACAATTAATAATGCATATGAGAGAAGAACCAAAGAAAGAGTGTTTTATATGATGCTCAAATGCAAGGTGGCATGATGACATGAGCAATATATAATTATGATGCAACAATTATATGTAGAAATTAGCATATATATAGACTAGGCTAGTAGCATTGCAATTGTTAGACAATTGGGATGCTACATAGAGAGACTCGAGGTTCCTCTTCTTCTTCTAGAGCATTCTTCAAAGAGGCTATCTCCATGGCATATTCTCTTTCAATTCTCCCCTTTTCTTCGAGGAGTTCTTCAGAGTGAGCAAGTTGACTCATAAGAGCATCAAAATGAAGTTTGTGCTCACCTTGCAAGTTAGTAAAAAAATTGTCCAAAGCAATAACTTATTCCTTTACCCTAAGATTTGTATGATCATCCAAATCAACATTCATAGTAGTCTTAGGAAATCAAGAAATAGTAGGTGATACCTCGGAACCTCTTGCCATAAGGCAAGTGATGTTCTTGTTGATGATGTTCTCATTAGGGGAATCGAAGAGCGATGTGGGATTAGATGTGGTGGCTATTGCAGCCACCTCTTGAGTGATATCTTCATCCTCTTCATTTTCACTTCCGGATGAGTATTGTTCTTGTGCCACCAAAACAATCTTTGGTTGTTTCTTTTAAGGAGCACTCTTCTTGATGAACGGCTTCTTCCGAGGTGCCTTGGATTTTCCTTAACGATGATCCTGCCCCCAATATCTTCTCTACTCTAATAGGGACACTCAGCCACAAAGTGGAAATGGTCTCCACAATTGTAGCAAGTTCTCAGTTTTGGGCCATTCTCCTTTCGCCCACTTGACCCATTCTTGCGCTTAAGTTCAGATTTAGCCTTAGTTGGGTCCTACCAAAATTTTCTTGCATAGAAGGCCATGTACTCACCATGAGCACACTTGACCTCCTCGGGACAGCTCATGGAGACAACATCGAACCCTCTATCATCCTCATCTTTTTCAACACCATTGGCCTTTAGTGCAACATTCACTCATTTTTGCATCCCAATTGCCCGAGCGCGAGCATCTTTGGCGTTCTTAGCTGCTACCTTGAAGGCCGCCATTTCTTGCATGACTTCACTGGAAGTCATTTGGTGGTAGTTGTGTCTACCTTGCAAACTCTTCAAGTCCGTGGGCTCAAAAGGCATGAGGGCACTCACATATTTCCTTTTGATCCAAGCATCATCAATATGAGTGGCACCATGCTTTCTAAACATTGTTGCAATGCTCTTGAGCCTTCTATACATGTCTTCATGGTCCTCACCATCCAACATGTAGAAACCTTCAGCTTCATTGCTTAGAGCATCATACCTATTTCTTCTCATGCTTTCATTGCCGATGAACAAGTCGGTGAGAGCATCCCAAACTTCTTTGGCGGTGTTAAAGTGCTCAATATGTGGCATGTCCTCGGGACCCACACCAAGCTGAATCATGTGAAGAGCCGTTGCATTTAGTTGACTGTCCACCACTTCTCTTCTTGTCAAGTTGGTGGAGTCTCCAATATGAAGGTCATCTTCAATGATCCTCCAAAGCTCAATCAGTGAACTGCACACATGAGATTTCATTAAGAACTTCCATTAATTAAATGAAGATGCAGTAAGCTTGGGTGGATCACCCCTATTGTTTATATGAGGGTGAGGGATAGGTGGGTCAGGAGAATATAGGTGAGAAACCTCACTATAATCCTCCTTACCACTTCCCTTCTTAGAAGCAAAGCCATTATTTTTCTCACCCACCACCTCATCTTCCTTGGAGTTAGCATGAGCTTTATCCTTAGATAGTGGAGTGGTGGCCTCAGAGGTAGATGGAGGTGGGGCTATAGACGAAGTGATACGAGTAATCATTTGCTGCATATCTTCCATTTTGGTCTCAAAGGATTTCAACAAGGTTGTTTCCAACGTCTTGAGGTCATCCATTGTGACCTTGTCCGCAGCCTCACTCCCATTTTTCTTAGTACCCATACTTCTCGTAGGCTGTTAAGCCCGAATAAAGAGCCGAGGCTCTGATACCAATTGAAATGGATTGTATGGGCACCTAGAGGGGGGGGGGGGTGAATAGGTGCTACTTCAAATTTTAATGCTTTTTCAATTTTAGGCTTGACACAAAAGGTAAATTCTCTAGATATGCAACTACACAGAATTTCCCTATATGAAAACCTAACTACTAGCGAGTAAAGGCAAGTAAGAGTGAGGAACGAGGAAACCGTAGTGGAGCACGCGGAGACACAGGATTTGTTTTACCACATTTCCTTCCTTGTTAAGGGAAGTACATCTGCGTTGGAGGGGTGGGCGGTACTAAGACCACCACGCCACAATAGGCCTCACCCTGTTCTCCGATGGATCTCGCCACCAAAGGCCTGATCCACCTTTCCACTATTGGTACCCTTCGAGGTGGGAACTGATGCCTTTACACAACTAGCGGGGCACAACTCCACAACCGAATTGGAGGCTCTCGTAATGACAACAAGCTGCCACAAGAACAAATATTATCTTTTCTAGGATACACCCTGGAAGGTGTACCAAACATATAGAAGGAGCTGCCGACGGCAGTTACAACACCGCGACACGGCGGGTCACGTCTACCAACAGAGGGGGTGGTAGATCCCGCAGCACCTAAGCCTACTCTCCCTCTAACACTACGTTCACCGTCTCTGGAAAGCCAAACACTTCGGATGGGAACAACCTAGCTAAGCACCACTGCTGGAAGTCATTCCGGATCTTTGCCTTAATGGTGGCCACCGCTGGACGCACGCCGTTGAAAACCACGTCATTTCGGTGCCTCCAGATGCTCCAGAAGACCAGGATGATCGCCGTCCAGAGGTCTCGTTGTTCCGCTTTCGAACATGTTCTCGTTGTCCACCAGAGAAGCAGGTCCGTGCCCACAGCAGGCATCCACAAGAACAAATATTATCAAAACTGAAACACAAGATCTTGATATTAACAAGAATACTAGATCGAGAAATCTCCAAGTTAATGGAAAGGAAATGATGCGCTTGATTCGTGATGTCTATGAATGAAGTCTCCTCCTTCAATTCCCCAAAGATCGGAGCCTTCAGGTGGTTGAAGTGGGAGACCTTGAATGAGAGCTTTTGCAACAGACCAATACTTTTTCGAATGAATCAAGAGATCTAACAGGAGGGGTGATTGGGGCTTTTATACCCCCCTGTCCAAACATGGCCGTTGGTGAAGTCCGGGGCCGGATTATCTGGCCCAAGTGAAGGCCGGATTATCCGGCTGGGGGTAAAACTTTGTCCCAGCCTCGGATTATCCAAGGGATATTTCGCCCCCACACAGAAGGTCACGCCGTTGCTTCCTTAGCAAACTTCTCTGGGGGCGGATTATCCGGCCTGGGTAAAAACTCCAGCCCTGGCCGGACAATCCGAAGGAAAGTCTGCCCCCCTCTCTGAGCGACGTGCCTTGCCACACTTTGAAACTTCTTGGGGCGGGGCAGATTATCCGGCCCGGGCAAACTCTCCGGCCCTGGCCGGACAATCCGAGAGATTATCCACCCCCTCACAGAGACTCATGCCGCGTCCACCTATGTCAAAGGGGTCATGTTGGATTATCCGGCCCTAGACAGGGGCGGATTATCCGGCCCCCAAACAACAGGATTTCCCATCTTTTCATGTGAACACTTATCTGCAACACTTATAGCACACATGGGATAATCCATGGTATTGTTATCTAACACACAAAACACTAGACATCATGGAATGTTCTTTCACCGACAAACACATTTACTCGTTTTCGTGATATTACATCCCCGTCATCTATTCATATGTTTGCAAACTTATAGATGTAATCTCACCGAGTGAGCCTAGGGTATCTATATGTCACTCGGATGTGCAAATCCCGGCCTTCATACATAGGACTCATAAATTCTTCTAGAATACCCGACGCACACCTTTATAGTCACCCAGTTATAGTCATGACAGTTGATGTGATCAAAGCAGCCTCGGGAGACAGATTAATATGATCTCACGGTCAAAGGACTGAATCACTACGCTTTATTAGATATCGCAATGTTGAACTTTGTGACTAGATCATATTGCAATACTAGGGGTTGGGTGTTGTCCATCACTTCATAGGTGACCTCGTTGTCAGTTGACGTGGTAAAGTCCAGGATCGGGAAACCTCGATCATAGCTACCCAACAAACTAGTCTAGAGGATACTAGGGACCTAGTTTGTTTATATATCACACTTGTATTAATGTTTCCACTTAATATAGTTATAGAATAATACAAGACTATTATGAACTAATGAGATATGTCAATAAAAACATCTTTATTATTGTCCTTTAGGGCATATCTCCTTCAACTTTTGCCTTGTTCAAAAAGTATTTAGACGGAAGTTCGAAATGAGCCCGACTTATAATTAGTGAAGCTATCAACCGGTTAGGATTTCAACAACATCAACAATAGGAAAAAAGAAAACACTGAGTACACCATCTCAATTAGTAAGTATGCCCGACTTAAAGAGAAAATGTGTTAATATCTGTAACATCATATCCATTCCTATCCCTTCACTCTCTTTCTTTGCTACAGTACCTGAGAGGCTTCACAAGAGTGTCGAGCCTACCAAGGCATCTATCGCCAGTGTCACCAGCCGGGATGGATGGAGGGGAGTCGTCGGAGTAGTTAGGTTAGGTAGGAGTAGCGATGTTATGCCAGTAGTGGGCAATATGTCGAGTACTTAGAGCGGAGCATGGGATCCTACCACTCGATCCATGTCGCTGTAGGGTTTCTTCTACTTGTTCTTCTTCTCCGGTGGTCAGAGGGGAGAGTGGAGGGGAGGGCCAACGCTTCTCGAAAAAAGGGGTGGCTGTGATCTACCTGGTGGTGCTCGAGCGTGGAGGGCACGAACTTTTCCTAGCCGACTATGGAGGCGAGGGGGAAATCTTGGGCACACTAGCGAGCGATGTAGTAGAGGAACTCCTAGCCAGGCGGGGAGGAGAGCTGCTGCTATGGTGTGAACTCAGCATGGAAACTTTGTCCCTCTGCCCTTCTTCTTGACCGGCCTTGGTGGTGAGGGAGAGGAGGGTGGTGGTATTGTCATTGCTGGTGGTTGGGGGCGTCTATGGTGGTCGTTGGATGCTCCGACCCTGACAACACAGATTCCAAGTGGAGCCGATTGGTAGTCATTATCTCCTGCCATGAGGGCGGCCCTACTGCACTCGGATTCATCGATTCGAGCTTCTTCTTCCTCCTTGGCTGGAGGAATTTCTTTGATCTCGATGTGGCGGCAACCGGAGCTGCCACCCCAGGTGGTGTCGTTCCCGATGGAGGCAATGACGGCCGCGTCTGGAGGTCAATCGGCGGTGGAGAGGACGAAGGACCTGATCGTTTTCCATCTTTTATCCTAGGGTCCTTTTTGTAAGGCAATAGATGTTAGGGGCCTACTTGTAAATTGTACCCACCCTTAGATTAACGAAGCTTCCTGTCCTTTCGAGGCCTTTATCATCGAAAAAAAGAGGCAATAAAATCAGGATGGATGAACTAATCTTTCAACGTACACGATCTATTTTATTTATCGTACGCACAAGCCGAGAGTGTTGTCGCTGTTGTGCGAACGTTTTTTTCCGGAGAGGGATATTTGTTGCAAGGAAAAAGAACAAGCTCTTGAGAACTCGATACAGCAAAAAGGCCCACGTTGTGTTGAAGGGGACGTTCCACATGTTTCGTGCAAGCTCACATGCAGCATCTTTACATGTTTTGTGCAAGCTTCACATACACGGCGACAGAGAGAACCTGCTCAATCCTCTCACCTACTAGTACTGTACGAAGTACTACTAGTATATTACTCAAACACGAATGAATGGAGCAATTAATCAGAAACTCACTTTCAATTCCTCACCTACGCCGCGCGAGTTCAAGGTTGCGACAAAAGGAGGATGCTCGATTACGCACTGGCTCCTGGGCCTCTCCACATCTGGTCTTAGGAGTTGACCCGTTCTCCAAACGGCAAATCGGCCTGGGCCTACCTAGCAGTCGAACATGTTACACTGGCCACCAAACCATAGCCAAATCTCTATCGCAGCAACTGTTCTTTGGGACCCATATCCTGTCCCCGCCCGTAAGTCTCAGGGAGTCAGGGTACCTACGTTAGGGGATGTGAACGAGCGAGGAAAACGAGCATCCTGTGCGGGCGCGGTGCGTTCACCCATCCTGGTGTGTGAAACGCCCACTCACCCGCCCAGTTTACCTCCGCCCGTTATATAACACGGCCCTCTTCCAGATACTCGCACTTCCTTAGGGTCACCTCCTCCCGGACTTCCCCTAAACCCCACACCGCGGACGGAGCAGAGAACGCCCGAAACCCTCGCGATGTCTGGCGATCGTCGCGGCGGCGGGCCTCCCGGCAACGGCGACAACCCCGGTGAGCTTCCGCTCTCCTCCCCCCTTCCTTACCGCGCTTTATAGATGGGCGCATTCCTGCAATGGCTGCCCGTGGAAGGGGTCCGTATCATCAGTTGTGGGTCTGTGATCCTATCATGGGATCTGCGCGGTGCGGGGGCGAGTCGATTGTGGAGATTTGTATTTTGCTCGATCAGGTTGAGGGCTGAAGAGGGGGAGGGGTTAATAATGCTGCGCCGTGCTGTTTGGGGATCTAGGTTGCCTCGTCAGTTCATTCCATCTGCTTGGACTTTCTTCTCCTTATATAAATATGATTATTAGGTCTAGGTTTGTTTTAATGGGGGTTTCGGTTAGTTCCGTGAAGGCGGATCTTTCCAGGTTTACAAAACATAATTATAATTATGGACGGATGTTACCTCGGTTACGATATCTCTGGGGTTTTATATGATTTGGTAGCGATCTATGTTAGTTATACGCCTGATCTGCTCAATAATGCATCACTTGCTTTTATCTGCTTTCGATATCTTCTGTAACTTGCTTGGAGCACAATGATATGGTTCAGCTCCTTATATCACATGAATGTATATAAGGGTTCTGTCTAAGCTGTTTCGTACGGTTCAGACTTCATATCGATTTGTTACGGCCAGTAGAGTCACAAGGCCATCCAGTGTTTTTAGTTGCTTGTTCCTCTTTGTCTTTTTTCTCCAATCTATAATTTTGATTCAAATCGGGTTAACTCTTTACAGTTGTTTGGTTTAGTGTTGATGTTGGATGATTGGGAGGACAGGAGAAAATATCACATCTGGTTTTTAAGGGACATCTTTTCTTTCATCTCTTTTGGTTGAACATCATTACACTTTTTTCAGAACGCGTTGTGTTTATCTGAAGAGGGCCCAGTACTGTGGTTCTGTATCTTGACTGGTTATCGACTCCTGGTGTAAGGCTCCTGAATCTGATGCCATAGTAACCCTGTTGAGACCATTTCGTTTCTATTGCTTGATTGTCTCTCATTTGCATGTTCTATAGATAATGGGCTCATTTCTTGAGTGTTAAACTTGCACACAAGATTTGTAAAGCTGGAACTTGTTCTGAATCTGTAACCTATAGGCTAGTTCTTGTTTTTGCCTGTTTTGGGTAAACAACCGGTCTGCTTAGTGCAGGTCAGAAGGATATGCTAGTAATGCACTGTGCTGCTTCTCAAAGTACTCACTTGTGTAAGTACACGTGCAAGAGCACATCGTGCTTAGTCACAACTCAATAACCACCCCCCTAATATCTAGCCAATGTTCACACGAAGTGAGGGGAGGTGGCATAGGACCAGGATGATATGCACCGAGTTATATGGGTTTCATCAACAGCAGTGAGGCTAAGACTGGACAATTCTTTTTTAAGGTAGCTGATAGGAGACCACTGATCATGATGTCTGCAATTGCCAATAACAGGGATCCATGCGTGGGCCACTGCCCTGTTGCACGTGCCAACATGTCAACTGTTGCACTTGAATCCTATATCACACTCATGCTTTAGCAGTTACTGCTTGGTGTATACCAGAACTGATCAGACAATTTGTTTAACTTGCCAAGTTGTGATAATTGTGTCTAAGGGAGTCTTGCCACAAGTTCTGTCTTTGATCATGGGATCCAGCCAAGAAAAAGCTTTGCGGGCCTAACCCATTGTTGGAGGTTGGACACTAGCTTAATTTTGTAAAGCTCGCCAAGCTTAACTTTGACTTCCAGCTAAATAACAAGCTTACCACGTATTCTCCTGTAATGTGCTACACCGCTACATGTGTAACTCAACAATTGTAACCATGCATTAGCTTTTTGTTGACATATTTGCTACTGATGAAAGTCTTGAAGCTACACAATTACTATTCTGCAACTTAATTCCAGTACCTCTTTCCCATCTTAAGTCTTTGAGTAACAGTTCATTACCCTTATTCTGTTCTGCAGATTTTTTCAATTGTTGTCATCATACGTGTAAATATCTTTTTATTTCTATCTAATCATACACAAACCTGTCATGCATCCAGGGGGAGGTTGGGAGACTATTGGGAAGAAGAAGAAATCAGGGCAAGCAGCTGGGAGGGGACAATGGGCACCATGGAATTCATCCTCAAATGCTCCACCTACTACAGCACGACAACCTTGGAATGGCAATGGATCTTCGCGTCCTTCAGTAAATAATTGGGCTCAACCTTCTGATCGTAGACCTTCACAAGCACCAAACCCAGTTGTGACTCCACCTCTGGCTAATGGTTGGCAGTGGGCATCCAGGCCTCGCCCATCTGGTCCCGAAAGCAGCAAGGATGACATTGCTTCATCTGACCCTGAGACGAACAATCCTGAAGTTGAGGATTCAGATGATGATGATGATGGTGATGATGATGATGATGATGATGATGATGATGATATGAGCGATGACTACGATTCTGATGCCAGTGAGAAAAGTTTTGAAACTCGAAAAACGAACAAGTGGTTCAAAAGTTTTTTTGAAGTCATTGCTAACTTGACTAACGACCAGATACATGAGCACACTAGGCAATGGCATTGTCCGGCATGCAAAAATGGACCTGGGGCGATTGACTGGTTCAAAGGGCTACCATCTCTGGTAACACATGCTAGAACAAAGGGTTCTAAGAGGGTTAAGCTCCATAGGGAATTGGCTGCATTGCTGGAAGAAGAGATGGCTATCAGGGGATCTTCAGTGGTACAATCTGGCGACCAATTTGGAAAATGGAAAGGATTGCGAGAAAGTGCTGACCGTGAGATAGTATGGCCACCAATGGTGATTGTGATGAACACCTTACTGGAAAAAGATGATGATGATAAGGTGAATTTTTTCTTTCTTCACCTCTGCCAAGAGCTTAACGCATAGGTTGCGTTCTATTTTGCATGTATCTTCAAGTATGTTGTCTACTGACAGTTGATGTGGTTTACATATTGCTATGCTGGTAGGTCATAATGTTTCCCCTCTTCTAATATGATGTTTAATGTAAGTGTAATTGGCACACCTGGATTTCTATTTACCCTTAATTATAATCATAACTCTATCCCTGTGTCCTATTTCTTTTGTAATGTATAGACTTGTCATATTATAGCAAAACTAAATAACAAAACTGTTATATTCTCGTGCTTATTTCTTCTCTATCTTTCTAGGGCATTTTGATTCATATCTGTCTAGGAAGGTTCAAAATCCTCTCACTTTTCAGATACCATGAGGATAACCTGTTATAACCTTTCTTTATTATCATTTTCTGGCAGTCCTACGTTAATGTAATATAAATTGGAAGAAAAAATATATTTTTCTACGGTGTTGAATAGGTATAGTTGGTGAATCAGTTGAATGTTTGAAAATATGTGTTCCACTGCATTTGTAAAAAAACATATATTTAAGATAACTTTTGAAGATTTGTACAATGGTGATCTATAGCATCCTGACTTCGCTATTCATTGATGCTCTCTAGTGGTTAGGCATGGGCAACCAGGAGCTTCTTGAATATTTCAGTGATTATGCTGCGACCAAAGCACGCCATGCTTACGGTCCAGGTGGGCACCGTGGCATGAGTGTGCTAATATTTGAAAGCACCGCTGTGGGCTTTATGGAGGCCGAACGTCTGCATAAGCACTTTGTTGATCAAAGAACAGACAGGGACACATGGCAAAATCGCAGGGTCCCTTTCTTACCTGGTGGGAAAAGGCAGCTGTATGGTTTCTTAGCCAGAAAGGATGACATGGAGACATTCAATAGACACTGCCAAGGTATAATGTTTAGCCTCTGTTCATATACAGTTAGTGCTTTTGCCTCTTCATATGATAAATACCTGGTGTCATGAACTTTTCTTGCCTACATTCTTTGCCACCAATGACTGTTGGTGCAAATGCAACATGATATACTTGTGAAGCTGCATATTTCGGTTCTTCCCCTGCATTGACATGTTAAACACCATTGATACTTCCATGTTCATCTCAGTATCACGTCATGAGTGTATTTGGAGCGCAGCACCACCGACCTGTTTAGTTTTATGATGTTCTTTGATCATAATTCCTATTATTGTCGGCGCTTGTTTGTGCAGGAATATTTTGGTGATTAGGATCTTTGCCTATGTAACACAGAATAGGTTATACTGGTCCTACTTGTCAGTGATGTGGTTTTAGTTCATGCCCCCATGTGCTTTAGTTTATTAGTGGGATAGCATTATGGCACTATATCATGTTATTATTCTGAGAGCATGATTTTTTCCCTTCATTATATTAAAAATAAGAAGCCAGTTCTGTTCGTACGAAAGAGAGGCAGTTCCTTTTATACTTGACTGAGTGCCACTGCGTCTGCGCAACGAGTATCTTGGACAATACTGAGAAAACGAGGATGTGTCTCTGGCCCTCTTTGTTTGTCATTCGGATGGCTGCCTATGCCCTTGCAGTTTAGTTTCTCTTTCACCATGGCATCCTTTAATTGTTTATTTTTGACTTTAGCTTATGCATATATTCTGTGTCTTTGTGGCAATCCATATTTTATCTACAACATTTCCCACAAAGCTCGTAAATTGCAACACTCTAGTATGCACTGTAACATTATAGGTGGTCATTTTTTCCTATATTAGTGACTGACGAGAATTTGTGCACTTGGTAACGATAGCACTTATTAATGAGTTTATTGTTTGCTAGTTAATCCAAAGTGGATGTCCTTTGTGGGTCTTCTCTTTGTGCTTTGTCGTATTCTATCCTGCTAAATTGAAGATGGCCGATAGTTCTGGTGGCGAATTGTTTGGTTGAAAAAATGTACTCTCTCCGGTTCATATTAATGGCCTCAACTTTATCTAGATTCCTATGTATCTATGTATTTAGACTAGATTCATTCTTATCTAGACAAAGTTGAGACCATTAATATGAACAGGAGGGAGTATTAATTAGTGTAAAGGCAGGAAACTGCTCTATTGAACAGCTCATTTAGCACTCCATGATTTTCTTAGCATATGCATTGCCTACTGTACTAAGTTTTAACGAAAATGCTTTATATATAATATTCAGGGAAAAGCCGCCTGAAATATGAGATGAGGTCTCATAATGAGATGGTAGTGGCCCAGATGAAACAAATGAGTGAAGACAATCAACAGCTGAACTATCTGAAGAACAAGGTGGTTAAGACAGAGCAACGCTCTAAAGTTGTAAAAGAAACCCTTGAAGTTGTTACCCAGAAACTTCGGGAGACGATGGAAGAAAATATCTTCGTAAGGCGTAAAGCTAAAGAGAAGCACTCTGAGTACGAGGAAGAGGTAATGATTGCTTAAAGGTTACACTAGTGTCTGTGAACACACATATGAACATTGCAAGGGATATTATATTTCCAAACACTACGCATGTCAATGTTCTAGTAAGATATGCATGCCCAACATTCAATAGAATTCTGCCGAAGTGTCAATTTTCTACAAACACAGAAGCGTTTCCATCTTGTCCGTATCCTGTGTTGTCCTTTTCCATGTTTTGAGTTCATCTCCTTTGCTCACCTTGTGTTTCTATACTATGCAGATGAAATCCCAGGAGAAATTCTTCCATGACCAGATAGAGAACATTCACAAGGCCACAGAGGACAAGGAAAGTGAGTTTGAGAGGTTGCTGCAGGAGGAGCGTGCGAAGGCTAGACAGTCTGATGTGGATTCTGGGACTACCGAAAATCGCAGGCTAAGGTTCTTTTCTCTATGGAGCCAATGTTGCAGTGTGTGTGTTTTGGGTTGGAAGAGCTCCAGATCGATGTTTTACTTGTCAAAAATAGTATTTTTGTTTCCTTCTTTTTTCTGAGAATTGTCTTGTCATCTCGTACCTACTACCTCGGTATAGTCGTCTAATTTAACCCGTGTTGCTGTGCAGGAAGGAACAGGTACAGCGTTTCATAGATTGCCAGGTTAAGGACTTGCAGGAGTTCGAGTCTGAAAGAGACGAACTCATGAAAGCCCACGAGGAGAATAAGGTGCAGCTCAAGAAAGAGTACATGGCAAAGGAGCTGGAGCTCGAGAAAGAGTTTGATGCCGCTCTCACCTGTCTGATGGAGAAACACAAGCCAGACACCTTCCAGGCCTCCAACTCGTGAAGATTGCCGAACATTTGCAGCTGAGAGCAATAGATTTGCTATGGTGGCACCGTATCTGGTGCATGATTAGGACCTGAACCTGACTGAGCATGCATGGGTGTTATATGGTCATGATTGAGAAACCTGAACCTATAGGAGTTAAGTATCAGTAGCATGTGCTACCACCATCTAATGATTGCCTGCTCTGCCTCGCGTATAGCAAGCATCGAATGGAAGTCCGCTCTAGAACATGTCCTAATTGTCTGCTTTGGAATCTCAAATAGAACTTGACCAAGTTATGGTGCCATATTTTTATTTTTTTTCAAATGCCAAATTATTGGCCACGGGCCACCCAAGTCCGGCCACCAAAATGTCTAGTCATGTCTGGCCATTATTAGACCAGTTTGTGACCTTAGCCATCCTTCCTCTCCTCTGCCGTGCAATCTGCTGCCTCGGTGCAGATTGAGCCCACCCACAGCCACATGGGTCCGGGTTGCTGCTCAATCGGAGTTGGGGAGGCCAAATTGGCCGTAGCATTGTGGGCCACGGCGCTCCATACTGCTGCCAAATTGACGTGCTGGAGTGGCGGTGGATCATTGTCGTCGACGGTGCGTGCAAGCATGCATCGCTCTGCTACATCCGGCGTGCCTATGCCAGTGTGCATGCGCGGTGGATCATTGTCCCCGACGGTGCGTGCAAGTGTGCATCGCTCCGCTACATCCGGCGTGCCTATGCCGGTGCGCATGTGCGAGGACGCGATGCCCAGGAGCATGGAGCGCCGCTTCACCCAGCAGCCTCGTCCCCCTTCACCTCCCGTGTGTTTCCTCCGGCGGACGCGCGACAACACAGAGGCGGGGAGCTCGCTCGCCGCTCCCCATCTCCTTCCCTCGACCTCTCAGAGATGGACTTCGACGACTTCGACCTCTCTAACTTTGACACGTCCCCTCCTCGCTGATCATGGTACATTTATGTCAATTGACAACAAAGTCACTTTTTTTTTGCGAATGAACTTGTATTACTCAAGAAATCAGATATTACAATCCAAATGGCAAAATCTCAACAATTCCTCAGTGCCCGAGGAGAGCCATACTGCCGTTTGGCTATTAGTTCTAGCATAAGTAGCTAAGAAATGACCACAACTATCTTTTGATATGAGTAATACAAGATTGATGGACCTTCAATAGGGCTTTGATTTCTTCAACCATGACTGTATTCAGACTGATCCACTTCTTTCTCCAACATCGACACAACTTCCACACTATCCACCTCAATCAGGCTTGTACACCAATGCAGAGCAAGAGCTAGTCCTTGATGTACACCATTTAGTTCTGCACCTAGAGGGTTCCGACAATGAAACAGCTGACGACAAAAAGATAAGATAATTCCTCCATTATATCAACACAATCATCCTAGCTCCAGCTTACCCATTATCAAATGAGCCATCCGTGTTTAGCTTGCAAAAGCCTAGAGGTGCCAACAACCATTTAGGAGGGGCTTTCAGCACCTTGATCGGATGGGCCATGGAACGCTGCCTCCATCACATCCTGCTCGGTATGGTACTTTATTTGCATCAAGGACTCCTAGTAGCTCAACAGAAACCTCTTTGCAGCATCAACATGAGGAGGCGTCTTTTCATGAACAACCTCATTCCTAACATGCCATATCCTCCATAGTACCATGAGAATCTAGCCACTCCTAATCTTCGACAGATTATTCAAGAGGGATAGTAGCCACTCGACACCCGTATTTTGGATACTCTGTATATCAGGTAGTTCCCAAACAACCGCCATGTGAGCCCACAACTGCTTAGCCAGATTACAACGCACAAAAGCATGGAAGTTGTCCTCTGGTTCTACTCCACAAAGAGGGCATATGTCAGTCTTTTCCAACGTACGCTTGCACTTGTTCCGCCAAGTCACAACGAGGTCACTTCAATAGATGAATGATGGACACACACCTAACCCTAGTATTGCGAAGTGATCCACAATGGAAGTTGTCCTCCGGTTCTACTCCACAACGAGGTCACTTCTATAGATGAATGATGTGATGGAAACACATAGCCCTACTATTGCAATGTGATCCAGTCACAAAGTTCAGCATTGCGATATCTAGTAAGGCGTAGTAACTCACTCTTTTGAGCGTGAGATCATGTTTAATCACTACCACCCAAGGCTGCTTACATTTACATCAACTGCCACACCGCAACAGGGTGATCATAAAGGTGTAAGTTGGGTATTACAGAGGAGTATGTTGAGGCGTATGCATCAAGATCGGGATTTGCACATCCAAGTGACAGATAGATACCCTAGGCCCACTTGGTGTGATTACATCTACAAGTTTGCAAACATATGACTAGATCACGGGGTGTAATATCATGGAAACCGGTAAATGTGTTTGTCAGCAACAACGTCGAACTAGGTATGTCGATACCAGAGATTAGATCTTGGACAAACCAAGTATCATAGAGAAAAGGGAACGATACTCGACGTTCAAGGTTCAAGCGATGAAGTTATTCATGGGATGCATGGGGCCATCATGAGTTTCTAGACACTGTTGTTGGTCATTGATGCTGATAGGTGTGTCAAACATGTCTGTGTATTCCTGAACCGTAGCGTGTCACACTTAAGGGTAGACGATGCTTAGAGATTGATTTGAAATCATTGGAGAAAAGAGAGAAAACTCCAGAATTGTTCCGGGATGATGCCAGAAGTGTTCCGGGGATATCCGATGATGATCGGAGGGTTCTGAAAGATGTTTCGAAGTGATAGGGATGAAATAATATGTATTTTATATTAGTTAAATGAATTAATATTAAAACTACATTTTTAATTGGATTTTGGGCAGCTCACCTAAATGGGCCTCCGGAGAGGCCCAAGAGGGGGTTGCGCGCCTTAGGGAAGCCAAGAGGTGGCCGGCATCCATGGGCCATACCAACCACATGGGGCCCACTTGGGGGGCATCCGGTGGTGGGAATAGTTCCACATCATCTCCTCCCATGTTGTGGTGCCTCCCTTCCACCTATATATAGAGGGTCACCCCTCTCCCTCAGATCATCCTTTCAATTGCCTATTGTCTTTCTCTCTCCCTCTCTCCCTCTCTCTCACGTGTGGTTCCCAAGTAAGAAAAAGCATACGGGGATAGGGGTTTATCCACCATACGCACGTCGTTGTGCTGCTGGACTCTCGGTCCAGATCAATCTTCTTTCGCTTCTTAGCTGGACCTAAACCCGGGGGATGTCTCTACACCAGGTGCATGTAAAGCCACAGATGCACTGCCAGTGGTGGTGCTTGGAGCTTGGATCTTCGACGTCTACACGACCTTGAGTTCGGCTATGCCGTACAACTCCATCATCTATGTTTCTCGTGAAATGTTAACCGATTTCGGTCTTCAAGGGTATGAACACTGAATCCCTCTCGTTACTTTACATCTGCATAGATAGATCTTGGTTATGATGTTCTCGTCAGTAGGAATTATTTTTGTTTCTTGCTACGGAAACCTTTCAGTGGTGTTAGAGCCGATATATGCGTAGATGTATTGGTACGAGTATAATAGATAGAAATATATGGGCATTGATTTTTTGGTTGCTATCCTCCCATATGTACTTGTTCATATCGTGACAATGTTGGATGAAACGACCCGGACCAATCTTACGCGTAAAATTACACAAGAATGGTTCCACGACTAACAATGACTCGTCCCATATAAGTGGCCGGCGAGTGACCGTCTCTCCTATATTAGTTGATATGCCATTTGCAAAGGACGGTCCTAAAAAGGGACTTAAAGCGCCAACTTTTGGAATTTGAGGTATTATAGTGTTGGGCCTTTGGCCCAAATAAAAATTCTGAAATTCTCTTTGACCCATTAGTACATGTCAGCATATGGCTGTGTAGTGGAGCTAAAAGTTTAGTCCCACATTGCTAGTTGAGAGGGAGTTGTACCATCTTATATAGGAGGTTGTTCTAGCACTACTAAGTGAGTGAGAAGAGAAGTAGCTCTCGTGCACTCCTCCTCCGACGCCATGCCACACCATGTCTCGTCACGACGTGCCGCGGGTTGCGGTAATCTCGTCGAGCCGATATTTATTGTTGTTTGGAAAAATTAATTATGAGTCATTAACAGATGCGTTAATTAGCCAGATCTTTTTGATCGTGGACTATGTTGACTCGGACGTGGGCTACGCCCCACGATCTACCTGACTGACACTACATAAACTCCCCGCAAACCCTACACGACTATGACTCGACATACGCACCTCCTTCCAGTCCTTGCCTTGCCGCCTCCGTCTTTCCCATCCCGGCTTGCGGCGTGCGCTGTAGATCGGGGCAGTAGGCCTTTGGAACCCCACCTCTTATGAACCTGTACGGATGAGGGCTGATCAGGTTTTTAGGGAGCACTCAAGCGTGACTACTGGCATACACGACGTCGTTCGACAACGAGTTCCCGAATGACGACTTATTTTCAGACGTCATCGACCTCTTTGGCAAACTCAACATGGGAAATAATGCTTCTACTACCGCTGCAGCTACTGCTGTTGCAACCCCTGCGGCTACTACTGCTGCTGCTGCCGCCGCTGCTGCTCAGCCTTCAGTATACGTGATCTTGAACCTTCTCTCTTCCTAATTTTGCTAGAGTTTCTTATTCTAGCGTTTGGAGTAGATGTGATTAGCCTATCCTGTTTAGATGCAATCTATTCATCTACTCTATTAGTTTGTGTGATCTATTTAATTGCTATTTATATGATCATGCTTTATTAATTATTTATTCGAATTAAATCATATGGATTATTGCTTATATTTTCGACAATACAAAACCCTGATTATAGGCAACTGAATTCCACTGGTGTAGCCGCGGCTACTAGACCGTCTCCTTTTGATGGTATGCACTATAAAAGATGACGCACGAGAGTAGTTCTCTGGTTTGAAAACCTGAACTACTACATCACCATTCTTGGAAAACCTGAAGGAGATATTTCTACTGAGCAGGAAGCGGCCTTTAAGAAAGTCGATACCATGTTTCTGGCATCTCTTTTCAGTGTTCTTGGGGACAACATTGTTGGCCCATACATGTCATTTGATAACAGCAATGATGTGTGGGATGCGCTCAAGGCCAAGTTTAGGGTCTCGGACGCTGCGCCTCATGATCTACCTGACCGACACTACATAAACTACCCGCAAACCCTACACGACTATGACTCGACATACACACCTCCTTCCAGTCCATTGCCCCATCACCTCTGTCTTTCTCATCCCGGCTTGCGCGTGCACCATAGATCGGGACAGTAGGCCTTTGGAACCCCGCCTCTTGTGAACATGTACGGGTGAGGGTCAATCAGGTTTTTGGGGAGCGTTCAAGCGCGACTACTAGCATACACGACGTCGTTCGACAACGATTTCTCGAACGACGACTTCTTTTCAGACGTCATCGACCTCTTTGGCAACCTCAACATGAGCAACAACGCTGCTACTACCGCTACGGCTACTACTGCTGCTGCCACCGCTGCTGCTCAGCCTTCACTGTATGTGATCTTGAACTCTCTCTTCCTAATTTATCTATAGTTTCTTATTCTAGCGTTTGGAGTAGATGTGATTAGCCTATCCTATTTAGATGCAATCTGTTCATCTACTCTGTTAGTTTGTGTGATCTATTTAATTGCTATTTATATGATCGTACTTTATTAATTATTTATTTGAATTAAATCATATGGATTATTGTTTATATTTTCAACAATACAAAAACCTGATTATAGGCAACTGAATTCTACTGCTGTAGCCGCGGCTACTAGGTCGCCTACTTTTGATGGTATGCATTATAAGAGATGATGCACGAGAGTAGTTCTATGGTTTGAAAACCTGAACTGCTACATCACCATTCTTGGCAAACCTCTAGGAGATATTTCTGCTGAGCACGAAGCGGCCTTTAAGAAAGCCGATACCATGTTTTTGGCATCTCTTTTCAGTGTTTTTGGGGACAACATTTGACCCATACATATCATTTGATAACGGCAAGGACGCGCGGGATGCGCTCGAGGCAAAGTTTAGGGTCTCGGACGATAGCACTGAGTTGTATGTCATGGAGCAATTCTATGACTATAAGATGGTTGATGAGCGCTCCGTCGTTGAGCAAGCTCATGAGATACACAATCACTTGCCAAAGAACTTGAGCAGTTTAAGTATACCTTACCGGACAAGTTTTTGGCCGACGGCATTATTGCTAAGCTTTCTCCCTCATGGAGGAACTTTGCTACTTCTCTGAAACATAAGAGATAAGAGTTTTCCATTATAGATCTCATTGGGTCTCTTCATGTGGAAGATAAGGCGAGATCAAAGGACATACGTGCTTGAGGATTTTGAGGGAGATTCTAGTGCCAAGTTGATATAGAAGAAAAACTTCACATCCAACAAGTTCAAGAATAATAACAAAACTGAAGGCAAAGGGAAGTTTGATGGCAAGAATAAGGCCACGCACTCAACCAACTTCAAGAAGAAAAATGATAAGAAGAAAGGCTCTTATCATTGGGCGATCCTGATCATTGGGCTCCTAGCTGCCCTAATCGATTTGATAAGCGTTAACATGGGAACAACGACAAGACCACTGATTTTGTTATTAGCGATACTAAGATGAACGACGTTGGGTACAATATTTTACCTTCTATCCTTTTAGTATGTCATTCTCCTGAATGGTGGATTGACATGGGTGCTAATACACATGTATGTTTTGATATTTCCATGTTTTCTTCTTATCAGGTCCTAAGGACTTCTTCCGTGCTGATGGGAAATGGATCACGTGCTTCTATTCATGGTGTTGGTACGGTAAATCTAAAGTTTACTTTGGGGAAGACCGTATAGTTGAAGAATGTGCAACACATTCTGATGAGGGCAAACCTCTAGGGTGGCCCGATCTTCACGGATCTCGTGGTCAAATCGATGGGAAAGCGAGCGGAAAGGGAGAAAGTAGCGGAAGCGGACACACACCTCACGAAGAACACGATGAACACACGCAAAACACACACGATACAAGGCCGATTGCTCTCACCGGTGGCCACCGGTCCGATAGAATCCTCGCAAGGAAAGATCGGTCAACGTGCTCCCGTCAATCCCAAGCGGAGAGGGAAGAACACCTTGGAGAGGGTCTTGACGTCTTGGCAAAGGGACACCGATGCCAAGGCCTTGTACAATGAGGGAGGCGCGATGCAAACTCCAACGAGGTGGTGATGATAGTCGATCCCCTTTGGTAGAAGGGGATGAGGCAAAACTAGAGATTCCACAAAGGGGGGTTTCTTTAGTCTATCATCTATGCCTAAGGGATACAATGAGGGGTGGGGGCTCTATTTATAGGCCATCCACAAGTTCAGGGGTAGTTTGGGCATAAAACTAGGGTTTGGTGTGGAATAGAGGGGTACATGGGCCAAGGGCCTAGATGTTGGCACGCAGGCCCATCACTTAGGCCGGACACTCCGGGTCGAGTGGGCCGGACAGTCAGGGGTGGCCGGACACTCCGGGTAGTGTCCGGGTAGAGTCCGATGTAGCACACAGAATGTCTGCGCCATGACGGGGCTGGGGTAGGCCGGACACTCCGGCTGAGTCGTGCCGGACAGTCCGGCTGCGTCGGACACTTCGGCTGGTTCCGGGCAGACTCTCTGGGGTGATGACGGCAGAGACTCCAGTTCTGGAGCTTGCTGCTCCTTGTCCATCTTCTCTTCCAAGCCTTCGTCTTGTCGTGCTTGGTGCTCTAGGCTTCCTCCCATGCCTCCGTACTTGTTGGTGTGAACCTATCATTGATATGGGACGGAGTCTGAAGTAGTATACCATTCAAGAGGGTAGGAAGTGGGTTCGCATAGAGGAACGGATTCACCTTTGGAGTCCATGGCGACTTGGCATAAGTTGGAGACCATGATGTGGTAACGACCGAAGGTCGGGCTACATCATCTCCCCTCCCTTCAAAAAGAGTTGTCCTCGACTCTACACGCTCATACAAAGTAGAAGATGTCAAGAGACCTTCTTGATCCTGGGGTTCACCATATAGTTGTCCTCGGGAAGATTGAATTGACAACACCTCAATGTTCCTTCACCTTCAATGAAGCCTACAAATCTCACCACAAAAGCGAAGCAAGACTCAAAGCATAGCCAATTCATGAAGATTATATTATGAGTCCTCAAGTAGAGTGAAGTCACCTTAGGATATAGAGATGGCTTGTTGAAGGGCAGCCATAGGTGACTCTCTATGGTTCGTCTTGTCAACTCTTGGTCTATAGAGGTTGACGCGTAAGAAATTGTACCTTCACACAACAAAGACCAAGCAACATATGTTTGTGTGTGATAGAGGAGCATGTCATTTGTGGCATGTCCGTTCTTGTTCACAACACTATTAGCACAACTCAAGTATCGCAAACGAAATGCGTATGCAAGGTCAAAGTGCATGAAAGTTGCTTGAATATCATCCAAATGTGGGAACTCAAAAACTCCATATAACATCTTAGTGTGGCACTCAAAGCAATTGACTAAAATATTGATCAACATCTTTGATGCAAAGCTAGGAGAATTTGGCAAAAACACATGAGGAATAATATCCAAAGCAACATCATTATGTGTGCAAACCAACCATTGGAAAGAACAATTGTTCAATATGTTGGATGCCATACACATATCATAAAAAGCCAAAATCATGGGAGTATGAGTATCGCAAGCGGAAGCAAAAACAACATGTTTGCAAACAAACCATATGAAAGAGCAAGTGGTCCTTATGTTTGTTGCAACAACAATACGAGAGACTTGGAAGCTCTCATAACAATGCATGCTCATAATGGCATTATGGTTGCACACAAAACATCGAAAAGAGAAATTGTTCAACATTTTTGTGGCAACACACAAAGCATCAATATCCAATAGCGACGAAACATGATTGTCACAAGGTGAAAGAATACCAATAAAATGCTTGCAATAAAACCATAGGAAAGAGCAATTTGTCAACGTGAAAGATGCAAAGCATGCAAAAGGTATCAGAGCTGGGTTCGATCTTGAACTCACATGGGGGATGCTCTCTAGAGCTCTTTTTGTCAACTCGTGCTCAACCGAGGTTGACATTCTCTTGCGGGTACCTACACACATCAAGCACAAAAGGAAGAACGTGTGTGCATGGTAGAGAAACACATCATCCATCATGATGTATCTCTTCTTGTGCACATCACCATGAGTATCAATCAAGTATGAAATATATGATGGTGAGTATGCAAGTGGTGAACATGCTTATCATGGCATTTACCAAAATCTCCAAAATTTGAGAAAGCTATGGGGGCCATCTCAAGATAAACCATATGAGAATTATTGTTGCAAGCAAAGCAAGTGAAAGAGCAATTATTCAACTTATTGCAAGCAACATGAGAGATTGTAAAACATTCATGACAAAGCATGGTTCGAGGTGTACCATTGGTAACATCATTCCAAGCAAAACATTGGAAAGAGCAATTGTGCAACAAAGTGCAAGCAATGATATCATCAATGTAACGTTTAAAGCATGGCATGTCTATGGCAACATCATCACAATCAAATAATTTCACATGCTCAACATTATGCAAAGGCAAAGTATCACATGGAAATATCAATGAAGCATATGTGATATCACAAACATCATCCATAGCATGCAAATCATCACAAGTCATCATGTCCACTAGTGGGATCATGGCATCATCAACACCCATATTGTTACCTTGTTCATACCTCTCATATGAAGTGGGTGTTGTGGTAGTATTGGCCTCCATGTGGGCTACTTCTTCATCATGTATGGGGATGGCATCATCTTCATCCACCATGTACATCTTCTTGGTTGGAGGCATCATCATCTCCAAGCTTGGTGCTTCTTTATCCATGGAACCTAGCACATCATGGGATAACACACTAGAGGTAGAGGGTAAGTCATTAGCTCACATGACCTATCAACTACCACTCTCAACTCACTCGGTGTATCACTCATGCCCTCCAAATGGAAGCACTCAATCTCACGTATGGTGGAGTCACTCATCTCACTCTTGTTTTCACTCAAGTGGGCTAAGTGGCTCTCATACTCACATGGGATTGGTACCACATCATCACAATCATATGGGGGTAGGTTCGGTTCTCTCAACTCCTTGCACCTCTTTTGGTGAAGGGAAAGTCCCATGCTCACCATTCTTGACCTTGTCGTCGCCATCTTGCACCTTGGCTTGTGTAGTCCTCTTGACGTACTCGTCCAACTTGGCGAAGTAGAGGTCTGCGTCCTCCTCATCCATGAGGTTGCATGCGTCATCTAGGACATCAAGTCTTGGCGTTGAAGCTTGATGGCGTGGAGGAGAGCTTGCTCTTGGTGCCATTTTGATGGTGGCACGAGTAGTTGAAGGTGCCTTATGATGGTGTCGATGGAGGTCATTGGCGTGCCTTGCCAAAAGTTGATGTAGATGGTGCACTATCATCCACATGACGCTCGCGATGATGCTCCTTGTCCTTGGCACTCTTCTTGTGATGGTGGTGCATTCTTGAGCTTGGTTGAGCATTATGGATGGTTCTCAACATGTATTCTTCGTCTTCATGGCGAAGATGCCTTGAACGACGTCTTGTATCCTCTTGATGTTGGTGATGATCACGAGAGGATGTATGTTGATGAAGATTCTTGCTTCTTGGTGCCTCTTTTGGAAGTTGATGTTGGGGCGCTGCTCTTTTTGTAGTTGGTGGCACTTGATGCCTAGGAGGTTGTTGCACATGACGCCTTCGAGGTGGCCTTGCTTGGCGTCTTGGAGATGGTTGTTCTTGGCACCTTGGAGACGGTGGTGCTTGACGGCTTGGAGGTGATGGCGCTTGCTGCCTTGGAGATGGTGACCCATGCTGCCATGTAGGTGGTAGCGCTTGACGCCTTGGAGGTGGATCATCGAAGTAGGTGGTGCCCTTTGGTGTGGCACGCTTGGCCTTGAAGGTCATGGTTTCTTGATGATGCGTCTCCGCTATCTTGGCGTAGTAGTCCTCCATCTCCAAGCGGTGGAGGTATTCTTCATGGCTCATGGAAGAGCCCTCGAAGTGGGTGAAGCTCGCCATGTCCTCCATGCTTGGTGAGGCATCGTCGTTGTAGCACTCGAAGTCATCCATGCTTGGGGAGTCGTTGTTGATGTAGTACTCCATATCACCCAAGCATGTGGAGCCATTGTCGGTGTAGTGCTCCATGTACTCCATGCATGAGGAGCCATTGTCGATGTAGGGCTCCAAGTCCTCCATGCGTGAGGAGCCATAGTTGATGACGTGCTCCATGTCTTCCATGCATGTGGAGCCGTCATAGGTGTAATGCTCCGGGTCCTCAAAGCATGCGGAGCCATTGTCGGTGTAGTGCTCCATCATGTCGTCTATACTTGTGGAGTCATAGTCGTGGTGGCTAATCATGGATTCTTCATAGATATCATCCTCGGTTCCGGAGTCCCTAGACATGATTCACAAGACCAAGTGGTGTATATGGAAGTGGTAGGGGTGTTAGGGATGCAACGTCAAACCTTACTTTACCTTGGAAGATAGTATCGTGCAAGTGGCAACACTTGAGAGCAATCAAAACCAAGCAAAGTGAAGTTCACGCGGAACACCAAAACCAACTAACCACTAAAAACACACACACACAAAGCTTATGGTGGATATGTATGGAAGGTGGCATGTCAAGAACCAATCCGAACTCAAGATGTTGTAATGGCAAGTAAAGAACCACAATGATCACAAAGCAAAACAAGTCAATCCACAAGAGGAAATATGTACAAGGAAACACACACGGTGGGATAAATGGGACTTGCGCGACGGAGAAAGTGAGCTAAGAACCAAATGATTACCTAGCGAAGACTATAAGCTCGTGTCGCATAAGTGCAAGGAGAGACGCTAGTTCGATTGCAATAAATTGGTGGGCTACAAGATATGCACAATAAGTACCACCTATTTGATGTTCATCGAGCTTGCGCTTCCTATTCTATGAGGCACTTGTTTCTTTCTTTATTTTTCTTCTTTTTCTCCTTTTCTATTATTTTTTCTCTTTTTCTTTTGTTTTTCAATTGCCCTTTCCTTGTGCCAACAACTATACAAGATAACTATATGAGATAGCGCGCTCAGAACTTTTGCTCGGAATTCTACAAGGTATCAAATGTACATAGCCCAAGCAATCATAGGAGGAACTAGTCTCAATAGGTGTTTGTTGAACGCAAAGATAGTGTAGCTCACAAAGGAATACAAGTGGGGAGAAGTCGCGGAATTTTATACCTTTCGTCGCCGATCTTCACCCTTTATTGGTGGATTCCGCCTTGCCCACGGAATATGGATGGAGTAGATAACATGAACCACGGATATGATGATGTAGAGCTCTTTCTCCTCTTCAAAACGAGCTAAAGAACACCAAAATCCGAGTTCGTATGTAAAAGTTATGCTCAAAACCGTGAAGCCGATTTTTCTGTCAGCAGGGGGGCGGACAGTCTGGTGCGCAGGCTGGACAGTCCGGCCGGGCCGGATATTCCGGTCAGTTTAGGCCGGAAACTCCGGTGGGGCGGATATTTCGGTCCGTTTTGGCTGGACAGTCCGGTCCGGTCGAACCAGAACTTCCAGAACACGAACGGGATGAGTTTTGACGGAAAAATTCGAACCAAAACCTCAAATTGATGGGGGAAATCAAGGAATTAGGCCATGGGAAGGCAGGGGAAGGTAGATCAACAAGTTCAGCGAGTAATCCACGGATCAAAACCTACCAAAACACACTCAAATCACAGATCGGTCCAAAACACGAATTGGGGCTATTTTTGGTGGAATTTTCGAGTTTATGGGGAAAAGACCAAATCGATAAGAAATCCGGGGCAACCAAAAGCTGCTGATACCAGATGATGAGGGCAAACCTCTAGGGTGGCCCGATCTTCACGGATCTCGTGGTCAAATCGATGGGAAAGCGAGGGGAAAGGGAGAAGGTAGCGGAAGTGGACGCACACCTCGCGAAGAACACGATGAACACACGCAAAATACACATGATACAAGGCCGATTGCTCTCACCGGTGGCCACCGGTCCGATAGAATCCTCGCAAGGAAAGATCGGTCAACGTGCTCCCGTCAATCCCAAGCGGAGAGGGAAGAACACCTTGGAGAGGGTCTTGACGTCTTGGTAAAGGGACACCGATGCCAAGGCCTTGTACAACGAGGGAGGCGTGATGCAAACTCCAATGAGGTGGTGCCGATAGTCGATCCCCTTTGGTAGAAGGGGATGAGGCAAAACTAGAGATTCCACAAAGGGGGGTTTATTTAGTCTATCATCTATGCCTAAGGGATACAATGAGAGGTGGGGGCTCTATTTATAGGCCAGCCACAAGTTCAGGGGTAGTTTGGGCATAAAACTAGGGTTTGGTGCGGAATAGAGGGGTACATGGGCCAAGGGCCCAGATGTTGGCACGCAGGCCCATCACTTAGGCCGGACACTCCGGGTCGAGTGGGCCGGACAGTCCAGGGTGGCCGGACACTCCGGGTATTGTCCGGTAGAGTCCGATGTAGCACACAGAATGTCTGCACCAGGACGGGGCTGGGGTAGGCCGAACACTCCGGCTGAGTCGTGCCGGACACTCCGGCTGCGCCGGACACTCCGGCTGGTTCCGGGCAGACTCTCTGGGGCGATGACGGCGGAGACTCCAGTTCTGGAGCTTGCTGCTCCTTGTCCATCTTCTCTTCCAAGCCTTCATCTTGTCGTGCTTGGTGCTCCAGGCTTCCTCCCATGCCTCCGTACTTGTTGGTGTGAACCTATCATTGATATGGGACGGAGTATGAAGTAGTATACCATTCAAGAGGGTAGGAAGTGGGTTCGCATAGAGGAACAGATTCACCTTTGGAGTCCATGGCGACTTGGCATAAGTTGGAGACCATGATGTGGTAACGACCGAAGGTCGGGCTACATCACATTCCCTCCATCAATAAGAATCTCGTCAGCGGATCGCTTTTATGTCGAGATGGTTTTAAGTTGGTTTTTGAGTCCAATAAAGCTGTAATTTCTAAATATGTACACTTTGTTGGAAAAGGTTATGAGTGTGGAGGCTGGTTCCACTTATCTCTATCAGATTCATGTACTAAAGTTATTAATCATGTAAGCAATGATAATGAGTCCAATATTTGACATTCACGACTCTGTCATATTAACTTTGGTTGCATGACAAGGCTAGAAAATATGAGTTTAATTCTAAAGTTCACTACTGTCAAAGTCTCTAAGTGCCAATTTTGCGTTCAAGCGAAGCAACCCTGCAAGTCTCATATGGCTGTGGAACCAAGAAACTTAGCACCACTAGAACTTATACATTCGGATCTATGTGAGATGAATGGTGTTTTGAAAAAAGGTGCAAAAAGATACTTCATGACGCTTATTGATGAGTACACTAGATACTGTTATGTTTATCTTCTGAAATATAAAGATGAAGATTTGAACTACTTCAAATTCTATAAAGGTGAAGCAGAAAACCAACGTGATCTTAAGATTAAGTGGTTAAGGTCGGATCGTGGTAGAGATTACTTTTCAAACAAATTTGATTTATTCTATACGGAACATGGTATTATACATGATAGGAAGACTCCCTACTCACCTCAATCAAATGGGGTGGCTGAAAGAAAGAACCGCACTCTAACTGATTTGGTTAACGCCATGTTAGATACATCGGGTCTTTCCAAGGAATGGTGGGGGTGGCGCTAATGACTGTGTGTCATGTCTTAAACCATGTTCCCATAAAGGATAAAACCATGACTCCATTTGAGGAATGGGAGAAGAAAAGGCTTAAACTCTTACTTACGAACTTGGGGATGTTTGGCTAAAGTTAATATTCCAATACCCAAGAAGCGAAAGCTTGGACCAAAAATCGTGGATTGTGTTTTTCTGGGATATGATTTTCATAGCATTGGCTACAGATTTTTGATAGTAAAATATGAGGTACCCGACATGCATGTTGGTATGATTATGGAGTCGAATGATGCGACTTTCTTTGAGCACATATTTCCCATGAAATGTATGTATAGCTCATCAAATTAGGAGATGACTAGTTCATCTAGCTAGGAATTTGCTATAATTCCTAAACCCGCTATGTTGATAAAACAATATGATCTCCTATGGAGGATGACAATGAAGCTCCCAAAAGGAGAAAGAGACAAAGGACTGCAAAGTCATTTGGTGATGATTTCATTGTGTACCTTGTGGATGATACTCCCACTTCTATTTTAGAAGCCTATGCATCTCTATATGCTGACTACTAGAAGAAGCTGTCCGCAGCGATATGGATTCCATCTTAGCTAATGGAACTTGGGAGTTCACTGATCGTCCCTATGGGTGCAAACCTGTAGTATGTAAGTGTGTGTTCAAGAAAAATATTAGACCTGATCGTACTATTGAAAAGTACAAGGTGCATCTTGTGTCCAAGGGTTATACCTAGAAAGAAGGTGAATAACTCTTTGATACCTACTCACCTATAGCCAGATTGACCACTATTCGAGTACTACTATCCTTGGTTACCTAACATGTTCTTCTCGTTCATCAAATGGACGTTAAGACAACTTTTATAAATGGAGAGCTAGATGAGGAAATTTGTATGGAGCAGCCTGATGTATTTGTAGTAGATGGTCAAGAAGGAAAGGTGTGTAAGTTAGTGAAGTCTTTGTATGGTCTTAAGCAAGTTCCTAAGTAGTGGCATGAGAAGTTTGAAAGAACTTTAACCGCTGAAGGCTTTGTTGTAAACGAAACTGATAAATACATCATAAAGGGAGGGGAAAAAGTGATAACTCTTTTGACAGATGTTCATGTAAAAATGGAGCAGTATAGAATAACACCAACAAATATTGACAAATTCACAGTTCATATTTAGCAGCACTTGACCAATTCAGCACCATTTAAAAGTGACAGATTCAACAATACAGACACTGAAATTCAATAGTAGTACAAAGAGAACCAGTTCTTGTTTCAGCTCTAAAAACCTTGTCGCACGATCAATTTGCCCTTTTCTCTAGAAACACTTGAACATTGGAGCAAGCAAAACTGACGATCAAGTCTGCTTTTGAGTACCTTCTTTTCACATCAATGTCTTTATAACCCCCATATGTAACCCAAAATGCCCAAGTCTCATATAGATTGTGACAATGCCATGTTTCAAAATAAAAGCAAGACAAGTACCAGTACATCGGTATTAGTTCCACAAAATGCTTTAATAATAGAAATGACAGAATATTTGAGAGATTTAGTAGCTTTCCTGTTTGAAATTCAATAACAGTACAGAGAGAATTAGTTCTTGTTCCAGCTCAAAAAATCTTGGCACACGATCCGTTTTCCCTTTTCTCCGAACACACTTGATCATTGGAGCAAAAAAAAGTCATGATCAAGTCTGCTTCTGTGTGAATACCTCCTTCTCACGTCAATACCAGTGTGGCACTGATACGTCCATTTTGCATCACTATTCTATGTCTTAATTCACTATTATTCATTGATATATTTCGTATTGAAAGGTGATACTTATGTTATTTCATCTATTTTTGCATGGTTGATGACTTTTGGAGCATGGACCGCTGCAGTCAGGATTCTGATGGAAAAGGTGCTGTTTGGAGGCAAAATTCGCGAAGATCAGAAAATCCAGGAAAATATATGGAAAATCCTATTTTTCCAGAAGACTAAGGATGCCAGAAGATGGAGTGGAGGTGGGCCACATGGGGCCCACACCACCCCATGGCGCGGGCAGGCCTATGCCACTCCAGGAGGTGGTGTGGCCGCCCTAGCCCACTCCAGCCTCTCCCCTCTGGCGTATATCATCCTCCCGAAACCCTAAGACTCGGGGAGCGACCACAGAAAGATTCCGCCGCCTCTGCAGGGCGGAAAACACCAAGAGAGAAAGATCTCTCCGGCAGACAGATTTCTGCCGGGGGAATTCCTTCCCGGAGAGGGGAGATCGTCGCCATCAACACCACCATCAAGCTGGACTTCATCGGGATCATCATCATCATCACCACCACCGTCATCCCCACCAGCACCCTCATCACCACCAGCACCCTCATCACCATCTCCATATTGCTGTAACAATTGTGTTGAATCTTGCATTAGTTCATAGGGGAAACTTTCCCGGTGTTGATTACTCTTTATAGTTGATGCTATTGAGTGAACCATTGAATTATTGTTTATGTTCAGATTGTTATACATCATTATTCCATCTCTGATCATGATCCATATGATTTCTCGTGAGTAGTTCGTTTTGTTCTTGAGGACATGGGAGAAGTCTTGTTGTTAGTAGTGGAGTTGCATTGAGAAAGATTCAATAGATTGTTATTTAAGTTATGGTGTACTTCTTCTAGTGGTGTCATGTGAACGTCGACTACATGACACTTCACCTATATGGGCCTAGGGGAATGCATTGTGTATTTGGCTACTAATCGTAGGGGTTGCCGGAGTGACAAAAACCTGAACCCCCGTTAGGAAACAATTGCACAAGGGACGTAACGGTCTTAGAGTTTAAAGCTGTGGTTAGGTTTCTACCTTAATTACTTTCTTGTACTTACGGATGTTTGCAAGGGGTATAATCACAAGTGTGTATTAGTCTTGGATGGGGTGGTACATTAGCACAGGTTCACCCACACAACACTTAGCAAGCTAAAGAAGATTAATCGACTATATGAAGCGAAAACACTTGACAGTCTTCCCATGTGTCCTCGAGAATGTTTGGTCATCTTAAGAAATACAACCGGCTTGTACTTTGCTGCATAAAGGATTGGGCCACTTGCTGCATTTATTCCTACTGTCTTTTATTTACTCGTACTTTGTTTACTTGCTTTATCGAAAACCCCTAAAAATCCGTTTGCTAAGTATTTGCAGAGAATTCCTGATCCATACCACTAGCCAGCACCTTCTGCTCCTCATTGGGTTCGACACTCTTACTTATCGAAAATACTGCGATACACCCCCTATACTTGTGGGTCACCAGGCACCCATATGCAACTCGAAATGCCAAAGACTCATCTAGATCGTGACAACACCAAGTTTCAAAAGAAGAGCAAGATAATCTAGTGCACTTGATTTGAACAAGTACTATTACATCACTATTAGTTCTATACAAATATTATACTAATAGTAACAATAAAAATTGACAGATTTGGTATCTTTGAAAGATTTAGTGGTACAGAATAAGACTGGAAAAGTATCAACATATTCTTAGTTCATATTTAGTAGCGCTGATAGATTCATCAGCATTTCAAAGTGACCAATTAGCGACCATGTGCGACATCGACGAGCGACCATGTGCATATCTATTGAGAGATTCAGCAATGCAGAAACCACTTCAGCTCATCGAATGTGATGCCATCAGACGACGCAGTTCTCTCTAGCACGCGTAGCCCAGAATTTTTGATCCTTCTCGCCCCAATCACCGTCCACGACCAAAACTTCACCATGTACCACGGTGACAAGCACGCCGCAGACCTAACACAAATGACATATATGATGTGTAGCCTTTGGCGCATGTCAAATTGCATCAGGAACACCATACCATCATCCCTGAATCTGATGATATGTACTGTCCATAAGCCTGTTGCCGGTAGAGGCTTAGAGATGTACCTACATGTTTTGTCATAGCGGAAACTACGCACCCTAATCGAGTGAGCTTCTATGAGGTGGGCGAGGAGTGCTGTCGATGAGGCGGCAGACACGCATCTATCCTCCATCCAGTTGCACGGGCCATGTGGGCACGCGATCTTGTGGTTGTGGACCTGGCGGTAGGCGACCTATATACCACAACCGTCGTTGGGGCATTTGTTACCTTTTCCACTAGTGATTTGGAGGTTCAACTCCTTGGAGCATGCGGCCAGCCATATGGCGCTGGTTGTGTCCATACACATAGCGATCTCGTCGAAGATGTCGGCGCCGACCTTGCTCCATCCGCCGTACCGCCGGTTGGGCCTCGAATTTGCCATCACGTCCCAATGGATTGGGGGCGAGGGCAGATAAAACAATGACTGTTGGGAGGTTTTGGAGGAGAGGGGTGGCGGCCTGAAAGGACCGATGCTGCGGGCGAGATGGCAAGGAAAATGAGTGAAGTGTGTGATAGACACAATCCGAAATGCTGCGAGGCAGGTGAGTGGGGGATAAACGGAGATGGGAAATATGAGATGGCTCTTTGAACGGGTGTTTTTCTTGCATGTTCCTTCGTAGGTCTTCTACTGCAGGGTGCAGCTGCATCGAGGAGACTTAATTAGCTAGTCTAGCATGCCGATGTAGTTGTACTATTAAAGTCGCAGGTGCCTTGCAACTCAGATAATACTTTAGAGTAGTACAATGACATATCATCACTATATAAATTATAACAGGTAAAGTTCTATAATTTTGAGCCACATCCATATAGTATCAAGTATATAAATTTGGTTATTATACTTTATATATCACTAGTAAGTTGCACGTGCCTTGCACGTGAGACTCATATAATAGAAGTATGACATATCATCACTACTATTAAATTATAATAAGTAAAGCTCAAAAAAACATACTTTTGGGCCAATCCATAAAGTATCGGGTGTATATCTGGTTCTTGTACTTTATATCATGTAGAAATCAACCTTTATTAGCTACCTAATCCTCGGAAATTTTGGTAACATGCTCTAGAGAAATGAGAGAGAAGATTCTAATGACGGAGAAGTGTGTTTTGAGGTTATCTATAGAATCTTCTAGATGCCACAATGGAAAAGAACGGCATGTTCGGTTCGGGAACGAAGTGGAATGGAATATCATGGTTCCATTCCACTGGAATGGGTTGGTTCTGTTCTTGTGTTCTGTTTGGATAAAAAGAAGGAACATAACGGTTCTGTTTTTTGTTCGGTTAAATATCATGGTTCCATAATCTTTTGTCTCAATATCGTAATTAATAGTGGCATATGGCCTTTTTATTCTCAAAATTGTAATTAATAGCGCCTAATGGCCTTTTTAATCTCAACATTGTAATTAACATCATTTTTTGTTCGGTTGAGGGAATTTGGAGAGCAGAACAAAATGTCTCAAAATCTTAATTAATAGTGGAAGATGGCCTTTTTAATATCATAATCGTAATTAGCAACAGCTAAATATTTTTCAACTGGATTACTAGAGTTCTTCGTAATTAACAGCGGCAAATTAATAGCCGTTCCACCACATTCCACCAATTTGATGGAATTGGTGCATTCTGCATATGGGGGATATTCCCTTCCGAGGAACCACTCGGTTCTGTTCCATTCCACAACCCAACACAAGAGTTGGCTCTAGGTGCATAATGGTTCCGTTCCATTCCACTTGGTTCCAGGAACCGAACACACCCTAAATACCACTATATGATGTGTAGGTTTTGAATTGGGCCTAATGCATCAACTTGAACCCTTGGTCTTCTAAGTCCAACGGCTGAAAACAATGGGATTCGCTGTGAATAGTACATCGAAGTTGTCTCCCGATGTTCTAGAACCATGTCACTTATTCCCGTGGCCCTTCTCCAGAAAAGAGGTTGATGCATTTCGGCCATAGTGCAGCATAGCGAGCATGTATTCATCACAAGGAAGATGACCTGGCAGGAGGACCGAGAGATAAATGGGTAGATTAAACAACTGATTATATGGATCCCACCGGACAATGGGTTTTGTTACTAATTTTCTACTTTTATAATCCTTTCTGCATTGGACATTGATAATATTTTTTTCCCAGATCTATATCATCCGTGCTATTTTGCAGACTTATGGCTCCATAGCACCTTTAAAAAATCGAAAATCATGTTTATGAGTTTTTTTAAATATAACCAGATGTACTCCCTTCGTTTCAAAATATACGATGATTTAGTTTTTCTAAAACACATGTATCTAGACGCATTTTAGTGTATAGGTTCATCCATTTTGTTCCAAAACTACACAGTAGAAGTTATTTAGAAAAATGGGTTTAAAAAAGACTAAAATATCTTATATTTTGAAACAAAGGGAGTAGTTAATGACTTTGTCACCAAGTGCATAGTAGCAATTTCAAATTCTGTGTATTCTGGGCTACACAAACAATAACAAAAGTCTGGATCTGTCCATGTATTTTTCAAATACAAAACTTTATCTGATTTTGTGGTTCTTATGTAGCCCCAATAAAAATAATTTCGTGTTGCCATTTTGCATACTTGTAGAATACAACCCTGATTACGTTCAAAACTATTTTCATTTTTTTTAAACTTGTAAATATGATTTTGATTTTTTTAAATAAATAGAGCACTGGAGCTCGGGAGTCAAAGACACTTTTCGCTTTTACCATTAACAAAACCTATCTATAATGTTAAGACGCGCATTACACGTGCTTATAGACTAATAGTTTTAATATAAGATAAGATGTAGAAATCAATCTTTATTAGCTAACCTGATAGTTGAAAATTTTGGCAACATGGTCTAGAAAAATGAGGGATAAGATTTTATAATGATGGAGAATTGTGTTTTGAGACTAGAATTGTTGAAGGCAAGGCTGTTTACATAGAGTACGACCCTTACACAAGCATTGAGGTGATTGTTGCTTAAAATATATGGCCTATGGTTCGTAACATCTTGTTGATGCTAAAATCTCTCTAATTTCTAAAGGAACTCTAGAATTGGTGGACTAAAGTACATCATGCTAAAGGTCCAAAAAAATATAATCAAGTACATACGAGTAACCAAACTGATTACGATAAGACATACTCCCTCCGTCTGTAAATAAATGTACCTCTAGGTTTGTCTTAATTCAAACCCTTTAAAGTTTGACCAATTATTATGAAAAATGTAGCCACATTTATGATACCAAAATAGTATCACTATATCCGCTTTTAAGTAGAGTTTCATAATATATCAGTTTGATGTCATATATGTTACTAATATATATAATAGAGTTAGTCAAATTTAAAATCTTTGACTCAAGACAATCCTATAAGTATACTTATTTGCGGACGGAGGTAGTACTGATACAAGGACAATGTTTAAAGGATACTAACAAGTTCAAGAGATAGTTCAACAGGGTCGAGAACTATTTCTCTACTATTGTAGTACCGAGTATTACATATGGGTTGCATCAGTACATATTGTAGGAACATGTTATGTTTATTAGTTAAACATGAGGCCATTTCGAATCTAGGGCGTCCACGAAGGTTGGGATGAACCAAAGCGGATGCTTCAACGTTCTTGTCCAAAAGCGATGGTTACTAATTCCCTCCATGACATTGATTTCAAAAGTAACACCGCAGTCTTTACCACTCAGACTGAAGCGGCATAATTCAGACTGCCACCCTTTGGAAAGTCATTCTACAGTCGGCAAGGTGTAGAAATAGTTGTTCCTTGTCAGATATCCCGAGGAAAGATCTGCACCGCTATGGGCATGATAATCGGATAGTTCACTCCAAGAAAAAGAGAATATGATCCAAGGTCAACAATCCTTTTCCATGGATTATCTTGATCAACCCGACTAGTGTTCATTGAGAACACAAGGCAGCCAAACCCAGAAGTATAAGTGGAGACAGTGCGACCACAGTGTACAACACGAGGATGAGCAGCACCAGTATGATGACAACAATGACAAGTAAGACAACTGGGCTCATAAGAAGCACCAAGCGTATATATATGAAGAAGTCTAGAACCATCTATAGGTCTTGCTAACCACCAAAACCCGAGAATATCATTTTGCGGCCCGAAAGTTGGGGCGTCCAGGCAACGCGTTACCCAAGTTCCTTGAAATCAGCCGAGATGACTACAATTGGTGTGCCAAATACTCAGAGGGTCTTTTTTGGCATGAATTCAACTTTACGTTTCAATACAAAAAATCAGGCTAACGACCGTCAAGTTGGGCCCCCCTGTCAGTTCTCACCGTTATGTCGCTCCCATCGCTTAGGCGGGGTGGCTGTCACGTAGGCTTGCAGCATTGGCACAGTGGATAGGAAAACACCCCCTGCCCATACCCTGCCTAGTGTATTGACGTGACAAAACATGGCACATGTATCGGCGTTATAATTATTTTTTGTTTACTCAGAAGCTAGAATGGCCACCACCACACGTCTCTCCTTGGACTTCCATCCCCGTCGTTAACCACTACCTTAAAAGTGCATTGACGGTTCCACCGTTCCCCTGCCTCGCAGAAACCACTCTTCTTCTTCCTGTCATCTGTCTTCTTCCCATCTTCTCCTTGCCGCCATGGAAGGTCGTCGCACTCTAGAGACAAGCTTCACTACCCATGACAATAAGAAGATAAACGTTGTCTACACCAACGAGGAGGAGACAGTGGTGCGTGTCCTAAGGATGTACGAGGGTTGGCTTGGGATAGACGAGGACAAGTTTGTGGGATTGGACCTTGAGTACACCCCGGAGCACCCATATGAAGGGAGTGAAGTCGCCGTCGTTCAAGTGGCCATGCGGAAACACATCCTCATCTACCACCTCTCCCGGTTTGTAGGTCTGCTCTATGTAGCTAACCGCTTTTAGGGTTTTCTCCTCTTGTTCTTTATCCACTTGCTCATCTTGCAACTACTGGATTTTATTTAGGATCAAATAAATTAGGGTTTGCCTATGTCTCAATCGACTGAGATTTTCTTTAGTCTCAGTCACCTAAGAAAAGTGCAACCGTAGTTAAAAAAAATGTGCAACTCATTCAGTCAACTGAGAAATAGCAAAACCGAATAAATTATGACAAGACAATGTTGAGAGACTTGATCTTGCATTTACTAAACTTTTCAAAATTATATTCAGATGATGATCTTGCATTGACAAAATATTTGTGGTTACCAATTTTGGTGATAACAAACTACATACTTTCAGGACTGACAAGAATTGTCTGGTGCTGCGCCAGTTCCTTGTAGAAAAGGGAATTGTTTTCTGCACTGTCGACAAAACAATTGATTTTTCGAAATTTTATCAAGAGGGAATTATAATTCCTACGCACAATTGGATCGATATTCAGAGTCTTGTCAAGATCCTAGGGGGCTCGAGGAAGGATGGAATGACATCACTCACAACTAGAATCCTCGATGAGTCGTACGGCAAAATGAAGGAAGATTTCCTTACGGATAGGCATGATTTCTGGGACGAGTGGCCGTTGTCTGATATAAACCTAAAGTATGCAGCCATCGATGCTTACGTGACCTACCAGCTATATAAGAAGATCCATTTTTTTCTACGTTACCTCGTGTTTTGCCCTATTTGCAAGAGGGAAGACGAGTTTATGGGAGCCCTTTGTAGAAAATGCAGAATAGCTGAGTTTGAAGCTGCATATGCAAAGAAAATTGCTGCATCTGAAGCAGCTGACAGAGAGGCTACAGAAGCAGCTGAAAGAGAGCTTGCAGCTGAAGCATAAGCAGCTGACAGAGAGGCTACAGCTGAAGCAGCAAACAGAGAGGCAGCATCTTCGAGCGGCAACAAACAGGCCTGTGATGCACCGCTAATTGTGCCACAGGACGCTGAAGATAGGGAAACCAAGTCAGATCCCAGGTGGGACGAAGCATTTCGTGAGCTGTGGAGTACCTAGAATGGTCGCAGTTTGTCGCCTAGGAACGATGGCAAGCGCCTCAAGTGATCTGATGAGAAGTGAGTTAAATTTTACTTGTCAGTGTTATGTTTCTGTTTTGTGGAACCCAGTTAGCTTGTCAAGATGTCTAGCGCCTCAAGTGATACTAGTAAAATAAATTTAACCCTTGTTGTGTTATGTTTATGTATGTGTCTTGTAGCTTGTCAAGATGGGAACTTGTTAACTGGCAGTTTGAAAGAGTGCCCTTTTCCTCTCTTGCTAAACAGATATGTTTCATTTTGCCCAAATTGGTAGCAAATCTAGAGAAGATTCTCACTTTGATAATTCATTCCCTTTTGGACCTCTTTTTGCCTCTGATCAGGTAGCAAATCTAGAGCAGCAAATCACACCAGGCAGAATACATTCATTCAGAAAACAAAACAAATATAGATATATCTGTGCCCAGCTAAATAGGATATAGCGATAGAAAGTAGGTTGCTTAACGAGGTTCGATGCATTTAGCCAGAAATAGGATATAGCTAGAAAGAAGCTGCTTAGCAGCAGTAGTAGCCGCCGTAGCTACAGGCACATCCTGCAAGCACCCGCGCCACCGCCTCCTCCCTCCGGCGCTTCCTCCACTTCTTGCTACCCAGTCCCTTGATCTTGGGGGCCTTGGGCCTGATTGGAGGCATGCGACCCTCTTTGATGGCCACCGACTGGAGGTTTCGGAGGTGAATGCCGAGAGCCCGGTGTTCAGCGATGTAGGCGTTGATGTTCACGGTCTCGCGCTTGCCGCCTTTGTGGATGCCGGAGCCCGTGGCCTCTGCATGCTTTAGTAAGGTGTTCAAGTCGGTGCCGCCGACGTGACTCGTCAAGCAGTAGGTGATCCCCTTGCAGAAGGGGCAGTTGTAGTCACCACGCATGAGGAAGGCGTCGTACTGGCCGGCCCGCAACCTCCTCAAAATCTCACGAGCCTTGGTGTGAATGGACTCGTCATCGCTACAGATGTTGCTGCCGGAAACCTATTGGAAGAAAAGGAAAATGGGGGAGTAGATGATGTAAGAAGATCGAGCAATCGAAATGCGAACAAGCGAATCGTAATAAACCAAGATTTAGCATCCAACGATAGGAACAGTAGAAGAACCAGGGAGGCGAGCAAACCCTAGTTACCTCCGACAATGGGTCGTCGATGCTGGTGTCGTAGGGGTTCAGCGGAGCGATGTACTTATCTGGATCGTAGGTGCCCAAGAAGTGCTTGATCTGCTTGTGACCGGCGGGGGCCACGACTGGGGCCTGGACAGGGACGACGGCTGCTTTCAACGCGTCGAGGGGGACCGGCGAGGAGACGGGGGCCTCCTCGTCGACGGCCTCGGAGGCGACTATGGCCACCTTATCCTCCTCGGCCATTGCCGACGCGGACGGGGTATTCTCGGGAGTTTGCGGATGCTGATGGGTAGGTGGAGAGGGTTGAGTGGGGAGAGTGAGTGAGAGTGGGAGTGGATATGCAGAGAGAGGCTCTATAGTTAAGGTGGATGGAAGCAATGCATGTTTCGTTGCACCACCGTGCAACGCGCCGTGCAGTCTACTGCACCGTGCACTGCGACACGCGCACGGTACGTCACGTTTTTTCCCGGGCCATGCATGGCAGTTTTGTATTGAGCCGCATGGAAAGGGCGTACACACAATTTCTATGTACGAAGTTTGACACGACCCTAAAATTGGCGATAGTTAAAAGTGGAAATGTAGAGGGGAAGGTAGGTGGCTGCACGGCGAGATTTGTGGGGTTGTGATAGATCGGGTAAAGGGATGTGTTGATGGATGCGAGTGACTCGATGAAGCCAGAGACGTTAGGTCTCGTCGAGCTCAGCTGTTTGGCCTCCGGCTAGCGCGTGCAAGCTTCTTATGGTGGGCCCTAGTTGGAAGTGAGATTGTGAGCCGCTGTGTAAAAAATGGGATGTGTCTTATTAAAATCAAGTGGCAATAAATTGCAGCTGTCCATCGACAACCGTGCACTCGATGACGCATGTGTTGTGGCGTAGTAGTAGCAGTAGTAGGCTTTTCAGACTTGATTAAACATGATATGACCGCTCGACGACTTTTTCCACGGACGACATCGTGTTCCTTCTTGTAGAAGTCTCGCTGATGGAGACGTCCGTGGTGACTCACGCTGTACTGTGAAGGGCACGCCGTGTGCAACGATCATCGTTGGATCACACAGAATCAACAGTTGGTGCGCACGATCCGCGTGACAACTATGACAACCAATCAGGGAGTAGCAGACAGAGTGAGCATAGGTTTGGGCTTCTACGAAAGATAGAGAGAGGGGGGCAAAACTGAGTAGTATCAAAAAACCAAGGGCAAAAACTGAGTAGTATAAAAATGGAAAGTGAGAGTCTTGTACAATGAAATATATGGATCAACCAATGGCATTGCATGTTTGTTCTTTCCACAAACCACATATGGATCCACTCGTGTCATTGCATGTCTGTTCTTTTCACAAACCACACATGGATCCACCAGTGTCATTGCATGTGTGTACTTCTCATGAACCACAGCCAGAGTCATTGCATGTCTGTTCTTTCCACAAATTGTTCAAGGATCCACCTAGTGTGATTGCATGTCTATTCTTTCCACAAAACACACATGGATCCACCAGTGTCATTGCATGCCTGTTCTTTTCATGAACCACAACCAGTGTCATTGCATGTATGTTCTTTCCATGAACCACACCCAGTGTCATTGCATGTTTGTTCCTCTAAACAAACCACACATGGATCCACCTAGTGTGATTACATGTCTGTTCTTTTCAATAACCACACATGGATCCACCAGTGTCATTGCATGTGTGTTCTTTTCATGAACCATAGCTAGAGTAATTGCATGCCAGTTCTTCTCACAAACCACATAAGGATCCACCACTGTCATTGCATGTCTCTTTTCACAAACCACACATGGATCCACTCAGTGTCATTGCATGTCTAATCTTCTAAACAAACCACACATGGATCCACCCAGTGTCATTGCATGTCTGTTCTTTTCATGAACCACAGCTAGAGTCATTGCATGTCTGTGCTTCTCACAAACCACATAAGGATCCACCAGTGTCATTGGATGTGTGTTATTCTCACAAACCACACATGGATCCACTAGTGTCATTGCATGTGTGTTCTTCTCATGAACCGCAGCCAGAGACATTGCATGTCTGTTCTTTCCACAAACCACACATGGATCCACCAGTGTCATTGGATGTGTGTTCTTCTCATGAAACACACATGGATCCACCCAGTGTCATTGCATGTGTGTTCTTTTCATGAACCACAGCTAGAGTCATTGCATGTCTATGCTTCTCACAAACCACATAAGGATTCACCAGTGTCATTGGATGTGTGTTCTTCTCATGAACCACACATGGATCCACCAGTGTCATTGCATGTCTGTTCTTTTCACAAACCACAACTAGAATCATTGCATGTGTGTTCTTCTCACAAACCACACATGGATCCACCCAGTGTCATTGCATGTCTGTTCTTTTCACAAACCACAACTAGAATCATTGCATGTGTGTTCTTCTCACAAACCACACATGGATCCACCCAGTGTCATTGCATGTCCGTTCTTTTCACAAACCACACATGGATCCACCAGTGTCATTGCATGTCTGTTCCTCTCATGAACCACAGCTAGAGTCATTGGATGTCTGTTCATTCCACAAATTGTTCAAGGATCCTCCTAGTGTGATTGCATGTCTGTTCTTTTCACAAACTACACATGGATCCACGAGTGTCATTGCATGTATGTTCTTTTCATGAACCACACCCAGTGTCATTGCATGTCTGTTCCTCTAAACAAACCACACATGGATCCACCTAGTATGCTTACATGTCTGTTCTTTTCACAAACCACACATGGATCCACCAGTGTCATTGCATGTTTGTTCTTTTCATGAACCACAACTAGAGTTATTGCATGTCTGTTCTTCTAAACAAACCACACATGGATCCACCAGTGTCATTGCATGTGTGTTCTTCTCATGAACCACACCAAGTGTCATTGCATGTGCGTTCTTCTCACAAACCACACATGGATCCACCCAGTGTCATTGCATGTCTGTTCTTTGCACAAACCACACATGGCTCCACCAGTGTCATTGCGTTTCTGTTCTTTTGATGAACCACACCCAGTGTCATTGCATGTTTGTTCCTCTAAACAAACCACACATGGATCCACCTAGTGTCATTGCATGTCTGTTCTTTTCACAAACCACACATGGATCCAACAGTGTCATTGCATGTCTGTTCCTCTAAACAAACCACACCAAGTGTCATTGCATGTCTGTTCTTTCCAGAAACCACACATGGATCCACCAGAGTCATTGCATGTGTGTTATTCTCACAAACCACACATGGATCCACAAGTGTCATTGCATCTCTATTCTTCTCTTGAACCATGCCCATTGTCACTGCATGTCTATGCTTCTCACAAACCACATAAGGATCCACCAGTGTCATTGGATGTGTGTTCTTATCAACAAACCACACATGGATCCACCTAGTGTCATTGCATGTTTGTTCTTTTCATGAACCATAGCTAGAGTCATTGCATGTATGTGCTTCTCACAAACCACATAAGGATCCACCAGTGCCATTGGATGTGTGTTCTTCTCATGAACCACACATGGATCCACCAATGTCATTGCATGTCTATTCTTTTCACAAACCACAGCTAGAGTCATTGCATGTGTGTTCTTCTCACAAACCACACATGGATCCACAGAGTGTCATTGCATGTCTGTTCTTTCCACAAACCACACATGGATCCACCAGAGTCATTGCATGTGTGTTATTCTCACAAACCACACATGGATCCACTTGTGTCATTGCATGCCGGTTCTTCTCTTGAACCACACCTAGTGTCATTGCATGTTTGTGCTTCTCACAAACCACATAAGGATCCACCAGTGTCATTGAATGTGTGTTCTTCTAAACAAACGACACATGGATCCACCAAGTGTCATTGCATGTCTGTTCTTTTCATGAACCACAACTAGGGTCATTGCATGTCTGTGCTTCTCACAAACCACATAAGGATCCACCAGTGTCATTGCATGTTTGTTCTTTTCACAAACCACACATGGATCCACCTAGTGTCATTGCATTTCTATTCTTCTAAACAAACCACACATGGATCCACCTAGTGTCATTGCAAGTCTGTTCTTTTCATGAACCACAACTAGAGTCATTGCATTTTTGTGCTTTCCACAAACCACATATGGATCCACCAGTGTCATTGCATGTCTGTTCTTTTCATGAACCACACCCAGTGTCATTGCATGTCTATTCTTCTCATTGACCACACCCAGTGTCATTGCATGTGTGTTCTCCTCACAAACCACATAAGGATCCACCAGTGTCATTGCATGTGTGTTCTTCTAAACAAACCACACATGGATCCACCCAGTGTCATTGCATGTCTGTTCTTTTCCTGAACCACACCCAGAGTCATTGCAAGTCTGTGCTTTCCACAAACCACATATGGATCCACCAGTGTCATTGCATGTCTGTTCTTCTCATGAACCACATAAGGATCCACCTAGTGTCATTGCATGTGTGTTCTTTTCACAAACCACATAAGGATCCACCAGTGTCACTGGATGTGTGTTCTTCTAAACAAACCACACATGGATCCACCCAGTGTCATTGCATGTCTGTTCTTTTCCTGAACCACACCCAGAGTCATTGCAAGTCTGTGCTTTCCACAAACCACATATGGATCCACCAGTGTCATTGCATGTCTGTTCTTCTCATGAACCACATAAGGATCCACCTAGTGTCATTGCATGTGTGTTCTTTTCACAAACCACATAAGGATCCACCAGTGTCATTGGATGTGTGTTCTTCTCATGAACCACACATGGATCCACCCAGTGTCATTGCATGTCTCTTCTTTTCATGAACCACAGCTAGAGTCATTGCATGTCTATTCTTCCAAACAAACCACACATCGATCCACCAGTGTCATTGCATGTGTGTTCTTCTCATGAACCACACCCAGTGTCATTGATGTATGTTCTTCTCATGAACCACACCCAGTGTCATTGCATGTGTGTTCTTCTCACAAACCACACATGGATCCACCTAGTGTCATTGCATGTCTTTTCTTTTTATGAACCACACATGGATCCAGCAGTGTCATTGCATGTGTGTTCTTCTCATGAACCACAGCCAGAGTCATTGCATGTCTGTTCTTTCCACAAACCAGACATAGATCCACCAGTTTTATTGCATGTGTGTTCTTTTCATGAACCATAGCTAGAGTCATTGCATGTGTGTTATTCTCACAAACCACACATGGATCCACTAGTGTCATTGCATGTGTGTTCTTCTCATGAACCACAGCCAGAGTCATTGCATGTCCGTTCTTTTCAAAAACACACATGGATCCACCAAGTGTGATTGCATGTCTGTTCTTCTAAACAAACCACAGATGGATCCACCTTGTGTCATTGCATGTCTGTTCTTTTCATGAACCACAACTAGAGTCATTGCATGTCTGTGCTTCTCACAAACCACATAAGGATCCACCAGTGTCATTGGATGTGTGTTCTTCTCATGAACCACACATGGATCCACCCAGTGTCATTGCATGTCTCTTATTTTCATGAACCACAGCTAGAGTCATTGCATGTCTGTTCTTCTAAACAAACCACACATGGATCCACCAGTGTCATTTCATGTGTGCTCTTCTCATGAACCACACCCAGTGTCATTGCATGTATGTTCTTCTCATGAACCACACCTAGTGTCATTGCATGTGTGTTCTTCTCACAAACCACACATGGATCCACCTAGGGTGATTGCATGTCTGTTCTTTTCACAAACCACACATGGATCCACAAGTGTCATTGCCTGTGTGTTCTTCTAATGAACCACAGCCAGAGTCATTGCATATCTGTTCTTTCCACAAACCACACATGGATCCACCTGTGTCATTGCATGTGTGTTCTTTTCATGAACCACAACTAGAGTTATTTCATGTGTGTTATTCTCACAAACCACACATGGATCCACTAGTGTCATTGCATGTGTGTTCTTCTCATGAACCACAACCAGAGTCATCGCATGTCTATTCTTTCCACAAACCACACATGGATCCACCAGTGTCATTGGATGTGTGTTCTTCTAATGAACCACACATGGATCCACCCAGTGTCATTGCATGTCTGTTCCTTTCATGAAACACAGCTAGAGTCATTGCATGTCTGTGCTTCTCACAAACCACATAAGGATCCACCAGGGTCATTGGATGTGTGTTCTTTTCATGAACCACACATGGATCCACCCAGTGTCATTGCATGTCTTTTCTTTTCATGAACCACAGCTAGATTCATTGCATGTCTGTTCTTCTAAACAAACCACACATGGATCCACCAGTGTCATTGCATGTGTGTTCTTCTCATGAACCACACCAAGTGTCATTGCATGTCTGTTCTTTTCATGAACCACACCCAGTGTCGTTGCATGTCTGTGGTTTCCACAAACCACATATGGATCCACTAGTGTCATTGCATGTCTGTTCTTCTCATGAACCACACCAAGTGTCATTGCATGTCTGTTCCTTCTAAACAAACCGCAGCTAGAGTCATTGCATATGTGTTCTTCTAACCAAACTACACATGGATCCACCTAGTGTGATTGCATATCTGTTCTTTTCACAAACCACACATGGATCCACCAGTGTCATTGCATGTGTGTTCTTCTCATGAACCACAACCAAAGTCATTGCATGTCTATTCTTTCCACAAATTGTTCAAGGATCCACCTAGTGTGATTGCATGTCTGTTCTTTTCACAAACCACACATGGATCCACCAGTGTCATTGCATGTCTGTTCTTTTCATGAACCACACCCAGTGTCATTGCATGTCTGTTCCTCTAAACAAATCACACATGGATCCACCTAGTGTGATTACATGTCTGTTCTTTTTACAAACCATAGATGGATCCACTAGTGTCATTGCATGTGTGTTCTTTTCATGAACCACAGCTAGAGTCATTGCATGTCTATTCTTCTAAACAAACCACACATGGATCCACCAGTGTCATTGCATGTGTGTTCTTTTCATGAACCACACCCAGTGTCATTGCATGTGTATTCTTCTCACAAACCACATAAGGATCCACCAGTGTCATTGCATGTGTGTTCTTCTAAACAAACCACACATGGATCCACCAGTGTCATTGCATGTGTGTTCTTCTCATGAACCACAGCCAGAGTCATTGCATGTCTGTTCTTTCCACAAACTACACATGGATCCACCTAGTGTGATTGCATGTCTATTCTTTCCACAAACCACACATGGATCCACACCCAGTGTCATTGCATGTCTGTTCTTTTCATGAACCACACCCAGTGTTATTGCATGTTTGTTCCTCTAAACAAACCACACATGGATCCACCTAGTGTGATTGCATGTATGTTCTTTTCACAAACCACACATGGATCCACCAGTGTGATTGCATGTGTGTTATTTTCATGAACCATAGATAGTCATTGCATGCCAGTTCTTCTCAGAAACCACATAGGGATCTACCAGTGTCATTGCATGTCTGTTCTTTTCACAAACCACACATGGATCCGCCCAGTGTCATTGCATGTCTGTTGTTCTAAACAAACCACACATGGATCCACCAAGTGTCATTGCATGTCTGTTCTTTTCATAAACCACAATAGAAAAAAATTGTGGACACAGATGGTTTGATCACCAACTATACGGCGGGAATAAAAATTCCGGTCTTATAATTATGTTTTCCATCGAATTTTTTTCTGCAATATGTACTGAGAGTTTAACGACCAACTATACGACGGGAATAAAAATTCCATCCGTATAGTCCCAACCGTATAGATATCAATGCCTATGTACGATTTCTTTTCTTATGTATAGACAATTTTAACAACCAACTATACAGTAGGAATAAAAATTCCGGCCGTATAGTTCCGGTCATATAGATATCAATGCCTCTGTACAATTTCTTTTCATATATACTGGGAGTTTAACGACCAACTATACCGCGGGAATAAAAATCCGGCCGTATAGTTCCGGTCATATGATATCGAGGCCTTTGCAAATTTTCTTTCGCAGGGACAGACAGTTTAACGACCAACTATATGGCCGGAACATTTTGTTCCGCCCGTATAGTTGCGGTCGTATAGCTGCGCCGCCAGGAGGAAGACCTAATATTTTGATAGAATACCATCTATACGACCGGAACGCATGTTCCTCCCGTATAGTTGCGTCCGACCATAAAATCACACGGGAAGGTACTCCCACATCCAAAAATTCAATCATTTTTCCTTCTTCTACCTCCAAACTCTCTCAAAACCTCAAGGGATCTTTATCTCTACTCAATTTCGTTCGATTTCCTCACACACAAGTGATCTACGGTATGTTTCTCCTCCAATCCTCCAATTACTTTTTGCAAATTCATCTTCGATCAATTGTCATTATCAATCTACGGTGAGACCTACTATGAACTAATTGCCATGATTTTCTTCCCTAGATGATTATCTTGAGGAGATTCTTTAGTGTGCTTAGATGAGGAACATATTATATTTACTGTTGTTGGATCAGAAAGTTTTATTTTTGCCTTTCTTTAATGTTTTAGAAGATGAACACAAGGAGCCAAACTCGTGCTCGTGCCACCGCTAGCGCTTCTCGGGCAATCACTCAGGAACGCATGGGGATACGGTTCAGGGATCAGGCTCATCACGAACACTTCAACAAGATCAAGAACCGCGAAGTAAAGGCCACCAAGGGGGCTTGCCCCATTATATTGAACCAACTCGGTATTTCTGATGACTTTAATATACTTTGCAATAGAGCTGGCCTGCAGAACTTTGTGTACAATGATGTACCTACTTATCGCTGCTTAACCATTGAATATCTAAGTTCATTGCAAAGCACTGTTAAACTGTGGCAAGGAGAGGACACTATTTGTTTCCGTCTGATGAACAAAAACTACACCTTAATGTTAGATCAATGGTGTGCATGCTTTAATTTTCCAAACAATGATGTTCATGCTCTACGCACATCCTTTACTGGCTTAATTCCTTCCCTCGGTCAATACTATAATGGAATGAGCTTCACTAGTAGAGTGAACAAGGGGAAGAATATTCAACATCCTTCAATTCACTATTTGTTCTATGTTATTGCTAACACCTTGCAGGCACGTAATGAGTTCACAAGACTCAATGAGGAGGACATCCTAGTCCTCGCCAAGGCTGCTTACATCAACTGCAACCTGTCACCCAACTTGGGCGCCATCCTTGTGCGCTACCTGGAGCAGCAAGCCTCCCCAAGCCAAGGGACAATCATAGGAGGAGGCTTCATCACCGTGCTTGCCACTGCCCTAGACATCGATCTAGGTGAGTTGCAACCTGTACTAGGTGAGATGCGTGTTGGTTTCTCCACATTGAGGGCATGGAATGCTCACTAGGAGAGGTAGTGTTTATTACCTACATATTGCTGGAGCTGGGTGTATCTACCCCGCTCCTTTGCCTAATGGTGTTTTCTCTATCGAGGAAGGACGTTTGCTATATGATGTGTTGGTTGAGAAGTACCAACCCGAGGAGGAGATTCCTGAAGAGGATGAGGACCAAGAGTATGAGCAAGAAGTCCTCACCAAGAAGAGGAGCAACCACAAACCCGGTTTGCCATGTACCAAGATTTCCAAGGACTTGGAGGGATTGTGGAGAGGATGCACAACCACTCTTTGAACCTCCAAGAATCAACAAGTAACCTCTCCACTCAATTCACGAACTGGAGCAACGACTTCTCCCGCCACCACAATGATTTGAAGGGCTTGCAAAAGCCTAGGCTTGGGGAAGTTTCCTCATGTATCTTTATTTGGCGTTCATTTTCTTTTATTTTTCGAGGTTACGTTTTTATTTGAGTTTATAAGCACTCGTGTTGGTTTCCCCAACACTTTATCTTTAGTTATTTTTTATTTGCTTTCGAAATTTTCTATCCAAGCTTTGCCGCCAATTTTCTATTCTTTATTTCCCTCTCTTAAAAATCACAAAAAGATTTCTCCATTTTTCCTTATTCTCCCTCTTTCTTTTCTTGTTGCCTTGAGGTCTTCGTATTTTTGCAGGAGAGTGATCGACTTCGAGTTTCCAAGAAACAAATAAAAAAAGGAAGAGAGAAGTGGAACCAAACATGAGAGGTATGCCTTATGAGTCCCCACTTTTAAAGTTTGAGAAACCCATGCTAGTTAGAAGTAAATGTTGAGATATTATATTGGTGGACTGAGTCTTTGTATCATAGTAAGATTGTCGTTTGCATGGGTATTTAATTGGGCTCATTTTGTTCTAGCTCTCGTAATTAACCAAGTCTTGCCTAAAAATTGCTAAACAATTGTAATAAGAAAAAGTCTCACAATTAAAGGCTTGGGTGTTGTAGTGTTTAGTTTTGAAGGCTTATTTCTTAAGACACTTGACACCACTAAAAATGTTGATTGACTCAAATAGCTCTCTTTGAAAGGATTTGTTCGATTGAATTAATGTTTAGCGGTTTTTGTGAGAATGCCAAAGTTTGACTTGTTAATCATAAGAATGATATAGCTTTATGCGTGTATAACTTCATGGGATGCCAACAACTCCGCTGGACTACGAACGATCTTCATGGAGGAAACTCCTAGATTTCGTCTATGAGTTGATTAAACACTTGTAGCAGCAATGCTATAGTGGGTAAGATTCTTGGCACTCCCGGGTAGCTGTAATCATGATGGAATCACTCCTCTGGATGTTATGAGTAATCATTATGCAAAAGGAACAAAAACCTTAGTGATGCCACGAGTGTCCATCACATCCCGATAAACTAATAAAAATCTTTGCATGCTCTCAATTACTTAAAAACTGAAATTCTTGAAGGACAAATGAATAGAAAAGTAGTGCTTGCAAAGTATTGATTTATTGATGTGGGAGAATTGAGATACTCTAGTATGTATGCTTTTCATGACAACTCTCACACTCTTAATTTACATGATTATAGTTTACTGTTCAAAGGCAAGCCTATGAGTTGATTCCTTGACATGGAATAAAATTTACTCATTTGAACCATCCAAGCTTACAATAATTTTGCTGCGCTATAAGGATGCATGAAACCCATATGATACACTTGCCATTACTCTATCTATGCTGAAGTTTTTGAAATTTATGGAAGTGGAGGAAACACGAGACTATTAATCATGAGTAAGATCACCATCTCGTTATTTCAGTTTAAATGTTGAGTTCCTTTTTGATTTTGGTTTTCTTGCTCGGGACGATCAAGTTTAAGCTTGGGAGGTTGATGGCTCTGAAATATAGCCATCTATGTCCACATTTAAACTGGATATTAATCATATTTTTGATGACATATCTCTCTAAACCCTGCCACTAATGCTAATATTCAGAAGGGTATGCAATCCTTTGTTCTTGTATTTTTCCTGCGCAGATAATGTCGTTTAAAGGAGGGAATTACTACATTAAAGTCAAAGATATGATATTTCCTTCGACTAGAAGAAACCAGGAGCCGTCTAGCGAAGGCAGACGCCGTAACAACCAACTATATGACCAGAGCAAAAATTCCGACCGAATAGCTCCGGTCGTATAGTTGGCGCCGCCTCCGTTAGGTCAAACAAAACAACTTTCGTGAAGGGACCCCTATATAAAGAAGCCTCAGGCGACGAGAAAATAGAGAGACACCACACCCTAGAAGCCATACCTCGCCAGAAAGTCGCCTCCAGATCTCCAAACCCTTCTCCATCTCCATAGCCATCTTCCACCATTTGTAATAGTAGATCTCTTCTCCAATTGGCGACATTGTAAGACTATTGCTATCAATCTTATGATTTTCATTACAATTTTTGTGATTGTTGATCTCATCTCTATGTGTGAGTAATTCTCCTTGGGCTAAGGGCTTCGGCTTAGCCATGTAGCAATTGTGCATGTGATTTATCATAGATGGGATCGTGTATTAGTTTGTATGACATGATGATTATTGTATCCTCTCTTGACTCAATCTAAGAACTTGTCAGGTACCCAAGACCCCAAGGGTTGAGCCAGGTATAGGGAGTATAAGTGATGACTGATCTGTAGGTTGGGAACTCTAGTGACAGAAGGGGTATTGAGGCTGTATGTGAGGGATTTGCTTAGGATTATTGGTGACATCACTATGCATATCATTAGTTCTATTTCTTCTATGGATGAGACTAGTAGGTTATTGCTATAAGCGGTTGTGGAGGCAATAGCAATTATGGATGCACTGCCCACATATAATTTATCTTGCTCTAAAAAGTACACGCATACTTTATTTCTATCTTTTATTTCCATCAGATGTTTTTGCATAGCTACAGGTGAAACCAAACGCCCTAGGCCCTCTCTCTCCATTATCGACAACAACAAAAAGACGCAAGCTACTGGTCCGGTGAAAACACAAAAGGAATTCTAGAACTCCCGAAGGTCCGTTAAAGTAACTTCACTACGCATTCGCTTCCCGAGGATTCGATAACCTATGTCTACTAGTGAAAAGAGTTATACTACATGTAACACCCTCGAATCGGCCCTATGCAAGTTTTAGCTCTTTCCGCCAAACCCGCATAGAAACGAATCAAGGACGCCCACCAGACACTTTCATGCGGGTGGAAAACGAAGTAATACCATTACACAACAGTCCTCGATGTGACCCACATAACATATATATATATACAACCCGACTCCAAGAGTCAAGAATACAGATATATAATGCAAAGATCCAAATCACCTTAAAACGATACAGGGTCCGAGTATGGACAAGATGGAAATTGGGCTAAGAGCCCTGAAGAATAACCAATGGCGTCCATAACCCTGCCCAGGCCAAGCCGGAAGGGTAACCCTACTAACGACGATGATCTCAAACCTGCTAAAACAAAAGGGGTGCCGACAAAGGGCAAAGGAAAAAGAGGAGCGTCAGTACTGAGGCCAGTACATGGCGAGGCTAGAATTCGGCGGTCCTCGCCTACACAGGTATGGTGGGCTGGAGCGGCAGCGCATCGGCACTAAACAACCTATAGAGACTGAAGACAACTGGCGGTTATTAGAGAGGGTTAAGAAAGACCTATTTGGATCCAACCTGAAGCTAACACCAAACAAACCCATCCTGGTATTTCCCCCTCGAGACCAAACGAGGAAGTCGGACCAAGGAACTCACATAGTTGGCAATTTTACTCATTCTGTTATAGTTGCAGCAATTGCTAATCAGATAAAGATAGCATGAGTCATCCTGATAGCATAAGTAGTGGCCAGTTTTAGTTAACATTCCGTTGTAGTTGGAACATTTACTAGTCAGATATAATTGTCCTGAGGAATCCCAAAACCCAGCATTGGTTGACACTTTTATCACATGACATTGGAGTTGCAATACTTACTAGGCAGATATAGTATGACACAGATCACCACAGATCCACCAATTTTTGGCATTTTTATTATCCATTCCATTGTAGTGAAGCTGAATTACAAGTCACATATTAAGTCAAATTTATAGCACTACTTTAGTTATGATTGTCTATGATCGAGATACTGTGCTCCAAGTCGTCCATAACCGCGGACACGGCTTTCAGAAAGATTTACCCTGCAGGGGTGCACAAATAGCAACACACACACGATCAACCTCGGAAAAACCAAATCAAAACCCAACGAGGCTTTCACGACAAAGCAATCACAGGATTCATAAAATATTTCAGGGGGCCACCCGACTAAGCTACCCGCAACGAAGTTGGCCAGCTCCGAGATGGACCCAGGGTTTGTGTCAATGGCTGTAAATGACTGGAAACCCGAAAGTGTGACTGGGCTTGTCGATACCGCGAAAACATTCAACGTTCCAAAACAGTACAGGTGCTCCACGCACAATCGTAAATAAAGCAGTAAGCATGGCATAAGTACATGATAGTAATAAAGCCCCAAACTACTTTGTGGCCGCAAGAAATAAGAAATGAATCAAGCTCTGGCTAAGGGGGATTCATAGACTCTCCTGTATGTGGATAGTGCGAATAGTCAAGGAACAGGTATCAAGTACTCGGGGTCCTACGGGACACAAGTGAGCATGGAAGAACCAAATAACATTTATTACCCACCGATGCCTCTGCATTAGTTATAGCTAGCATTTTAATAGTTGTGTTTAAAGTCATGATCATCTCCACCATAGACACCTGCCAACATTCCAACAACTGTGGTACTTGACAACACGAGATCGCACCTGAGCACGCAACTACGACTCGCAAGGCCAGCTATCTACCAAACACAGGTAATAGGAGGTGTCCAAGGCAATATAGAGGCTGCACGGGATATAATTGGTGTACGGAAACTAAAGCATCGCGACACAGATAGCAATAGATCAACAGGAGGAACTAAAGACTATATATGCAAAATAGGTAGAAGGGGGAGAGATGCTCGCCTGGGAAACACTGCCGACGGATCATATCCAGAGAACTTGTTGATACTCGCATCAACTCATCGGCCTAATCCGCGAAGAAGCAAACACTAGAAGAAACACCGGATGCAATATTTAATACTACGGCAGAAGATCCGGCATGATCATGATATGATGCAGATGCGGTGCAATTAGGCAGTATTAAGCGGAACCGGGGTCCCGACAATTAATGAGGCGGTTCAAGTTATTTAGATACCCCGCAAAATTAAATGTTGTATTAACAAGACAAAACATGGCATCGGTTCGCTACACCAATTTAAATGGAGTCCAAGATAAGACAAAGATATCCCGCATAAACACTCCATATTTAATTTAGGTGAATCATCGAAATTCCCCTAAACACCCACAATAGGTATGCAAGCATGTTCATTTTAAAATGCAACAAGTATATATCATTATAAAAATAGGGGTCTCAGAAAGGGAATCACATTAGGGTATCGACGATCTTGGGGTTTGCCGAGGGGTTCGATGGGATCGGTCTCGGATCCAAGAGGAAGAAGGCTCCAGGTTTGGTCTTGCCATCGATGACGGTCTTGACGAGATATCCGGGTTCGACACAGTTCTTCGGCTTCGCTTCCACCACCAGTCTCGATCACCCGCATGGTATTGTAGATCTTGTCCAAACGCCCCCTCAATCTTGTCCATCGGGAGAGAGTCTCGAACAACCACATCATCACAATTTCTCTTAGCAACAAATGCTACCATTTGTACACCTGAACCACATCGGGACATACAACTCTCACCACTTTACATCAACAGAACAACATGGAGCCGGTATCACGCATCGGTGGCCCTCAACGACGAGCACGAGCACATGAGGCGTGTAGCAGAACCGATCGATGATGAGCTGCAGGGGAGGGACGGGGGATGATGGGAACTGGCGCAGCTCTTGGTTGTGGCTCGAGGGAGCGGCGCATGCGGTCGGGGATGGGCGGATGCGGCCGTGGCCGGAGGGTGAGGCCGAGGAGGACGACAAGTGCAGCTGCAGCGGTGCTCGCGTCCAGGAGGCAGAGGAGCGCTGCTCGGGGAGGCGGCGTCCGGCCCGATAAGCTTGCAGCGGTGAAGGGGAGAAGGCGGCGATGGGCTCGGTTCGTGCGGCTAGGGGAGCACGTGCTTGGCGGCGGCGCTGGTTTGCGGACGAGGAGAAGGCGGGCCCGTGCTCGAGCCATTTGTGTGGTCAGCAACAGCTGGGGATGCGGCAAATGGTGGCGGCCGGAGCTTGGAGGTGAGGGAGGCAGCCATGGACGGGGAGCGGCTCTCTGGGCCATCGTCGAAGAGGCGCCTGGCCGGGGCCCTGGAGGTGAGCGGCCAGTGGCGTCCCACGAACGCGGCGGCTGCGAGCGGGGCCGAGCACACGGCAGGTGGGGATCTAGCGAGGGCACGGCCACGGGGCTCGATCGGGAGCGGGGTAGGTGAGGATGTGCTCGCGGTCACGCGTGGCTGGCGGTGCGGGGCTGGGGTGCGTGATGCAGGAGGTGGGCCAGGGCGCCGTGGATTAGACGCGGTCTGCGTCTGTGCTGCGCGGGTTGGGCAAGCGAGCATCCAGGGGTGGGGCACGGGGTCACGCTGGCGTGTGTGGTGGGTCCGGGGCGACCAGGTGGAGTGGGCAGCGTGCAGGGGGCGGCTGCGCGCGCGTCTGCTTGTTGGGTGCGGTGCGTTGTGTGTGTTGTGTGTGTTGCGGCAGGTGGGGAGAGGGAGGGAGTTGGGGGTGAGGTGGTGCGATGGGAGTGGTTGGAGTGAGGTGGAGTGGTGCCAGGGTGGCGGCGGTGGGTGCTGGTGGGGGTGTGGAAGCGGCAGGGGTGGGACTAGGTGTAGGTCAGGTTAGGGTTTGGGGTAGGTTTAGCTAGGGTTTCTTTTGGGCCGGGTGGTAGGCGGTTTGGCCAGTTGGGCCTCTGGCCTGACCGGCTGGACTGCCTCCCCGGACAAAACATTTTTATTTAATTTTATTTTAAAAGATATTTGCAAATAGTTTTTTTAGACAAACTAGAGATCTAAAAAAGACCGGGGTTTTAATTTGAAATAAAGATGGGGGATATTTAGGAAACAAAGGTAGGCTTTTAGAAAATAGTTTTAGACAAACATATGCATGATGACATGACGATGCTCAAATGCAATGTGGCATGATGACATGAGCATGCAGTCATAATGATGCAATGGACAAAAACACAGCGATTTTCTAGTAGTGGTTTTAGTGGGATGCCACAATTCGACACCACTAACAAGGGATCTTGCCCTCGAGATCCGCCTCATGGTACCGGGAAGAAGGTCGGCGATCTGGATCTTCGCGCTTCGTGTATATTCTCGCGACACCACTAACAAGAGGTCGTTGTCCGTGATCGTCGAGAGAACACTCCAGGAACAAAGGCGAAGGCAGAGGTATCAACAAATAAAGCCACCTCTAACTTCGATAAAAAGAGAGAAACGGCGCATTCTCATCCACTTCAATGTACGAGAGAAAATAGATTGGGTAGTCATCATGGGGGCCAATCCAACACGCACCCAAACTATTACCTCGTACATGCAGTAGAAAATCGTGCAACCCATTCTCAGGATTCAGATTGAAGATCTCGACAAACGAGGCTCGGAAGCAAAAGAGTGATGCAGACTCTGCATCGGATCTGGCGTAGATGATGTCGTCGCATCGGGAAAACACCGGAAGGCACAAACAAGGAGCAAATAATGGTACCACAGATAAAGGATTCCTTAGATAGCACGAATACCGGATGCAGAAGCACCGGTACCAAAGGAGGAAGCGAAAACCCTGAAGGTACGACGGAAAACCCAACCACGAGAAACCCTGGACTCGAAGAAAAGATAAGAGAGCAGATTCAAAACACACAGAGGTAAGAGGAGAACAGTAGAGGGGTAAGGAGTAAAATCAGACCTAATCAGATCTATCCAACCGATTTTTGCAAAAATAGTTTTGACACTCTACTTCGGCCGTTAGCTAGGTTATCCTACAGGCTGGACTTGTGGGGTATCGCAACTGCTGAGCGCTGATACCACTTTGTAACACCCTTGAATCGGCCCTATGCAAGTTTTAGCTCTTTCCACCAAACCCGCATAGAAACGATTCAAGGACGCCCACCAGGCACTTCCGTGTGGGTGGAAAACGAAGTAATACCATTACACAACAGTCCTCGATGTGACCCACAGAACAGATATATATACAACACGACTCCAAGAGTCAAGAATACAGATATACAATGCAAAGATCCAAATTGAAAACGATACAACGTCCGAGTATGGACAAGATGCAAATTGGGCTAAGAGCCCTGAAGAATAACCAATTGCGTCCATAACCCTGCCCAGGCCAAGCCGAAAGGGTAACCCTGCTAACGACGACGATCTGAAACCTGCTAAAACAAAAGGGGTGCCGACAAAGGGCAAAGGAAAAAGAGGAGCATCAGTACTGAGGCCAGTACATGGCGAGGCTAGAATTTGGCGGTCCTCGCCTACACAGGTATGGTGGGCTGGAGCGGCAGCGGCACTAAACAACCTATAGAGACTCGAGACAACTGGCGGTTATCAGAGAGGGGTAAGAAAGACCTATTTGGATCCAACCTGAAGCTAACACCAAACAAACCCATCCTGCTATTTCCCCCTCAAGACCAAACGAGGAAGTCGGACCAAGGAACTCACACAGTTGGCAATTTTACTCATTCTGTTATAGTGCACCAATTACTAATCAGATAAAGATAGCATGAGTCATCCTGATAGCATAAGTAGTGGCCAGTTTTAGTTAACATTCCGTTGTAGTTGGAACATTTACTAGTCAGATATAATTGTCCTGAGGAATCCCAGAACCCAGCATTGGTTGACACTTTTATCACATTCCATTGGAGTTGCAATACTTACTAGGCAGATATAGTATGACACAGATCCACTAGTTGTTGGCATTTTTATTATCCATTCCATTGTAGTGAAGCTGAATTACTAGTCACATATTAAGTCAAATTTATAGCACTACTTTAGTTATGATTGTCTATGATCAAGATACTGTGCTCCAAGTCGTCCATAACCGCGGACACGGCTTTCAGAAAGATTTACCCTGCAGGGGTGCACAAATAGCAACACACACACGATCAACCTCGGAAAAACCAAATCAAAACCCAACGAGGCTTTCACGACAAAGCAATCACAGGATTCATAAAATATTTTAGGGGGCCACCCCACTAAGCTACCCGCAACAAAGTTGGCCGGCTCCGCGACGGACCCAGGGTTTGTGTCAATGGCTGTAAATGACTGGGAACCCGAAAGTGTGATTGGGCTTGTCGATACCGCGAAAACATTCAACGTTCCAAAACAGTACAGGTGCTCCACGCACAATCGTAAATAAAGCAGTAAGCATGGCATAAGTACATGATAGTAATAAAGCCCCAAACTACTTTGTGGCCGCAAGAAATAAGAAATGAATCAAGCTCTGGCTAAGGGGGATTCATAGACTCTCCTGTATGTGGATAGTGCGAATAGTCAAGGAACAGGTATCAAGTACTCGGGGTCCTACGGGACACAAGTGAGCGTGGAAGAACCAAATAACATTTATTACCCACCGATGCCTCTGCATTAGTTATAGCTAGCATTTTAATAGTTGTGTTTAAAGTCATGATCATCTCCACCATAGACACCTGCCAACATTCCAACAACTGTGGTACTTGACAACACGAGATCGCACCTGAGCACGCAACTACGACTCGCAAGGCCATCTATCTACCAAACACAGGTAATAGGAGGTGTCCAAGGCAATATAGAGGCTACACGGGATATAATTGGTGTACGGAAACTAAAGCATCGCGACACGGATAGCAATAGATCAACAGGAGGAACTAAAGACTATAAATGCAAAATAGGTAGAAGGGGGAGAGATGCTCGCCTGGGAAACACTGCCGACGGATCATATCCAGAGAACTTGTCGATACTCGCATCAACTCATCGGCCTAATCCGCGAAGAAGCAAACACTAGAAGAAACACCGGATGCAATATTTAATACTACGGCAGAAGATCCGGCATGATCATGATATGATGTAGATGCGGTGCAATTAGGCAGTATTAAGCGGAACCGGGGTCCCGACAATTAATGAGGCGGTTCAAGTTATTTAGATACCCCGCAAAATTAAATGTTGTATTAACAAGACAAAACATGGCATCGGTTCGCTACACCAATTTAAATGGAGTCCAAGATAAGACAAAGATATCCCGCATAAACACTCCATATTTAATTTAGGTGAATCATCGAAATTCCCCCAAACACCCACAATAGGTATGCAAGCATGTTCATTTTAAAATGCAACAAGTATATATCATTATAAAAATAGGGGTCTCAGAAAGGGAATCACATTAGGGTATCGACGATCTTGGGGTTCGCCGAGGGGTTTGATGGGATCGGTCTCGGATCCAAGAGGAAGAAGGCTCCAGGTTTGGTCTTGCCATTGATGACGGTCTTGATGAGATATCCGGGTTCCACACGGTTCTTCGGCTTCGCTTCCACCACCAGTCTCGGTCACCCGCGTGGTATTGTAGATCTTGTCCAACGCACCCTCAATCTTGTCCATCGGGAGAGAGCCTCGAACAACCACATCATCATAATTTCTCTTAGCAACAAATATTACCATTTGTACACCTGAACCACATCGGGACATACAACTCTCACCACTTCACATCAACAGAACAACACGGGGCCAGTATCACGCGTCGCTGGCCCTCGACGACGAGCACGAGCACATGAGGCGTGTAGCAGAACCGGTCGATGATGAGCTGCAGGGGAGCGACGGGGGATGACGAGAACTGGCGCAGCTCTTGGTTGTGCCTCGAGGGAGCGGCACATGCGGTCGGGGATGGGCGGACGCGGCCGTGGCCGAAGGGTGAGGCCGAGAAGGACGACAGGTACAGCTGCAGCGGTGCTCGCGTGCAGGAGGCAGAGGAGCGCTGCTCGGGGAGGCGGCGTCTGGCCCGATGAGCTTGCAGTGGTGCAGGGGAGAAGGCGGCGACGGTATCAGTTCATGCGGCCAGGGGAGCACGGGATTGGCGGCGACGCTGGTCTGCGGACAAGGACGAAGGCGGGCCCGCGCTCGAGGCATTTGCATGGTCAGCAAGAGCCGGGGAGGCGGCAGATGGTGGCGCCGACAGCACCAGCAGGCGGCGGCTGGAGCTTGGAGGTGAGGGAGGCAGCCATGGACGGGGAGGGGCTCTCTGTGCCGTCGTCGGAGAGGCACCTGGCCGGGGCCCTGGAGGTGAGCGGCCGACGGTGTCCCACGAACGTGGCGGCTGCGAGCGGGGCCGAGCACGCGGCAGGTGGGGATCTGGCGAGGGCACGGCCGCGGGGCTCGATCGGGAGCGGGGTAGGTGAGGATGTGCTCGCGGTCACGCGTGGCTAGCGGTGCGGGGCTAGGGCGCGTGATGCAGGAGGTGGGCCAGGGCGCCGCGGATTGGACGTGGTCTGCATCTGTGCTGCGTGGGTTGGGCAAGCGGGCATCCAGGGGTGGGGCACGGGGTCGCGCTGGCGTGTGTGGTGGGTCCGGGGCGACCAGGTGGAGTGGGCAGCATGCAGGGGGCGGCTGCGCGCGCGTCTGCGTGTTGGGTGCGGTGCATTGTGTGTGTTGTGTGTGTTGCGGCAGGTGGGGAGAGGGAGGGAGTTGGGGTGAGGTGGCGCGATGGTAGTGGTTAGAGTGAGGTGGAGGGGTGCCAGGGTGGCGGCGGGTGCTGGTGGGGGTGTAGAAGCGGCAGGGGTGGGACTAGGTGTAGGTCAGGTTAGGGTTTGGGGCAGGTTTAGCTAGGGTTTCTTTTGGGCCGAGTGGTAGGCAGTTTGGCCAGTTGGGCCTCTGGCCTGACCGACTAGACTGCCTCCCCAGACAAAACATTTTTATTTAATTTTATTTTAAAAGATATTTGAAAATAGTTTTTTAGACAAACTAGAGATCTGAAAAGGACCGGGGTTTTAATTTGAAATAAAGATGGGGGATATTTAGAAAACAAAGGTAGGCTTTTAGAAAATAGTTTTAGACAAACATATGCATGATGACATGACGATGCTCAAATGCAATATGGCATGATGACATGAGCATGCAGTCATGATGATGCAATGCACAAAAACACAGCGATTATCTAGTAGTGGTTTTAGCGGGATGCCACACTACATCTGTAATCCGGATCGAAGGTATCAACCTCCAAGGCGGTTCGCCCCTACCCCTCCTCTCTTCCAGGCATCTTCCCCTTCCACACCATGCACCACCGCTTTCACTATATGCTGCTTTCGGATTCTCTTCCATGTTTCGCTCAGGCAGTTGTCGCCATCGATTACCTTTCTCTTCTAAAACCCCAAGTAATAATATCCAGACACTGCCTTGTGATGGCGTCATCGAGCAAGAATAATGAGCATGATTTTGAGTTGTTTCACAACATGTTTATCGAAGGCCCCCTTGAAGAACTCATAACTAGATGCGACATCATCACCGCCGCCATCATCATCGGTTCGTCTAAGCTCTTTCTTGAATCTGTGAAAGCTAGTGCAACTCTAGATGCTTCACTGCCGTTTGGCCTCTCATGTGTTCTTCATTCCCCCCGACAAAGGGACCACTAGATTTCTTAGATTACTTCATAACTGATAGCCTCCCGTGCAAGCTGTCACCACTGGATAGGTTCTCTTCCGATGTTGTGGTACTAGGCAATACTTCTGCGTAGTGGGTAGGCACCAATGGAGATTGAATTGCCATGGCTGGCTTCATATGCAAGTTGGAGATTCGCAATGTGTACACTCGTTGCAAGATTCCTCTCCCAGCATTATCGTTCCAAGCAACCGACCACCCAACCAAGTTCTTGTTGGATAATGATCTTGCAGCTATACTGCAAAATATTTCTATTTGCCAAGTTCCCACAGCTAATGGGAGATATAAAGATTTCTCGCTTGTTGCATTCTTCGACGTCAGAATTGTTGTCCTTCGGGGCGGTGATGATGGATGGACAGTTCTTCCACCTCTTCTTAACCACACCCTGAGCCCTTACAGTTATAATGATGGAATTACCCATGATGGACTAGTGTTCGCCATAGCTCTGTATGGCATCGTTCATGTTTGAGATCCTCTTCATCCTGGTAATTATTCCTCCATATGTAGTGTACTGTCTTAGTTACTCATGTCCCAAGATATTTTAGCAAATTGACTTAGGTAATGTTTCATTTAAATGAAAATACGAGTATTCCCTCTGGTCCATATTAATGGCCTTAACTTTGTCTAGATAATCTAGCCTAAATACTTAACTAGATACATATGAATCTAGACAAATTTGGGGCCATTAATATGGACTGGAGGGAGTAGGTATTTTTAGACTCTATGAACTGTACGAATCAAAAGATTCTATAGGATTTTTTCTTATAGGAGTTGTTTGATTCATTGGATTGAATTCTATAGATTTTTCTTGATGTCTTTTAGTTCATTCGATGGGAATTTAAGATATAATTGAAGATCCTAGATCCATTAAATGGGTTTTCCCTGCAATGTAATCCAACACACCACAATCCTGCAAGAGTGAAAATGGACATGCTAGTGTAAAACCTTGTGTCTTTCCTATCCTATGTTTTCTGCATTTGTATGGTTTTTGGCCACATTCCTCTGCAAATGAACCGATCAATTCTCTTTGCCTTTTTTAAATAAGATGGGGCAAAATTGCTCTCCTGGTTAAAAACGATTACGTTTTTTGGAAATTTCCTTATTATATAATGCTTTGTTTTCTTTGTACGATTGTACGCCATGGTTGTTTTTCCTATGTTCGAGCTACTTTGCATGCAGTTTCATTGGAAGAAATTTTTTCAGTAGGATTCACTATATCATACCGTCAGAATTATAAGTTAAACGTGTTCTACCTTTTTCAAGGTCCCGCGTTGGTTCTGGCGTGACTAGCTGCCGCAGATGAGTTGGTGGATGCATTTCTTGATGCTATTAGAGAAGACCACGACTACATTGTTGGTTTTTGGGGGCCTATTCGTCTGCGGTACCAAAGTTCGCAGGCGAGCACATGGCGGTACCTAAGTTGCCTGAAATTGCCGCGTTTCAAAAAGTTGCGCCGCCAACTACTGAGAGGGGCCATTTCGAGGCAAACTCATCCCACCCCTGCCAAATTCAAACATTCCGTTAAACTGCCCCGTGAAGTAGACGGCCGAGACCCTCATGTCAGTCATATGTCCGTGACGCGAGCGCCAACGCGGCAACCTCTTGGGCAAATCGAGGAACTAAGTGGATTGGATGCGTTGACCAATTTCACAAATCCATTCCCACCTTTCCCCTTGCACCGGCAGCGTGGGAATCCACCCTCCAGGGAGGACGGTCCCTTCAGACATTTGACTTCCGGCGCCAAGTTGCTGCGCCCAGTTGCTGTGCCCAGTCGCTGATCCCGAGCTCCAATGGCGCATGCCGTAGCCGCCATTGCGAGACTCTAGCCCGCCTCCGCCGTCGACGAGCCGAGCAGCTCGGAGGATGGAAGATCCTACTACCAACGAAGAAGAAGTTTTGGCTACAAGCGGGTGAGCTACCCTTCTCTTTGCTATTCATACTAATTATAACTGCTAGGTGGCTACTGAACCTCAAATCGTTTGTTAGCCCAACGCTGACAAACATATTTTGTCCACAGTCTGTCAAGTGGGATCTCCGCGGACCACCATTACCTGGTTACGGTAAGCCTCTTCAGGTATGACTCTAAGGTCAAGTGGTATGGAGACCATTGTATCACGATGGAAGAAGCGTCTGCGCAGATCTGCACTATATCTGGTATGGTTGCTGCTCGGCGTAATCATGATGAATTATGGCCGAAGCAGACTGCAAAGTTCAGATTCATGGATGAACATGGCATCATGGTTCCTCTAACGTGTGACAGTCAGCTAATTGGGTTGATGAAAAGGTATGCTTCGGCTTGCATGTTTGAGCTGAAATGTGATGTACTGGATGTGGAAGCTGCTGCAACTAGGAGTCTCCCTTCTATTTTTGGACAGGGTGGTTGCTCGAACCCAATTAGCTCCTGGTAAGCAAAAGTCTCTTGGGGTTTGCATGTTTGTGTTGAATTGTAATTTTTGTTTTACTTACTCTGTAGATATTGGGCAGTTATGCAACCGTCCAGTTTCTTTGACAAGAAGTGCCGCAAGGTTAGAAACATGATTGCCGGGTCAGTCATTTTGCTGCCCGAAGAAATTAAAAACGGGTGGAAAGATGATGCTGGACACGATTCTGGTGCCCATTGTCTCGTCGATGCAGAGTATGTGAAGCTAAGAAAATTGGCACCGAGGAAGAGGAAGAAGGCAGGAAATGAAGAAGCTAGTGGATGTGAAGGCTTGGCACCCAGGCTGCGGAAGAAGGCTGCTGGCAATGAAGATGCATAGTAATGTGTTGAACTTGAACCTATATATGTAATTCAGTTAAATTCTGGAGCTCTGTGTGGTATTTTGCTGGGCGAAACAATCTGCCCACGTTATCTAAGTAAAATGTACCGCGACTTATGGTTTGGAAACGCCCGAGTCAGTAGTTGAATCCAAAATTGTGATTGTGCCACTGCTATCAAAAAACACGCAACACCGGTTCCACGATTGCTGAGGGGTAGGAGGTCTCCAAATATGACGGAATGTAAGTGGCACAAAAATAAATTATTTAAGCTGCTACACTCCACGAAGCAACAACTTATTTCAGCTACTGCACACAACGGCATTGTAACATAAACAGCAATGGAAACCGATAATGCCCAGACGCTTGAGCCCGTCTATCTCACCGCCTCCCTGCTCCTGCATCCCCTGCGTCTAACGAAGCTCCCATATCTCCATTAACCAGGTGTACGTGCTTCCACTTTATAAATTGTGGCTGTGCCATTTGCATGCGGCACAATCCACGTAGATTACGTTTAAACAAACCACCAATGTCAGAACACCACCATGATCAGACAAAAGGAAGTGATGCAGGGTTAAGACAGACTAACGGGAGAGCAATTTTTTCCTCACATGACTCCGGGACCACTAGTTCAGACCGCTAGGTCAACAAGTACTACTATTACAACTTAAAAAGGCACGGAGCTCAAGCTAAATAGAACTAGTTATCACACATCTCCTTGATCTTCCTAATCTTAGCTCGATGCGCATATTCCTGCGAGAGCAAGGATCGATTAGTCTGCTCCTTCCTTTTAGCATATTCCTTGCACAGCTTCAATTGTTTCTCAGTATTTTTCCTCATGCACTTGTCAATACTCGCAGTTGTGAACTGCAGGACTTTTGCCTGGTGAATATCATTCCTTGCTTGAGTCAGTTCTTGCCCTGCTTTGGCCTTCAGGGCCAACGCCACGTCCCTCTCCTTATCGACTTTGCTAACCTTGTCTTGCGCCCTCCCGAGATCCCGGTTAAGCTTGGTCGTGTCAACTAGGTCCCATAGCTTCATCTCAACACTGTCTAGAAGTGAGCTGACTACGGATTCTTTCAACTCATCAGTCATATGCCATAGTTTGTCCAGCGTTTTCTGCATCGATTTGGGCCACTCTGGGTCTACCCATTTGACAACACCGCAACTTCCACCTTGCATCATTGCACGATGCCCTTGACACCGTAGAAACCTCCTGCCTTCATTTCGTCCTTCGAACACTACAAATTTAGTGGGCACATGTCCATGTTTACATAGCAGAGGACTGTCTTCATCCACTAAACCGTGATAGTCGGAGTCATACATCGTATGGTTGGCCTAACACATCATACGCGCATGAGTAAACAGATTAGATCTAGCTCAAAAAATAGATAACTGGCCACAGATGATAGAGATAGAGATGAGACGACTCACATCGAAATCACCGTCCATGTCGTCACGACGCGTTTCCTCGCTGTCTCCCCTTGAACCCATGGCGAGAGGGGAGGGGGTGGCTGTCGGAGAGGGGATTGGGATGGAGGTGCCGTCGGCTTGCGGCTACGGCGAGATGGGAGTGAAGTGGGGAACGTGGCTTCGAGGGGAAGGAAGAGAAGTATAGGGAGGAAGAGAAGTTATGGGGACGTGACACTGGGATATGGACCACTCAATTCGTGTGTCGTGACACTCGCAACAGGGGAGCGCCCGATGTTGCCAAATTGTCTAGAGCAAGCGTGGCCAATCATGTCGTAGTAAAGCGTACTCGCGGATCACTCTCACGAAGACCATCCCAATCGTCCAAGCGCACCGATCGAACGGTATGTAACAATCGTCAAGCAGAACCACTGTGTTAGGGAGTGCCTTCTAGAAGACTCGGTCTAGCGACCACCCATTGGGGGGCTAAGGTTAGGACTCTCCTAAGGTTAGGATCCATATGTGGTTTATGAGAGGAACAGACATGCAATGACACTGGGTGTGGTTCATGAAAAGAATAGACATGCAATGACACTAGTGGATCCATATGTGGTTTGTGAAAAGAATAGACATGCAATCACACTGAGTGGATCCATGTGTGGTTCATGAAAAGAACACACATGCAATGACACCGGTGGATCCATGTGTGGTTTGTGAGAAGAACACACATCCAATGACACTGGGTGTGGTTCATGAAAAGAACAATCATGCAATGACACTGGTGGATCCTTATGTGGTTTATGAAAAGAACATACATGCAATGACACTAGGTGTAGTTCAAGAGAAGAACAGACATGCAATGACAGTGGTGGATCCATGTGTGGTTTGTGAAAATAACAGACATGCAATCACACTAGGTGGATCCATGTGTGGTTTGTGGAAAGAACAGACATGCAATGACACTAGGTGTGGTCTGTTTAGAGGAACAAACATGCAATGACACTGTTGGATCCATGTGAGGTTTGTGAAAATAACAGACATGCAATGACACTACGTGGATCCATGTGTGGTTTGTTTAGAGGACCAGACATGCAATTCCACTAGGTGTGGTTCATGAAAAGAACAGACATGCAATGACACTGGTGGATCCATGTGTGGTTTGTGACAAGAACATACATGCAATGACACTGGTGGATCCATGTGTGGTTTGTTTGGAAGAACAGACATGCAATGACTCTAACTGTGGTTCATGAAAAGAAGAGACATGCAATGACACTGGTGGATCCATGTGTGTTTTGTGAAAAGAACAGACCTGCAATGACACTGGGTGGATCCATGTGTGATTTGTGAGAAGAACACACATCCAATGACTCTAGCTGTGGTTGGTGAAAAGAATAGACATGCAATGACACTGGTGGATCCATGTGTGGTTCATGAGAAGAACACACATCCAATGACACTGGTGGATCCGTATGTGGTTTGTGAGAAGCACAGACATGCAATGACTCTAGCTGTGTTTCATGAAAAGAACAGACATGCAATGACACTGGTGGATCCATGTGTGGTTTGTGAAAAGAATAGACATGCAATGACACTGGGTGGATCCATGTGTGGTTTGTGAGAAGAACACACATGCAATGACACTGGGTGTGGTTCATGAGAAGAACACACATGCAGTGACACTGGTGGATCCAGTTGTGGTTTGTTTAGAAGAACAGACATGCAATGACTCTAGCTGTGGTTCATGAAAAGAACACACATGCAATGACACTAGGTGGATCCATGTGTGGTTTGTGAGAATAACACACATGCAATGACACTGGGTGTGGTTCATGAGAAGAACATACATGCAATGACACTGGGTGTGGTTCATGAGAAGAACACACATGCAATGACACTGGTGGATCCATGTGTGGTTTATTTAGAAGAACAGACATGCAATGACTCTAGCTGTGGTTCATGAAAAGAAGAGACATGCAGTGACACTGGTGGATTCATGTGTGGTTTGTTTGGAAGAACAGACATGCAATGACTCTAGCTGTGGTTCATGAAAAGAAGAGACATGCAATGACACTGGGTGGATCCATGTGTGGTTCATGAGAAGAACACACATCCAATGACACTGGTGGATCCTTATGTGGTTTGTGAAAAGAACAGACATGCAATGACACTAGGTGGATCCTTATGTGATTCATGAGAAGAACAGACATGCAATGACACTGGTGGATCCATATGTGGTTTGTGGAAAGCACATACATGCAATGACTCTGGGTGTGGTTCATGAAAAGAACAGACATGCAATGCCACTGGGTGGATCCATGTGTGGTTTGTTTAGAAGAACACACATGCAATGACACTGGTGGATCCTTATGTGGTTTGTGAGAAGAACACACATGCAATGACACTGTGTGTGGTTCATGAGAAGAACAGACATGTAATGACACTAGGTGTGGTTCATGAAAAGAACGGACATGCAATGACACTGGTGGATCCATATGTGGTTTGTGTAAAGCACAAACATGCAATGACTCTAGCTGTGGTTCATGAAAAGAACATATATGCAATAACACTGGGTGGATCCATGTGTGGTTTGTTTAGAAGAACATGCATGCAATGACACTGGGTGGATCCATGTGTGGTTTGTGAAAATAATAGACATGCAATGACACTGGTGGATCCTTATGTGGTTTATGAGAAGAACTGCCATGTAATGACTCTACCTATGGTTCATGGAAATAACACACATGCAATGACACTGGTGGATCCATGTGTGGTCTGTGAAAAGAACAGACATGCAATCACTCTAGGTGGATCCATGTGTGGTTTGTTTAGAGGAACAAACATGCAATGACAATGGGTGTGGTTCATGAAAAGAACAGACATGCAATGACACTGGTTGTGGATCCATGTTGGTTTGTGGAAAGAACATACATGCAATCACGCTAGGTGGATCCATGTGTGGTTTGTGGAAAGAACAAACATGCAATGACTTTGGCTGTGGTTCATGAGAAGAACACACATACAATGAAACTGGGGGATCCATGTGTGGTTTGTGAAAAGAACATACATGCAATCACACTAGGAGGATCCATGTGTGGTTTGTTTAGAAGAACACACATGTAATGACTCTAGCTGTGGTTTGTTTAGAGGAAGAGACATGCAATGACACTGGGTGTGGTTCATGAGAAGAACAAACATGCAATGACACTGGTGGATCCATGTGTGGTTTGTGGAAAGCACAGACATGTAATGACTCAGGGTGTGGTTCATGAAAAGAACAGACATGCAATGACACTAGGTGGATCCATGTGTGGTTTGTTTAGAAGAACACACATCCAATGACACTGGTGGATCCTTATGTGGTTTGTGAGAAGCACAGATATGCAATGACACTGGGTGTGGTTCAAGAGAAGAACAGACATGCAATGACACTAGTGGATCCATGTGTGGTTTGTGATAAGAACACACATCCAATGCCACTGGTGGATCCATGTGGGGTTTGTGGAAAGAACAGACATGCAATAACAGTGGGTGTGGTTTGTTTAGAGGAACAGACATGCAATGACACTGTTGGATCCATGTGTGGTTTGTGAAAAGAACAGACATGCAATGGCACTAGGTGGATATATGTGTGGTTTGTTTAGAGGAACATACATTCAATGACACTGGGTGTGGTTCATGAAAATAATAGATATGCAATGACACTGGTGGATCCATGTGTGGTTTGTCAAAAGAACAGAGTTGTAATGACACTAGGTGGATCCATGTGTGGTTTGTGAGAAGAACACACATGCAATGACACTGGGTGTGGTTCATGAGAAGAACACACATGCAATGACACTGGTGGATCCATGTGTGGTTTGTTTAGAAGAACAGACATGCAAAGACTCTAGCTGTGGTTCATGAAAAGAACACACATGCAATGACACTGGTGGATCCATGTGTGGTTTGTGAAAAGAACAGACATGTAATCACACTAGGTGGATCCATGTGTGGTTTGTTTAGAGGAACATACATGCAATGACATTGGGTGTGGTTCATGAAAAGAACAAACATGCAATGACAATCGTGGATTCACGTGTGGTTTGTGAAAAGAACAGGCATGCAATCACACTAGGTGGATCCTTGAAAAATTTGTGGAAAGAACAGACATGCAATGACTCTGGCTGTGGTTCATGAGAAGAACACACATGCAATGATACTGGTGGATCCATGTGTGGTCTGTGAAAAGAACAGACATGCAATCACACTAGGTGGATCCATGTGTGGTTTGTTTAGAACAACACACATGCAATGAATCTAGTTGTGGTTTGTTTAGAGGAACAGACATGGAATGACACTGGGTGTGGTTCATGAGAAGAACATGGAATGGCACTTGTGGATCCATATGTGGTTTGTGGAAAGCACATACATGCGATGACACTGGGTGTGGTTCATGAAAAGAACAGACATGCAATGACACTGGTGGATCCATGTGTGGTTTGTGAAAAGAACAGACATGCAATGACACTGGTGGATCCATGTGTGGTTTGTTTGGAAGAACAGACATGCAATGACTCTAGCTGTGGTTCATGAAAAGAAGAGACATGCAATGACACTGGTGGATCCATGTGTGGTTCATCAGAAGAACACATATCCAATGACACTGGCGGATCCTTATGTGGTTTGTGAGAAACATAGACATGCAATGACTCTAGTTGTGGTTCATGAAAAGAACAGACATGCAATGAAACTGGGTGGATCCATGTGTGGTTCATGAGAAGAACACACATGCAATGACACTAGTGGATCCATGTGTGGTTTGTGAGAATTACACACATCCAATGACACTGGTGGATCCTTATGTGGTTTGTGAGAAGCACAGACATGCAATGACTCTAGCTGTGGTTCATGAAAAGAACAGACATACAATGACACAGGGTTTATCCATGTGTCATTTGTTTAGAAGAACACACATTCAATGACACTGGTGGATCCTTATGTGGTTTGTGAGAATCACATACATGCAATGACACTAGGTGTGGTTCAAGAGAAGAACCGACATGCAATGACACTAGTGGATCCATGTGTGGTTTGTGAGAATAACACACATGCAATGACTTTGGTGGATCCATGTGTGGTTTGTGGAAAGAACAGACATGCAATGACACTGGGTGGATCCATGTGTGGTTTGTGAGAAGAACACACATGCAATGACTCTAGCTGTGGTTGGTGAAAAGAATAGACATGCAATGACACTGGTGGATCCATGTGTGGTTCATGAGAAGTACACACATCCAATGACACTGGTGGATCCGTATGTGGTTTGTGAGAAGCACAAACATGCAATGACTCTAGCTGTGTTTCATGAAAAGAACAGACATGCAATGACACTGGGTGGATCCATGTGTGGTTTGTGAGAAGAACACACATGCAATGACACTGGGTGTGGTTCATGAGAAGAACACACATGCAATGACACTGGTGGATCCATGTGTGGTTTGTTTAGAAGAACAGACATGCAAAGACTCTAGCTGTGGTTCATGAAAAGAACACACATGCAATGACACTGGTGGATCCATGTGTGGTTTGTGAAAAGAACAGACATGTAATCACACTAGGTGGATCCATGTGTGGTTTGTTTAGAGGAACATACATGCAATGACATTGGGTGTGGTTCATGAAAAGAACAAACATGCAATGACAATCGTGGATTCACGTGTGGTTTGTGAAAAGAACAGGCATGCAATCACACTAGGTGGATCCTTGAAAAATTTGTGGAAAGAACAGACATGCAATGACTCTGGCTGTGGTTCATGAGAAGAACACACATGCAATGATACTGGTGGATCCATGTGTGGTTTGTGAAAAGAACAGACATGCAATCACACTAGGTGGATCCATGTGTGGTTTGTTTAGAACAACACACATGCAATGAATCTAGTTGTGGTTTGTTTAGAGGAACAGACATGGAATGACACTGGGTGTGGTTCATGAGAAGAACATGGAATGGCACTTGTGGATCCATATGTGGTTTGTGGAAAGCACATACATGCGATGACACTGGGTGTGGTTCATGAAAAGAACAGACATGCAATGACACTGGTGGATCCATGTGTGGTTTGTGAAAAGAACAGACATGCAATGACACTGGTGGATCCATGTGTGGTTTGTTTGGAAGAACAGACATGCAATGACTCTAGCTGTGGTTCATGAAAAGAAGAGACATGCAATGACACTGGTGGATCCATGTGTGGTTCATCAGAAGAACACATATCCAATGACACTGGCGGATCCTTATGTGGTTTGTGAGAAACATAGACATGCAATGACTCTAGTTGTGGTTCATGAAAAGAACAGACATGCAATGAAACTGGGTGGATCCATGTGTGGTTCATGAGAAGAACACACATGCAATGACACTAGTGGATCCATGTGTGGTTTGTGAGAATTACACACATCCAATGACACTGGTGGATCCTTATGTGGTTTGTGAGAAGCACAGACATGCAATGACTCTAGCTGTGGTTCATGAAAAGAACAGACATACAATGACACAGGGTTTATCCATGTGTCATTTGTTTAGAAGAACACACATTCAATGACACTGGTGGATCCTTATGTGGTTTGTGAGAATCACATACATGCAATGACACTAGGTGTGGTTCAAGAGAAGAACCGACATGCAATGACACTAGTGGATCCATGTGTGGTTTGTGAGAATAACACACATGCAATGACTTTGGTGGATCCATGTGTGGTTTGTGGAAAGAACAGACATGCAATGACACTGGGTGGATCCATGTGTGGTTTGTGAGAAGAACACACATGCAATGACTCTAGCTGTGGTTGGTGAAAAGAATAGACATGCAATGACACTGGTGGATCCATGTGTGGTTCATGAGAAGTACACACATCCAATGACACTGGTGGATCCGTATGTGGTTTGTGAGAAGCACAAACATGCAATGACTCTAGCTGTGTTTCATGAAAAGAACAGACATGCAATGACACTGGGTGGATCCATGTGTGGTTTGTGAGAAGAACACACATGCAATGACACTGGGTGTGGTTCATGAGAAGAACACACATGCAATGACACTGGTGGATCCATGTGTGGTTTGTTTAGAAGAACAGACATGCAAAGACTCTAGCTGTGGTTCATGAAAAGAACACACATGCAATGACACTGGTGGATCCATGTGTGGTTTGTGAAAAGAACAGACATGTAATCACACTAGGTGGATCCATGTGTGGTTTGTTTAGAGGAACATACATGCAATGACATTGGGTGTGGTTCATGAAAAGAACAAACATGCAATGACAATCGTGGATCCACGTGTGGTTTGTGAAAAGAACAGGCATGCAATCACACTAGGTGGATCCTTGAAAAATTTGTGGAAAGAACAGACATGCAATGACTCTGGCTGTGGTTCATGAGAAGAACACACATGCAATGATACTGGTGGATCCATGTGTGGTTTGTGAAAAGAACAGACATGCAATCACACTAGGTGGATCCATGTGTGGTTTGTTTAGAACAACACACATGCAATGAATCTAGTTGTGGTTTGTTTAGAGGAACAGACATGGAATGACACTGGGTGTGGTTCATGAGAAGAACATGGAATGGCACTTGTGGATCCATATGTGGTTTGTGGAAAGCACATACATGCGATGACACTGGGTGTGGTTCATGAAAAGAACAGACATGCAATGACACTGGTGGATCCATGTGTGGTTTGTGAAAAGAACAGACATGCAATGACACTGGTGGATCCATGTGTGGTTTGTTTGGAAGAACAGACATGCAATGACTCTAGCTGTGGTTCATGAAAAGAAGAGACATGCAATGACACTGGTGGATCCATGTGTGGTTCATCAGAAGAACACATATCCAATGACACTGGCGGATCCTTATGTGGTTTGTGAGAAACATAGACATGCAATGACTCTAGTTGTGGTTCATGAAAAGAACAGACATGCAATGAAACTGGGTGGATCCATGTGTGGTTCATGAGAAGAACACACATGCAATGACACTAGTGGATCCATGTGTGGTTTGTGAGAATTACACACGTCCAATGACACTGGTGGATCCTTATGTGGTTTGTGAGAAGCACAGACATGCAATGACTCTAGCTGTGGTTCATGAAAAGAACAGACATACAATGACACAGGGTTTATCCATGTGTCATTTGTTTAGAAGAACACACATTCAATGACACTGGTGGATCCTTATGTGGTTTGTGAGAATCACATACATGCAATGACACTAGGTGTGGTTCAAGAGAAGAACCGACATGCAATGACACTAGTGGATCCATGTGTGGTTTGTGAGAATAACACACATGCAATGACTTTGGTGGATCCATGTGTGGTTTGTGGAAAGAACAGACATGCAATGACACTGGGTGGATCCATGTGTGGTTTGTGAGAAGAACACACATGCAATGACTCTAGCTGTGGTTGGTGAAAAGAATAGACATGCAATGACACTGGTGGATCCATGTGTGGTTCATGAGAAGTACACACATCCAATGACACTGGTGGATCCGTATGTGGTTTGTGAGAAGCACAAACATGCAATGACTCTAGCTGTGTTTCATGAAAAGAACAGACATGCAATGACACTGGGTGGATCCATGTGTGGTTTGTTTAGAAGAATAGAAATGCAATGACACTGGGTAGATCAATGTGTGGTTTGTGAAAAGAACAGACATCCAATGACACTTGGTGTGGTTCAAGGGAAGAACAGACATGCAATTACACTATAGGATCCATGTGTGGTTTGTGAGAATATCACACATGCAATGACTCTGGTGGATCAATGTGTAGTTTGTGGAAGGAACAGACATGCAATGACACTAGGTGTAGTTTGTTTAGAGGAACAGATATGCAATGACACTGTTGGAGCCATGTGGTTTGTGAAAATAACAGACATGCTATGACACTAGGTGGATCCATGTGTGGTATGTTTAGAGGAACATACATGCAATGACACTGGGTGTGGTTCATGAAAAGAACATACATGCAATGACACTAGTGGATCCATGTGTGGTTTGTGAAAAGAACAGACATGCAATGACACTGGGTGGATCCACGTGTGGTTTGTGAGAAGAACACACATGCAATGACACTGGGTGTGGGTCATGAGAAGAACACACATGCAATGACACTGGTGGATCCATGTGTGGTTTGTTTAGAAGAACATACATGCAATGACTCTAGCTGTGGTTCATGAAAATAACACACATGCAATGACACTGGTGGATCCATGTGTAGTTTGTGAAAAGAACAGACATGTAATCACACTAGGTGGATCCATGTGTGGTTTGTTTAGAGGAACAAACATGCAATGACACTGGGTGTGGTTCATGAAAAGAACAGACATGCAATGACACTGGTGGATCCATGTGTGGTTTTTGAAAACAACAGACATGCAATCACACTAGGTGGATCCTTGAACAATTTGTGGAAAGAATAGACATACAATGACTCTGGATGTGGTTCATGAGAAGAACACACAAGCAATGACACTGGTGGATCCATGTGTGGTTTGTGCAAAGAATAGACATGCAATCACACTAGGTGGATCCATGTGTGGTTTGTTTAGAAGAACACACATGCAATGACTCTAGCCGTGGTTTGTTTAGAGGAACAGACATGCAATGCCACTGGGTGTGGTTCATGAGAAGAACATACATGCAATGCCACTGGTGGATCCATATGTGGTTTGTAGAAAGCACAGACATGCAATGACACTGGGTGTGGTTCATGAAAAGAACAAGCATGCAATGACACTGGTGGATCCATGTGTGATTTGTGAAAAGAACAGACATGCAATGACACTGGGTGGATCCATGTGTGGTTTGTGAGAAGAACACACATGCAATGACTCTAGATGTGGTTTGTGAAAAGAACAGACATGCAATGACACTGGTGGATCCATGTGTGGTTCATGAGAGGAACACACATCCAATGACACTGGTGGATCCTTATGTGGTTTGTGAGAAGCACAGACATGCAATGACTCTAGCTGTGGTTCATGAAAGGAATAGACATGCAATGACACTGGGTGGATCCATGTGTGGTTCATGAGAAGAACACACATCCAATGACACTGGTGGATCCATGTGTGGTTTGTGGAAAGAACAGACATGCAATGACTTTGGTTGTGGTTCATGAGAAGAACACACATGCAATGAAACTAGTGGATCCATGTGTGGTTTGTGAGAATTACACACATGCAATGACTCTAGCCGTGGTTCATGAAAAGAACACAGATCCAATGACACTGGTGGATCCATGTGTGGCTTGTGCAAAGAACAAACATGCAATCACACTAGGTGGATCCATGTGTGGTTTGTTTAGAAGAACAGACATGCAATGACTCTAGATGTGGTTCATGAAAAGAAAAGACATGCAATGACACTGGGTGGATCCATGTGTGGTTCATGAGAAGAACACACATCCAATGACACTAGTGCATCCTTATGTGGTTTGTGAGAAGCACATACATGCAATGACTCTAGCTGTGGTTTATGAAAAGAACAGACATGCAATGACACCGGGTGGATCCATGTGTGGTTCATGAGAAGAACAGACATCCAACAACATTGGTGGATCCATGTGTAGTTTGTGGAAAGAATAGACATGCAATGACTCTAGCTGTGGTTCATGAGAAGAACACACATGCAATGACACTAGTGGATCCATGTGTGGTTTGTGAAAAGAACACACATGCAATCACACTAGGTGTGGTTCATGAAAAGAACAAACATGCAATGACACTAGGTGGATCCATGTGTCATTTGTTTAGAAGAACAGACATGCAATGACACTGGGTGGATCCATGTGTGGTTTGTGAAAAGAACAGACATGCAATGACTCTGGCTATGGTTCATGAGAAGAACACACATGCAATGACACTAGTGGATCCATGTGTGGTTTGTGAGGATAACACACATGCAATGACTCTAGCTATGTTTCATGAAAAGAACACACATGCAATGACACTGGTGGATCCATGTGTGGTTTGTGGAAAGAATAGACATGCAATGACTCTGGCTGTGTTTCATGAGAAGAACACACATGTAGTGACACTAGTGGATCCATGTGTGGTTTGTGAAAAGAACACACATGCAATGACACTAGGTGGCTCCATGTGTGGTTTGTGAGAAGAACACACATGCAATGACACTGGGTGTGGTTCATGAGAAGAACATACATGGAATGACAGTGGGTGTGGTTCATGAGAAGAACACACATGCAATGACACTGGTGGATCCATGTGCGGTTTGTTTGGAAGAACAGACATGCAATGACTCTAGCTGTGGTTCATGAAAAGAAGAGACATGCAATGACACTAGGTGGATCCATGTGTGGTTCATGAGAAGAACACACATCCAATGACATTGGTGGATCCTTATGTGGTTTGTGAAAAGAACACACATGCAATGAAAATAGGTGGATCCTTATGTGGTTCATGAGAAGAACAAACATGCAATGACACTGGTGGATCCATATGTGGTTTGTGGAAAGCACAAACATGCAATGACTCTGGGTGTGGTTCATGAAAAGAACAGACATGCAATGACACTGGGTGGATCCATATGTGGTTTGTTTAGAAGAACACACATGCAATGACACTGGTGGATCCTTATGTGGTTTGTGAGAAGAACACACATGCAATGACACTGGGTGTGGTTCATGAGAAGAACAGACATGCAATGACACTAGGTATGGTTCATGAAAAGAACAGACATGCAATGACAATGGTGGATCCATATGTGGTTTGTGGAAAGCACAAACATGCAATGACTCTAGTTGTCTTCATAAACTATTTCTTTTCCCGTAACTTAGCGATATACCTTGTTTTTGACAAAAAATTGATATAAAATATTGTCGACCAACAATAGCATGAATAATGTAGAAATTCAAGTACTACCAAATTTCTTCTCCTCAAATGTTGTTTTCTAGCACTTTTTATTGAACATGAACTTAAACTAAAACTAAAAACTTAACTCAAACCTTAATTTTACATGTGTTGCATCCCATGGAGTGCTCTTTTACGGTCAATAGCTTGACCTTGATGATATTCACTTGGGCCAGATCAGTGGAACACCCACTCCAAAGTAATTGGCCTTCAAAGTGATGGCCTCCTTCTCATCATGTTTGACTTTCTTCTTCCTGGGAAAGTGAATAACAAAAGGATCCCACGAAGGCAATTGATCACGTTCCCTTCATGAAGATTAATTAAAGCCTTTATAATTCTTAAGAAAGGACGGCCTAGTGTAAACTAAAGTGTCTTCGGGCATGTCAACAATAACGAAATCAATGAGAGCAGGACATCCTTTAATGTAACCTAAAGTGTTCTCCTTAATCCCTATAGCTTGTTTGTAGGTAGAATCTGCTAGATGCAATTTTAATTCAGTAATTTCAAAGGAGCCAAGATTTAACTTGATAAAAAGACTCTTTCGAATTGTTGAGACGCTTGCACCTAGATCACAAAGTGCAACTATCTCATTAGTTCCAATCTTTATCTTAATAGTAGGCTCAAATATGTCATCTAGTTTAATAGGTAACTTTTCAGCGATTTTCTTGTATTCCTCTTCAAGCTCACGTACCTTAATTGCTACTTGATCAACAAAGTGTTTATACATGGCTTCATTATTACCTTCACTTACCGGAATTTTGACGCTGATCCTTTTTACGAGATCTTCGATGGTGTAGCTTGGTGAAGGGGCATTACTATAGTCAAGTTCTTCAGGATCCTACCTTTGGATTCTCATCATTTTGAGTTCCTCAACAGGATTGGGCTCAGCTTTTCCTGCAAATTTAGCTAGAATGAGAGTTTGACTCTCGGTTATCTTACCTAGCTGTGCCTCAACGATCCTTGTTCTCTCTTGAAGGGCCTGCAAATCATTTCTCAAACTAATAGCTTGGTTAGATAATTTACCAAGCATAACATCATGGTTCTCCGTGATTTTGACTAGAATATTATTTTGTTCATTTTGCGAGTCTATGAAAGACTTAAGCGTTTCTTGGAGACTACCATTACTAGTTCCCATATTATTATTAGAGTTATTTGTAGGACTAGCATAATGTTTCTGAAAATTAGGATTGTAACTCTTCTTCCAAGCAGGATTATAATTATTACGAGCTACGAAGTCTATTTCTTTATATTTGTTTCTGGGGTGGCTCTTACCTGAGTTTGCTTACCTTTCACGGCTAGTATGGGATCATACAACTTAGCATTAAGATCTTTGTTCTCTTGTGGTGAGACAGAGTTCCCCTCCTTCATGTTTGATCATTCAACATGCCATGGGGCATGGTTATCTTGCATATTGTCTAGCAACTGCTTTGCTTTGGTAATATGTTTATCCATAAATGTTCCTCCAACTGAAGTATCAAGCATAGACTTAGACACAGGATTAAGAGCATTGTAAAATAAATGGAGGATTAACTAATGTTCCATCCCATGACTAGGACAGTTTCTTAGGCATTATTTCATCCTCTCCCATGCAAGCACTAGTGGCTCACGTTCTTCATGTCTAAAACCAGTAATATTAGATCATAGCCGCATAGTCTTTGCAGGTGCAAAAAATTTAGTCCTAAATAAAGAAGTACATCTCACCCATGATGTAATAGTATTTTTAAGCAAAGATAGCAACCATTCTTTAGCTCTTCCTCTTAGAGAGAAAGGGAATATATGTAATTTGACCGCATCAGGGTCAACGTCTTTTATACGCATCATATCACATATTTCAGTGAAAGTATTTAAGTGCATACCTACATCTTTAACAGCAGAGCCTCCAAATTGATTCTGTTGAACCAAACTTAAATAATGGGGCTTAATTTCATAGTCATCAGCAGAAATTGCTGGCTGAGTAATAGGAGTACGCAAATAATCATTATTGGGAGTAGCAAACTCCCCAAGCTTCTTTTCAGCCATACTTCCTATGTTTTTGGGTTTTCTTAGATTAAATTTTTTAACGATAAAAACAAGAATTTAAAGACAAACTATTTTTTTTGGTTTATCAAATAAAGACTAAAAGCAAACTAACAAAATTAAAAACAAGAATTAAAACTAGCAAGGTTCCTAATAACCTCACCATGGTAGCTATTGCTTCCCGGAAACGATGCCAGAAAAAGGGTTGACACCTTCGATCCGGATTACGGATGTAGTATAGCTCTTTTTCCTTAGTAGACCTAGGTTATGGAATCCTCGGGAAGCGAATGCGTAGTGAAGTTACTTTAACGGACCTTCGGGACTTTTAGAATTCCTTTTGTGTTTTCACCGGGCCAGTAGCTTGCGTCTTTTTGTTGTTATCGATGATGGAGAGAGAGTGCCTAGGGCGTTCGGTTTCACCTGTAGTTGTGCAAAAACATCTGATGGAAATAAAAGATAGAAATAAAGTATGCGTGTACTTATTAGAGAAAGATAAATTATATGTGGGCAATGCATCCATAATTGCTATTGCCTCCGCACCGCTTATAGCAATAACCTACTAGTCTCATCCATAGAAGAAAGAGAACTAATGATATGCATAGTGATGTCACCATTAATCCCAAGCAAATCCCTCACATACAACCGTACTACCCCTTCTGTCACTGGGGTTCCCAACCTGCAGATCAGTCATCACTCATACTCCCTATACCTGGCTCAACCCTCGGGTCTTGGGTATCTGACAAGTCCTTAGATTGAGGCAAGAGAGGATACAATAATCATCATGTCATACAAACTAATACATGATCCCATCTATGATAAATAACATGCACAATTTCTTGACCTAACGGAGGCAGCACCAACTATACGACCGGAGCTATACAGTCGGAATTTTTGCTCCGGCCGTATAGTTGGTCGTTATAGCGTCTACCTTCGCTGGACGGCTCCTGGTTTCTTCTGGTCGAAGGAAATATCATATCTTTGACTTTAATATAGTGATCCCCTCCTTTAAACGACATTATCTATGTAGGAAAAATACAAGAACAAAGGTTTGCATACCTTTCTGAATATTCGCATTAGTGGCAGGGTTTAGAGAGATATTTCATCAAAAATATGATTAATATCCAGTTTAAATGTAGACGTAGATGTCTATATTTCAGAGCCATCAGAGGTGGTAGGAGAAGAGGCAAGGGGAAAGGCTAGATTAATCAACACGAGGCGTGCGGTCCTCAACTGCATTTTGAGGAGATAGTGAGTCAGTGACCCGCCGGACTCCCTACTCCCTGGTGGTAGACACGTCTAGATGGTTGGAGTAGTAGTTAATTTAAACGTGGGCTCCCACTCTATAGAGGAGACTGTGATCGGCCTGACTCCCTAGTAGACACCTAAAAGGTACGGGTAGTAATTAGGAAATCCGAGATTTGTATTGGCTTTTTCAATTCAATGGCCATGGCAACTGGGTTATCAAAAATGGCAACCTTTCTTGTAGAAAACCCCATATGCTGAAGCTAAAATCTTGGGAACCTGAAATGATATGCAAACATCATATATCCATGTGCTGATCCAGTGTACTTTGCAATGCTCAAGTTGAATTGTTACATATAAAAACACCTTTTGGTGCACATGAATTATGCAGAGTATAAAAAATAATCAAATTTGGTCAGATTTCAGCTAACTGAAAACTGATAATGCAATATTGAGTGAACTACACATGTGCAGTAGGGACATTGTTCAGCTAACCTAAAACGACATTGATCTGCGAAAAAATTCTACATCAACTATCAAAACCAATAAAAGTCATGGAAGGACACATGTTAGGTTGGTACTATTTTATGGTCTCAATCACAAACACGCGCCTTTAGGACAATTAAACGTGTACGAATTTGGTCAAAATGGTCAAATACGCTCAAATTTGTTTGCATTAGACTAATTTGCACTCGTGATGCAAGTTGTGAGACTAATTTTGTCCACTTTGCAAGATATGGGACTAATTTGCACCTCAGGTGCAAACAGTGGGACTAAAAGTGTATTTACCCCTTTGGCAAGAAACAAGTGATGCAACAATGTACACCACTCCAGTACTAGCACATGAGTTTCAAAAAAAGTACTAGCACATGTTCATACATTACAAAGTTCTCTCTTTGACGAAATCTGGGATGCATTGAGCTTTACAAAGACCGGGTGAAACCAACATTTTGCAAAAGGAGTGTGAGAAGGAGAATCGATTATATCACCCCAGCCATACAAGTTATGAGTACCAAGAACCAATGCGTCACTACATCTCTTCTTGAGAAACAAGAGCCATCATCAGGGAAATCTTGAGCCAAGAAGACGAGGCATGAACCACATAGGCACCCGTGTGGTCAACTTGTCGGACCATCCGATTGTAGGTTCTAGTGGTGACTGCTTAGAAACGGGTAGGAGAATCCATTCTCCCGGCACATAGTCTCTGACACTTAGGCGATCAGAAGAAATGTACATGTAGCCTAATCTCTCGAACAGTAGGTGCTTGGTTTCAGGGCCATGCACCACACCATTATTGTAACATCCCAATAGTAGAGCTTAAAAATAAGCTGAGTTCAGATGTGTGCATTGCATTCATGCATAGAAAATCCAGGGAATTTTCGCGCAAAACTAAAGAAACCGGTGAGGGATTGGAGTCTCTCTTGTTCCGATGGAAATATCTAGGAAAGTGCGATAGACTTTGACAGGACCTCTACGGTACGTTTGTTTTTTAGGGGTAGAATTTGAAACTTACTTTGAATTTCTAAATTCAATCCATATTTGAAACAAAAATTTAGGAATAACCATAATTTAAATAAGTAAGAAGAAATGATTATAATAATATAAAATAATTCTTTAATAATTAGAAGACATGAAGTAGTACATTGTTCTTTTATAACAGAAGAATAAAAGTAAATTACATTTAAGTAATTACACAAATAATAAAAAAGAAATAAACAAGAGAATTCCTTATTACAGGAATACACCTATTACATTGTCTTTACAGAAAATAAGTAAGGAAATGATACAGAAATAATTGTCACACAATGAAAAGAACTTTATTAAACAAATACTGATTACAGTATCTAGATAGAAGTCAAAATAAAATATTACAAAGGTAATGAAATAAAACCATAGACTAATGTCTAACTATTCTTTCATCTGGTGTCTTCATTCCTCACTCTGATTCCTGCAAGAACACAAACAAAGAATAGAATAAGAGAAAGGGGGTTAGTGTGTTAGTTATACTCTCAGTTTAGGCATAGAAGTGCTATGCCAGTATCATCATTGAGTAAATTAAAGGGGTCAATTTCACCAATGTATACTATCTGTTCTTTTAAGCAAATAAGCTTCAGTTCAACATCATCAGCACAAGAAAAGGGGCAAGTTTCACCAGGCTATCAACTAGTAAACAGGTAATAGTAAAAGCCAAGTGCTTGAGCTGAGCGACATGCACGACACACACACACACATCTTAGTCAACTAATTGCATGGGTGTGCTGGCATACAAATAGCAGTAGTACAAGCAACCATATAGAGCACCAGCCGAAATAGAACACATGAACTCATTTCTCCTTCTCAAGCACACACTCACACCTATAGAGCTTGCTGAAACCATAGACAAATACTCGACCCGCTTACCCAAATCAGCCACCAGTTCTTCACAAGATGGTAACATAAGGAATGGGTGGAGCAGGTGAATAGCAAGGTCAAGCAGAAAGTCACAGGTGCAGCACCAGAGGGTGCAGAGCTAGATCAAGACAACAAGCAACCCCACAATGTCATCAACCATCAAGTAAATTGGTGAGTATAAATAACACCATCATATGATACAGTCATCATAGAGTCACTAGTGCATTTGTTATTTATTTGATCTTCTCAGAACAACACCCAAGTGGGGTGTACATCCATCCCATAAGTATCTAGATAAAAGCCAATGACCAATCTTTACAAACAAAGCCAAGATCTCAGCCTATGCATCATAGATCTTGGATATAAACTTAAATCTTCACATTCTAATAGGATAGCAGTCTTAGAACAAGATTTCGGGGCACATCTCTTAAGGAGTAGCACCTCTGAACTATAATGATCTTAAGGATCTATATTTAACAGTGAGGATGCCAATCATTTTCTTAAAGAATTCAAGAATCATTAGTTGATACTATGCATCAGAGCACATCTATGAGGGACAGTTAGTACCAAACTTAATTTTACTTAGCTATGCCTCAGACCAGCATCATAGGCTAATAAACTTGTAGCATCTTAGGATAATAAAGCCAGCAGGAGATTTCAATTCATTTAGCCCAGCCATACTTGTACACAGGAAAAATCTAGCCAAAGAAGTATGGATACTTGTGTACCATTCTAATGAAGGTGTCACAAGTATAACTTCTAAACCAAGCAAATGTTGTACTTAGATTTCATCAGTAAACATGTAGTTGGCTAACTAATCATTTTCCTGGAATGGGTACTCAGGAATCATAATCATGTTGCATATACAGGGAATCATAGGAGTATCATATTAACTCCAATCTGAAGTATCAACACAAACTAGTGTATAAATATAAAGTGAAACATGATTGACAGTACCATTATCAGTACTAAGATCAGGAAACAATAGTGAAATCCACATCACTAGAATAAGTGGACAAATATCCATAACAGTATAACCACTATAATCAGTTCTAGTATAGGCACCATAATCAAACCGGAGGGATGAACCCTCATGAAACCATGAACCAAATTAGGGATTGCTCACTAGAAGCCTGATACGTTGCAAACGTATCCATAATTTTTGATGTTCCATGCTTGGTTTTATCTACTTTCTTATGTTTTATCCACACTTTGGAGTACTTTTCATATGATTTCTTGGACTAACCTATTAACAAGAGCCACAGTGCTAGCTGCCTATTTTGTGATGTTTTTGGTTCTAGGAAAGTCAGAAAATGAATATTCTCGGAATTGGATGGGACAAAAGCCAAAGTTATTATTTTACCGGGGGACACCTGTAGCCAAAATACGAGACGGAGAGGGGCTGGGGCCCAGCCACACCACCTGGCCGCGCCAGGGGGTGGTCTGGCCGCCCTAGACACCCCCTCGGTCTCCCTATTCGCCTATAAGATGCCTTCTAACCTAAAAACTCAGGAGGGTTCGACATTTTTCCAGAAGGAGTTCCGCTCCGCCACCACCACCAGATTCCATGAAACAGCACCAGAAACTCTGTTCTGGCACCCTGCCGGGACGGGGAATTGAAGGAGATCATCGCCATCATTTCTCCATCGACCATCCATGTTTCCCCCATCTATGAGTGAGTAATCCCCCGCTGTAGGCTATGGGGATGGTAGGGTTTGGATGAGATCGTTCATGTAATGGCATCAGATTGTTAGGGCATGGTGCCTAGTATCTACTATTAGTACTTTTTCACTTTGTTGCGACTTGTTATGCTTAATGCTTGTCACTAGGGCCCGAGTGCCATGATTTCAGATCTGAACATGTTATTGATTCATTATGATAGTATTGTTTTTGGTCTTACCTGCAAGTTGTATACACATGTTGTCCGAAACCAATGGCCCCGAAGTGACAGAAATCAGGATAACCGGAGGAAATGGCTTTGATGTGAGGATTACATGTGTTCACGGAGTGTTAATGCTTTGCTCCGGTGCTCTATTAAAAGTAGTACCTTAATTGCCAGTAGTTCCCTTGAGGCCCCGCTGCAAACGGGATGGCAGGACAAAAGATGTTGTGCAAGTTCTCATTGCGAGCACGTATGACTATATATGCAACACATGCCTATGATTATCTAGTACTTGGATGCTTTGCCTTATTTATCTGCAATTGCCCTATGTTATGATTGCTATGTGCATTGTCTTGTCCATGCAACGCCCGTCCATCCATCCCTATGCCTACCACACTCGAATCCTACTATTTACTGCTATTGTTACTGTTGTCTTTACTTTTACTACTGCTGTTACTTCACTATTCCTACTACAAAACTGTTCCTACTGATAAACTGCTGTGTGCAAGATTGTTTCCAGGTCCAGCTGAATTGACAACTCAGTTGTTAAGGCTTATAAATATTTTTTGGCTCCCCTTGTGTCGAATCAATAAATTGGGTTTTACTTCCCTCGAAAATACTGTGATACACCCCATATACTTGTGGGTTATCAAGACTATTTTCTGGCGCCATTGCCGGGGGGCATAGCTTTATTTATCAAGTTCACTTGGATTCACTATTGTTCAAACTTAGTTTATTTCCGCCTTGTTTGCTTGTTTGTTTATCAAAAATACAAAAAAAGTTCCTACTCTAGTTGTTATTTTTGTTGGTCTGTTATTGTCTTGCTTTATCATGCTTTCTATCAATGGTTGTTTTCTTTGAAACTGAATCTTATTGGCAAGGTGGGTTCACGGAAGATCAAAAATATTATTATAAGGAACACCTCTTGTCACAAAAAGGGAAACACTTATGGGAACAAATTGATAAATTGTATACCATTACTAGAAACGTGTGCTCTACTTATAATGTTACTTATTGCTTTGATAAATCTTGTTGCTGTAAGAGATATAAACACCTCCATTTTCAATGTGAGTATAATGATATTGTTACCATATCTTCTTATGTTAACGGAAATTATGACTTTATGATGTGGAACAAATTGAAGAATTTATTGCTTGGAATGGTGCATTTGAACTTGCTAGTTTGCTTGAAAATAATGATGATTCACCTTATAAATATGAGGTTTATGATATACTTAGATTTTGCTTTGATAATTACAAGGACGAAAATGGCTATATTCTTGAATATATTAATAGATGCTTTCCACAAATGGAAGAGACTAATGCCTTGCAGGATCCTATGGAAGAAGAAATTGATGAACCTGAAAGCTCATTAGATGAAAAAGAGGAGGAGAGTGATGAACAAAAGGAGGAAGAATGGATTAGCTACCCATGCCTACCTTCTAATGAGAGTAACTCTTTATCCCTTACATTATTTGATTGTCCCCCATGCTTACCAAAGGAGGATGAATGTTATGCTCATGTTATCTGTGATAATCCTTTATTTGTGCCTGACTTCGAGATGCATGGTACTAAAGAGTTTTGCTTAGAAAATGTTTATGATAAAGCTCTAGACGATGGTCCTATATTGAATGACCAGCCATCTTGTTATAAAGTTGTTAAAAGTGGGTTTGAAGGTTTTAATCCCATGATTTTTGAGCTTGATAAAAATTATGTGTTTGTAGATCATGAAAAGCATGCTTTATGTGATAGTTATATTGTTGAGTTTATTCATGAGGCTACTAAAAATTATTATGAGAGAGGAAAATATGGTTGTAGAAGTTTTCATGGTATTGAAACACCTCTCTATGTGCTGAAAGTTTTGAAGTTACTCTTGTTTTATCTTCCTATGCCTGTCACTTTGTTCTTTGTGAATTTATTTGCATACAAGATTCCTATGCATAGGAAGTGGGTTAGACTTAAATGTGTTTTGAATTTTCTTCTTGATGCTCTCTTTTACTTCAATTCATATTTCTTATGTGAGCATCCTCTCAAACTATCATGCCTAACTTAAAGGCGTTAAAGAAAAATACTTATTGGGAGATAACCCAAAAGTTTTAGATGAGTCTTGGAAGTTATGCTCTTTATCCTTTTTATTTGCTTTTTGTGCCCAAGGCATCCCCTTCTTCATCAATAAATATCCCCGGTTACTTCCAAACACTTTATTTTTATTGTTTCATGCACAGTTGTGTTGTTCTTAGAGCGTCTTCTTTTTTGTTTTTGTTTTGGTTTTTCGTTTGCTTGGTTTTCTTAGTTTGCTGAATAAATTGGTTGGACCCCCTCTTTCATGCATTGGTTTTCAAATAGTTTGGTTTGGATTGGAAAAGAGTAGGAAAGTTCATGCTTAAGTGGTAAAGAGAGCTTGTTTTTGACTGTGGCCTATGCTTTTTCATGCCATGCTTGATATTGTTTTGCCTTTATGCTTAGTATTCTTTGTTGTAGCATGACATGCTATAAACAATTGAGATTGCTTAATGTGCTTTGGACAAATCATGTGTTGTTTTAGCATATTAAAGCATAGTATTGTGGTATTTTCCTTTGATGCTTTATTTGGGTTGACTTGGCATACCGAAGACGAAGCCACTTGGGAGCGAGAAGATTACATTAGGACAGAGTTCCCAGATCTTTTTAGTTCCTAGTTTTCTTTGTAAATCTTGGGAAGAGATTTTGTTTAAGGGGGGAAGGTTTGTAACATCCCAAACCTTTAATCCAAGGATTATTAAGATCCAAATCATAAAATTTAGGGTTAACAAAATCTTTTCCAATTAAAATTATTAAAGCATTCATATGTGTGTGCATTTAATTAGGAGTTGATTTGAATTGCCATGATTAAGTGATCCATTGCTTGTAAAATGATTCTTAGGTGAAATAAACATCATCTAGATCATTCCCAAACAAATCCCAAAGAAAAACAAATCAAAATGAATAAAAGAAGTGAATGGTCATTTGTGCCATTTTAAATCAACATACCTACTTTGGCTATTCCTAGAACTCAAAACCTAACAGAAACAATTGTGGATCTTTGCACCCCTTGCTAGTACACATAATGATGTACCAAGTCCCACTTTGTAATCTGCCAAAAACATTCAAACACTAAATTTAAATGGCAGTTGAAATTTGAATCTATTTCATATGGGAAGATCCCACTATTTCAAAAACCACTCAAACAAGCTCAATTTTCAAAACCCAAGCACCCACAGAGTCTCAAGCTTAATACTAGCACACCCACCAAAAATATTTTCAAGATACAAAATTTTATTTCTTGCGGCCATTTTCACAAACACTTGGCAGGCAAGAATCAAAGTCTAAACATAGCTCACTGTTTTGTACAGGGTTTTGCCCCCATTTGATCTCCATTTAATCCCTTTATCTCCCTTTGATCAAACCAGGCTAGTAGCACCCCATCCCCTACCCCCTAGTGGCAATGCCAAGCCATGCCGAGCACATGCTTGCCGGCCGACCATGCCATCGCCGCAGCAGACCACCCCTCTCCCTCTCACCATGTCTACTAGCTAGCTCACACCTCGCTGCCACTCTTTGTCCCGTCCCCAAGTGCAGCCGAGCCATGGACCACCCCCAATGCGCCGCGCCCAGTGCGTCTGCACCATGCCGAGCACGCGCCAGAGCGCCGCGCCCGACACGCGTGCCCACGTCGCCCCTCGACCGCAGCCTGCGTCCACCGCTCCGCCACGACCCTAGGAACACGCCAGACATGCCCGTTCGCCGCCAAATGCACCACAGCCACCGCTCGCCGTGGAAGCCGCGGCCTCTGTCGCTCAGAGCGTGTGCACCGCCCGACCACATACCACCGCCCTTAGTACCGCATTTACCCCGTAGAGCACCGCAAGGAGACCAGCCACCGTCCCCTACCTCGAGCCACGCCGCTAGTACGCTGTGCAGCCCGCCGGAGCCGCCTGCCCATGCCTTTTGGTCGCATCATCGAGCTATAAAAGGAAGGCACCCCCAGCCATTTTCTACACACCACTCACCTCCCCTCACCTCACTGGATCTTCCCCACTTCTCCCCGGAGCCGCTCGAGCTCGCAATCGCCAGAATTTCACCGGAGCTGGCCACCTCTAGAGGAGAAGGGCCCCATTGATTGCGACCACCCCCGGAGCTGCCTCGACCATCCCTGAGTTCGCCGTCGTCTACCAGTCCGTTTGCCCCCATTGCCACCGTCGCTGGAGCCCTGGTACGCGCCCTAAGCACCCCCACCGAGCCGTTGGGGTTAGAGTTCGCCGGCGACAGGTCCATCATTGACGACAAGCCCCAACCGTTGATCCCCGTTCTAATCTAACGACCCACATCGCCCCTTACCACTTCGCGTGTTATGAGCCTCTGAATGGTGGACCCCCAGTCAGTTGTGCCCCACGCCGCGTAGTGTCACTGAGCTGGCCTGTTAGTTTTCCCACGCGACCCATTTAGTTTGAATTAGGATTTTTCTATTTTAGTTTAAACCTAGTTCTGTCTCCTAGTTTGAAATTCAATTCAGAGAGATTTACAAATTCAAATGGAGTGATTCTAATTTTGTTAGAAATCTACTGAAAGGATCTACCCAAGCCCGTTGGATTTAATTCAATTATAGTTAGAGATCTCTCCTAGTAAAAATAACAAAACTGAAGCTTTTGCACCTTGCAACATTTTTATAAAATCAACCATGATAGCTTTTGAGTTGATTCAAACTCTCAAAAATCACATTTCACCATACCTATCTGAATATGTAATAATATTAAGGTTTACATGCAGTGACTTTGGACTAGTACGAAAATAATGCTATATAGGCATTTCTAGTCACTTTAAATCATTAAATAATGAACTTAAACCAAAGTAATTATGATCCAACCTTTAAATCACATTCCCACATGTTAGAATATGTGGTGATGACATGTGTCCACATGATCCCATATTTTAAGTGGTGAATATTTAAATCTTAGTTAATTTTTCAATGAGTAGAAATTACTTTTCTAGAAGAAAAGGAATGAAAATAGTTAATAGAACTTGTGATACTTGTGATGATAATAGATCCTCAAATGTGTGCCCTATAGTGCTAATTAGACTAGTTAAGTATTGTTTGGTGATTGTGTACTCCGTATGTATTTATAGACGATAGTACCGACCAAGCTTTTGAGGAGGAGGAGTTCTACCAAGAAGAAGAAGAAAACTTCAACCACTGCACTGCACAAGGCAAGCCACCATTAACAATGCAAGCTAACCCTTGCAAGCTACATAATCTAAGCACATGCATTAGGCATGCTTTGGTTATACCACCTTGACTATTACTTACCCCAAGTATTATTTTCCAAGCTTTACTTCCTTTACTTTACCAAAGTCCTTTAATTGTTTTGAAGGTAGCATAAAGAGTATAAAACTTGACCTAGTTAGATAACTTTAGATGTCATTCTATGGCATGAGATTGATCCCATCATTTCCACCTTAGTGAACACTCTTAACTTAGTAGTTTAGAGTAGATAAAAACTTGAGTCACTTTCGATGGGAATACTTGGTGAAAATGAATTGTGAAAACCTTGGAATGATGAGTCATTCTATTGAGATGTTTTGACATGTGTTGAGAAACACAAATGGTTTATGATGATGAAAATGTTGAGGCATGAGCCTTAACCCTTTTACAAAACTGATGGTTGGATTCAGATGCGATACCATTCCAAATTTACCGTACAACCACAATACCTAAATTTGGTAAGGCTTAGCCGGAAGTTTATATGCATTAGTATTAGTTCCCTCGTGGGAGAGGTTTGAGCTGAGGCTACCTCTCAATGTTGTCCACCTATGTAGTGCCCAAGATGACAGATGGTCATGGTTGGGAGGCCATGCTCATAGGAGAGGTGCTTATACTAGGGTGTGTAAAGGAAAGGTTATGTTTGATTATCTGCATACTAAGTATGATGATTTAGGGTTATCCCTGAAAAATGTATCGAATCTTGTGGTGAAAGTGTACCACCTCTGCAAAGTGTCAAACTATTCTTATAGCCGCATCCGCGGTTATGGACAGTTGGAATGGCCATACTGTTTCGTTGTCAGATGTTTTCCAAAATGACTTATGAAATGATGAATCTTGACTTGACCACAACAGGGTTGTGTTTATGACACTAGCTTCCCAACTTTAGTGATTCTAGAACTTTATTTTATCTTTCTTTGCTTCTGAACTCAGCTTAGATTTCAAACTTAACTTGATAGTTAAAATCAGAGTTAACACTTTAACTTGGAGCTATACTACTTGTTAGTGGTAGTTTGCGAGTACTTAAAGAATACTCATGGCTTTTGTCCCTAGCTATTCTCATGGCCAGACTATGAAGGAGACTACCAAGATGATGGCCAGCAGGACGACTATGATAACTAGGACTATCTGCCTTCGTCAGCATTGCCAGGCCCCAGAAGATGGACCCCAACGCTACACTTATCTTTTATTCCGCTGTTTGTTGTATTAAGACTGGATCATGAGATCCTTATTTGTGTAAGACCTTATGTATGGTTTGTAATGGATGATGTACTGTGATATCCAATCTGTTATGTTCGCAAAAATGGTAATCCTGGGATTGCGATGAATGACATAACAGGCATCTGGGATTAAAAATTTGGGTGTTGACAGTTGGTATCAGAGCCATCCTGACCATAGGAGACCCTAGTTAGAATGGACGTCCAAAACAAAAACTTAGTTTCAAAACCAAAGTGAGTATTTATGAAAAACTATTTCCTATCTTATCCTTGGGAATTCATTCTTTCTCAAAAATTTATGTTCCTCAAAAATTCTTACATTACTACTTAAAATTTGACACACTTGATCACTTCACTAATTTCCTCATCCTTAATTCTTGTAGATGGAGATTCAGTTCAGCAAGTTCTACCAGTTGGGAAACGGAGGTCAGCTGATCTTCGAGAGGGATCTGGATGCACTATTGGAGTTACTAGGACGCCCACATCCAGAGTTTCTTGGAGCTCAACTTCCAGGACCCCCAGGAGGAGATTTACAATGGCTAGTCACCACTGATCTTAGAGGAAGCATAGAAGCACCAACATCCGGGAGAATTCAGTTCTCCGTGAGAGAGAACAACTGGCTAGATGGATTAGCCAGGGCAATGCATGAAGCGCTCACACGTCTATGTGCCCTCAGCGTCAACCAAATCCAAGGAACCCGTTTTGCTCACTATGCAAGACGTGACTTCATGGGAATGCCGATGGAGATGCCAAGTCATCCAGCACTGAAGCGCCAAGTGGAGAACCTCGACTTCCTATTGTATGATCGTCAGAAGGAGTTGGACAATGCTAGGGAGTTAGCCAACTAGAACCATGCCATTGCTAACCAGAAGGCCCAGACTTTCTCACTACTAGTCAAGGATCGCCAGTCTCTTCGCCTCCAGCGCAAGAAGAAGGATCGCACCATCACCCGTCTTCGCAAGAAGGTAGCCGACCTCGAGAAGACCGTCAAGGAGAAGGAAGCTCAGCTTGCAGCCAAGGAGGAATAAGAGGAGGGTGAAGACATCCAGGGGGACATGGAATCTTACCTCAGCAATGATGATTACTTTCTGGAGGAGGATGTTATGGACTTCTACACTGATGATGAGGACTCCGACTTCATCGACGATGAGTAGATGCACTAGAGCACTATCGTAGCATGAGATTGTATCGGTCCCACTATATCGTAGCTTGCAGAATGGTTCTTCAAACCATCTGTTTTCCTTTATTGTAGTGGTGTGTGTAACACGATGTGCTGTTTGCATGAATGAAATGGAGTTAGTTGCAAAACCTGAGTCAAACTCAAAGTTTTAGCTTTGAAACCAAAACCATGAACCTTAGAACTTTCCCTCTTACCCCCGTATCTACCTCAATCTTCAAATGACTTGTGGAAACCAAGGAGGGAGCAGCTCATCGCAAGACCCAATGCTGCAGATTATGCATATGTTAATTGCAGACCGTGAAGCAAGTAGGGCAGAACGCCAAGCCAACTTAGCAACATTGCAGCAGATAGCTCAGATGGCCCAAAACAACCAAGGACATGGAAACTAGGATCACCATGGATCCAAACTCAAAAACTTCCAGAATACCAATCCCCCAATCTTTAGTACTTCAAAGAACCCCTAGATACTGATGACTGGTTGCAAACAATGGAAAATAACTTAGAAGTTGTAGGAGTTGATGAAAACGAGAAGGTTCTTTTTGCCACCCACTATCTCGTAGGAGATGCAAGAGCATGGTGGAATAGTATTCGCACCATCAACCATGGTCAAGTGATGACATGGGAAGCCTTCAAAATCAAATTCAGCCGCACTCACATGCCACAGGGTCTAGTCACCAGAATGAGGGATGAGTTTCGTGAATTGAAGCAAGGCAGAATGACTGTGGTGGAGTATCGTGACAGGTTCCTGTCGCTTGCAAGGTATGCACCTGATGAGATCAACACAAAGGCCAAGAAGAAGGAGAGATTCCTGAACGGACTGCATGGCGAGATGCAGACTGTCCTCGTCAACATCCGCTTCTAGGATCTCGAAGAGCTAGTCGACTCTGCCATTCAGATGGAAGGGAAGATTAACCAGGCAAACGACAACCGCAAACGTCGTATGATGTAGCAATCTGGATCCAACAGTCACGAGAAGTACCGTCCCAACCTCTCACTAGGATATGCCCCAAGGAACAATCGACCCCCAATGTCTTGCCCAAACTACCCCAACCATAGCGGAGCCAATGTGAAGTCTGGAGGAAACAATCACAACTCCGGCAATGCCAACAACTTCAACCGTGCACCTCCCAAGAACAACAACAACAACAACAACACCGCACCTAGAACTGGCAGCAATGCTGTGTCTGTCGCAGTAAAGGACAAGTCTCAGATCACTTGTTTCGAGTGTGGAGTGAAGGGTCACTGATATGGGGTGGCCCGATCTTCTCAGTAAGCGGATGGCGGTGATGATGGTGGATGATAGACAACTAGCCTGTAGCTATGAACTCTCCCGCTCGATCCCTGATGCCAATGCAACATCTCTCGAACCTTGTAGGATATTCACAACACCACGCTCTTGCGCACGCAGCCGTGACCACGAACGGTAGTATGCAATCTACTAATTCCCAATGGAACAACATATCACACTCAATTATAGTTGGTAGATTCGAACACAAGGTAATTACAGAGGTTCTATGAAAGAAACAACTCCAAAATATTTTAACATGGTCTAAAACCTAACTAGGGGTCGTCCCAGGGCTTATAAGGGCAGCTGGAGCGACCAGAAACCGAAACGACACGCAAACGACTCAAACTGATACAAACCGACTCGGACCAGATTCGGTCGGCGGGCGGACACTCCGGTTGAATTCTGTCGGATAGTCCGGTTAGGCCGGACACTCCGGGTGGAGCGTGTCGGACAGTCCGGTCTGGCCGAAAACTTCAAAGTTTCCGGGTGATTTCCGGGCAGTGTCCGATTTGATATACTGATTGTCCACGCCAGTTCGCCTCTCGACCAGGCCGGACAGTCCGGGTGGATCCGGCCGGACACTCCGGTCGTGGCAGATCTTCTTGCTTCCGTCTTGATGATCTTCTCTTGCGCCTTCCTCCCGCTCCTCCCTCGCGCATCCTTGGGCGATCATCATGTTGGGCTTCTCTTGTAGCCCTTCTCCTCCTCGCGCCATGCTTGTTTCTCCAACGAACCTGATCATACATAAATGCATAGACTTAGGCAGTATAAAGTTCTCATCAATCAAAGTACCCGATTCGTTTAGGAGTAAATTCACCTGTTGTTCTAATAGCTTAGCACGAGCTCTTGTAATAGGTCCAATTCTAATCTCATTGGACTGATCCTTTCTTGCAACAGTTGTAGCATCTTCAGTAGTCATTGGGGTAGGTGTAATTGTAGGGATGTCCTCATCATCTCCCCCCCTTGAAAAGGCGTCGACCTCGACGCTCCAAGGTCTTCTCCAGCATATGGTGACAAATCAGCAATGTTGAAGCTGTTGCTAACTCCACCAAACTCCTCAATAGGTATATCACCCGAGTAGGCGTTATCATTAATCTTGGCTAACACCTTGTAAGGACCAGCACCACGTGGATTTAATTTTGACTTTCGAAGTAGTGGAAACCTATCCTTGCGTAGATGCACCCAAACCATATCTCTAGGCTCGAACAACACTTCTTTCCTTGCTTGATTCCTTGCAGCAACAATGTTCTTGCCTTTCTTCTCAATAGCCTCTCGAGTCTTCTCATGTATTTTCTTCACATAATCAGCACGTTTTGATGCCTCCATATCAACTCTCTCATGTAATGGCAGAGGCAACATATCAAGTGGTGTCAATGGCTTGAAACCATAGACCACCTCAAAAGGACAAAGCTGAGTAGTTGAATGCACAACCCTGTTGTAAGCAACCTCAACATGTGGCAAACACTCTTCCCACTCCCGCAGATTCTTTTTAATCATGGTCCTTAGCAGCTGTGACAATGTTTGGTTCACCACCTCCGTTTGACCATCTGTTTGGGGATGACATGTAGTACTGAACAGCAGCTTCGTTCCTAGCTTCCCCCATAAGGTCTTCCAAAAGTAGCTCATGAACTTCACGTCACGGTCAGAAACAATCGTTTTTGGTACTCCATGTAATCTCACGATGTCCCTGAAAAACAGGTTAGCAACATGCGACGCGTCATCGCTTTTGTGGCAGGCAATAAAGTGAGCCATCTTAGAGAACCTATCCACTACCACAAATATAGAATCATGACCTCTTTGTGTTTTAGGTAGACCTAGCACAAAATCCATACTAATGTCTTCCCATGGAGTAGTAGGTGTAGAAAGAGGTGTATACAAACCATGAGGCTTCAGCTTAGATTTCGACTTGTGGCATGTAATACATCGGCTCACAAATCTGTACACATCATGCCTCATCTAGGGCCAATAAAAGTGATCAGCAAGCATGAGCAACGTCTTCTCACGCCCAAAGTGACCCATCAAACCACCAGCATGTGATTCCTGCACTAAGAACAAACACAACGACGATTCTGGAATACATAGTTTGTTAGCTCGAAACAAATATCCATCATGTATATGATACTTATCCCATGCGTTTCTAAGAGCACACAAACGATATGGTTTAGCAAAATCATGGTCAGTTGCATAAAGTGCACAAATAGCTTCTAATCCAGGAATTTTAACATCAAGATTGGTTAATAGCATGTTCTTCCTAGATAGAGCATCAGCAACAACATTCTCTTTTCCCTTCTTATAGTTAATGATGTAAGGAAAAGACTCAATGAACTCAACCCATTTAGCTAATCTTCTATGCAAGTTTGATTGAGCTTTCAAGTATTTCAATGCTTCATGATCAGAATGTATGATGAATTCCTTTGGCCACAAATAATGTTGCCAAACCTCAAGTACTCTAACAAGTGCATACAATTCTTTATCATAGATAGAATAATTCAAACGAGCACCAGTCAATTTCTCAGAAAAATAAGCTATAGGCCGACCCTCTTGCATCAAAATGCCACCTATGCCTATACCACTAGCATCACATTCAACTTCAAATTTCTTCGAAAAATCAGGTAATGCAAGTAATGGTGCAGAGGTAAGCAAACGTTTTAACGTATCAAAAGCAATGTCTTGGGCCGCGCCCCAAACAAAAGGAACACCTTTCTTTGTCAAATCATTTAATGGTGCAGCAATGGTGCTAAAATCTTTCACAAAGCGCCTATAGAAACCAGTGAGACCGTGGAAACTACGCACTTGACTAACATTCATTGGAGTAGGCCAATTCTGAATTGATTCAATTTTAGATTGATCTACCACTACTCCATGCTTAGAAACAACAAATCCTAGGAATATGACCTTATCTTTTGCAAATGTACACTTCTCAAGATTAGCATACAGTTTATTATCACGTAACACTTGCAAAACTTGTCTAATATGAATGCAATCTTCAGATTCGGTGTGGCTGTATATAAGTATATCATCAAAGTAAACAACCACAAAACGACCAATAAACTCTCTCAAAACATGATTCATCAAACGCATGAAAGTACTAGGTGCATTAGTAAGACCAAACAGCATGACTAACCACTCATACAAACCGAATTTAGTTTTGAAAGCAATTTTCCATTCATCCCCTTCTTTCATCCTAATTTGATGATAACCACTACGCAAGTCAATTTTAGAGAAAACAGCAGCACCACTCAATTCATCTAGCATATCCTCTAAGCGTGGAATAGGATGACGATATCAAATAGTGATGTTATTAATCGCTCTACAATCAACACACATGCGCCAAGTACCATCTTTCTTAGGAACTAAAATAGCAGGAACAGCACAAGGGCTAAGAGAAACACGAATGTACCCTTTATCTAGCAACGCTTGTGCTTGCTTCTGAATTTCCTTAGTTTCTTCGGGATTAGTCCTGTAAGGTGCACGGTTGGGAAGTGTGGCGCCAGGAATCAGGTCCACTTGATGTTCTATACCACGCAATGGAGGCAAACCTGCGGGTACGTCTTCTGGAAACACATCCCCAAGGTCCTGCAAAACAGAAGAGACACCAAGAGAAATAGGGGTCATGTCGTTAGAAACCAATACCTCGCCCTTATACATGAGCACAAGTGGCATGGCTGTAGGATCCTCATGAAACTCTCTCATATCCTCCTTGGTGGCTAATATCAATAACCCATGCACTCTCCCACTTTTCGTGATATCACTCAATTTAGGCTCAATTACATCAGGAACAGTTGTGACACAGTCTCGCCGAGTGGTAGTATCTTCCTTCAAGTTCACCTCTATCTTCTGGCGAGAATCATTCACAATTTCTTGTGGTGTCATTGGCTGCATAGTAATCTTCTTCCCTTTGAATTCCAAGTGATATGTATTGGCTCGGCCATTGTGTTGCACATGGCGATCATAGAGCCAAGGCCGACCCAATAATAGGTGACAAACAGTCATAGGAACCACATCAAAATCAATAGAATCTTTGCATGGCCCTATTTGAAAATGCACACGTACCATATGATTTACCTTCATCTCACCATTGTTGCTCAACCATTGTATGTAGTATGGCTTGGGATGAGGTAAATATGTCAAATTCAGTTTGGCACATAGTTCCTTACTTGCAAGATTTCTGCAGCTACCTCCATCAATAATTACCTTGCAAGCTTTGTTTGGTCCAACTAGAGCTTTTGTTTGGAACAAGTTGCAACGCTGGGATTCCTCAACCGGTTGCACACTAAGTACACGTGAAGATACGACAATAGTGGGTGCACGCTCAGCATATGCATCAGCACCAACCTCGCCGTCATCAATATCATCATCAGAAGCTTCATCAACACTTTCTACTTCACCTTGTTCATTAACAAACATAACCTTGCTGTTTGGACAATCTTTCTTGTAGTGACCTCTACCTCCACAAGTATGGCACACCACATCACGAGTACGTGCAGTAGACATGTTGGAAACCGAGCTAGCAACAGGAGCAACGGGTTTCCGAGCATTAGAACCAAACGAAGGTGTACTTGCTGGCTTGGCCTATGGTGTAAAGGGAGCAGCAGCTGGTGGCGTGGCTGTAGAAGGTGTAGATCTGGCCGAAAATCTGCCGGAGGACGGAAAACGAGCACGTGACTTCGCCTCTTCTGCCAACTGGGATTCGGCCTCTAGCATGATGCAACAACTCATTCATGGTCTCATACTTATGATGATGAACAATGCTCTTGATTGGTAACTTCAAATTGTTTAGGAATCGCTGTATGGTCATCTCAATGGACTCACGAATTCTAGCACGCTGCATAAGCATCTCCATCTCCATGTAGTACTCATCAACTGTCATGGTGCCTTGCTTCAGTTGCGTCAATTTATCAAAAATTGATCGCAAGTAGTTGGTTGGTACAAAACGAGCTTTCATGATTTGTTTCATCTCGCGCCAATCCCTCACAGGAAGTTCATTGTCCTCCCTCCTATGTTGCACAAGAGCATCCCACCAACGTAAAGCATAACCATCAAATTCAGATGCTGCAAGCTTTACCTTCTTATCTTTTGGATAGTCAAATAAGCGCCAAAGTTTCTCAATCTTCAACTCCCAGGTGAGGTAATCTTCAGGATCAATGGAACCATCAAACTTAGGAATTGAGAATTTTGGCTTGCCCAAACCGTCATCAGCAGCTTGGTTGGGCACACGTGGACCACGCCCAAGATGGGCGAACCCACGACCATGAGAAGGTGCATGGACATGGGGAATAGCACGTCCCCTGCCAACATGTGGAGCAGCATAAACAACGCTACCCTCCTCGAAATCATCAAAGGCATCATCATGTTGAGGATCTTCCCTTCTATGTAAGGCGGCCGTCAAACCCTCAATGGACTGCTGCAAAGCGGTGACATTGACATTGAGCGTAGCCACTTGCGTTTGGATAGTATCAACCGTCCCAACATGCTGATCCAATCTCATGTTCATATCTTGGAGATTCTTGTCAATGGCATCTGTCGTGTTAGTAAACACACGTGTAAAGTGGGATTTCAAAGCCTCATATTCACGCCAATTGACGAGCTCCTCATCCTTCTTTTTCTGCAACACAACATCATCATCACTAGTAGACATGATTAGTAGGTTAGTGCAAAAATCAAAATCTGTATGGTGGAACTCTCACAACTCACTCACAACTAATAAGAAAGGAGATCTTACCGTTCCAAAGTGAATAGAGATGCTCTACCAAATGAAATCAAAGACTGATGCACTTGATGTGATGAAGTGAATATCAAAGGTATAGAGAACGATCACAGGACACACAGGTTATGTAAAGGTGGAGCTATAGGTATGGTATCCTATCTACACCACAAACAAGTCCTAGTGCTGATCGTACAAATACCCAAGAAACACACACAGTGGAGATAAACGTGGCAAAGCAACTTATGAAAAGGAATACTGCAATGCACAAGATAAACGCTAGTAATAGCTCAAATAGAACAGGCACAAGATTGCTCAATCTACTAGTGCTATACACAACAAGGCCTCCCAAATGGCACACTTCTATATCTCTCTTTTTGTCAGGCTTGTAGCTCTTTTCGCTCTTTCTCTTCTTTTTTATACTGATTCTCTTTTTTTCAACTATATTACTCAAATGCAAATGAGTACAGCAACTTATAACAGAACTGGGCCGGATAGTCCGGTTGATATGCGCCGGAGACTCCGGTTGAGCCGGATAGTCCAGTGGGATTCGGCCGGATAGTCCGGTTTCCTCTGTCAAAAATTTCTGCACTTCAAAACCCTAATGAGCAGCCTATCGGAGCAAAGCAACTAGTATCGTGGGTACGTTCCTAGGCACAGATGCTGTATATAGGCTGTCTCTATGGTAAGCAAACAAAAGTACGCTATGTGGACTCGGAAAAAATGATAAAGACTTGTGGAAACGGTAACGGTGGAAACAACGGAAACAAGATGAAACCCTAAACCTAGACACGAACAGAAACTAGACTCCTACGAGGAAAAACCTGTAGATCGGATCCACGAGAAGATACAATCAGCAACTAATACTCAAAAACGATGCAATCTAGTCTATGGCAAATCTTTTTGTAAGGCTTTTTATGGATAGGACGAAAAACACTCTCTAATCTATGGATGGATTTGTGGATGCTTACCGAGGGAACACTAGAAATCTGATACCAAGATGATATGGGGTGGCCCAATCTTCTCAGTAAGCGGATGGCGGTGATGATGGTGGATGATAGATAACTAGACTGTAGCTATGAACTCTCCCGCTCGATCCCTGATGCCAATGCAACAGCTCTCGAACCTTGTAGGATATTCACAACACCACGCTCTTGCGCACGCAGCCGTGACCACGGACGGTAGTATGCAATCTTCTAATTCCCAATGGAACAACAGATCACACTCAATTATAGTTGGTAGATTCGAACACAGGGTAATTCCAGAGGTTCTATGAAAGAAACAACTCCAAAATATTTTAATGTGGTCTAAAACCTAACTAGGGGTCGTCCCAGGGCTTATAAGGGCAGCTGGAGCGACCAGAAACCGAAACGACACGCAAACGACTCAAACTGATACAAACCGACTCGGACCAGATTCGGTCAGCGGGCGGACACTACGGTTGAATTCTGCCGGACAGTCCGGTCAGGCCGGACACTCCGGGTGGAGCGTGCCGGACAGTCCGGTCTGGCCGAAAACTTCAAAGTTTCCAGGTGATGTCCCGGCAGTGTCCGATTTGATATACTGATTGTCCACGCCAGTTCGCCTCTCGACCAGGCCGGACAGTCCGGGTGGATCCGGCCGGACACTCCGGTCGTGGCAGATCTTCTTGCCTTTGTCTGGATGATCTTCTCTTGCGCCTTCCTCCCGCTCCTCCCACGCGCATCCTTGGGTGATCATCATGTTGGGCTTCTCTTGTAGCCCTTCTCCTACTCGCGCCATGCTTGTTTCTCCAACGAACCTGATCATACATAAATGCATAGACTGAGGCAGTATAAAGTTCTCATCAATCAAAGTACCAGATTCTTTTAGGAGTAAATTCACCTGTTGTTCTAATAGCTTAGCACGAGCTCTTGTAATAGGTCCAATTCTAATCTCATTGGACTGATCCTTTCTTGCAACAGTTGTAGCATCTTCAGTAGTCATTGGGGTAGGTGTAATTGTAGGGATGTCCTCATGAGTCACTATTCCAATGAGTGTCCCAAGAAGACTGCAGCCACTGCCAATGTGAATGCCCCAGCTCAACAGCAGCGTCGTGTTCAACCAGGGAGAAGATTTGCCCCAGGGAACCCTCATAACGGCAACGGTTGTCTCTTCCACATGAACGCCGAAGAAGCCGAAGAAGCGCCAGATGTAGTGCTGGGTATGTTTTCTGTCAACTCAGTTTTGGCAAGGGTATTGTTTGATTCGGGAGCATCGCTGTAACACCCTTGAATCGGCCCTATGCAAGTTTTAGCGCTTCCCGCCAAACCCGCATAGAAACGATTCAAGGAAACCCACCAGGCACTTTCGTGCGGGTGGAAAACGAAGTAATACCATTACACATTAGTCCACGATGGAACCCATAGAACAGATATATACAACAACAACTCCATGAGTCAAGAATACAGATATACAATACAAAGATCCAAATCACCTTGAAAACGATAGAGCGTCTGACTACGGACAAGATTCAAATGGGGCTAAGAGCCCTGAAGAATAACCAATGGCGTCCATAACCCTGCCCAAGCCAAGCCGGAAGGGTAACCCTACTAACTACGTTGATCTCAAACCTGATAAAACAAAAGGGGTGCCGACAAAGGGCAAAGGAAAAGGAGGAGCGTCAGTACTGAGGCCAGTACACGGCGAGGCTAGAATTCGACGGCTCTCGCCTACATAGGTATGGTGGACTGAAGCGGCAGCGCAGCATGCACTAAACAACCTATAGAGACTCAATTAACTGTCGGCTATTAGGGAGAGATAAGAAAGACATATTCGGTTCCAACCTGATACTAACACCAAACATACCCATCCTGGTATTTCCACCTCGAGACCAAACGAGGAAGTCGGACCAAGGAACTCACATAGTTGGCAATTTTACTCATTCCGTTATAGTTGCGGCACTTACTAATCAGATAAAGATAGCATGAGTCACCCTGAAGCATAAGTAGTGGGAAGTTTTAATTAACCATTCTGTGGTCGTTGGAACATTTACTAGTCAGATATAATTGTCCTGAGGAATCCCAAAACCCAGCAGTTGTTGGCACTTTTATCACATTCCATTGGAGTTGCAATACTTACTAGGCAGGTATAGTATGACACAGATCACCATAGATCCACCAGTTGTTGGCATTTTTATTATCCATTCCATTGTAGTGAAGCTGATTACTAGTCACATATTAAGTCAAATTTATAGCACTACTTTAGTTATGCTTGTCTATGATCGAGATACTGTGATCCAAGTCGTCCATAACCGCGGACACGGCTTTCAGAAAGATTTACCCTGCAGGGGTGCACAAATAGGAACACACACATGATCAACCTCGAAAAAACCAAATCAAAACCCAACGAGGCTTTCACGACCAAGCAATCACATGAGCAAGCAACTACGACTCGCAAGGCCGACTATTTATCAAACAACAGGCAATAGGATGTGTCCAAGGCAATATAGGGCTGCAAGGAGTATAAATGGTGCACGGAAACTAAATCATCGCAATACGGATAGCAGTAGATCAACAGAAGGAAGTAAAGACTATAAATGCAAAATAGGTAGAAAGGGGAAGAATGCTCGCCTGGAAAACATAGCCGAAGATTCATTATCCGAAGAACTTGTTGATACTCGCATCAACTCATCGGCCTAATCCACGAAGAAGCAAACACTAGAAGAAACCCGGATGCAATATTTAATACTACGATAGAAGATCCGGCATGCTTATGATATGATGCATGGCATGGCATAGATGCGGTGCAATTAGGCAATATTAAGCGGAACCAGGGTCCCGACAATTAATTAATAGGTTCAAGTTATTTAGAAACCCCGCAAATTAAATGTTGTATTAACATGGAAAAACATGGCATCGGTTCGCTACACCAATTTAAATGGAGTCCGGAATAAGACGAAGATATCCCGCAGATGGACTCCATATTTAATTTAGGTGAATCGACTATAATGCCCCCAAACCCACAGACAGGTATGCATGCATGAAAATTTTAATATGCGACAGTTGATAATGTCATATTATAAAAATAGAGGCTTAGGGTCATACACCTGGGTTCGGAAGATCTTGGGTTCCAGGGTTCGGGGTTCGACAGGGTTCGACGGGGATCGGCCTCGGCGGGAACGTTCTCGGACAACAGAGTATATCTTGTCGCATCTGTGGTCTTCGGGTCCGTGTAGACGGTCATGGCGCCCGAGATGAAGAACTTGGCGTTCTAAAGGAGGTCTTGGCGCTCCGATGGATCGGTCCTCGGGGTCGAAGAACTTGGCGCACGAGGGTTCGATCTTTGCGGTCATCGGGTCCAAGAAGAAGACCTTGGCTTTCAGCGTCCTTCGGTTTCATGATGTAGAACTTGTCGGTTCCGTATCGGCATACTCGGTGTTCCTTGGTGCACATGAAGAAGAGCTTGTCGTGCCGTGTCCGGGGATCTTCGGCTTTCCATCTATGATCAAGAGGTTCCGACTTGGTTTTTCGATGGGGGAACTTGGGGCTTCGGGGCTTGATTGTCGGTATCGGTGTCAGCCCTGGTCTTTTGGGACTACCATGTATAGGGTGAAACTTCGAGTTCCACAGGCACGCGGACGATCTTACCGAGAAGAAACTGGGGCACGACCATATCTGAACATCAGAAGAGGAATGAGCTTCTCCTGCAGGGGCCACTGGGATCGAAGTGATGGGAGCAGGGGCGGTCTTGCCTGGCTACAGGGAGATGTTGAGCAGCGGAAGGAGGACACGGACGCGTGGCGTGGCGTTGGGCGAGGGAGCCTCATATGGGGTGTAGGACGACGGAGACGGAGGGAAAGCAAGCGGGAGAGTGGCACCTGCGGCGGCGTGCCAGGTCGGAGGTGCACATGGCTCAAGGAGGCGGGGCGGTGGAGCTCTGCAGGGCAGCCCGAGCGGGTGGTCGCGCTGAAGGAGAGTGACAAGCGGGGGTCACGGCGGAGGGGATGGCGAGGACGAGCGGCCTCGGGGCGGCGACGGGGGGGAGCGGAGGGGGCCCGAGGCGGTGACGGGGACTGGGCGGAGGATGTGCTCGAGGCAGAGGAGAGCAAGGGGGCCGAATAGAGGGCGACAGCCGGAGCGGAGGAGAGGGACGACGGCCTCGGGGATCGAGGGAGGGCGCGCCTGGAGCGACAATGACGGCCGGAGGCGAGACGCGAGGGGCGGCTTGGGAGCACGCGGATCTTGGACGAGGCGGCGGCTGGATGAGCAAGGGAGAGGAGGAGCGGGGCATCCGCGGGGAGAGAGGGCGGTACGGGGAAGACACGCGTGCGGAGAGCGGGTGGGGTTGTGGGGCCGAGGTGGGGACAGGTTGGGCCAAGCTGGTCTGGCGGGCGAACCAGGTGGCGACGAGGTGCATGCAGCGCTGTGTGCGCGAGATGTAGGGAAAAGGCTGGCGGCGGGAAATCGGCAGGTGGTGTGGGGTATGGTGAGGGGTACCAGGGTGGCGTTCGTGTGGAGCGTGTCTTGTGTGTGCGGGTTGTGTGTGTGCGTCTGGGGGTGGGGCCAGAAGGTGAGGTGGTGGGCGGGGATTGGATGGGGTGAGGTGGAGGGAGTTAGCTGGCGGCGGGGTGGAGGATCAGGTGGGGGGTGGTCGGGCTAGGTTTTGGTTAGGATATTTTGGGGGTGGCCGGCTGGGCCGGGCAGGCTGCCCCCTAAAAATAAAATAAAATTTTATTTGTTTAAAACAGGGCGTTTGAAATCCGTTTGCAGACGAAACAAAAGATTCCGGACAGCCTGGGGTTTTGTATTTGAATAAAGACGGGGCGTTTAGAAAACAAAACTAGGCTTTTCGAAAATAGTTTTTGAACAAACCATGCAAGATGATGACGATGCTCAAATGCAATGTGGCATGATGACATGAGCATGCGGTCATGATGATGCAATGCACAAAAACACAGCGATTTTCTAGTAGTGATTTTAGCGGGGTGCTACAATCGCATTCATTTGTCACCGAAGAATTTGCATGCACTAGTAAGATTCACCCAACCAACTTGAAGCATGTCATGATAGTTCAAATCTCCGGTTCAACCACCAAAGCTAGAAAATTTTGCAAAGTTGTGCCTATCAGAATACATGGGATATATTTTTATGCCAACCTAATTGTACTTGGAACCAAAGGATTGGAAGTAGTACTAGGTATGGACTGGATGTCAAGGCATAAAGGACTGATAGACTGTGCTAAGAAAGCCATCACCATGACCAGTAGCTCTGGAGTCACCGTAGAGCATATCTCTGAAACCTTACCCCGTCAATTCAAGTGCAACAAGAGTGTAGCCCTGCCCACCATTGACCAAGTCAGAGTAGTCTGTGAATACCCCGACGTATTCCCAGATGAATTGCTAGGTATGCCCATGGATAGGGATATTGAGTTCATTATCGAACTAATCCCCGGAACCGGACCCATAGCCTAGAGACCCTATAGCATGAACCCCTCAGAGTTAGTGGAACTGAAGAAGCAGTTGGATGCCATGTTAGAAAAAGGCTTGATTCAACCAAGTGCATCGCCATGGAGATCACCAGTGTTATTCATCGACAAGAAAGATGGAGGCAACCGTCTATGCACGGATTACAGAAAGTTGAATGACGTCACCATCAAGAACAAGTACCCCTGCCAAAGATAGAGGATCTATTTGATCAATTGACTGGAGCTTAGGTATTCTCAAAGATTGATCTTAGGACTGGTTATCACCAACTTAAGATTCGTGCAATGGATATTCCAAAGACCGCCTTTACTACTCGCTATGGTTTATACGAGTATACGGTTATGTCTTTTGGATTAACCAATGCCCCTGCTTATTTCATGAATCTCATGAATAAGATCTTTATGAATTTCCTAGATAAGTTTGTAGTTGTGTTTATTGAAGACATCCTTATCTACTCCAAGTCAGAAGAAGAGCATGAGAAACATCTGAGAATCATCCTAGAAACCCTGAGAGAGCATTGGTTGTATGCCAAGTTCAACAAGTGTGAGTTTTGGCTGAAAGAAGTAGGATTCCTAGGACATTATGTCTGCCGGAGGAGTCTCTGTTGATCCCGCCAAGATCAAAGATGTCGAAGAATGGGAAGCCCCAACCACTCAAACCCAAGTCCGCGCATTTCTCTGATTAGCAGGATACTACGGCAAGTTCGTAGAAGGATTCTCGAGCATTTCCAGACCCATGACCCAATTGTAGAAGGACAAGAAGTTTGAATAGACAGACAAATGTGAAGCCAGTTTCTAGGAGCTGGAGAAGAGATTGATATCAGCCCCAATATTGATCATGCCAGACATCAGGAAGCCGTTTGATATATATTGTGATGCATCCAAGATTGGCCTTGGATGTGTGTTGATGAAAGAAGGCAAAGTGGTCTCGACAACTGAAGCAGCATGAGCAGAACTATCCGACCCATGATCTTGAATTAGTAGCCGTAGTTTTGGCATTGAAGACATGGCGTCATTATCTGATGGGTAATCGCTGTGAGATTTACTCAGATCACAAGAGCTTGAAGTATATTTTCACTTAGAAGGGCTGAATATGAGGCAAAGGAGATGGATAGAGTTAATCAAGGATTATGACCTTGACATTCACTATCACCCCGGCAAAGCCAATGTGGTAGCGGATGCTCTTAGCAGATTGCCATGTAGGCTTAACACTATGATCAAGGAGAAGCAGCCAAGTTTATATGAGGAGTTGGAGCAGTTCAGAACTGAACTGGTTAGCAAAGGATTCTTCGCTAGCATTGAACTTCAACCCACTTTGATTAGCCAAATCAAGGAAGCCCAGAAGGGAAATCAAAGTATCGACGACATCAAACGTCGCATTGGTACAGGAAAGGTATCTGGATTCACTGAAGACGAAGAAGGAGTTCTATGGTACAAAGGACGTATCTGTGTGCCAGCAGATTCGGAGCTGAAGCAGGTTATCATGTAGGAAGCTCATGATACTCTTTATTCTATCCACCCCAGAGGAACGGAGATGTATCAAGATTTGAAAGAGCAATTTTGGTGGCACAAGATGAAGAGAGAAATCTGAAGCTACATCGCCAAGTGTGACATCTGTCAAAGAGTCAAAGCAGAGCATCAGAGACCTGCAGGACTGTTGCAACCATTGTAGATTTCGGAATGGAAATGGGATTTCGTCAGAATGGACTTTATCACCGGTTTGCCTACTTCTAGTAGGGGAAATGACTCAATCTGGGTCATAGTTGATAGACTGTCCAAAGTAGCTCACTTCATACCTGTCAAGACAACCTACCAGAGTTCGAAGCTAGCAGAACTGTATATTGCTAGGATTGTTAGTCTGCATGGAACCCCCAAGACCATAGTATCAGATCGAGGAACCCAGTTTACCTCAAGATTTTGGCAGAAAGTCCAGGAAGGATTAGGCACCAAGTTGAATTTCAGCACCGCTTATCACCCGCAAACTGATGGACAGACTGAAAGAGTCAACCAGATCCTAGAGGATATGTTAAGAGCTTGTGTGTTCGAATATGGCTCAAAATGGGAAGACTGCCTGCCTTTCACAAAATTCTCATATAACAACAGTTATCAAGCTAGTTTGCAAATGGCACCATTTGAGTTCCTATACGGAAGGAAGTGTCGTACCCCCTTGAATTGGTCGCAAGTAGGAGAGAGTCAGATTTTTGGATCTGACATTCTCCGAGAAGCCAAAGAGAAGGTTCACAAAGTCCGTGAGCACCTCAAGACCGCCCAATCCAGACAGAAGAGTTATGCTGACAAGAGAAGGAGAGACCTGACTTTCAATATCGGAGATTTTGTATACCTCAAGGTTTCACCATTGAAGGGAACTCAACGCTTTAGTCTAAAAGGAAAGTTAGCCCCCAGATATATCGGGCCTTTCAAGATTCTGAACCGCCGAGGAGAAGTATCGTATCGACTAGAACTACCTGAAGAGATGTCAGCCATCCACAATGTGTTCCATATCTCGTTACTTCGCAAATGCCTGGAAGTGCCGGAGAAGACTAAAGTTTTCAAAAACATCGACCACCGAGCTGTGGAGATCAACAATGAATAAAAGAAGTGAATGGTCATTTGTGCCATTTTAAATCAACATACTTTTGGCTATTCCTAGAACTCAAAACCTAACAGAAACAATTGTGGATCTTTGCACCCCTTGCTAGTACACATAATGATGTACCAAGGCCCACTTTGTGATATGCCAAAAACATTCAAACACTAAATTTAAATGGCAGTTGAAATTTGAATCTATTTCATATGGGAAGATCCCACTATTTCAAAAACCACTCAAACAAGCTCAATTTTCAAAACCCAAGCACCCACAGAGTCTCAAGCTTAATACTAGCACACCCACCAAAGATCTTTTCAAAATTCAAAATTTTATTTCATGTGGCCATTTTCACAAACACTTGGTAGGCAAGAATCAAAGTCTAAACATAGCTCACTATTTTGTACAGGGTTTTGCCCCGATTTGATCTCCATTTAATCCCTTTGTCTCCCTTTGATCAAACCAGGCCAGTAGCACCCCATCCCCTACCCCTAGTGGCAATTCCAAGCCATGCAGAGCACATGCTTGCCGGCCGACCATGCCATCGCTGCAGTAGACCACTCCTCTCCCTCTCATCATGTCTACTAGCTAGCTCACAACTCACCGCCACTCTCTGTCCCCTCCCCAAGCGCAGCCAAGCCATGGACCACCGCCAATGCGCCACACCCAGTGCGTCTGCACCATGCCGAGCACGCGATAGAGCGCCGCGCTCGACACGCGTGCACACGCCGCCCCTTGACCACAACCCGTGTCCACTGCTCCGCCACGACCCCAGGAACACGCCAAACATGCTCGTTCGCCGCCAAATGCACCACAGCCACCGCTCGCTGTGGAAGCCGCCGCCTTTGCCACTCAGAGCGTGTGCACCGCCCGATCGCATACAACCGCCCCTAGTCCCGCATTTACCCCATAGAGCACCGCAAGGAGACCAGCCACCGTCCCCTACCTCGAGCCACGCCGCTAGCACGCTGTGCAGCCCTCGCCGGAGCCCATGCCTTTCGGTCGCCTCGTCGAGCTATAAAAGGAGGGCACCCCCAGCCATTTTCTACACACCACTCACCTCCCCTCACCTCACTAGACCTTCCCCACTTCTCCCCGGAGCCGCTCGAGCTTGCAATCGCCGAAATTTCACCGGAGCTGGCCGCCTCTAGAGGGGAAGGGCCCCGTTGATTGCGACCACCCACGGAGCTGCCTCGATTGTTCCTGAGTTCACCATCGTCTACCAGTCTGTTTGCCCCCATCGCCGCCGTCACTTGAGCCCTGGTATGCCCCCTAAGCACCCCCACCGAGCTACTAGGGTTAGAGTTCGCTGGCGACAGGTCCGTCGTCGACGACGAGCCCCAGTCGTTGATTCCCGTTCTAATCTAACGGCCCACATCGCCCCGTACCGCTTCGTGTGTTATGAGCCTCTGAACGGAGGACCCCCCCTGTTAGCTATGCCCCGCGCCGCGTAGTGTCACTGGGCCGGCCCGTTAGTTTTCCCGCGCGGCCCACTTAGTTTGAATTAGGATTTTTCTATTTTAGTTTAAACCTAGTTCTGTCTCCTAGTTTGAAATTCAATTCAGTGAGATTTACAAATCCAAATGGAGTGATTCAATTTTGTTAGAAAGCTACTGAAAATATCTACCCAAGCCCGTTGTATTTAATTCAATTAGAGTTAGAGATATCTCCTAGTAAAAATAACAAACAGAAGCTTTTGCACCTTGCAACATTTTTATAAAATCAACCATGATAGCTTTTGAGTTGATTCCAACTCTCAAAAATCACATTTCACCATACCTATCTGAATATGTAATAATATTAAGGTTTACATGCAGTGACTTTGGACTAGTACCAAAATAATGCTATAAAGGCATTTCTAGTCACTTTAAATCATTAAATAATGAACTTAAACCAAAGTAATTATGATCCAACCTTTAAATCACATTCCCACATGTTAGAATATATGGTGATGACATGTGTCCACATGATCCCATATTTTAAGTGGTGAATATTTAAATCTTAGTTAATTTTTCAGTGAGTAGAAATTACTTTTCTAGAAGAAAAGGAATGAAAATAGTTAATAGAACTTGTGATACTTGTGATGATAATAGATCCTCAAATGTGTGCCCTATAGTGCTAATTAGACTAGTTAAGTATTGTTTGGTGATTGTGTACTCCGTATGTATTTATAGACGATAGTACCGACCAAGCTTTTGAGGAGGAGGAGTTCTACCAAGAAGAAGAAGAAAACTTCAACCACTGCACTGCACAAGGCAAGCCACCATTAACAATGCAAGCTAACCCTTGCAAGCTAGATAATCTAAGCACATGCATTAGGCATGCTTTGGTTATACCACCTTGACTATTACTTACCCCAAGTATTATTTTCCAAGCTTTACTTCCTTTACTTTACCAAAGTCCTTTAATTGTTTTGAAGGTAGCATAAAGAGTATAAAACTTGACCTAGTTAGATAACTTTAGATGTCATTCTATGGCATGAGATTGATCCCATCATTTCCACCTTAGTGAACACTCTTAACTTAGTAGTTTAGAGTAGATAAAAACTTGAGTCACTTTCGATGGGAATACTTGGTGAAAATGAATTGTGAAAACCTTGGAATGATGAGTCAATCTATTGAGATATTTTGACATGTGTTGAGAAACACAAATGGTTTATGATGATGAAAATGTTGAGGCATGAGCCTTAACCCTTTTACAAAACTAATGGTTGGATTCGGATGCGATACCATTCCAAATTTACCGTACAACCACAATACCTGAATTGGGTAAGGCTTAGCCGGAAGTTTATATGCATTAGTATTAGTTCCCTCGTGGGAGAGGTTTGAGCTGAGGCTACCTCTCAATGTTGTCCACCTATGTAGTGCCCAAGATGACAGATGGTCATGGTTGGGAGGCCATGCTCATAGGAGAGGTGCTTATACTAGGGTGTGTAAAGGAAAGGTTATGTTTGATTATCTGCATACTAAGTATGATGATTCAGGGTTATCCCTGATAGATGTATCGAATCTTGTGGTGAAAGTGTACCACCTCTGCAGAGTGTCAAACTATTCAAACAGCTGCATCCGCGGTTATGGACAGTTGGAATGGCCATACTATTTCGTTGTCAAATGTTTTCCAAAATGACTTATGAAATGATGAATCTTGACTTGACCACAACAGGGTTGTGTTTATGACACTAGCTTCCCAACTTTAATGATTCTAGAACTTTATTTTATCTTTCTTTGCTTCTGAACTCAGCTTAGGTTTCACACTTAACTTGATAGTTAAAATTAGAGTTGGCACTTTAACTTAGAGCTATACTACTTGTTAGTGGTAGTTTGCGAGTACTTAAAGAGTACTCATGGCTTTTGTCCCTGGCTACTCTCATGGCCAGACTATGAAGGAGACTACCAAGATGATGACCAGCAGGACGACTATAATAACTAGGACTATCTGCCTTTGTCAGCATTGCCTGGCCCCTGAAGATGGACCCCATCGCTACACTTATCTTTTATTCCGTTGTTTGTTGTATTAAGACTGGATCATGAGATCCTTATTTGTGTAAGACCTTATGTATGGTTTGGAATGGATGATGTACTGTGATATCCAATCTGTTATGTCTCTTAAAAATGGTAATCCTGGGATTGCGATGAATGACATAATAGGCATCTGGGATTAAAAATCCGGGTGTTGACACATTGTACTGGTACTTTGTACCTAGTTGATATCAAGCTCTTTTGTCTATGGATGTCGTCGGTGTGAAATGAAAGGGGATCTTGTAAGTCCATGGAGTTATGTATATGTGTTAGAGAAATGCCTTGGCCGCTGGTCTAATCCATACTGATATGGTGGAAACCTGCAGCGTAACCATAATGAGCTGTCTATGAAGCATTCTTCTTATAAAAAAAAGAGTCCTATATTGATAAAAAAAGAGAAAAGAAAAAAGAGATATTAGGAAAAGAGGAAAGAGAGAAAAAGGCACCATATTCCCATGGTAAATAAGAAGATTGCTGAGATGCTCGTTGTCTGCTTGCCTTGTCATTTTGATATGGGGATTCTTCTGTATCATCGGGCAAGGGGTACCCCGTTGGAGGTTCTCTATGATACAGATGTACTTACAATGAAAAGAACTTACCGGTGACTAAACTTGAGTAGCATGAGGAGTGACCCTCGTATTCAAGGGACATGAGATTTCTAACTTATACTTCGTCAAGCATGTACACCATAGTTTGTTCACTTTAACCTTAATCACTTCAAGATGCTTATGATAGGGGCAATGAGAGCTGAAAGCTATTAAGTACCATAATTTTTGGAAGCTCTTTATGAAACTTGAATTCCTACTTCCTTCTTTGAAGGCCTTTCTTTTACTTTTATGTTGAGTCTCCACCTTCTATCTTTATGCACCTACTTTGAGAGCATAGTGGCCATTCTTAGTTCTATGTGCATTGTCCCAAGACTTGTTGATTGATGCATAGCTTTGATATTGCTTGTTTTAAACTATTTGTATCTAGTCACTCTTATAAACTTTGAAGGTATCCTATGCATTTATGTTTGCTACTCTATGAAGGACAAGCTGAATACTACTATGCTATGTTTTCTTTATGTGAAACAAACAAACGTCTTGAAAAGCATTGTTATTCATGAATCTTTTGTTTGTGCCTTTTCATGTTGGAACATAGTTTCTTTGCCTTATTGCTAGAACTTTGGCTTTCATGTTATGATTGAAGTACTATGATCCCAGCTTCGAATGTTTTACAAATAGTTTGATCAAGTTTATGATGGTGCATGTCACCTCAAAAATTATTCTTTCTTTATAACTTACCTACTCGAGGACGAGCAGGAGTAAAGCTTGGGGATGTTGATACGTTGCAAATGTATCCATAATTTTTAATGTTCCATGCTTGGTTTTATCTACTTTGTTATGTTTTGTCCACACTTTGGAGTACTTTTCATATGATTTCTTGGACTAACCAATTAACAAGAGCCACAGTGCCAGCTGCCTATTTTCTGCTGTTTTTGGTTCCAGGAAAAGTCAGAAAATGAATATTCTCGGAATTGGACGGGACAAAAGCCAAAGTCATTATTTTACCAGGGGACACCTAGAGCCAGAATAAGAGACGGAGAGGGGCTGGGGCCTAGCCACACCACCTGGCCGCGCCAGGGGGTGGTCTAGCCGCCCAGACACCCCCTCGGTCTCCCTATTCGCCTATAAGATGCCTTCTGACCTGAAAACTCAGGGGGAGGTTTGACGTTTTTCCAGAAGGAGTTCCGCTCCGCCGCCACCACCAGATTCCATGAAACAGCACAAGAAACTCCGTTCTGGCACCCTGCCGGGACAGGGAATTGAAGGAGATCATCGCCATCATCATCACCATCGCTTCTCCATCGACCATCCATGTTTCCCCCATGTATGAGTGAGTAATCCCCTGCTGTAGGCTATGGGGATGTATGGATTGGATTAGATCGTTCATGTAATGGCATCAGATTGTTAGGGCATGGTGCCTAGTATCTACTATTAGTACTTTTTGACTTTGTTGCGACTTGTTATGCTTAATGCTTGTCACTAGGGCCCAAGTGCCATGATTTCAGATCTGAACATGTTATTGATTCATTATGATAGTATTGTTTTTAGTCTTACCTGCAAGTTGTATACACATGTTGTTGTCTGGAACCAATGGCCCCGAAGTGATAGAAATCGGGATAACCGGAGGGAATGGCTTTGATGTGAGGATTACGTGTGTTCATATAGTGTTAATGCTTTGCTCCCGTGCTCTATTAAAATGAGTACCTTAATTATCAGTAGTTCCCTTGAGGCCTCGCTGCAAACGGGCTGGCAGGACAAAAGATGTTGTGCAAGTTCTCATTGCGAGCATGTATGACTATATATGGAACACATGCCTATGATTATCTAGTACTTGGATGCTTTACCTTATTTATCTGCAATTGCCCTATGTTCTGATTGCTATGTGAATTGTCTTGTCCATGCAACGCCCATCCATCCATCCCTATGCCTGCCACACTCGAATCGTACTGTTTACTGCTATTGTTACTGTTGTCTTTACTTTTCCTACTGCTGTTACTTTACTATTCCTACTACAAAACGGTTGCTACTGATAAACTGCTATGAGCAAGATTGTTTCCAGGTGCAGCTGAATTGACAACTCAGTTGTTCAGGCTTATAAATATTCTTTGGCTCCCCTTGTGTCGAATCAATAAATTGGGTTTCACTTCCCTCGAAAATACTGCGATACACCCCCTATACTTGTGGGTCATCTAAGCCCATGGAGACTATCGAGCAAGGCAGAGGAGAGAGAGCACAGAGAGAGTTATGGAAAAACTTACTAAAGGTCCTCGTGAGTTTAGATAAGGGGAAGCAGAGGCTGGAGAAGAGGCAGCACACGACAGCACGGGGAGCACCCCAGAGGGGCACTGCGACCCGTGCCGAGCCGCAGTCACGGTGGCCACAGGATAGGGTGACACCCCACCATCACCAAGGCACCAGCGTGGCGTAAAAAGGGGCATCAGAGCGCCAAATCACCGGCGGGCTCCTAACCCTAGATGCTAGGGGAAGGCAGAAGCACCACCAGTAGAGGGCGCGAGCCACGAATCAAAGAGGATAGGGCGATGTAGCATCATCGACAGCGTCACCCTGCACAGTGGTGGCAACCGGGGAGGCCTGGGGCCGCCCGAATCGTAGCAACTTCAACGTCGCCAGGGCATCGCCGGGGATAAGATCGAGAAGGAGAGAGAGGAAAATGACGAGGCTGATTAAGGCCGGTCCAGTGACTCTAGGTTGGTTTGACCCAACCCAGTGGGCTCGATCGGGCCGTCCCAACCCAGTGGACCAGATCGGGCTGGGCCAGCCAGTGGGCCAGTCCCATGTTTAATAAGAAGGTTTGTTTAAAATTTCTAATTACAAATATACCCCTGAAATTATTTCAACTCTAGGAAAATTAAATAAAAATCCTACAAATTTATATAATGTATTAAAATGATCACCAAAATAAAAAATAACACTATTAACTTCTAAATGAAATTTCATAAAATAAGTAAAAGTCCTAAAAAAATCAATAAAAAATCATTTCTGTGTAATAAAATCATTATACTACCTTATAAAAATTCTTAACTTTAATTATTACAAATAAAACTTATAACAAATATTCTAAAGTATTTAATCCTTTGTGGAATTTAAAAAAAAAATAATACTTAAAAACAAATAAAAACCATTTTAAAGATCTAGAATAGATATAGTTTACTAATATAATACTAAATATAATATTCCATAAGTTTTTAAGGTTTTAAAGTAATAAATTTTGAACTATTCTATAAATTCTTTAGCAGTATTTCTTAAATAAGAAATAATCATAAAACCTTAACTCTTTTATATCCAAATACTAGTTCCAAAACCATAACTTGGATTTATGCCAAACTTAAAATACAAACTATTAACTATATAAAACTCTTTAAACCTTAAATCCAAGTAAACCAACAAGTTTAATTAAGTTTTCAAACATCAATCAGTATTAATAAAAATATAAGCTTCTTACCTTTTAGCTCAACCATGTTTAGCATAGTTTTGAAACCCTAGCACATTAATGTCCTTAACCAAAATTATTTTCTTTAATAAATCAAATCAAATTCATAATAACCAAGCACATTTAAACTTATCATTCACTTAAATCCAAAAGTGAATGATCTCATAGTCTCGAACATGATTATTATAAAGCTTAACACTTTTAAATACTTTAAACACATCACACCTAGGTCTATTTATGTTTTAAAGTTAACTTTGGTCCATAAAGTTATGTAGGTAATGTATAAAGTTTAATTATGTTTTATAGTTAACTTTTGTCTGTTTCAATCAAATCATAAAGCATCTCAAATTCATATAATTCGAGCCAATACAAACCACATCGATCACATCCTATTAACCACACAAATTGTTTAAACCTTGGCAAAGAAACCTTTTCCTCAAAAGTTATTCGTTTTGCCACTTCAAATGACAACCTTATAAAATAAGTTCTTTAACTCTTATCAATCTATCACACCAACATCCATCATGATTACTGGATAGTAAACCGCCTCAAACTCAAAGTGTTATTACACTTCACTTGCACACTTGGCATGTTAAACATTTAAATTCTTTGTAGTTATCTTAACTTGAGAAGTAAACATGAGAAATAGCCAAATCTCAAAAAGGTGTCACTTAAGATAAACTCATTCATGTTACTGGGAATTTATCTAGGGATTTTACAAAATGCATTACATTACTTATGCATCAGCATATTGCTTCTTTAAACATTAGTCCTTACCGAACCAATGATGTTGTTCACAGAATTTGGATCTTCTAAATGTCTTGTAGACCATGAGAGCATAATCTTGCAATCGCAAAAAGGCAAGTTCATAACTTGCTCATGTCCTTTGATTATTTTCTATCAAATGCTTGTAACTCAAATGTTGTCATCACCTGCATTTCAAAAGAATAAGAAAATACTATTTTCATAATAATTTGATTATGGATTATTTACCAAGTGGTAATAATCTATTGATACAGTTCTGGTGGTAAAGGAACATAAGATCTAGGACTTAACAACCAATGTCACCAGTGATTCTAGCGCCGTATAATACGCGTTAACCATGAGATTTGGAATGGGACAGAGAAGTCGGCTGTATCTTCTTCCTTTCATATGGAGGCAAGATGACCTTATCGTGGCGTTGGAATTCCCGTTGTGGATCCAACTTATGGGTGGGAACCCTTAGGCCCCACGATTTTGATGTCAAGATTATTTATGAGTGGCTGCCGGAGGTATAGTCGGGCCTTTTATGGAGCTTAACATGGGCATCACCACTTCATAGAGTCTTCGGGAACTCACCAGGGTTATAGCTTGCCCTATTTGGAGGCTTAACAGAGGTGTAGTCATCCCCGGAGGATGGTGCAGACATATGGGGTCACGGAGAGGGTAGTGATTGGCTTGGATCACCTACTGGGCCCCACATCAAGGAATTGTGGACGTGAAAGATCACCCAGTTGTGCAATAAGGAGTTGGTCTCTGATGGGTAAAGCAACGCACCTCTGCAGAGTTTAAGAATTGTGACATGTTACTCCCTGTTTCGGGAAGGAGCTATGAACGCGGCAGGAAAGGAACTCCATGAAGTTCTGGTCAACCTGTGAAGGCTGTTGGACATAGTTTTCAGAATAAAAGGAACCTTTGAAGAAATGTTTATAAAAACCTGCATTACCTACGACCTATGGTCTGTGGCTATAGAGGTAGTGCATCATACACTCCTTTTTAGTGAACTTGCTGAGTACGCTCGTACTCAACCGTACCTTCTTAACCCTTGCTAGATTCAAGTTGTTGAAGATGACATCAACATCAATTTCTGCTCAAGAAACCATCATCGACAATTCAAGTTCTTCAATAAAGTTAATAGTGTCAACATACACATCAGCGTAAGTGAAGTCAGAGTTCTTAAGTAGATAGGAGTAAATTTCTCTAGCCATAAAACCTACTTATGTAGAGCATTGCAATAGCAGCAATGGCAAGCCAAATAGTTTATATACTAGTCTTAGTTACTAGATATTTCTCAGTTATTATTTATGGTTCTTCCTGTAAGAAGTTTCTTTCTCTCTTTAACCTAGAGTCTTCTCTGGATCTTTTGTAAAGAGTCGAGTTGTAATCTATAGTCATGTCTTGGACCTGCTGTGTTTCTGTTGTACCACTCTGAGGGATGTAATACTAGTGAACAGTGTTTCATTGGTGTTATATCAACGACTATAGTGTACTACATCATGCAGTGGTATGTTGGGTCACCGCAATTATTCACAGACCTAATAAGGGGATGATTCAGACCCAGGAAGAGAGAAGCATGTCGGAGATGCCTCCAAACCCACTCTGGCTGAGGAAGACTGCCTTGGCAGCTGCTACAGCGTTGGGCTGTTACCCTCTTGAAGATATGGCACTGAAGTAATGGACACAGTTTTAATGTCCCACCTTCATGACTAATTGTCTCCTTCATAGTGGTTCGCTGGCCCTGGATATGTATCCACTTCAGTGTTGGCCTGAAATAAGCCAGGAACTAGCACGAGCGAGAATCTAGGCAGCCACAATCTATGCCATCGACATTGTTGTTCGGCATAGCGTTCTCTTCCTTGTCTATTATTAGGGCCTGCACCTTCATAGTATCTGCATCAACACTTGTCCAATCCACACAGCAGACAACAAATATGTACTATGGTAATTAGCTCGTGATGTGCTAAACACATTAACAAAAGCAAGTAAAAAAAGAGCATAGTACTGAACTTACTATATTCGAAGGGTTGCCATGTAAAAATAGAACCATCATCTGATACTGCGAAGATAATTTCATATGCCCACACAACATCCACATACCTTCTTAGGGAAAGATTATTGTGCCTAAGGACACTCCATGTATCATCCCCTACAAACTGGACTATGTCTAGGATGGCAATGAACGTATCAAACACCACGATGAGCTTGTACAACCACTTGTTGCAGCGGGTGGACATCTGAGGTTCACTAGCAATATGTATCTTAAGTAGCCTGGTAATGGCCCTTCGATACGAAAAGAAACCTACATGTGTACCCTAAAACTCGGCAGTTTCTAGTGACGAGACCTAAATGATGGTGCCAATATACAAATTCACCAGACGTACTAATGATTTTCTAGGATTAGGACGACCAGCAAGATCAATCATGACTACCCATTCGCGGTTGTAACCAGCCCAATAATCACAGCCAGTTTTGGGGATGATGATGGGGCTGGCATAGATGGGTGGTCTAGAGGTATCATGTTGGCATCAATCACTCTCTTTTCAGTACTAGTGGGAGCTGGACAAGAAGATGGACAGTAGTTTAGAAGGCAAGAATTATCATTGGGGAAGAAGAGTGCCTTCGGAAGCATAACCCATCCGAGGGAAAAGGTATACATCTGGGATGGCCTAAAAAAAGAGACATGCTAAGAGGATCAGATCAACTAGCGATTACATGGAGAGAATCATCATCTAACTTCGAATAGTTGCGGATAGAGTTTCCTGGAGCGGCTTCAGCCATGGTGAATTCACCGTCGCGCCGGTGATGGTTTTTTTGGGGGTGGGGGTGGGGTGGTGTTAGGGAGGGGGTGGGGGCTTTGATGGTAGCGAAGCCATCAAAGGGGACGGGAGGGTTTGAATTTATTTGGAAATGTTCGTTCAGCGCCTAGAGTAAGCAACTCGTAGTAGGGTGCTAGAGTAGTCGGAGCGGGCGGCGATAGTGGACAGTGACGTAGTGGACCCACCATACAGTGGACCTCTAGCGTCAGTGAATCACGATCTACTGAATATCTACTACTCGAAGTAGCATGTGTACACTTCGAAAACGTCATTGGACTAGCATGGGGAAACCCAAACTAGCGTGGGAACTGGGTAGTAGGCGAGTGGGTTCTCGTAGGTCCCCTTGAAGTTGGCGATGAAGAGTACGTAGAGGGTGGTCCACGATTCGATGGATTCCTCGGGGAGGTTCATCAGCCAGGTGCGAGCCGCATCCTTTGGACCCATGGTGTAGAGCTGCAGGAACTTGCCGGGGTTGGCAGAACCATCGTAGCGTGGTGGAATCTCCGGCTTGAACATGTGTGGCCACTCCACGTGATGCAGGTCCTTGGTAAATGTGAGGCAGCTGTTGCTCTGCACCTCCTTTTCGTTCGAGAGGGCGGCCCTGTTTTGTCGGCCGGCCATGGTGATCTCCTCGACGACGTGGTCCTCATGTCCCTGACGAGGCACCGTGGCCATGTGAGTGACGTCTGGCAACAGAATGATTTGGCAGCTGTTGCTAGGGGTGGCGTGGCGTCCTGGAGCTAGAGAGCATCATCGGGGCCCTGGTCCTTGTTCAGAGGCAGAGACGGGGTCACAACCCAGGGGGCGGCCTCTTCGGCATGGGCCCCGGTTCCTCCTGGTTCAGACAGGAGATGGCGGTGCTGACAAGCTCGGCAAGGCGTGCACGCCATTCCTCTTGCCCGGACTCAGCATGTGGGTAGCAGAGGAGTTTCTGCGCCATGAGCTTGGCAGCCTCCGGCATGGGCAGGTCGCTCTTGTCACACAAAGACACGGTGCGTGAGAGAGATGTGTTGCCACAGGTGGAGAGAGGCCGCTCTCGCAACGGGTGGAAACAGGAACCTTGTTCGTCCTCCATCCACAAGGTTTGCTTGGAGGTGGTGCGTCGGGGAGCAGGCTCAATCTAGGCCTTTCTCGCTGCACGGAGGAGGGTGTGCTCGACCCGAGTCTTGTTGCGGATTGCCATATCGGTGAGGTTGAAGAATACCTTGAAAGTGCGCCTCAGTCCCCTACCTGGAGCGCCAAATGTCGAAGATTGAAGTCTCGCAAAGGAACAGGGGTACCAACAAGCCACATATTCGTGAGGGGACTGAACACACATTTAGATCTCCTCAACAACGATGGGAGCGACATAACTTGCACACGACAAAGAGTTGACACGGTGGTTTTTTACCCAGGTTTGGGACCATCGTGAGGAGGAAAAGCCCCTACTCCTGCTTGGTTGTATTGCTTGCGGTGCTTCGTGAGGGTACAATGGAAAGTGAAGGACTAGGGGTTTTGATCGTAAGGATCGGCCCCTTCTAAGGTTGGGGTGGCTCCCCTTTTATAGTAGCGTTGGACCTCTTCCCCTAATCCTTTGGGATGGAAGGGCTCCCACGTTGCCTCCCAAGGGGAACTGGTCTACAAGACTACTTTACATGAACTAGGTCTAGGATCCTCGGGGGCGCCGGTCCATCATAAAGCCGTTGTTGTCAGTGACGTCTGCCTATAACACGACGCCGTCCATCGCTTCCTTGCACCAAAGTGGCAAAGAGGGAGCTTTGCTAACGCCTATGTCGTCAGCCCTTCTTTAACGCTGAACAGGCCAGACAGCATCTCCTCTTTACCTAGGTGGACCACGCAGTCTACGTAGCAAGGAAGCTCCCCGTTGGGCTTGTCGTATTTCCCATCCCCCCTACAATATGTGTTGATGATTTATCATATGTCATGTCTTCACCTTCTAATCCACGTTCGATTATCTGGGCCATCGAGATCTCGAAATCCTCTTTCCTATTTTTTTCACCGCAATTTCTATCGTGGCGGCTTCAACTCTTTCATTCTCAAACATGATCCTTTTTGCCTTCTCCATTAAGACTTATCTTACTCCTCCATTAAGACAGTTCACCTTGCATCATTCGTTTGATATCAAGGGTGAGTTTGATGAGACCTTGGTGGGGCACTTACCATCAATAGATGCTTGCACCAAGGATGATGATGACGCCGCATTCCTTTTGGCTTTTTTCCTTCTTGTTTACGCATGTTTAAATTATTCTAAGCATTGCATCATGTTGAACAATTATCTTTGTTGTTGTTGTTGTCTCGAAACATCCTTAGCGCATCCATCAACTCAGCAAAAAATACACACATCAATACATTACATGAGAAGATTAATATGCCAAGTTGAACAAGTTTTAGAGCATTTAATTAATCATCCATAGTCATGCCACTCTGGGGCCTTGCACGATTTGCTCATGGTCTTCATGAAATTTGTTGCAAACCTCTTGTATGATTTTCTGACATAGCCAATTCGTTTCACCGAGTTGGTCTTTGATCCTCTTCCGATAAATTTGCTGGGTATCGGTAATGGGATCAAGGCTCACGACATTCAAACCTTCACATAAGCACTTGTCCTCCAAAGTCTTCCACTTCCGACCTCGATTCCCATTCCTAGGCTTTATGATCTTGTGGTTGGTGTCAAATCGATCTGATAAATACGCTCCTCCTCCTCCTCCTCATCTTCTTTATTATTTTGTTTGACAGTGATGCCATGGGAATGACCACCATCATGGATTTTTTTTGTAAGATTTCAGTGCCCTCAACCTATGCACACAAACATAATTCCTAAAATAAACTATTGATCATTCTATGCACGCAAACACGAATGCATCGGTCCACATATCTCGTAGGCATCCAAGGCACCAGGTGGCATTCCGTCAAATAGGTGTTGGCGTCCCCGCTGGCACCATCGCGTTATTAGAGCACGCTACAGGGCTGACGAACTTGACTAGGAGCGGCTGAGGTCAATGCCACCGATGGTCCGTTGACGGCGTCGACAACAATGAGGAAAAATATGGCGTTGAGTTGAAGCCTCCATGCTTGCTATCGCCATACTCGATGAAGAACTAAGACAGTGGCATCATGACGACGCTCTCTTGGTAGTAGGCCCGAGAGGAAGGCGACCCACTCCCTGAATGACCCGAAGTGGAGCTTGGTGGTGGTGCTCCCTTGGATTTTGGCGGCAGGTTAATCGCTGATGTCGGTTCTAGCGTAGAGCCCTTGGTTTGCAACATGGCCAGCTAGGTTCGCCACCGCCTCAAGCACCACATCTAACACAACCTTCTTAACGTCGACGCAGTCTCGCCGAATGTTGCGGTCAAGTGTGGCCGCATCCCTTCAGGACTTCTCCACCTTCCAGTCTTCCTCCGACATCCCCTCCAGTTTCATATAGTCTCTCTAATGAGGATGCAGGATCTGCAGCACGGTGGCGACGATGTGGACGTGGGCGAGAGAACAAAATGAGAGTGAAAGGTGGCAATAAAAAGGGAAAGTGAAATAGGGTGTTGGTTGGGTCAATGTACTGGCCCGTATGTCGGGAGCCGATGTAGCGTTGTTCGCCGCATGTTTCCAACACTCCCAGGCTGCTTCCTATGGGTTGGCGGACGCCGTGGGACATCTAGATGTTTTATTGGGCCAACACTGGAACATGTTCCTCTATTAGGAGGTCGACTAGAATCCGATTTAGGAGGGCTATTGGGAGCCACCGAAGATGCTCGTAGTGTCAAGTAGGGGGCAACGCCTACTCGTAGTGCGTGGCTGAGCCAACCCAATAAAGCTTTCTCATTTTCTTGTTTGTTTCCTTATTTTTTTGCTGGTTTCTTTTCTGCTTTTTTCCTCGACTTTCTTCATCATTTATGTTCCTTTCTCTATTTTTCTGTTTTATTTATGTTCTTTGTTTTCTTTTCCTTTTTTCCTTAAAGAATGTTCACGTTGTGAAATAAAATGTACATGTTCTTTAGAAAAAGTTATGGTCTAAAAAATATATATTGACGAGGATTAAAAAAATGTTCGTGAAGTTAAAAAAAATGATCATGATGCTTGAAATGTTCACATTGTTAAAAAGATACTTTCACAAGATTGTTCACCGGTTCAGGAATGTCTCACGATAGTTCAAAATAATAGTTCATGATGTTCAAACATTATTCACTTAATACTCGATAAAAAAAATTAGACGATTTAAAGAGGAAACAAGAAAAAAAAACACGTAAAACATGAACAAAAAGGAAAATGAAAACAAAAACAGAAAAGAAAAAAGAGAAAAAAGAAAAAAGAACATGAAAACAGATCCAGTGTGTTCATTTGATCTCGTTTCCATCATGTCTGACACATCATATCATGCTTTTCCTCCACCAGATCATGATGCTTGAAATATTCACATGGTTAAAAAAATACTTTCACATGATTGTTCACCGGTTCAGAAATGTTCACGTAGTTCAAAATAATAGTTCATGATGTTCAAACATTATTCACTTAATACTCGATAAAAATATTAGACAATTTTAAGAGGAAACAGGAAAAAAACACATAAAACATGAACAAAAAGGAAAATGAAAACCAAAAAAGAAGATGAAAACAGATCCAATATGTTCATTTGATCTCGTTTCAATCGTGTCAGGGCGGACGCATAATATCATGCTTTTCCTCCACCAGATCATGATGCTTGAAATGTTCGCATGGTTATGTTCACCGGCTCAGAAATGTTCACGTAGCTCAAAATAATAGTTCATGATGTTCAAACATTATTCACTTAATACTCCATAAAGAAATTAGACGATTTTAAGAGGAAACAAGAAAAAAACACGTAAAACGTGAACAAAAAGGAAAATAAAAACGAAAAACAGAAAAGAAAAAAAGTAGATGAAAACAGATCCAATGTGTTCGTTTAATCTCGTTTCCATCATGTCACGGCGGACGTATCATATCATGCTTTTCCTCCACCAGATATGAAACAGTGCTAAGAGCAACTAGACACTTCTTTGATATAGTAGAAGCGGGTTGGTATGAGAATTTCGAAAATTCATCCCTGATAGGGATCGAACTTCGGTCGCTGGGATGCGCCAACTGCGACCCAACCACTAGGTTACTGCCTCATCCCAGTCATATATGGCCATTGGGCCGTGCCGTCAGCCGTCACGTGTGTTTGGATATACTTTCCGGGTATCCTCACTGTGCCTCACTGACCAGGGTGACCCACTTCGCGTTAGAGCTTTGCTTCACAGGCGGCCCAGTCAGGGAGAAGAGACGGAGTCCAGTCCGGCTACGGGAAGGCCTAGAAGACTTACCGACATAGGCCTGTTATGTTACTTGTAGTTCAAGATGTACTCTGTAACCGACTCTTAGTCGTAGTCGGATAGGTCTCTCTTGTAAACTCTAGGCCAGATATCTATATAAGTCGTCCTAGGGTAAGCCTTTAGGAGACCCTCACAATAGTCTACAATCTCAACTCGCACAGGCGAAACCCTTGTAACCAATATTCCGGCTCTGTCGTATTACTGGATTGCTAGCAGGAGTAGAATCCATCCAAAGCTGGCGGATTCGAACCTGGGTAAACTTGTGTGCTCACCGTCCTGGAATACCATACATCTCACACCCCTCTCTTCCGCACGCCTTGAGGACCCCCTCATGGCGTACTTGTCATCCATCCGACGACAGTTGGCGCCCACCGTGGGGCAAGTGAGCTTCAGACTATGTTTCGAGCGGAATCTGCAAGAATCAGAATCGGCGAGACCATCGCCTTCGATCGTCTCCTCTATGCCAGCGGCATCCCTCTCATCATTCTCGACGAGACCTAGATTCCGGCTAGGGAGGTCGTCACTGCCTACACCATCATGTATTTTAGCGAGATCGATGTATACATCGGTTTCGCTGAAAGTGCCCCATCCACCCCAGCGGTGATGATAGAGGCAGAAGAAATCTCTGGGTCCACTTTGTCCACGGAGGCGGCAGAGTTCCGCATCTCAGAAAACCCTAATCCCACCCAGCCCGCACCTGTTATGGAGATAGTGGAGAAAGCCGAACCTAAAGCAGATCTTGCGGTGCAATTCGAATCTGGAGTGGATCTCCCTAGCGAGGCCAAATCCTAGATCGATCTACCCGCTGAGATCGAAATCTAGGAGGAGCAAGACAACAACCTCGGTTCTGACCCTGCTAATGCCGGGCAGACCAACCTTTCCTGAGGCATATGTTGAGGCGCATGATGCTGCAAGGCGCAAACATGGATGAAGTTCTCGAGACCATCAGGATTTTCGAGGAAGCCCACGAGGAAAGCCGCAACTACCTCAGAAGCCACGCGTCGCACTTTGTCGGATATGTTGGATCCGGATCCGGCTCTACAGATGTTGGAGACAACGAAGACATGGTGCTAGAGGCGATCGGAACAAACACCGACTTACCCGCATCTTCGGATGACTCGATGACGTCGACAGATTTCCGAAAGTTCTCCTTGGAATATGAAGAGGAGTTCAACTCCAAAGCTGCAGAAGAAGGAGAAGCCATGGACAAAGGATCCAGAGAAAACTCTCCCAAAGCGCAGGATGACATGGATCTCGGAGATAATCCCGACGTCCAGATGTCCAAAAGTATCACTCAGAGCTTGACTCCAGGAAACGGACCCAAAGCCGTCTTTGCTACCGGCGCTGCCAAGAAGGCAAAGAAGAAGAACAAGAATAACAAGAAGAACAAGACCCCAGCAAAAGAACTTCCATCAGAGGAAGTGATTGCCGAGGAATATGAGGAAGACTCGGATGGAGCACTCATCCCAGAAGAACCCAAAGAAGCTTCGGTGGATGGATACATGGTCACTTCAGGTGCGCGTAAACTCATCGATGCTACATTAACTACACCTATCCCTACATCTATAGAACTTACTGCTGAGGAGATGGAGGAAAGGGCTCAGGCCCTAGAAGCGTGTCGCCAAGTACTCCTGGATGAAGACAACAACATCGAGGAAGAGAAGAAGCGCATAGCAACTGCGGAGAAGTATATCTCTCTACGGCATCAGAAGACCCGGAAACAACACACGCGTGACAATCAATTTCCGTAAGTCCATAAGGTTCTCTTCGAGAGGGACCCAGGGATGCCTCGGCTCGACAGCAAAGGAGATCTGGTGTACCCAACACCAGTACAAAACACTGCCGCAGCTCGAGACATCCTGGCAAATAGTCCAAGCCCAGAACAAGTCCGGTTAGGCATTAAGCTACTCACCAAGGGTCTGGAGCAACAGAAGGTCGCGAAGTCCGGAAGCGGAAAATTGGTCTCTCAATCTGACCAATGTCACACAGATCCGGCCTAGAATGACGTAAGACCCCAACGGGTTCTGGAACAGCATCACCGTCCGAACCTACATGAAGATAACTACTCAAGAACCGGATCTTTAGCACAGCACCACAGAACCACACGTGACTGGCACAACGTTGCTCCAGCCTCGGAGCAAGAAGCAATTGCTGCACTGTATCCGAGATATCCTCCTCGGCGAGAGTCGAACGATCGCAGGGAAGAAGACAAAGAGAAACGTCAGGATGAGGACCGTCAAAGAATGCCACCTCCTAGACACACAAGCCGTCCGGCTAAACCCCATCGTGGTGGGAGTGACGCACGAAGGAATGACGGACACCGTGCTGAGTCAAGATGGCAGGGGGCTCGTCGCAATGAAGACCCTCCTCGGAACCAAAATAATGACACTGCAGATGGAGGCCGGCGATCAGCCGGAAACAATCCACCTGCTCCACCCTCTCCACCAAGCAGCCATCACAACGGCTTTCAAGGAGGCCAAGGAGGGCGTCGTGGCAGAGGAGGTGGTGGCAAAAGCTGAAGTCCGGCTCCAAGGCACCATGGCTATAGCGAACAACTGAGACGGTGTTCCCTGTCACCAAGCGACGCGAGACACCGGATCAATTCCAACATAGAGGCGCAGCGCTACGAAAATGATGATATATATGTGGGCCCAAAATGCTTTGGACCACAAATTCGACTAACACATTTCCCGGAAGGATTTGCTATCTCAAGACACATCCAAGCCTACGATGGTGTGGCCCGACCAGACACTTGGCTCCAAGATTTTTTCCAGGCTTGCTGCATCGCCAAAGGTGGAAACAGCTTGGTCGCAACTCGATATCTCCCACTTATGTTGTGGAAGACGACACGATCATGGCTCAATGAACTTCCAGAAAACACCATCCACAACTGGTATGACATGCAAAGCGCGTCCTTTTGGAATTTTGAAGGCACATACCGGAGGCCCTATACAGTAGGAGACCAACAACGTTGCACCCAGAAAGCCGTAGAAACTTACCAAGATTACCTCGGACGATGGATCGACACCAAGAACTCCTGTGAAGGAGTAAATGACCAAACTGCGATTAAGGCTTTCACTGCAGGACTCCCAATTGGTTTACTACGTCATCGCTTGACGTGTGACAAGGTTACCAATTTAGGCGATATGATAGAAACAGCGAGCAAGTATGCAGATGTTGACGACAACGCAGAGGGATTACTGAATGCCCTAGTTGTGCCACAGTCGGCAAAACAACCAAAGCAGCAAGCTTAGAAGCGCAAGAATACCTCGGAAGAAAAACCCAACGTAGAAACGGCAGTGGTCACTGCTACTTTTAGGTCTAGAGGACGAGGAGGGCATTGAGGTGGCCGCGGACGCTGTCGTGGGACATCAAGAGTCCAGGGTAGAGGAGACCAGCAACCTAGCAAAACCTATTCCTAGGCCGACATTGCCAAGAACCCATGTGTGCATCACTTAGATGCTAGTGGGGGATCGTCTCACACAAACACCGAGTGTCGTTTCAATGATGACATCAAGAAAGACGATACCGCTGGCTACATGGCTAAGTGGAAGAAGGGAAAGAAGAATCCCGAAAAAGAAAAGGAGACCAAGGAAGATTCCTACATGGAGGAAGTTGATCCTTCAAATCCCAAGCCGGATGGAATAAAAAACTTCCCAACGAAGAAAGACACTTACGTCACCTTCCTCGGATCTCAACCAGCTAAGGTCAAGAAAGCAGTTATGCATGAGCTCAATGCAATTGTTCCGGCTGTCCCTCAATTTTTGGATTGGTCAGAAGTTGCAATCACCTTTGACCGTGTTGATCATCCTCCTAAGTTCCACAAGCGAGGAAAATACTCCTTAGTCGTCAATCCACTTATTGATGGCTATGGTTTCTCCAAGACTCTCATGGACGGCGGCAACAGCATCAATATTCTGTATGTCGAAACGCTATGCCGGATGCGGATCTTGGAGACACAGCTGAATCATAGCTCTGTGATCTTTCATGGAGTTGTCCTAGGAAGACAAGCCAATTCCCTGGGAGAGATTACTTTGGATGTTACCTTTGGAACTCCAAAGAACTATCTAATAGAGGCACTTTCCTTCGAAGTGGTCCCATTCAAGAGCGTGTACCACACTATATTTGGACGTCTGGCTTACTGGGCTTTTATGTCTCGTCCATGTTACATTTACAATATAATGAAAATTCCAGGTCCCAACGGCGTGATCACCATCAGGGATACCCGAAGAAAGCGTGAGAGCGCGAGGACGGAAATGCCGCCTTTGCTAAAGCCGTGCTGCACGCCCAGGACTACCAGGAGATCAAGAAGACGATTGATCCGTATGAGATGCCCGCAACAAAGAAGGAGGTGACAAAGACGAATCTGGAGTTTAAGGCATCGGAAGAGACGAAGAAGACGCCGTTGAAGGATGATGACCCCTCCAAGGTGACCTAGATAGGTGTAGGCCTAGATAGCGCATAGGAAAGCGTGCTAGTCAAGTTCCTCCAAGCAAATCAATATATCTTAGCATGGCAGCCATCTGACATGACCAGAGTACCTAGGGAACTTGTCGAGCACTCTCTAAATGTACACCTGAACGCTAAACCTGTCAAACAGTCCCTACGATGTTTTGGCGATGAAAAGCGTAAGGCAATAGCTCATGAACTAGCCTGGCTCGAGTTAGCCGGATTCATAGAAGAGGTCATCTATACTGATTGGTCAGCCAACCCTGTAATGGTCCCTAGAAAGGACACCACTGAATTAAGGATGTGACTTGATTATACTGCCTTAAACAAGGCTTGTCCCAAAGATCCATTCGCTCTGCCTAGAATTGATCAAGTCATCGATTCTACGGCAGGCTCAAAACTCCTATGTTTTCTCGACGCATATTCCAGTTATCACCAAATCCGTGTGAAGGAATCATATAAAGTCAAAACTTCATTCATAACCCCCTTTGGAACCTTCTGTTTTGTTACAATGCCCTTTGGGCTCAAGAACGCAGGAGCTACGTACCAACGCACTATGCAGTGTTGCCTCCACGACCAAATCAGACGCAATATACATGCATACATGGACGACATTGCGGTGATGTCCAAAAAGAAGGAAACATTAATTTCCAACTTGGAGAAAACATTCGCCAATCTACGAAAATACAACATAATGCTTAACGCGAAAAAGTGTTTCTTTGGAATACCAGCCGGAAAATTGTTAGGTTTCATCATGTCTCAAAGAGGCATAGAGGTGAACCGAGACAAGATTAAGGCTATACTCAATATTTTTAGGCCAACTCGCCTGAAAGACGTTCAAAGACTAACTGGTTGCATTGCTGCAGTCAGTCGGTTTGTAAGCCGGCTTGGTGAAAGAGCGGCACCACTTTACAAGCTCCTTAAAAAGACCAGAAAGTTCGTTTGGACTGACGAAGCTGAAGCTGCACTACAAGACCTGAAAGCAGTACTCTCATCAGCTCCTATCCTTGCAGCACCGGAACCACGGGAATCGATGTTTCCCTATCTCGCCGCGACAAATAGAGTCATCAGTGTCATCATGGTGGTGGAGAGACTAGAGGAAATTCAAGAATACCTGGTGCAGCGTCCAACTTACTATCTCAGCGAGGTCCTAACATAATCAAAGCAGCGGTATCTGCACTATCAAAAGTTGTCTTATGGTGTGTTTTTTGCATCTCGTAAGTTACAACATTATTTTCAGGAATACCCCATTGACGTGGTGAGCACAGCTCCCATGAGAGATATAATCAACAACAGCGATGCTACAGGACGCGTCGCAAAATGGGGCATAGAGCTTTCAGCTTTCGACATTGAGTATAAACCTCGTACAACAATCAAATCCCAAATCCTCGCTGACTTTGTCGCTGATTGGACAGAGACAACGGAGAATATGACCCTCCCAGAGTCGGAATACTGGACCTTACATTTTGACAGGTTTAAGGTGCTCGGGCTGGCGTGGTGCTCAAATCACCCCAAGGAGATAAACTTTTCTATGTGTTGAAGATCCACTACGGCAACGCATAACATTGTTGAGTATGAAGCACTGCTGCATGGAATCTGGATTGCTAAGGATATCGGCATCCGATGTTTGATGTGTTACGGAGATTTGGATGTTGTTGCCCAAGAAGTGTCGGATATCTGTAATGCAAATAAGAACATGGTAGCATATAGAGTTGTCCTGGATGAACTATCTAAATCGTTCAAAGGGTTTGAGGTTCAACACATCCCGTGAACAGAAAATGAGGAAGCAGATGCACTATCTCGAATAGGCTCTGCACGGAAAAAGGTCCCGGATGGCTTTTTTTGGTGCACCTCAAAGTACCCTCTATAAAAGGAGTAGACAAGGAGTATCTGACCAAATCTGACTCACCTTTAATAGCAGTTCTGGCTGTAATTCCCAGCTGGACTCAACCCTACCTTGACTACTTGGTAGATGGAAAATTACCCGAAGGTGAGGTTCTGAGTCGGCAGATCATCCGACGAGCAAAAGCCTATACTATAATTAGTGGTGAGCTCTATAAGCGGAGCCTGTCTGGGGTTTTTCAGCGTTGTGTATCTCCGGAAGAAGGAGTGGAAATCTTACGAGAAATCCATGAAGGTGAGTGTGGTCACCATGCTTCAACCAAATCTTTAGTGGCAAAAGCTTTCCGACATGGTTTTTTCTGGCTTACAGCCAAGGCAGATGCCGAACGGCTGTTCAAGACATGCAAAGGCTACCAAAAATACGCCAAACAAGCTCACGTTCTGGCTGATCAGCTGAGAACAATACCTATAACATGGACTTTAGCAGTCTGGGGGCTTGACATGGTAGGACCGTTTAAATGGGTTCCAAGTGGATTTACTCATCTCCTAGTGATGGAGGATAAATTCACAAAATAGATTGAGGCTAAACCCGTCACCAGTTGTGATGGAGCAACAGCCATAAGATTTGTCGAGGATGTCATAATCCGATACAGTTATCCGCATAGCATTATCATGGACAACAGGAGTAACTTTTCTATGGGAGAGCTTGCCGAATTCTGCGATGAACATAATATCCGGCTTGACATTGCGTCAGTCACACATCCATAGGCTAATGGACAAGTCGAAAGAGCAAATGGTTTAATCCTACAAGGCCTAAAACCAAGATTCGAAGCACCACTACGACGTGCTGTGAGGGCTTGGACAGAGGAATTACCTTCTGTAATATGGATCTTGCGAACAACTCCGAACAGGTCAACCGGATACACACCTTTCTTCTTGGTCTATGGTGTAGAAGCAGTTCTTCCTAATGATTTGATTCATACTTCTCCTAGAGTTGCCGCGTATATTGAAAAGGATGCCGAAATTTCTTGACAAAATGATCTCGACTTAGTCGAAGAAGTTCGTGTTGTTGCTGAAATAAGATCAACAACCTATCAACAGAAGTTACGCAAGTATCATAGCCAGAGAGTCAGAAACCGGTCTTTTAATAAAGGCGATATGGTTCTCCGGCTTGTGTAGAAAAGAAAGCATAAATTTTCCCCAGTATGGGAAGGGCCCTTTTTAGTTAGCCGAGTATTGCACAATGGTTCTTACTATCTAACTGATATGCGGCCAGTCAAAGAAAGAAGGTAGTACAGACCCAGAAGAATTAGACAGCTCGTAGAATATTTCTCAGCTACGTCCCTTTTATTCTTAATTTAACTTTCTTTCTAATCATATATGTGTACATGTTCAATGAGAAATAAAGTATTGGTTGCCTCATCTTTTCTGAGAAGTTTTTATTACCATCTTATTTTCGAATGATCATGTCACAGTTGAAAATCCTAGAATACGTGAAACTACTTTATACTCATGTCTGTTCTGGTTTAGATTTCCGATTCTAAAATTGCTACCTTCGGGTATAAATCTAAATTTTCTAGTTTGTACTTTGGTTATTTATCTGATTGCCGGATGCGGGCATTTTCCGAGTAGTGAATTGTTGGTACTGGAAGCCGGCTTTGTTTTTGAGTTTAAACTGGTTTAGCAATTGATCTCCGTTGCTCGGCAAAGTTTTCGTGTTGAAGGTTGGCCGGATCATGGAAGGGACAAGGCGGAAAGCCAGATAAACAATAAGTACAAAAAAAACATAAGTGCTTATGTAAACATTTCATGCACATAAAATTAAAGCCAAAAGTGCTAAATAGAAATAACAAATCTTAGCACTAGCAGAACTATTATACTACTTATTTACAACCCGAATTATTTTCAGAATAACACATTGTTTGTTCTGATGCTCTATGATGCAGGGGGAGAGGTAGGAGCTGACGGGTCACTGGAAACATCAGCCTCGCCTTGATATCTTTCTGAGACATCCAAATCCGAAGTGGTTTGTTCGTTGTCGGAAACTTCTGATGTTACCTCGACAAGCGGAGGAGGCGTCTCCACACGAGTGAAGAAAGGAGTGTCGTAGCTAGTTAAGTCAGCTACGTGGCAGCCATATCTGGCATAGGAGTCCATGATGGCTTTAATGTCCTACTCATGTCCGTCTTCATCCACAGTCGGATACCCTCTGGTTACTTGCCAGATTTCCATGCTTCCATGGTGGCTCATAACCATGGTAAGAGCGTTCTACGCTACGATTCGTGCGTAGGACATGTCCGCAAACTATGTGTGATGAGGCTTAGATACTACTTTTATTCGTACTTAGCTGATCAAAGTAGTTGAATTAACGGATCGTTCAAACTGTTTAGAACTAACGGGGTTAGCGGATCTGTGGTCCCTTAGGGTGATCTACAGCTGAAGTAGCTGAGGCTTCATAGAATCTTTAGTTAGTTTCTCCTCTGATGACTCGCGAGTTGTTGTTTGGCGAAAAGGCGTCAGATCTGGAGATCTTTTCTGGTAGACAATCTTCGGGATTTGAGTAGGAAAGGAGCAGTCTTTTCCACCTTAGAGCTTCACTAAGGTTCTTTGAGAAGGGTGTGGATCCTCTGTATGGGAGTACTGGCACGATGCTAGAGGAAGGTTGTATTTTCCCTGGGTCTTGAGTTGAGGTCTTCGAGTGACGCCCTGTTTCACAAACCTTGGCGGGGGTGGTTTCCTAACGAAGCCCTAAGGAGTTAGCTCAGGGTAAGTTGGCAATTTACGACTTATCTTTATAGCCTTCAGTCGAGGTAGGGAAGCTAACTTCGGTGAAACGTCTTCACTTGAATTCCTTGCGTTGTTTTGCTCGATGGCGGAGGGGACTCATTGTCTTCACCCTTCCTTATCACCCAGATTCAGGGGTATTTCTGACCTTTTAGGGAGGAACTTCCTGTTGGTTTGGGTAGGGTCAACTAGAATAGTTAGTCTCCTGAGGTGGTCGGAAGCTCTAATATACCGAAGTTTAGGTTAGTTAGGTCTTCACTTCTTGTCTTGGTGGGTAAGTCTTGTGGTTTTCTTGTTGATAGTGTGGTTGGCGGCGTCCAGTGTTGGTGATGATTCTAGAGAGTTGAATTTGATGGGGTAGGCCATCCTGCCGAGGAGGAGTCTCCGAGTTGTTCTAACTTGATGATGTCGAAAACTGGGTTCTTGCGATGCTTTTCCTCTCCTCACTCCAAAGGTTAGTACGGTTCTCGTTACCAACAACAAATAAGGGTGCCTGAGGTACTAGGTTGGGTATCGATCGACGAGTCACATTTTGAGTAAGGTCAATACAAGCCACAACACACATACAAGGTGAACAGAGCAAGGAGGTTGCAAATGCCTTCGCAAACAACACACATCAAGCAACATACTATGCACTCAGGCAAGAAAACACGGCCTACTTGGGGGACCAAGGAGTTAACTACTCGTGATGTAGGGGAATCCTATCTTAGGACTATTAATCCTAGACATCATCGCTCTTAGGGTCTGAGTCACTATCTTGCGAAGGAAGTCTTCGCCGTGTCATCGGACGCTTCTCGAGAGTGCGGTACTTGATTTATTTAGATTATGAGGATTCCGCTGGTAGGGCGATCTTGTAGTCCCTTGTGTTTGCCGGTAGTTGGTTCTCTTTATCTTCTTCTCATCGTCTTTACCTAGTTCAAGATCCTATTTGTTTGAAATCCGTATGTTTGAAATTTGGATGAGAGCTAGAGGAAGTCATTTTCAAAATCACCTAAACTAGATTGAGATAAGAAGTAGAATCTTTTGAAATGTTTTGAGAAATTAGTTTTCAAAAGCGAGTGTTTCCAAAATAGTTTTCATGTCTAACGACCATGCTAACGAAGGTTCTCCTACAGTCAGGATGGCTCTGATACCAAGTCTGTGGGGCCCTGATACATTGCAAATGTATCTATAATTTTGATGTTCCATGCTTGGTTTTATCCACTTTCTTGTGTTTTGTCCACACTTTGGAGTACTTTTCATATGATTTCCTGGGCTAACCTATTAACAAGAGCCACAGTGCCAGCTGCCTGTTTTCTGCTGTTTTTGGTTCCAGGAAAGTCAGAAAATAAATATTCTCGGAACTGGACGGGACAAAAGCCAAAGTGCCTATTTTCGGAAGTCATCAGATGCCAGAATACGAGACGGAGAGGGGCCAGAGGCCGGCCACACCACCTGGCCGTGCGGTCAGGCTTGCCCCGTGCCAGGGGGTGGTGTGGTGGCCCCTGGCACCCCCTCGGCCTCCCCTTCCGACTATAAGATGCCCTCGGGACGAAAACCCTAAGGGCCCGATCAAAAATCCACGAAAAAGTATGTAGCCGTCGTCATCTCCATCCCTAGATCGGGAGGGATCTGAAGCTCTTCTCGGCACCCTGCCGGAGAGGGGAATTCACCCTGGAGGCCTTCTTCATCACCATGCAAGCCTCCGGTGTGATGCGTGAGTAGTTCATCCTTAGACTACGGATCCATTTAGTAGCTAGATGGCTGGTTCTCCTCCTTTGTGCTTTCATGTTTAGATCTTGTGAGCTCCGTTCATGATCAAGATCATCTATTTGTAATTCTGCATGTTGTGTTTGCGGGGATCCGATGGATATTGAGATGCTATTTTGAGATTGATTATTGATTCTATCATGTCTTTGTTATTTGTGATCTTGCATGCTTTCCGTTGTTAGTAGCTATCTTGGCCAAGTAGATGCTAGCAACTCCAAGAGTTAGTATTTATGCTCGATAGTGGGTTCATGCCTCTGGTAATCTGGGGAAGTGACATAAATCTCTAAGGTACTAGATGTGCTGTTGCTACTAGGGAGAAAACAACAATCCTTTGTTCATAGAACAATCATATTGTTTACTTTACACGCAGTAAAGCAATAATCTGTTGTTTGCAACTTAATACTGGAGGGGGTTCGGATGATAACCTGAAGGTGGATTATTAGTCATAGATGCAGTTGGATGGCGGTCTATGTATAATGTTGTAATGCCCAATCAAGTCTCAAAGGAGTCAAGATGATTAGTATTTGCATGTATTGCTTTCTCGATGTTTTTCAATTGCCCCGCTGTAATTTGTTGACCCAGCATGTTATCTATCTTAAGGAGAGCCACCTCTAGTGAACTATGGATCATGGTCCTTGTCTTTTACATACAATCTACAATCTTTTACTGCTTTGTGTTTACTTTCTGCAAACTTTTACTTCTTTCCATTCGATACGTTTAATCCTTTGTTTTCCGCAAAACACAGTGAGATTGACAACCTCACCTCAAGTTGGGGACAAAGTTCTGTGGTTGTGTTGTGCAGGTCTCCACGTTGCTACTAGCACCGGTAGTGTGCCCTGCCAAGGCTCAGCTAGCAACACCTTTGGGGTGTTTCCTTGCTCCAACTGGTTCGATTAAACCTTGGTTTCATAACTGAGGGAAACTTGTTGCTGTGCTCATCATACCTTCCTCTTGGGGTTCCCAACGAGCTCTACATCAACATCGCACCAGCACTTTTCTAGCGCCGGCACTAAGCCATCAAGCATTTTTCTGGCGCCGTTGCCGGGGAGTCAAGGACATCTTCACAAGAGGAGTCCCTCATAACCAATCTCTTTACTTTGTTATTTTTGTTTTGCTTAGTTTCTTTTTGCTTTGTTTGCTTGTTTTGTTATAAAAAACACACACAAAATTAGTTTTACTTGTTTGCTTTCTTATTTGAAAACACGCAAAAATTAGTTCCTATCCTGAGTTGCCACTACGTCTAGCCTTGCTCCAGTCACTATGTCACCCGAGGAAATGATTTTCACTTTTAAACAAGGAATTGAGGAAAGTTTTAAAGAAGCTTGGTCTAGAATCTCTCATCTACATGAAAAAACTGAGCCTAAAATTACTCAATGCTTGTTCCTTAGCAGTTTTTACCTTGGAATTTCTCTTTGCTATAGATATGCTTTAGATGCTGTTGTGGGAGGAGATTTCCTCCAATGTAATGAGGATGATGCTATTAATTCTATAAATAAATTGATCCTCACTTACAACTTGCCTAGCCAAACTGATATTTCTTTCGCAAAAATATTTGCTAGATTGAACACTCTTGAGACTGGCACTGCTAGCTTAAAAGATTGCTATAATATGCTTACGGAGCATCACAATTATGTTCCATAAATTCTGAACCATCAAAGTGGCTCCCTACAGTAAAGATTGAGATAAACACTGAAACTTTTCAAGCTCGCTGTGATATCATGTCTGAATTTTGTCTTATGCCCAAAGATATTTATAAATCTCTAAATAGTTGGGTGCTTACTGAAGGAGGAAAAGAAATATCTCTTGCTAATAATACTACCATATTACCTCTTGGAATAGCTAAATGAGTGTTTACAAAGATAATTGGGGAAATGATTTCTACTGATTATCTTGTTATTGAATGTGCAGGAAAAGGACAAATTACACTTGGAAGGTCCCTATTAGAACTCCTTGGAGCAATAATAGATGTGGGAAAGGTGACCATGTAAATTTATTCTCCACCAAACAACCATATTTTCCCCAAGGTTAAGAATAAAAGTAAGAGAGGTAAGGGCAAGAAATTTGGTCTTAATACTTCTTCATTCGAGAACACTTGATTATTTTTCTTGCTTCTTATGCCTAACTTAAAGGCGTTAAAGAAAAGTACTTATTGGGAGATAACCCAAAAGTTTTAGATGAGTCTTGGAAGTTATTACCTCTGCAATAACCGCTCCTTATCCTTTTTAGTTGCTTTTTGTGCCAAGAGTAACCTCTAATGAGAGAGAAGTAATGATTGGGAAAGTTGCTGTCCCGAAACAAATTTATGTGCTTTACCGTAAAAATTCGTGTAAAATCTCTGAACATCTTTTTGAGGCGTGAATTTTTGTGCTTCTGACCCAGGTTTTTATCTAACTTTCGTTGGTTCAATACTTTTTGATTTGAGTAACAGAAGGTCTTCGAAAAAATTCTTCTTTACCTGCTGGTCTGTTTTGACAGATTTCTGCCATTTTCTGCATTTGCTTCTTGTTGGTTCCTTTTGAGTTCTTTTGGAGAATTGAGATTTTTAAGGGAAGTTCTACAGTAGCTAGTGTTCTAATGGAAGTTTATTTGGTATTATAACTGAACCTTAAGACCTATTTATCTTGAGTGCACTAATGTTGCTAATAAAGATTGTGTGAAGTTTTGTATGAAGGAAAAAATTCAGGTGTATGGAAGGAATGAGTAATGGGATGAAGGATGGACTAAAGCTCAAGCTTGGGGATGCCACGCATGTCACCCCAAGAAATATCCAAGAAGTACAAGCGTCGAAGCTTGGGGATGCCCAAGGCATCCCCTTCTTCATCAATAAAAATCCCAGGTTTCTTCCAAACGCTTCATTTTTATTGTTTCATGCACAGTTGTGTTTTTCTTGGAGCGTCTTCTTTTTTGTTTTCGTTTTGGTTTTTATTTTGCTTGGTTTTCTTAGTTTGATGAATAAATTGGTTGGACCCCCTCTTTCATACATTGGTTTGCAAATAGTTTGGTTTGGTTTGGAAAAGAGTAGGAAAGTTCATACTTATGTGGTAAAAAGAGCTCGTTTTTTACTATGGCCTATGCTCTGTCATGCCATGCTTGATATTGTTTTGGATTTATGCTTAGTATTCTTTGCTGTAGCATGGCTTGTTATAAACAATTGAGATTGCTTAATGTGCCTTGGATGAATCATGCGTTGTTTTAGCATATTAAAGCATAGTATAGTGGTATTCTCCTTTGATGCTTTATTTGGGTTGACTTGGCACATGCTCACACCATGTTATGACTATCTCAAGTCACCATAGCCTGTATGATCCTTTAGTTTTCAACTTGTAGTATCACTTTATGCTTTGATCAATGATGTTTTGTCGCTCTACATGATTATGGCCATTATTGCTCTCTTAGTTTGTTGCTCCCGATCTTTTGCTAGCCTCCACAACAAAGTATGAGTTCCACTCATGCATCCGACTCCCTAAACCAAGTTATTCCAAAGAGTCCACCATACCTACCTACTAGCTTATGCTATTCCAAGTATATTCATGCTTTTTTTTACCTTCCACTTGTTATGAGAAAACTAGTGATTAAAGCTCTCACGAACTTGATGGCACACTTTACTTTACTTGCCCTTAATAAACTTGAACCATTGTGTCGTCTATGTTGTATATGCTTGCACTTATTTGTTGGGAATTAGCAGAACCATGCTTTCATGGGGAACGCTTTCAACATTGCACTTGGTACTTGTACCTAGTTAATATCATGTTCTTTTGTATATGGATGTCGTCGGTGTGAAATGAAAGGGGAGCTTGTAAGTCCATGGAGTTATGTATATGTGTTAGAGAAACGCCTGGGCCGCTGGTCTAATCCATGCTGACATGGTGGAAAATTGCAGCGTAACCATAATGAGCTGTCTATGAAGCATTCTTCTTATAAAAAAAGAGTCATGTTGAGAAAAACGAGAAAAAAAAGAGATTATGAAAAGAGGAAAGAGAGAAAAAAGCACCATATTCCCATGGTAAATAAGAAGATTGCTGAGATGCTCGTTGTCTGCTTGCCTTGTCATTTTGATATGGGGATTCTTCCGTATCATCGGGCAAGGGGTATCCCGTTGGCGGTTCTCTATGATACACATGTACTTACAATGACAAGAACTTACCGATGACTAAACTTGAGTAGCATGAGGAGCGACCCTCGTATACAAGGGACATGAGATTTCTAACTTATACTTCGTCAAGCATGTAAACCATAGTTTGTTCACTTTAACCTTAATCACTTCAAGATGCTTATGATAGGGGCAATGAGAGCTGAAAGCTATAAGTACCATAATTTTGGAAGCTCTTTATGAGACTTGAATCCCTACTTCCTTTTATAAAAGCCTTTCTTCCACCATTATGTTGAGTGTCCACCTTCTACCTTTATGCACCTACTTTGAGAGCATAGTGGCCATTCTTAGTTCTATGTGCATTGTCCCAAGACTAGTTGATTGATGCATAACTTGATATTGCTTGTTTTAAACTATTTTTATCTAGTAACTCTTATGAACTTCGAAGGTGTCCTATGCATTTATATTTGCTACTCTATTGAGGGAGAAGCTGAATACTATTATGCTATATTTTCTTTATGTGAAACAAACAAACGTCTTGCAAAGCATTGTTATTCATGGATCTTTTGTTTGTGCATTTTCATGTTGCATCATAGTTTCTTTGTCTTATTGCTAGAATTTTGTCTTTCATGTTATGATTGAAGTACTATGATCCCAGCTTTGAATGTTTTACAAATACTTTGATCAAGTCTTCGATGGTGCGTGTCACCTCAAAAATTATTCTTTTTTTATCACTTACCTACTCGAGGACGAGTAGGAGTTAAGCTTGGGGATGTTTATACATTGCAAATGTATCTATAATTTTCGATGTTCCATGCTTGGTTTTATCCACTTTCTTGTGTTTTGTCCACACTTTGGAGTACTTTTCATATGATTTCTTGGACTAACCTATTAACAAGAGCCACAATGCCAGCTGCCTGTTTTCTGCTGTTTTTGGTTCCAGGAAAGTCAGAAATGAATATTCTCGGAATTTGACGGGACAAAAGCCAAAGTGCCTGTTTTTTCGGAAGTCATCAGATACCAGAATACGAGACGGAGAGGGGCCAGAGGCCGGCCACACCACCTGGCCGTGCGGCCAGGCTTGCCCCGCGCCAGGGGGATGGTGTGGTGGCCCCTGGCACCCCCTCGGCCTCCCCTTCCGACTATAAGATGCCCTCGGGACGAAAACCCTAAGGGCCCGATCAAAAATCCACGAAAGAGTATGTAGCCACCGTCATCTCCATCCCTAGATCGGGAGGGATCTGAAGCTCTTCTCGGCACCCTGCCGGAGAGGGGAATTCACCCTGGAGGCCTTCTTCATCACCATGCAAGCCTCCGGTGTGATGCGTGAGTAGTTCATCCTTAGACTACGGATCCATTTAGTAGCTAGATGGCTGGTTCTCCTCCTTTGTGCTTTCATGTTTAGATCTTGTGAGCTCCGTTCATGATCAAGATCATCTATTTGTAATTCTGCATGTTGTGTTTGCGGGGATCCGATGGATATTGAGATGCTATTTTGAGATTGATTATTGATTCTATCATGTCTTTGTTATTTGTGATCTTGCATGCTTTCCGTTGTTAGTAGCTATCTTGGCCAAGTAGATGCTAGCAACTCCAAGAGTTAGTATTTATGCTCGATAGTGGGTTCATGCCTCTGGTAATCTGGGGAAGTGACATAAATCTCTAAGGTACTAGATGTGCTGTTGCTACTAGGGAGAAAACAACAATCCTTTGTTCATAGAACAATCATATTGTTTACTTTACACGCAGTAAAGCAATAATCTGTTGTTTGCAACTTAATACTGGAGGGGGTTCGGATGATAACCTGAAGGTGGATTATTAGTCATAGATGCAGTTGGATGGCGGTCTATGTATAATGTTGTAATGCCCAATCAAGTCTCAAAGGAGTCAAGATGATTAGTATTTGCATGTATTGCTTTCTCGATGTTTGTCAATTGCCCTGCTGTAATTTGTTGACCCAGCATGTTATCTATCTTAAGGAGAGCCACCTCTAGTGAACTATGGATCCCGGTCCTTGTCTTTTACATACAATCGACAATCTTTTACTGCTTTGTGTTTACTTTATGCAAACTTTTACTTCTTTCCATTCGATACGTTTAATCCTTTGTTTTCCGCAAACCACGGTGAGATTGACAACCTCATCGCAAGTTGGGGACAAAGTTATGTGGTTGTGTTGTGCAGGTCTCCATGTTGCTACTAGCACCGGTAGTGCGCCCTACCAAGGCTCAGCTAGCAACACATTTGGGGTGTTTCCTTGCTCCTACTAGTTCGATTAAACCTTGGTTTCATAACTGAGGGAAACTTGGTGCTGTGCTCATCATACCTTCCTCTTGGGTTCCCAACGAGCTCTACATCAACATCGCACCAGCACTTTTCTAGCGCCGACACTGAGCCATCAGGCCGCCTTATTAATCCTCTAAGAATCCCTGTTATGCATACACCACGATCCCATGATCAGTTAGTCGTGGCACATAACCGACAAGTATCAAAGTAAACATTCATTACTTAAGCATAAACACTTCATACATTATTTGCCATTATGGCTACATCGATCATCATCAGCGGAACTTCATCAAGCGTAGAGCCCGAGCCATGCCTTAACCTACAGGCAACTTACTGGGAGAACGTCCTAGCTCGCATAGCCGTCAACTTGATCTTCTTCTTGAGGTACTTCTCGAATCTGACCAAGTTAATAGCCAGGGACAATGCAAGTGAGTACTTTGAATGTACCCACAAACCACCTTAAGATGAAAGTAATAACAATAACAGGATATGCATTATGGCTGTGGTAGTAGGAGGTCTCCAAGAGAGGTTCTTTTCTCACTAGTTTCTCTTGTAGATATAGCATCTACATATCTTTGTTGAAAACTTTTGTAAAACATTCTGGAAACCTTTTTGCAAAGTTTTAGGGAAACTCGAGGATTGGGTCACCCATTTGTTTTGTCCTTCCGGTCATCCCATGACCAAACTCCTTTCCTTCCTTTCCGACCATCCCATGGTAAAAACATGTATCCTTTCCGACCATCCCATGGTCAAAACATTTCCAAAACCATTGCTTTTCCGAAAACCTTTTTGAAAACAAAACCAGCACCTCCCTACAGCAACCTTCCCAGCCGTCCATGACCGTGGACACGGTTATTCAAATAGATTTACACTCTGTAGAGGTTGTACACTTTACCCACACCATCCGGGTACCCTACCCTGATCTACACCGATCGTGGGTCGAGTAACCGATCAAGACTCTCCGGATGCCCACTCCAACATAAGTGCCTACCCTATGAGTGTTGTTCCCCACAACACCAGGACAGCCTATATAGTTCCCAAGCCAACCGGAGCGCTTTTTCCACTTCCCAAGTGTGCTCTTTCAATGAGGGGCTCATAGTAACTCATGGAGGCCCGTAGACCCTTCGTTCCTTCTCCCGATCGATGTTTTACATGGACCCTACCAGAGAAGGCCCACCCTCTAGGGATTTTTATATCCCCCTGTAGTAGTTGCGAGGCAGCTTATACCGAATAGACAAACATCAAATCCTGCCATGTTCCATTCCAGAGTAATGTGGTTGCACGGGTTAATTGTTCTAGCAAAACTGCAAAGAACCGGGTGCGTTTTTGTAATCCTTTGTCCTCCATCTTTCTTTCAGCATTTTGTAAAACAAAACCCTTTTTTATTTCCTCAAACATCTCTTGGTAGGTCTAACCTCACCAAGGTTTCATCATAAAACATTTTGTAAACTTTTCTGGGGTCTTCCCATCCTATAGCTTTGCTTCGGCCAAATCGGGGTCTCCAAAGGGGTATGGTGTTATACACCATCTACCATACTAGTGACAGGTAGGCATCACCAAGGGGGTTGTACTTAGTAGTACCAACGTGTAATGGTTTGGAGGAGCCAAGCCACTACCGGCTATAGATCATCATATAAGAAAACAATGCAGTTTCATAAACAGTAGATAAATCATGCATAAGTAAAATAGTAGGACAAGGCTTATGAGCAAGAAGGTGGCTTGCCTGCGATCAGCAATCTGGCAATATATGTGCCTAGACTTCTCCTTAGAAAACCATAATAACCAACTTCTTCTGGTCTCCGATATAATCGCATCTATCATCGATACGGATCACATGCAGGCAAACAAAGGGCACAATAAACAGCAGGCATACAAACACCAATACCATACATCAAATAAACATTCAACACATTATTCAGTTCACTAGGTTTTGTATATATTGAGCTTATAGCAATTGGAAAAATACTTTATTTGCATTGGTGGAGTTTTCTTTATGATTTATGTGGCATACATCCCTTAATTAGGGAGTTTAAGTCCAAGGCTTGGTTCTGTATAATATCATTATATAATTATAGTACCATCATATAGGTAATGATAATATGAAGCCAACAAAAGTGGTTTCACTAATGTATCAACCTCCTTTGATTTACTATGGATTTTCTAGTGATAAAAGCTCTAGTTTTAGGAAATAATTCACAGAAAAATGTCTGTGGTCACAAAAATTATTTCCTTACGTGGTTGTGTAGGGTTTGATGTACTTATTCACTGAGAGTTGAATCATGTCAATATAATTAGCAGAATGCCCTCAGGAATTTCCCAAAGTCAGTTATGTAGTTGTTTTCTCTTTTTCACCAGATTAATTCTACAGAAGCTTTTGATATGCTTCTAAAGATACATGATGGGTATTTTAATTATCTTTCTATAGGAATTGGAAACACCCAATTTGGATTTGTAAAACTTCTGTAGTGATTTTTCTACTTGAACTACCCTAGGCAGAGATGATTAAGTCACCAAAATTAAACAGAGCCTCAATACAATTTGATCTCCTGGATTTTGATAGACCTTAATGTACCACATCACAGAGAGTTGGAATCAACTCAAAACAGTGTATAGTTTTGCTTAAGGAATTTTCTAAAGTAAGATTTGGGTGGATTTTGTCATTTTTGCTATAGTGGAAACATAACTCCCCTTGATGGGATACTAATACCACTGGATAGACATTCCCAATATCTTCCATAGAAAGTTGGGTTTACCCTTTTTGGAGGTGTAGATATCCTTAGGTAATTTATCTACTGATTTAGATACTTCTTAGATGTTTTATAGCCAAAATAAAATGATAATTTTTTTGGCAAGATTCTTGCTCTACATGCTGCACAAAACATGTGGTAATACCTGGAAATTTGGATCTGGACAGAACTGGGTGTTTGCCATTTTTATTCTGATTTAAACTAAACGTCCTTTGAACAGATCTGGAAATATAGAAAAACGAAAAAAGAAAAGGGGGCGCCGCGGGCCAGATCTGGAGGGAGCCAGGCCACACCAGGCCAGGCTGGCCCAACCCCGCCAGCGGGAGCGCGCGCGCTAACACGTTCAAAACACGGTGTGGGGCCCGCCTGTCAGCGGCCCGACGAGGTGAAGGGGTATGGGGCGCCCCTGGCCGTCCGATTAGAGAGGGGATCGATGGTGCGGAACTCGTCGTCCACCTCCAGGATGCGGCGGCACGCGGAAACCCTAGGCAGGTTCGGGCGGCGGTGGGGAGCTCACCTAGATGCGGGAGGGATGGCGGGGAGGCGATGCGGCGTACTACAGGGAGCCGAACGAGGGGCGGTATGATCCGCTTTGCTGCAGATCTCGAGGACGCACGAAGGTTGTTGGAGCGGTGACTTCGGGGATCGTCAGGGAGGCTTCTAGGGGCCGTCCTGAGCAAAAGGGAGGGCAGGGTTAAATGCAGGGCATCAAGGAGGGTTCTCCTAGGTGACATGTAGAGGGAGGTGAGCAAAGGAGGAGGAGCTACGCTCAAACTTCCCTCACCGACGAGAGCTTCCTTTGCTACTTCTCTCGGGCAAGACAGGGAAGGGGAAGGGGAGAGTGTGCTCTTGGGAGGTAAGTGACAAGTAGTGGGGAGTGAATGAGCCAGAGTGGGGTGCTAGGGTGGTCTGCGGGCTTATAAACCGAGGAGGAGGGGTGTAGAGTGGACTATGTCCATTTGAGGGGAAGGGAGGGATGCTGCTTGGGTATTGGTCGAGGGAGGAGGTGGAGGGGGTGAAGTGGGGCCTGGTACACGACCATAGAGAGTGAGGGGAGTGGCTGCTAGCCAGCTTTTGATATAAAGAGGGATACACCACTAAATGATCTATCATTCCCTCCTTTCAAGGGGTAAAGGACATGGGAGAGGGTGATGCTACAATTAATTCGACCAAAGGGTGATGGTGGTTGCTATGGAGAAGTATTGGAGAGGTTTGAGGGAGATTTGACTTGGTTTTGATCATAGTTTAGATTAATTTCAAATATTGTCCAAATTAGTAGTTATGATGGAAATTCTCCAACATGATCTTGGCAAGATGGGATAAAGGTTCTGGTAGATAGGTATAGTCAGGGTGTGCCTCCAGGAATTTTGTGGCATTTATTGGGTCATTTTAGATCATGTTTATCTCATTTATTCAAATAGAGCAGAAATGGTTTCTAGAAGCTCATTTGATATTTTCACATTGGGCAAGGTGGGTTTTTAAGGTGAGATGTTCCTGAATACCATATCACATATTTGGAATTTTTTTGGGAATTTATTTAGAAGGAAAAGTATTTTTAGACAATTATTTCTTGCTTCTACCCCTTAAGAAAATGGGCAAAAATAATTATCAAAACTCTTGAAAAAATATTTATTTTTGGAGTGGGAGGGTAGGTAATGATATATAGGCCTCAAATGTGCTTAAAGTTGGGGAAGTTCTTTGGCAAAAACCAAACTTTCTTTTATGGAAGGAGTTTTGGAGGTTTTGCCCATTAAATGAATTAAATAGTTTTTGAGCCATGATAATTATGGATAATATTTTATAAATCTTTATAATCAAGGTATATTATGTACACAAGGTGTATATATAATTTTCAACCTCGGGTGTTAAGAATCCAACTTGATTTTGGTGAGGAACAAGAATTAAAGGTTCTAGGGTGATGTTATTTTCATACCATCAAAACATGGTTGTATCATGGATCTCAAGGCTCCCCTTGGTTCAAGGGCTATATGGATAGATAGAACAAGTTATGTAGATCACCATGGTATAGAAGTTTGGGCTTGATCATGCTTGAATAAAATAAGCCTGCCAAGGTAGATTATCAAATAGCCTTCTAAACCATGTGGGTTTTAGAAGCACAAGGATCCAATTGGAACAAGTGAAGTAGGTATTGCTGTAAATTTATGAGTGGAACACAATCATGCAAGGAGTTGGTCCAAACAAGGTAGGGTGAAGGTGTGAGCTTCTGACCAAGTAGGCTAGTTGATAAGATTTGCAGAAAATGTTACTTTCTTGCCTGCAAAACCATCAAGAACAAGTGGGTTAAAAGATGATCTAGCCAAGGGAAATAGTGGGCCTTGGTAGTCCTTAGGATGGTTTACAATATGGTTAAAGTGCATTTCCAAAAATGCACAAGGGTTGATAAAGGGAGGCATTCAAAGAAGTGATGTTGAAACAGTTTCCAGACTTAGTCAAATTTTGCAGATTTAGGGTGTTTGACTAGAATAGGAGAGGGAATGTTTTTGATGGGTTGCAAGGTATCAAAGCATCATCAAGTGGATGATGTTGAGGTATATATTGAGTAGAATAGATCCATGCTTGATATTGGTCTTCATTGACTTGGAAACTTCTAGAATGGATCACTTTAGAATTGGTTTGGTTAAGGGTTTTAGATGATCACCTAGTGGCTATAGATCAGATACAGCTTGGTTAACTTGCTTAGGGTTGATACAATTGGATTAGCTAAGTGTTATATGATGATCTCCTAGGGTAGCTCATACTACTTCTAAGCAATCAAGTCAAGCAACAGATCAAGGCAACTCATCTTACAAACAAAACAAATCTACTACCACGAGTACCTCCAAGCCTAGCTTGAGGTAAGGATGGGTATTTTTAAAGGGTGGAGTTTGAATAAGGTGAGAGTCCTCGGTATTGCTACCAAGAGTAGAATTAAAAAGCTTTATAAAAAGTTTTTAGAAAAACCTAGAGGCAAGAGTAGTTGAACGCTCTGTCTGGAAAGCATAAGAAGATTTTATCATATAGATCTCCATAATTTTGTCAATAGAAGCTACTAAAATAGTTAGGGTTACAAAGGCATCTTGGCTCAGGTTTTTGAAATGCTAGAACATTTGAGAATATGTAGAATGAGCCAAGACAATTTTGTTAACTAGCTTTTGTCAATTAATGGTGAGGTAGGGAGTATATCATATGCTATACATTTAGATGCATAAGCACAAACAAACAGCAAGCAAACACTGCAACACTTAACAGGAAAAAGTTTTTGGCCCCCTGATTTTTGCATTCTGGACAACTAACTAGGGTTGCTGGAATTGGGATGTTACAAAGCTCACGTTCACTTCAGTAGTAACCTTCTCGGCCAGGGTGACTGGAATTGCTGGTGGTGGCGGAAGCACACCGGTTCTCAGTCCCTCGTCGCGAAGATGGATTTGCTCGAGGAGTTCAGAGTACTTGACGCCCTCCGCTTCTTGTGCCTCCTCCTCGGCAGTAATATTCCGGCTTTCCAAGCATTGCTGGGCAAGCCGTTGGATCTCCTCTGCATATTTCTGAGTAATGCCAAGTTTGGAAAGACCCGGATTGTTGAGGAGGTTTTTAGCGAAGACCTCTGCCGAGGGATCATTACCCGAAGAGGGTTCACCCTTATCAGAACCTGAGTCACCCATGGTGACGTCAGTTTGCAATCCAAGGATCGCTTGCTCTGCTTGTGGAGTCGGATCTTCTATGACGGTCGGAGATGGAGTAATCTTCGGCGCCGCATAAGGCTGAGGAGCAGGAGTTGCAGAGGGTTGAGGGGCAGGAGTCGAAGGTGTTGTGGCAGGAGAAGTCAAATTCAGCTTTGACTGGCACACGGGCTTCGACGAGCCTCCCTTCCCCTTGCCCTTGGTGAGCTGTTTTAGCTCTGAGGAGGTAATAGAATAAAGAACATTACACCTCGGAAAGAATTACGAATAAGATACAGAAACTTTGTGAAGAAAGTTACCTTTTCACAATAGGCACCTCCTTCGTGCCAATAGCCAAAGTCGGAGCCTTACGCTTTCGAGTAAAGGTCTCTGGCAGTGGAATCAGTTCCCCATCATCCCGAGAGATCTCAGGAGGATATCCCTCGAGAGGAGCAAGCTCCGACTCGGGAAGGTCAGCAAGCTGAAAAGAAGAAATATCTCAGTATTGCGAAAAGAGACAGTGATGTAAATATGAACACATAATTCGAGTTACTACTGGAAACTTACCGGCACCACATGATCTTCAGCCGTATGCATGTCCAAAGACAGCTCTGGGATATTCTTCTTGATCCGCTCCCTTATCAACCACTTGATTTGGGACTTGTATTCCTTATCCGTGTAAGGGTGGGGGCATATCCGAAGAGTATCCTTCTTGGACGCCGTAATGGAGTGCATAAGCCGGTCTCCATGATGTTGAAGAGGCTGGATTCGGCGTGCCACCCAGCAGTGAACTAAGTCGGACCCCTTAAGGCCCTTGTGCTTCATCAAATATTCGATCCGCCTCTTGGCAAGAAGCATATCGTCACTTAGAGCCGGCGCATCTGCGTTCTAGGACTCTTGAGGCGTGGCGGCACCATCGATGAAAGCCGGCAAAGTCGTAGCCTTGTCGGGAGCGGAAATATCCTTATGATAAAATAAGGTGGACGACCATTGTTTCACCGACTCACTGGCCTTAATCCGAGGATAGACGTGCTCTCTTCTAACAGAAAAACTAATGGTGCCGGTAATGTATGGATTACCGACAGCGATAGAATTTCTCTGGATATGAAAATAAAACCAGAAAATAGTGAGACTCGGCCTAATGCCGAGGTACCCCTCGCACAAAGAAGCGTAAGAGATCGTCTCTAAGAGTGAGTTCGTGGGAAGATGATGGAGTTGAACTTCGTAGTGATCTATAACCTTAGAAAAGAAATCTGAGGGTGGAAAACTCAAACCTCTATCGAGGTGGGTCCAAAGTGCACCTGCTCGTCAGCGCGAGGAGTGGGGATGGTTTGGCCGTAGCCATCCCGCCAATCGCCGGCGCGGAGGAGCCATTCGTTCTCCACGACACGGAGCTTGGCGTCATCCAAGACGCGGGGGATCTAGACCCCGTGGTGGCTCTCCTTCTCTGCTATCGAAGCCATTACTGTCGTTGCCGCCGCGCCGGAAGATGAGCTCTCAGCCATTTTTCCGAGGGCCGGTGACCTGGGATGGGTGGCGCTGGAAGATTTTGGGGGCAGAGGAGCTCTGTGTTTGTGGGAAGCATTGGGAGGAAGGAAACGGCGCAAATGCTGGTGAAGAGAAGAGGGAGAGAATCTCAGCCCCTTATATCCTTCGTCAGCACCAAGATTCGTGCCATATGTACAAGTAACCGTGACACGCGTCGCGGAAGGAACTGGATAACCCCCACGCGATGATTACGCTGCCTCGATCTCCGCGCACGCATTAAAACGACGCCTCGGTTCCACGAAAGGCGGACCCACCAACGGTCGTGCTGACGGGAATGTCTGTCAGTGACGTGATTTGACCACGACTGTTGTCAGATTACGTCAGAGACCAAGTTCCGGCTTAGTTTGAATTTCAAGCTGGAAAAGCTAGTAATGTATTCATAGGTCCGACTCGTTTTGAGACCCGGATCCTATCCTTTCTTATGAAGTTTCAGGAACCCTTCAAGATTCTGCAAGCCGAAGATCAAGCTAGATGATGATGAAATCCGACTTTGGATCTCGGAGGCTTCCGGGGGCTGCTGTTGGGGATATACTTTCCGGATATCCTCACTGTGCCTCACTGACCATGGTAGCCCACTTCGGGTTAGAGCTTTGTTTCATGGGCGGCCTAGTCAGGGAGAAGAGACGAAGTCCAGTCCGGCTACGGGAAGGCTCAGAAGACTTACCGATATAGGCATGTTATGTTACTTGTAGTTCAAGATGTACTCTGTAACCGACTCTTAGTCGTAGCCGGATAGATCTCTCCTGTAAATCCTAGGACGGATATCTATATAAGCCGTCCTAAGATAAGCCTTTAGGGCACCCTCACAATAGTCTACAACCTCCACTCGCACAGGCGAAACCCTTGTAACCCATATTCCGGCGCTGCCGTATTAATGGATTGCCAGCAGGAGTAGGATTCGTCCAAAGCCGACGGATTCGAACCTGAGTAAACTTGTGTGCTCACCATCCCGGAATATCGTACGTCTCACAACCCTCTCTTCCGCGCGCCTCGAGGACCCCCTCATGGCGTACTTGTCATCCATCCGACGACAACATGGGCATGCGTGTTTTGGCATGTCACTGGCCGGCCCGACACGCCACTTAACGGGCTGTGTCTGGCCCACGTCCTGGTTGGCGTCGTGTCTTGGCTGCTACCCAAGCCCACGTGCTAGCATGGCACGGCTCATTAAGAGGTTTTTTTTTTCATTTTTATACCATATCTATAGTTTTATATTAATTTTGATAAAATATAGTATAAAAAGTCTTAACGAGGCCCGTTTAGCTAACGTGCCGTGTCTGGGTCTCGAGGTGAAGCGTGGGCCGTACCATGTCAGTGACGCTAATTTCTTAGCAGGCCGTGTCGTGTCGTGGGCCGGCCTATTGGCCGGGTACGATCCCCGGCTGCTTTTGGACTGCCTAGTGCACAATCGCAACCATTTGTATTGAAAACACAATTCAGAGGTACAGATATTAAAAGGGTTTTGTGTCCAGAGGTAGGGAAATAAAACGGGTTTTGTGTCCATAAGACCAACAGCCAAGGGTAGACTCAAGACTGCAAATCTGCAATCGTACTAAGAGCAGACAAGATGCTGTAGATGGCGAATCTGCAATCGTACTAGGAGCAGACAAGATGCTGTAGATGGCGAGGTTATACGCTCAGGATGAACATTTTCATTGCTTCAAAGTACAGCGATGCAAATTAACAGGCGTTCTTGGTCCTTCGGAATAATGAAATGAAAAGAAATCTTGGGTAAAAAATATGTGCAAAGCATGTTTTGTGTCTACACATGTACTCCCTCCGTAAAGAAATAACTGTCGTGGGGAGTAAAAAATTGTACTGTACACCATTTTACAGTAAAGTCCTTTGTATTTTTAAATTAATCGACCTCAGTCCAGCAATCAGCTGGCGATCGAGATCCGCCCGCGATCATCTCCCAGGACCTGCGCGATCCCGCGATCGGCGCCCGCGCGATCCCGCGACCAGTGTCGGTGCTCCCCAGTCGGCGATCGCGATCCCCTGCACTGAGTTCCTACTCGCCGTCGCCCTGCACGAACTCTTGCTCGCTGGTGTCCGCTGCACCGCCCCGCCGGTGCGCCTGCACAAGCTCGATGCTCCAACCCTCCCTCTGCTCCAGGGGAGCACCTCCCTGGCATGCGCGTCTCCAGCTGCTCAAACATAGCCCCACGCACATCCATCCCACCGGCCTCCGTCTCTAGCTGCCCCAGGTCGCCGTCAAATTATCTCCTGCAGTAGCTCGCCATCGGCCTCCATCGCCGTCGCAGCCGCCGAACCTCGGCCCGGCCGGTGCTTACGCGTGTACACGAGTCGCCTCCGTCTGCCGCGCATGGACGCTGCTCAGGAGTTCCCACCTCGCCGCCTCCTTCCCTGACCTCGACGCCGAGGTCGCCATCGTCCTCGACGTCCTCCCCGTCGTCTTTTGGTGGCCGGTTGCACCTCTGATCTTGCTCTGCTTCTCCACCGACTCGTGCTGCTCAACACGCTTGTCGCCGGCTCCTGCTGCTCCTCGAGTCCCTCCTCCTCGACGGTGCACCACCGTAGGCCTGCTCCTCGAGTACATAAGAACACGATCTGATAGGTTAGCACAACAATTTATCTTAACTATTAAATGGGAGTTGATGTTGGTACGTCCATAGTAGCCAGAAACGCGGTACGGTAGGCCGTCCCTCGTACCGGAATCTTACTAAAACATGCCGAGTTTACTGTATCTGCAGTATCCTTTTATAGCTAACCACTAGAGGTTTGGATTCAACAGTAAATCATGTGGATATTCAGACATGCAGTGATGCACACCCTGATGATAATAATAAGACTGCCAATATAGTTTCTTCAACACCATTGTTGAGACAAAGACATATTTTCTTGTCCAGGTAAATGCTTATCTAATATTGGTAAATGATAAACTACTTCATATATCCAGTTAATCATTTAGCGCTCTGCCCCTGCCGCCGCAGCGCTCCATCCCTGCCGCCCAAGGCCCGCCTCTGCAATTCCTCGCCCGATTCAAAGTACGTACCAGCCGCCCTCCGCCTCTGTCAAGGTACCTGACGAGCACGAACACCGGCACCCTTCCTATGTCAAGCTACTAATCTTATTAATTTTGCTCCACCGTTGTCATCTGCTTGTATTTTCTTCAGCAATACGTTTGAGTTTTGAGTATGAAGCTGTTCTTAATTTCATGATTCCGTGCATAAACAATAGGGGCAGTCATTAGTTTACAACTATGGACTGGCAGCTCAACGGAAACACATCCCATGTAAAGAAAATAGAGAGATGAGCAGCACTTTATTTCATTTCAGAGCCATACACAGCTCCTTGTGCATGGCTCATTGCCCGTGAAAAATACCTAACCTCTCATAATTTAGCAAAAAAAGTGCACAAATATCCTGCTATGTTGAATTTTCCAATTAGAGATAGTTCGGTCTAACATCTTAGACTAATGCACACCAAAACATATTATGAGTATGTTGATGTTTTGAGCCGAGTGTCGATGATCCATTTAGCAAATAATATTACTCCCTCCGAACCAAATTAGTTATGTATCTAATACTAAATCATGTCTAGATACAGTCGAATCTAGACAAATCTAAGTCAACTAATTAGGATCAGAGGGAGTAGTTTAGATTTGAGTGCTCCAATAAATCTGCACCCAGAATATATCTACATAGTGCAGAACATATTTCCAAGCAAACATAGACATATAGGTTTTAAACAAAGTGGAGAGTGCAACAAAGATGAATATTAATTAGTAATATGTTTGCTGCTAAAAAAATCCATAGAAGTGTGTCCACACACAAGTTTGATAAGCAATTGGTGCCCTTGTACTTGGCAATCAAGGGTATTTAGCTATGTCTGATGTTTGGTAGTGAACACCTGTTGGTCTGATACCATCTAAACAGTTGTATTCAACTTTGACTGGAACTGAATAAAAACTGATACTGCACTAGGACATAGTTCAGAACTGAGTTGCTTAACTGTATGCCTAACCGATCTCACTGGGTAAAACAGAAACAAAAATATTCTTAATCTTAACCTGACAGTGGTGATATGTGGATATGGTTCAGTGAAGGCTCCAAAATAACCACCTGCAGTATTAGTAAAAATCAAGGAAGTGCTCCTATATGGAATAGTCTGAACGAAATGTAAATGAAAACAAGATTGGAATAATTATCTCCATAATATCAAGGTGTCATCAGCCTATCTTAGAAAGTAGTAAAAATGTGACCTTGTGTTAACAGGAAATTGCAGGCACTATCCACAAGTTTAATGGCATAAATAAACAACTATAAAAAAAACTTCCCTAATTCTTTATTCCAAACAAACTAATTGGAGATTTGCAGGAGCCTAGAAGGCAGCAGGTAGGCCAGCAGCACAACTTATAGCCATTATAGCCATGATGAACATAGCTTATAAGATGTTTGACATTCTATTCGAGGTTTGTATCTATGAATGGGGAATACCTTTTTTCTAATATTTTTCTTTTCTTGCATAAGAGCACCAAATACATATTCTGTTATTACCAGTTGCAATGGATGCTTTGGCCAAAGAAATTTTTGAGAGATCTTTGCAACTATGTGACACTGTTTGGTCCAGTCTTGGACAGTACTATATTCTGATCATATTATCATACTATATTGAAGCTTAAAAGAAAGACCATGGATTATGAAGATGTGGCACACACTGGTGGTGGAAACGTACCATCACTTGTTCGATGTTGCCTTTCCTATCTTTCAGTTGCCACGTTATGTAGGGCATTAGGTTAATTTGACATTTTGCACTGCATAACTGAGTTTTATTTCGTAAAATGAAGTCCTTACCTGAGTTCTATTTTGAAAATTGATGTTGTCTTCTGATAACCAATTAGTTGGGGTTACGGTGCAGAGAACGCACTGGTATATTGATGTGAAGGTATCGTGTGTGTTTGTGTGCATGTGCACATGTGTCATGTGTGTTTTTAGTTTCAGTTGAGTATGTCTCACATGTGTCATCAAGGATCTTGGTCATGTTATGTATTTTAAACTAAAGGATTTAGATCATGTTGTTTCGTCTTGCATTGCATGACAGAATTTACATGTCATGTGCAGGTACTGCTTCAAGGATTCGCTGGATTGTTTGCCAAAAGCTGATATTCTTCACTGAAAGACATATCACTTCCAGATATGGTGCAATTTGGTGCCAAATTTCTACGAGCATACCGATCAAACAATCCATCTGCTTCTACCTCCTGGGCAAAAAATATTGTACTCTTTTCGTCCAAAAATAACTGACATGAGTTTATCTAGATACAAATGTATGTATATACTTAAATGTGTCTATATACATTTAAACCTAGACAAACCCAAGTCAATTTTTACTTTTTCAGCACATCGCGCTCTCTGTTTGAACTATCAAAATTTGATCTTTCTCTTTTTCTTGAATGTTAGCAGGAGGGCTGCTAAATTCATTGATTAGATAGAAGGTTTAACAAAGGCAAAAGGGTTGGAAAACAAGGGAAAAAACCCAAGTCAGCCCCAAAACAGAAAAAAGAGAAACAAAAACTAACAAAGCTAAACGAGGCCAACACCATAGAGCTCAGCCCGGGTCAAAGGGGATTTTTGCGCCTGTCATGTTCCAGAGAAGTGCCTCATCATTGATGCGGGTAACCAGACCGTCAGTGGCCAGTTCTTCTTGCTAAAAGATTCTTCGGTTTTGCTCTCTCCAGATTTCCCCCGATACTAACATTTGCATCGAGTGTGTGCCTCTCCTTTTGTCTGCAGTCAAGTTTTGCCTGCAGAAATGCAACCATTGCGAGACTGTTTGTGCGTCAGTCCAAGTCACGGGGTTTAGGGCCGGCAGGTTATAGGACGGGGCTATCTTTGCCCAGATCGATCTCATGTTGTTTTCCACCCAAAATTTGATCTTTCTCATGTTGTTTGTCACGCAATATTTTTTATGTTTCAATATTATTCTCATTCTTGAGCTGTTTTTGGTGTTCAGGAATAACACTTGTGCAAGGGATTACATGGACGTTTGAGAAACCTGTAAGATACTACATGTCCCTTTTCTTATTTATTGATGTGAAGGTATCGTGTGTGTGTGTGTGCATGTGCACATGTGTCATGTGTGTTTTTAGTTTCAGCTGTGTATGTCTCACATGTGTCATCAAGGATCTTGATCATGTTATCTGTTTTAAACTAAAGGATTCAGACCATGTTGTTTCGTCTTGCATTGCATGACAGAATTTACATCTCATGTGTAGGTATCGCTTCAAGGATTCGCTGGATTGTTTGCTTGAATATTTTATTCTTGACTGAAAGATATATCTCCTCTAGTTCTGGTGCATTTGGTGCCAAATTTCTACCAGCATACTAATCAAACATCCATCTGCTTCCATCTCCTGTGCAAAAAATATTGTATTACTTTTTTAGCACATCGTGCACTATGTTTGAACTTTCGAAATTTGATCTTTCTCATGTTGTTTGCCACCCAATATTTTTTATGTTTCAGGTTTTTTATCTATATATTTTTCTCATTCTTGAGCTGTTTTTGGTGTTTAGGAATAACACTTGTGTTTAGGAATAGCTATACTGATTCGATATAATCAAAATACACCTTTCGTACAAAATTGACAATCTCATAAGGATGAATATCAGTAATTTTCTATTTACTGGTTGATCCAATCTTTTACAGAATCAATTCCTTTTTTGAATGTACAAAAAATTGGCGTACTCAGCATGTCTGGAAGCAAAGACGAATGTTCTTTTGCTGATATTATTAACAGTTTTGTCAACATGCTTAGAGGATTATTCAACATAATTGCTAGCAAAACTTTTGGTAGCCTGAAGCATAAAGTTGAGGCAAACCTTCAAACTTGCACCTTCATGATAATTGATACTCATCGGAGTCTAACATTACGAGCTAGGCGGCTACACTTCGCACCATTCCTCTCTTAAATCTATGTGAAATTTCCCTTATGAGCTTCTACAACCTTGCACGAGTATAGTTTCACGTTGTGGATTTTGTTCCCTTACAATAAGTATTTTATATTCGTTGATTTCCTTTTTCATTGTTTGATACCATGTGATTTCTAGAGACCTATCGAGTATAAATGTGCATGTTTATATTAATGATATCAGATTCATGTTATCAGTGAATGTATGTGATCTTTTAGGATTGGTATCGTTATGTAAATACCAAAAATTATTTCTCATTTGACTTTCAAAACTATTGGAAGAAAGTGTACTAGCAGGACTTCGAACCTGGGAAGTACTTCCATAAATCTCCGTCAAAGCTTCATTGTTTTGAGGTTCTTTCTAATGCTTTTAAAAAGGACCACATCATCAATAAAGAAGAGGTGAAACATGTCGTGGAAAATGGTCATTTGCATGTTAGCGGATTCACTTCAGATGCAAGGATCAAAGCTTTTGTTTCTTTTATCTTCTACATTTTCTGGTCTGCTCGGTTCATGCAATGATTGTTTTACATGAGCTGTAGGTGGAGTGAGGAGAAGAAGACCTCAGCACTTTCCATAGAAACTGATTCAGCTACAAGTGCAGCACCTTGCTTTTCATTCCATCCTTGGCTCCTTGCTCATGAGAAATGGAAACCTATTGAAAACTTAACCATGCAAATGAAGCCGAATACAACATTCTTGATATTGTGTTAGAATATCTAAATGTTGCAAAGAAGTAGATCATAGTTAATACTCCTTCTGATTAACTAATGTAAGACCTTTTAGATATTTCAAAGTGGACAAAATACACTTTAAAATAAGTGAACCTACACACTAAAACATGTCTACGTGCATGTGTTTTAGAAAAATGCTAGAATGTCTTAAATTAGTGGACAGAGGGAGTAGTAAAGATGAGGAGTTGCGTCCTGCTTTCTAAGCATCACATGTTCAATTGTCTTTTACCGAAATACAATTCAAAAAATATGAAATCTTAATGTTTTAGACCACTCTGAGTTATCTTTTATATACCCATGATTTTTCATGTGCATCACGTTAACAGGTGCAACGAGCAGAAAAACTAGAAAACCGTAGCAACGCACGGGCACTCAACTAGTATACATAAATGAAGAGTAGGACATACAGAAACATGAGACAAATATCGAAACCTGAGACCATTTTGTATAGCATACTGAAAATAGGGCAGTAGCCTAGTGGTTGGGTTGCAGTTGGGGCATCCTAGCGACCGGAGTTCGATCCCTGTCAGGGACGAATTTTCGGAATTCTCACGCTCACCGGCTTCTACTATATCAAAAAAGTGTCTAGTTTCTCCTAGCAGTGTTTCGTCATTTTGTATAGCATACTACGAAGATGCAATGGAAATAATCTCACATGTCAAAACCACATTGAAGGAGAAGGAAAATAACAACAGTAGTTGCTCCCCATTTTTTTGTTTTAAGGAAAATAGGAACATGCTGACCTAAAAGAGTTAACATTTCACTTGGGAAACTCTAGGTTGCACCATGGAAAAATATATGCTCAACCTTGAGCCTGAACCATCACACAAACAAACACCATCCATGATAGTGCAACAAAAATGGGACTACATATCATCTTCTAGCAGAGAATGTTATCCTTGTCCTTGCATAGTGGACACCAAAATGTTGGGACACTTGTCCATGCATAGTGGACACAAAAATGACAGGCACAAGAATTTCACACTGGGTTCAAGGTTCACTTATTCATTCATCATGGTTCATAAAGCTGCTGCACCATATGTCCTCGAAACAGGCTTTTGTCCCGCTTTATAAATAAATCCACAATGACATGATCAATACAAGGTGATGAAGAGACCCTCTTAGAAAGAGGATCAAAGAAAACATATGAAAGGTATACGGAGAACCAACACTTGCGACCGAAGACACCAAAAACGAGACCGAGAGGATCGAAGCTCCAAAACGACGCCCCCAAGAGGGTAACGACAACATTTTGTATAGCAAAGTATGGTTTTCATATTTCAGTTTTAGGACAAGATAATTATTCTGCACTATCTTCTAAAGTAACTCATGTGGATTGCCAATTGATCCATATAAACTGAGAAGTTAGATTTAAGAAAGTTTGTACTGCTAGTGCAACTGCAAATAGGTAGGTAACAACAATTCAAGATTTAATAAACAGTGAGTATTGCAAGAACTACATATATGCATCTTAGTTATCTCTAGGGGGATTTGCACGGAAGGATGTGTCAGAATAAATTCTCCTGTCGACCGATCCAACATGAAGCCATGGGTTCCTGAACCAAAGCTGATACAGAGGATGGTGGCAGATGAATACAAGACATATCCGGCAGCGACCATGCGCATACCACTTTGAAGTGAATTTAGTTGAGCTCTCTCCTCCATAGACGGATGGTTGAGCTCCACCAGCCTATTGTATATCCCAAATATTGTTCCAATGGGGATGGATACCTCAATGTTGTGAGAACCATCAAGCGGGTCGGTAACAACAACATAGGGACCATCATTGCACATCCAGATGGGGAGATCATTTTGTTCAGACGCCACCACTACAACTTTTCCAGAACTTCGGAGCGACGACAAGATGATATCGTTCTGAATTAAAACTAAACTTAGTATTCAGTTTACTTGAAAATACTATCGTGTCAAGATGCGTATAATTTCCATCAGATAAACAGTAAGAGCAAAAAATAGGTACTGATTATTGTAAAATTCAGCTGCTAAAACATCACATACAGTGGGGAACTGAAGGCCGTTCTTCAAAAATAATTATGAGGTACAGTTTTTGAATTCAAGAAAAGTAATCTAGCAGGAGAAACTTGTGAGTGAAGAAAAATGTACACTAGTAGCTAAAGCATTTAACAATGCATACCATCCAAACTCTACATAATCGCTCGACTCAAAACCTGCAATTTCTATGGATCAATGTTTTTGTCAATCAACAATCTGGCGATCTCTTGTTCTTGTTATGCTTTTCTTTTTTTTCTTTCCTTTCATTCTCTTTCTCTACCTAAATGCAAATAAGCAGCTACTCTAACATGGATAATCTGCCAAACATCACAAAGCTACAAGATGGTAGATAACACCCGAGTCCCTGTACTGAACCAGTCAATTAGGAACACCTGAAGAAAAGTTTCCAAATACGGGGACAATCTTCAGGGCATAGTCCAAGAACTAGGCTGTGTGCATCAAACACGAGATACAGTGGCCAGGGATTCCTCTGTTAGCTAGCAAAGAGGACATCTTGTCGGTGTCTAGAGGTAATAGGAATCAATTTTGAGATTTGGGAAGGATAAGATGGTTCGTACCTGTGAGCGAGGCCGAGCCACGTGCACCGGGGTTCACGGAGCCGCAGATGTGGATGTGCCGTCGGCAGGGTAATCGAGGCCGCAGTCACCAGATCCAGTGGAAAAGCAACCGTTCAGAGAAGATAGGCCAAAAAAAACTCGATTTTCAGGTCGCCAGAGGCAAGCCATGGCTGCCTGCCCCGCTAGGGTTCGCGGATGGAAGACGGGCTGCATGCGCCGCTAGGGTTAGGCAGGGGAGTGGACCGAGAGGAGCGAGCAGTGCGAGCGAGGACATGGGTAGGCAGCGAGGTGAGGGGACGGGGGCACAGGGTGGGTAGGCGTCAGTGAGGCGGACGACACAAGGACAGCGCGAGACGAACGCGAAGAGGGAGACGTTAGGTGTACTCAGGGTAGGGACCACGGGTTTCAGTGAAAAAACTCAGGGGTTTATGTGCAAAAAATATCATGGCGTCAGTTATTTCTGGACGGAGGGAGTAATATGTAAGCAGAATGGAAATCACATCAAAACAGAATATTTTGGATAAAAACAGAGTACAGGAACAAGGTGTGGATTTAAGCAGAAGCGGACCTCCATTGTGTACAAAATGAGCTATTACATAGTAGACCATCCAACAAAATGTAGAAAACGATTCAGCAAGTTCATTCAAAACCTGAGCCAAAAACTGCTATAGTATTGTTCTCCCTAGGGGATAGGAGAGTCCCTCACTGCAGCCTGAAAACATGTTAGTAAATGGAAGTGTAAGCAAAGGCCTGAAGCAGAAGAGACAGTTGGTTGGTAACAAGATAAATGATGATATAGTGATAAAGAAATAACACAGGGAACAAAAATAACCACACTAACAAAATGTAGAAGCAAGTTGCAGTTGTTCACGCTTGGCTAAAAAGGGACATGAGCCATACCTCTGAGAGACTCACAGGATTACATCTTGATGTTGAAGTACTCAGGGTCGAAATGGTGCAGCCTTACATAACCATCCTCACCACCGCTTGAAAAGCTACAGACATTACATGGAAGAACACAAGTCATTAAAGTTAGAATTTATAAGACAAAAGAATACAAGAATGGAAGTTTAAAACCATATTCTCGGAAAGCATTTGGTTGAAATCACTGAGCTGCCAAAACCATCAGACGCATGAAGAATGAGAGGGTAAAATCAAAACAGGATGTACATTGGTAGCCACAGCAGATTAGATCTTTGAAAAACAAAATTCTGGGGAACATCTAGCTCTCATATACAACTTTTCATCAAAATAAGGTCAGTATAGTATATATTACCAACGAAATTGGCTCTAACAATGAACATGGAAAAGATTTAACAAGATAGAAGGTGAAAAGAGAAGACACCAGAACATGAGGAGACAACATCAACATAGGGAGAATAGGTTAAGACTCAAGACGGAAGATAATAAAATGGTGGTTGAGGATTACTTCATATCTAGCTTCCATATATAACTTTTCATCAAAATAAGGACAGCATAGCATATATATTGCCGATGTAATTGGCTCTAATCACTGAGCAACATACTAATAGTAAACATGGAAAAAAAAATTTAACAAAATAAAAGGTGAAAAAAGAAGAGACAAGAACATGAAGGAGACAACATCAAGATAGGGAGGATAAGTTAAGACTAAAGACAGAAAACAATAAAACTGTGATTGAGGATAACTTCATATGTAGCTCTCGTAGTCAACTTTTCATCCAAATAATGTCAGTATAGCGTATATTGCCAATCTAATTGGCACTAATCACAGAGGTACATATTAAAAGACTGTAACAGAAGGGAAATCGATTCAGTAAGACAAAAGGTAGGAAGAAAGGGCATTTGAATATGTCAAGCAAACAAGGTGTAACAAAATAAACAGGAGGTGAGAGAAATGAAGACTTGACCCACAAGATAAATAAATGTGAAATATTAACAAGGTGTAACAAAATAAACAGGAGGTGAGAGAAATGAAGACTTAACCCAAAAGATAAATAAATGTGAAATATTAAATGAGGTTACTAATTAAATATCAGGATCTGCTCTCATAACGTTTGATGACATCTTAAAGACTCAGAATAGTGTATATCGCCAAAATCTACATGGGTTAATCATAGTCACATTCATAGCTTCTTGACCACCTTCAATAACCACCTGACAGCACAAGAAAAATATCATAATTTTACAACAGTCAAATACTAAACAGAATGTGTCGCAATCTGTTGCAGTTGTGCCTCCTAGTTCAGCATGATGCATGCGTGCATGGGATAAGCATTAAAAAGAACATATAACTCAGATGCTGAGAACCTGAGCAGTTAAAAATATTTGCACTAGTGTCATATTTGAGAGAACCAACAGCACTAAGTAACAAAGAATCAGCCTTAACCCATGGACAAATAAAAATACACAATACATGACATGAAGCTATCTTGGCAAGTTCCAGCTGCATGACCATTTGCCCCTCTAATAAGAAAAAAGCTTTGAGCCAATAACATATATACAAAGAAATCTTTAATAAACTTTGCCTTATTAAATGACAGCAAGAATCAAAGGTTGGAAATAGATGGGCAAGACAAGAACATATATGGACATAGAATCTTATCCAACTTCAAGAATAAATCAAAGGACTGATTGCGAAGTGTACACTTTGGAATAAATCCAGTCATTCCCAGCCTTATAATTGCCCGCAGAAACATATGTTTTTCGATTATATAAAAGATCAATAACTCAAGACATAACATGTGTTTATATAGAGAAATGCTAGCAACAACTAATGAAACTTGGCATAGAAAAGAAAGAAGACTGATACAAGAGCATACATGATCAAGGGTTGGAGATATGTCGACGGCATTAACCGGTCGCTCTGTGACATATGTCTTTATCAGGGTCAGTGTTCTTGCATCCCATAGCTAGCCACATAATAGATGTCAGAAAATCCATGTAATAAGAATGAATGAACATGTTATTAGGACAGCAATCACCTTAGCAGATTTATCCAAGGAGCCTGTAAGGAAATGAGACCAATCTAAGGATTTCGACAGTGAACTAATTGCTTTCTGATGTCCCTCCTCCTTGTCTGACACCTTCAGCAGTTTTCCAGTCTAAAGGCCAAGAGAAAATAGGACGTAAATGCATTGTCATAAATAGTTGAGAAAAGATCATGCCTATATTGACTGAATTAAACAACTGCATGCAGAATAGAGAGGTAAAATGGCTACATTGCATAACAAGATAGCTTCCATATAAACTTTGCGGAAGGTATCCTATTAGTTCATTCACCTTTCTAGCAAAAAAGACACAGAAAGCATTGCATTCTAGGAAAAATAATCTAGTAGTAAGATTAGAACAAGTACCAAGTAGGGATGGCAATCGGGACCGTTTCCTCTATTAGGGGCCAGGTGTGGTATGTAATTTGTCCCCATGGGAACCTTCAGAACACAATATGCTCCCCATCAGGTAGAGTGGGGCGGGCGGAGCGTTCCACTAGTCCCCACACCCGGACACGACAGAGCCGTCTCGTATCGAACAGATCGCACAAATTTCACTAACCCTTGCTTATTTTTTTTTGCAAAAAAACCCTTGCTTAATTTCAGCTAAGCACATGAACTTTAGCCAAATTTTGTATCTATTTAAGCTATCCCGCTGTCAAACCCTCGTTTTCACCCCTACCGCAGCCATTTTCTACCCCTGTTTTCCGCATTCCACCTGTCACCGTCGTCCTTTATTTCCCATCACGAGGACACGCGGCGAGATGGAGTCCTTCACTCTCGACAACTAGCCACACCAGGCCGGAGCAGAGGCCGTGGAGGGCATGGTCTTGGGAGTTTGGCATCCAGGGAGCCAGGCCAGTGCAGCCGCCACACAGGGGTGGCCTTCGGCATCCAGCATCCAAGGAGGCTGGCCGGTGCTGAGGTCGGCAAGCGCTCGGTCTTCCGCCTCTGGCATCCAGGGAGCGGCCTGACCCCTGGGCACATATTGTTGAATGGAAACCTCAGTCCTCAGTTTTAGCGCTCACATTTTGTAGTGAACGATGCATATTGTTGATAATGAAATCCTTATTCTGTATAGCAGTGATATATTTGTTCAAAAAAAATTGTTAGAAGCTAAAAGTGAAGGAGATCCGTAGTACAGATCATTTGTAGAGGAGAAAAAGGTTCTGTACAGATCAGTTATTTATAGCAGCTAACCAGTGAATTAAAACAATTGAATTTCAGAAGAATCCTTTAAAGGATTATATAGAAAAAAAATCTGTAAACAACTTGGCATCACTACTGAACTTTGAAGGCACAAATCTTAAGTTGTGCTGCAGTCTAATTTGCACTCATATAACACAACCTGGGAACAAAATTAGTTGTTACTCAATACTTCCATCGCTCACCCTTAACATGTTCAATTTTTTTTATGGGAATATGATATTCCATTACTCAACAAGCTCAGCTAACTTGCTGGCAACAATGTTTGTTACACAATTGGGGGCAGAATCCTCCCAAAAGTAGTCAGACATGTCTGACATAACACTAAACTTTGCAAGCTCATGGGCTGCAGAATTACAAGCACGGCGGCAAAATGCGAACTGGAAAGATTCAAAGCTCAGCATACAGTTTCTTCTCGCTTCCGTCACCAGCACTCCAATGGAAGATCGATCATAGGCATTGGTTTTTAAAGACAATACAAGATTTGAGGCATCTGATTCAAAAATGATGCGGTTTGCACCTACACGGATGGCGCCCTTGGTAGCTGCAAGACAGGCCTAAGTTTCAGCGTGCAGGGAGTCCCGGAGATGACATAATTTCCTGGCCCCTGCTGCAACAAACTCGCCCTCATGATCACGAATAATATAGCCCCAACCACCATCTCCAGTAATAATCTTGTTGAAAGCCCCATCGAAATTCACTTTCACAAAGTTCTCCTGAGGTTTCTCCCATTTAGATATGTCTGGAGGTTTGGGAGGCTTGTTTGGGTGGTGTAGAGATTGAAAATCCATCAAGTGCCTCTCCACACTGTGACAAACCGCAATGGTGCTTCTCATTGCTTCCCCAACATTCACCTTGTTACGCACACCCCACCACTCCCATATAAGGACAAGTGATTTCATTTTGACTTCTTCATCGCAAGCCCATAGGCTCTCAAGCATGGCATGAGATGAGTTGCATTCCAACAACTTTTCTCTTGTATCGTTTAGTCCTAGGATATTCCAACACTCTTTGATCTTCTTGCATTTGAGAAAAACATGGCTGCCATCTTCGTCCAATCGGTTGCAGACGGGGCATCTAGTATCCAGCTCAACACCAATATTTTGGATCTTCATTTTGTTAGCGAGGCTGTTATGTGCAACTCTCCACACAAATATCTTCAGTTTATTTGGTGCATTGAGGTCCCAAATGTTGTTCCAGCCAAACTTGATGATGATGGATAAGTCTCTGTCCTATGGTCTTTGTGGGACAGCACACATGGTCCTTGTGTCAAGGACTAGCAGTTAGAGATAGAGCATCAAGGACTGGTTCTTAGATAGAGCATCCTTGACTGCTGCCTTTAGACTAGCATCTTAGACTAGCATCTAGCATATTCTTGGCTGGTTAGCAGCCTATAAGTATGTATCCCCAACCCCTCAGGTTGGTATGGCATTTGTGTGAGTTTGTGTGAGAAATAGAAACCAGAAAATTGCCCCAACTCCTTGTGTCATCCTCTCCCTCGATGAGAGTTAGAATTCAGCGACTAACAAGTGGTATCAGAGCCAAGTTAGTTTGTAGCCTGAGCATCTCCTGCTCATCTCCTTCCCCGGCAGTAGCAGCAGCTCCGGCTGCCTCTGCTCACTCCTCTCTCTCTGTGCAGACGAGCAGCAGCTCGTCGGTTGCAGCCCCCTCTCCACCCAGCAGCTCCCCAGCGGCGAGCCATGTCCGCAAGCCACTCTCAGCACTCGGTAACCTCGAGCACCCGGCGTCGGCAGGAGGCCGAGCTCGCCGCGGCAGAGGAGCGCGAGCGAGTGGCGGCAGCAACCGCCGCGGCGGCAGCAAGGGCGTCGAGGCTGGCAGCAGCCAGAGCGGAAGTGGAAGCAGCAGCAGCGGAGGATGCAGCACGTGAGGCAGCGGCGGAGGTCCAGGCTCTGCGCGGCAGCATCAGCGGCTCCGTTTCAGGCGACGGCAGCGTCGACGGAAACCACGACGCAGCCGGCGAGCGGACAGCGCGGTGGGCCGCCGAGCATGCCCAAGCGCACAGCGGTGGTGCTCCCAGAGGAGGCACGCACGGCGGTGGCGCTCCCGGAGGAGGCACGCACGACGGTGGCGCTCCCGGAGGAGGCGCGTGCGGCGACGGCGGCCGAAACGACCAAGACTGCGGCCTCCATGAGGTCCGGACTATGGTCAGGGACGTTGGTCCCGGTGTTGGGTGGCCTACCCTCACCAAAACCAACTACGTCGAGTGGGCCGCGGTCATGAAGGTCCGGCTCCAAGTGCGGCACATGTGGGAGGCAGTCCAGGATGCCAACGTCGATCACCATGAAGATCGACGGGCGCTGGACGCCCTCCTCGCTGCAGTCCCGCCCGAGATGCAGTTCTCGCTTTCCAACAAGCGGACTGCCAAGGAGGCTTGGGACGCCATCGCTGCGGCACGCATAGGCAGCGACCGCGCCCGCAAGTCCACACTGCAAGTACTTCGCAAGGAGTGGGAGAACCTGGCCTTCAAGCCAGGTGAGGACGTTGATGACTTTGCTCTCCGTCTCAACACTCTGTTGCAGAAGATGGTGCAGTTCGGCGAGGACACCTACAACGAGGAGAAAGCTGTCGAGGAGCTTTTTCGCTGCGTTCCCGAGAAGTACAGGCAGATGGCTCGCTCGATCGAGTCTCTGCTGGACCTCTCCACGATGTCGATCGAGGAGGCGATAGGTTGCCTCAAGGTCGTCGACTCTGACGAGCCACAGCCTCAGTCAGGGTCCATCACCACTGGCGGGAAGCTACTTCTCACTCGGGAGCAGTGGGATGCCTGCCAAGGTGATAGGAAGAAGGGGGAGCCTTCTTCCACGACAGGCGGCCGCAAGCGCGGCAAGCCTCGCAAGGCACGCAAAGACGCCCAGGGCGGCGCCGCCGGCAAGCAGAAGCCGGCACGAGACGATAGCTGCCGCAACTGCGGCCAGCTTGGCCATTGGGCCAAGGACTGTCAACAGCCACGACGCGGCCAGGCCAACTTCGCACAGGCGGAGGAGGAGCCGGCTCTGTTCATGGCACATGCAAGCATCGAGCTAACTCCAGCGGCACCAGCCGCGGCGGCTCTCCTCCACCTTGACGAGCCAAAGGCACACGCCCTCCTCGGCGATGGCTCCGGTGGCGACAGGACTGACGGGTGGTGCCTAGACACTGGCGCTACCCATCACATGACTGGTCGACGGGAGTTCTTCGCCGAGCTCGACCCCAGCGTGCGAGGCTCTGTCAAGTTTGGGGATGCCTCCGCCGTGGAGATTAAGGGCGTCGGCTCCATCATCTTCACCGCCAAGACTGGAGAGCACCGGCTGCTCACCAGTGTCTACTACATTCCCGCGTTGAGGAACTCCATCATCAGCTTGGGACAGCTGGATGAGAACGGCTCGAGCGTGCTGATCAAGCATGGGATCCTACGCATCTGGGATCGCCATGGTCGCCTTCTTGCCAAGGTAACTAGAGGTGCGAATCGACTCTACGTCCTCAACGTGCAGGTGGCACAACCCCTCTGTCTCGCCGCCCGTCGGGACGACGAGGCGTGGCAGTGGCACGAGCGCTTCGGGCACCTTCACTTCGAGGCTCTGAAGCGGCTCAGTACCATGGAGATGGTGCGAGGCCTACCGTGCCTTGACCATGTGGAGCAGTTCTGCGACGTCTGTGTGATGACGAAGCATAGGCGGACCCCTTTTCCCCAGAGGGCGAGCTTCCGAGCCAAGGAGAGGCTCGAGCTCGTGCACGGGGACTTGTGTGGCCCGGTGACACCGGCCACACCGGGAGGACGACGCTACTTCTTGCTGCTCGTCGACGACCTCTCCCGCTACATGTGGGTGATGGTCCTCGGCAGCAAGGGAGAGGCTGCGGACGCCATCAGGCGCGTGCAGGCTGTTGCAGAGGCGGAGTGCGGTCGCAAGCTGCGCGTGCTGCGCACCGACAATGGCGGCGAATTCACAGCGGCTGAATTCGCGTCGTACTGCGCTGATGAGGGCATTCAGCGTCACCACTCCGCGCCGTACAGTCCACAGCAGAACGGCGTCGTCGAGCGGCGCAACCAGATGGTTGTGGGGATGGCCCGGTCCCTCCTCAAGCAGAGAGGGATGCCGGCTGTCTTCTGGGGAGAGGCAGTGGTGACGGCCGTCTACATCCTCAACCGCTCGCCCACCAAGGCGCTCGACGGCAGGACGCCGTACGAGGCTTGGCATGGGCGCAAGCCGGCGGTCTCCCACTTGCGGGTCTTCGGCTGCCTCGCGTTCGCCAAGGAGCTTGGCCACATCGGCAAGCTCGACGACAGGAGCATTCCGGGAGTGTTCATCGGCTACGCGGAGGGCTCGAAGGCCTACCGCATCCTCGACCCGAAGACACAGCGTGTGCGCACGGCGCGAGACATTGTGTTCAACGAAGGGCGAGGATGGGCGTGGGACAAGGTGGTGGATGACGACTCGACTCCGACGTATGACGACTTCATTGTCGAGCACGTCCACTTCGAGGGAGCTGGGGGAGTAGGTAGCTCTTCTTCGCCCAGCATGCCTACCTCAGCCCCCGAGTCTTCATCGACCCCGGCAGCACCACGCTCTCCGACCATGACTTCAGCTGCGACGAGTCCTTCGTCGACTCCAGCACAGCCGGCGACGCCTCGTGCTCCAGCACCGACAGCCACCCCTCCGGGGACGTCTACTCCACCACCAGCTCACGCCGAGCACAGCCCGGTGGAGTTCGCTTCCCTGCTCCCTCACGACGAGGAGCGCATCGACGCGTACTACGACGGCGAGCCGCTGCGGTACCGCACGATGGAGAACCTTCTCGGCGACCAGCTGGTGCCGGGACTGGTGCCACACGACCTGGAGGCGCAGTTGCACCTTGCGTGTGATGAAGGCGAGCCTCGGTCTTTTGCAGAGGCCGAGAGAGACGCGGCATGGCGCACCGCGATGCAGCTGGAGATGGATGCGGTTGAGCAGAACCGCACCTGGGAGCTTGCTGACCTCCCTCATGGTCACCGCGCGATCACCCTTAAGTGGGTGTTCAAGCTGAAGAGGGATGAAGCTGGCGCCATTGTCAAGCACAAGGCTCGTTTGGTGGCACGAGGTTTCGTGCAGCAGGAGGGGGTCGACTTCGACGACGCCTTCGCTCCCGTGGCACGGATGGAGTCCGTGCGACTCCTCCTTGCGCTGGCTGCCCAGGAGGGCTGGCGTGTCCATCACATGGATGTCAAGTCGGCGTTCCTTAACGGTGACTTGAAGGAGGAGGTCTACGTGCACCAGCCGCCGGGATTTGCGATCCCCGGCAAGGAGGGCAAGGTGCTCCGCCTGCGCAAGGCTCTTTACGGCTTACGGCAGGCACCGAGGGCGTGGAATGCCAAGTTGGATTCCACGCTAAAGGGGATGGGCTTCGAGCAAAGCCCGCACGAGGCAGCCGTCTACCGGCGGGGCAATGGAGGAAATGCCCTGCTAGTGGGCGTCTACGTCGATGACTTGGTGATCACCGGCACCAAGGATGCGGAGGTGGCGACGTTCAAGGAAGAGATGAAGGCCACCTCCCAGATGAGTGACTTGGGGCCCCTCTCCTTCTACCTGGGAATCGAGGTGCACCAGGACGACTCCGGGATCACGCTTCGACAGACCGCCTACGCCAAGCGCATCGTTGAGCTAGCTGGGCTCACCGACTGCAACCCAGCCCTCACTCCGATGGAGGAGAGGCTGAAGCTCATCCGCGACAGCACGACGGAGGAGGTGGACGCTACGCAGTACCGACGTCTTGTGGGGAGCCTTCGCTACCTCGCCCACACACGGCCGGACTTGGCATTCTCCGTCGGCTACGTTAGTCGGTTCATGCAGCGACCGACGACGGAGCACCAGCAGGCCGTGAAGAGGATCGTCCGCTACATTGCGGGGACTCTCGACCACGGTCTCTACTACCCTAGGTGCCCTGGGGCGGCACACTTCGTCGGGTACAGTGACAGCGACCACGCCGGCGACATCGACACCAGCAAGAGCACAAGCGGGATCCTCTTCTTCCTCGGCAAGTGCCTTGTGAGCTGGCAGTCAGTCAAGCAGCAGGTGGTGGCCATGTCTAGCTGCGAGGCCGAGTACATAGCGGCCTCCACCGCTTCCACTCAGGCGCTCTGGCTCGCTCGACTGCTTGGTGATCTCCTCGGTCGAGACACTAGAGCGGTGGAGCTCAGGGTGGACAGCAAGTCCGCTCTGGCCCTGGCGAGGAACCCCGTGTTCCACGAGCGGAGCAAACACATCCGGGTGAGGTACCACTTCATCCGAAGCTGTTTGGATGACGGGAGCATCACGGTGAGCTACATCAACACCAAGGATCAGCTTGCAGATCTGCTCACCAAGCCTCTTGGGCGGATCGCGTTCGTCGGACTCTGCTCCAGGATTGGGATGGTCCAGCCTTCCCACAAGACGACGCACAAGACTTAGGGGAAGAATGATGGATAAGTCTCTGTCCTATGGTCTTTGTGGGACAGCACACATGGTCCTTGTGTCAAGGACTAGCAGTTAGAGATAGAGCATCAAGGACTGGTTGTTAGATAGAGCATCCTTGACTGCTGCCTTTAGACTAGCATCTTAGACTAGCATCTAGCATATTCTTGGCTGGTTAGCAGCCTATAAGTATGTATCCCCAACCCCTCAGGTTGGTATGGCATTTGTGTGAGTTTGTGTGAGAAATAGAAACCAGAAAATTGCCCCAACTCCTTGTGTCATCCTCTCCCTCGATGAGAGTTAGAATTCAGCGACTAACAGATGACACTATTTGCAGGAGCTTCCTGAGAGCATGCATCATCCCTGCCTTTCTTCCTGAGAGCATGGTGGCCCGAGCGGCGGCAACCGTGGGGGCGAGCAGTAGAAGAACAACTCCGGCGGCCGCGATCCCCCTCCGACAGGCCACCAGGCCAACACCATGCAACAACACCCTCACCCGCAGGAGAAAGGACGTGCCGAGGACCCCGGGGGCTACCAAGTGCCACAAGGCGCCATAGCCTGCATTCTTGGTGGTTCCCAGGCCCCGACGTCCAATCGGCACTTCAAGTTATTCACTCGCGAGGTTGCGGCTGCCAGACCAAGGGTTCCATCCCCAAAGCTCAAGTGGTCCCAGTGCGCCATCACCTTCGACGCCCATGACCACCCCACTTCAACCAGGCCCATGGGCACTCTCCCCATGATCTGCACCCCCACTATCAACAACATCGTCGTCACGAAGAGCCTCATCGATGGAGGTGTAGGCCTGAACATGATCTCCACCGAGACCTTCGCCCAACTGCAGGTGCTGTACGACAGGTTGATGGCGACCATGCCATTCTCCCGAGTGACCAACGGATCCACCATTCCCATTGGGCAGGTGCGCCTCTCCGTCACGTTCGGGACACGCCACAACTACCGCACCGAGCTCATCGACTTCGACGTGGCACACATCGGCCTCTCGTACAACGTCATCCTCGGCTACCCGCGCTGGCCAAGTTCATGGCAGCCACTCACCACGCCTACAACATGGTAAAGATACCTGGAGGCAGCGGCGGGGTCATCACGGTTCGTTGTGACGAGGTAGAGGCCTTGTGCTCCCTCGAGCACGCCTACAAGATTGTAGTCGCTACCTACCCTGAGGACGTGGATGCCCTGGATTACGTTGGAGGCTCCACAAGGAGGAAGCAGGTGATGGCCCAGGAAAACGCTAGGGCAGCAGCCGCTCTGTTCCCGCCTAGTGAGGAGTTGGTCGCGGCCGGCGCCCGTGCCCTCAAGAGGGACTCAGGATCGCCCCTGCCCATCCTCGCGAGCACTGGGGAAGCTCCCGAGGACGGCGACGACCTGGGGGCTCCGGATTTCCAAGTGGACTACACCCAGCGCGCGTACAACGCCAGCTTCCCCCACGGCGGCAACTGAGCTACCGGCTAAGCTCTCCAAACGGCGCGCCTGACTCCAAGACTTTCTGAAGGTGACCCTCGAAAAACCCGTATCCCTTACAACTTCATCTCTTGTAAGACCCCGTGCGAGCCACGATGGGGTTGTAATAAGCTTGAACTGCTGGCGGTTTTTTGGATCTTGTGATTTGCGCACACTTCGCTATTTGGTTTTTCCCTCAGAAAGTCATTTCTCCAAAATCGTGCCACCAGGGTTCCCTCACATACAACGCACGAGCGGGGGCTAGACGTGGTGCTCATCACCGGGTCACTCCCCGTCAAAGTCAGAGCCTAAAGTGTCGAGCTCTGAACTTACGGACTAGTTCCGGCCATAAGTCACCTCACCCACGGTTCCTGGTGCTTGAGACCCTCGCGCGGCGCATGCATGGACCTCTAACGGCATACGCTTTTTATCGACGGTTCCTGGTCTTTAAAAAGTTTTATCGACGCGCTGGCTCATTTGGCTCTGCCCCTCCGCGGCCTAAACTCTCCAGGACCTAAAGTGTCGAGCTCTAAACTTACGGCCCGTTCCGCGGGTGTAAGTTACCTCACACACGGTTCCTGGTCTTTAAAAAGTTTTATCGGCGCGCTGGCTCGTGAGGCTCTGCCCCTTCGCGGCCTAAGCTCCCAAGACCTAAAGTGTCGAGCTCTAAACTTATGGCCCCATTCCTCGGCTGTAAGTTACCTCCCCCACGGTTCCCGTCGGCTCGTGAGGCACTTCCCTCTAGCGGCCCAAATTTCCAGGGCCTAAAGTGTCGAGCTCTCTGAACTTACAACCCGTTCTTCGGTTGTAAGTTACCTCCACGGCCTAAACTCTCCAGGACCTAAAGTGTCGGCTGTAAGTTACCTCACCCACGGTTTCTGGCCTTTAAAAAATAAAAAACCTTTATGCTAGACCAACGACCTCCTCCTCGGGGGCCAGCAGGACCAGCATTCGCCCTACGGCCTTCTCCTCTGGAGGCTTACGGGGAAGCTCGGGAGTCACTCCCCCCTCCAGTGGCCAAAAATCCGCAGGATCTAAAGTGTCGAGCCCTGAACTTGCGGCCCGATCTCGGCAGCAGGTCACCTCACCAAGGATCCCTGATTCTCAAAAGCCCGTGGCGGGGGCACATTTCAAGACCCCCCCTCCTCCACCGACATGCGTGTATCCCCTATGGTCATCTCCTCGAGAGGCCCTACAAGGAGGGCACGAGGCAAAACCCTCTGGAGCCGCGATCAATGGACTTGCGGCCCAAAAAAGGGTCTAACAACAAGTTACATCACCAATGGTAAGGCTCCCGCATAACGACACTCCCCCCGAGAGGAGGCTCGCGGTATAACAACGCGCGCAAGCCTCGAGAGGTTAGCACCACCCAAAACAGCTGGACTCAGAAATACGCGGAAGCTCCTCATGAGTCATTGCGCACGATCCACGGTGCAGCGAGCAAGACCCCCAGCCAGAGGTGTCCTGCAAGGGCACTGTCTCCTGACGCCGCCTCCGGAGGCCACCTGACCGGGCACGGCCTCCGCAAGCCCCCCTCGCGAAGCCTTGTCTCTTGATGCCAACCCTCGGGCGGGTTCACAGGGGGCTCGCAAGGCCCGCCGCCTGGGAAGACGATACACGGGCCACCGCCAGCTCCGCCAAACCGGCTCCGCGCCATGGACACTCAAACTCCAAGCATTACTAAAATGGATCGTATGGGCACCTAGAGGAGGGGGTGAATAGGTGCTACACCAATTTTTAATTCTTTTTCAAATTTAGGCTTTGCACAAAGGTAAATTCTCTAGATAAACTAATGTGTGGAATTTCCCTATATGCAAACCTATCTACTAGCGAGTAAAGAGCGAGTGGAAGAGGAACGAGTGAACCGAAGTGAAGCACACGGAGACACAGGATTTGTTTGACCGCAGTTCCTTCCTTGTCAAGGGAAGTACGTCTGTGTTGGAGGGGTGGGCGATACTAAGACCACCACGCCACAAAAGGCCTCACCCTGTTCTCCGATGGATCTCGCCACAACAGGCCTGATCCACCTTCCACTATAGGTACCCTTCGAGGCGGGCACCGGCGCCTTTACACAACTAGCGGGGCAACAACTCCACAACAACTTGGAGGCTCCCGAAATGACAACAAGCTGCCACAAGAACAAAGTTGTCAAATACAATAACAAGATCTAGGTATTAACAAGAATACTAGATCAGGGATTTCTCCAAGTGAATGGAGAGGAGTTGAAGCGCTTGATTCTTGATGTTGATGATGAACTTCTCCTCCTTCAATTCCACCAAAGATCAAGACCTTCGGGTGGTTGAAGTGGGAGATCGAGATTTAGAGCTCTTGCACAAGGTCTGGTCAAATTCGAGTGAATCAAGAGATCTGGACGTTGGGGAAGAAGGGGTACTTATACCCCCTTCCAAAAACCAGCCGTTGCACACTTTGGGGCCGGATTATCCAGCCCAAGTGGAGGCCGGATTATCCGGTCTGGTGAAACTCTGCCCCAGACTCGGAATCTCCGGCAGAAAATCCGCCCCCTCACAGTGAGACGCGCCGATCTTGCCCTTGATCATCTTCTGGGGGCCGGATTATCCGGTCCTATGCGAGGGCCGGATTATCTGGCTTGGGGAAGAAAAACCGCCCCAGTTCGGATTTTCCGGGAGAAAATCCAACCGGATACCGAGCGACGCGCCTTGAATCCTTTTGCACGAAAACTAGGGGCCGGATTATCCGGCCCTTGCGAAACCCGGATTATCCGGCCTGGGTAGGAAAAACCGCCCTAGTTCGGATTTTCCAGGAGAAAATCCGACTGGACACAGAGCGACGTGCCTTGGCTTCCTTGAGAGATGAGGTAGGCCAGATTATCCGGCCCTTGGAGGGGCGGATTATCCGGCCCCCCTCAAAACTTCCTACACACTAAGCACACATGAAAAGTCTCCATAGTATTGTTATCTAACACGCAAAACAAATGAAAACATGGAATGTCTTTCAATCTCCCCCTTTTTGGTGTTAGATGACAATACCAGGATTTGTAGGAGAAAGACACAAGACAAACAGCGATAACTATGAAAGGGACTCCCCCTCAATGTGTGCATAATCGATTATTGCATTGGAATACAAATGCACACAAATAGGTGAATCTATTCCATAGACATAAGGGAAAAAGCACATACCACCGAAGTAGAGAATAGGCATCCTTGACAAAAATCACAATTATTATTGGATAACCATTATGAGTGCGCACCTTCCGTGATAAACCTCCAGCAATAGGATACGAATAGATATAGCCATGAGCATAATCCATGATATGAAGTCCATAGGTACCATCTAGACAACCACATAAAGTCTCAACCACAAATCACAAACCACGAATTTAAAAGTTCTAAATGGGCATACGCAAGAAATAACGAATAAAAAGTGCAAGTGCTTATGCCCGACCCATGCAAATCCACTTACAACCTAATAGAACTACTTCACCCCCTTTGGCAGAGAGACACCAAAAAGGGAGAAGAGCGATGCTAGCGCCCCATGGGATCACTCATCATAGTCCTCGTCCTCGTCCTCATCTGCATGCTCTTCCTCATCCTCATCCTCAAGTTCCTCAGTGTCACCTTCCTCATCATCACGAGGCAGCTCAGCAAACAAGTCACGGTGACGGATGGCAGAGAAGGAGACTGCATCCAAAGCCCTGTAGTTGATCTTGGGCTCCTTGCCCTTCCTCTTGGACACCCCCTTCCTAGTCCTCTTGGATTGTTCAGCCATTTGCCTCTCTTCGTTCTTCCTTCTCCTCAATTCAACTTTGTCCACTAGGTTACCTTGACCGTCATCCCGAAAGTACTTGGCGCGAGGACGGCGCTTGTAGGTCTTGGAAACACCGGAACCACCTGTGAGGAGAATAAGGGCGATAGCAAGGGGACAAGCATACACACAAGTCCAGGAGAGAGCATGGAAAAAGTAGTCAAAAAGTTCATAGGACAAAACTACTCAATGCATACACATAGTGAAACTGAAGCAGAATTGAATCTGTCAGGCCAGATTATCCGGCCTGGCCAGGGGCGGATAATCCGGCCCTGGCAGAAATTTTCGATTTCACCAAGAATGCATGCAAAAAATTAGATCGGGCCTAGAAACTGTAAGACTATGAGTTCTATGCGAAAACACATCCTTCTAGACAACGTTCCACCCAACAAGATACACATCTAGCCAAAGATGGGGAGAGAGGGAGTTACCCTCACTCATTGGAGGAAGAACGCGGAGGAGAAGGTACCCGGAGGCGCGGAGAAGAAGATCCGGGGAGGCCCGGAAAATCCGGCGGCCGGAGAGGCTCCGGGGAGGGTGAGGGGCGGCAGGCGGCGCCTGGGAAGAAGGAGAGGGCTGGGGGAGAAGTGCTGCTCGATATGAGCCCTTCCCCCCAAGTCCTGCCCTTTAAGATCGAATCCGCCAGGGCCAGATTATCCGGCCAACACTTGGGCCGGATTATCCGGCCTAAATTCTGGGATTCTGTTATACATAGAACTAGGCCCGCGCGTCCCCAAACAACACCCCCACAAGGTGTACAAGGGACTTGTGTGCAAGAATAGATGGCTTAGGGGTAGGGAAGTCTTAGGATTGAGAAAGCCAAACTGAGATGGTACTAGACACTCAAAATTGCAAAATCCAAATCAAATAAAAGCCAAGATTGAGTGTGATTCCCATAAGAACATGAGAGATCAAATAACATCCAAAAAGATCCAATTCTCCACAAGGGAGAGGGCGGTGGCCGAAGCCACCTTGTTGGAGTGTATGGTGTGACACCGTGAAGATATATCTTGGGTTCACGACCAATACTCATCAATAAGCTCACATATCACAACATGATATTAAGAGAAATGATATAACTTGCTATTGGCATTATGGGGGGAGGGTTAGTCCAATAAGTTAGGACCACACTCCCCCTATATCCATGCCCACACCTAGACCAAACAAGGATTGAGACGTACGAGTGAGTGCATGGGTAATCAAGACAAACTCCCGGAATCAATGATATTTAGCTCATTTCTCAAATAGCAGAATCTTGCTTCATCAAGTGGCTTTGTAAAGATATCCACCAGTTGGTTCTTCGTGCTCACAAAAGATAGATCAATATCGCCTCGAACAACATGGTCACGAATAAAATGATTCTGAATCTCAATATGCTTCGTCCTTGTGTGTTGAACTTGATTGTACGCAATTTTGATAGCACTTTCATTATCAAAAAAAAGAGGCACTTTGTCACAATTGACACCGTATTCCTTTAAAGTTTGCCTCATCCACAATAATTGAGTACAAGCGCTGGCAGCAACAACATATTAAGCTTTGGCGGTGGAGAGAGATATACAATTCTGCTCTTTGGAGGACCAACATACAAGAGATCTTCCCAAGAATTGACAAGCTCCAGAAGTGGATTTCCGATCATCCTTATCACCAGCCCAATCTGAGTTAGTATAACCACATAAAGAGAAATTGGAGCCCTTGGGATACCAGAGACCAAAGTTGGGGGAATGAACCAAATATCAAAAGATCCTCTTGACCGCCACAAAGTGGCTTTCTTTAGGAGCTGCTTGATACCTTGCACACACTCCCACACTCAACACAATATCGGGTCTAGATGCGCAGAGGTAAAGAAGAGAGCCGATCATGGACCGGTATACCTTTTGGTCCACATCTTTACCGTGAGGTTTGAGTTTGAGATGACACTTTGTTTGCATCGGAGTAGCGACACCATTTAGATCCGTCATCTTGAATCTTTTGAGCATGTCTTGTATGTACTTTGCTTGATTAATAAAGGTTCCTTCTCTAAGTTGCTTGATCTCGAATCCAAGAAAGAACCGTAATTCCCCCATCATAGACATCTCAAACCTGTCAGTCATAAGCTTTGAAAATTCATCGTTAAAAGCATTGTTAGTAGAACCAAAAATGATATCGTCTACATATAGTTGGCATACGAAGAGCTCCCCCTTAACCTTCTTAGTAAAAAGAGTGGGGTCGATTTTCCCAACTTCGAAGCCACGATCTAACAAAAGCTCTTTAAGGTGCTCATACCACGCACGTGGGGCTTGTTTAAGGCCATAGAGTGCCTTATCGAGTTTGTAGACATGGTTCGGGAAGTTAGGATCCTCAAACCCTGGGGGTTGCTTTACGTATACCAACTCATGTAGAGGACCGTTAAGGAAGGCACTCTTGACGTCCATTTGCTGCAACTTGAAATTGTTATGAGCAGCATAAGCAAGTAGGATACGGATGGACTCAAGGCGAGCCACAGGAGCATAGGTCTCGCCGAAGTCGATACCCTCAACTTGGGAGTAACCTTGTGCCACAAGTCTTACCTTGTTCCTCACAACAATGCCATTCTCATCTTGCTTATTCTTGAAAATCCACTTGGTGCCGATAACATTGCAGCACTCTTTGGGTTTCTCCACTAGTTTCTAGACTTTGTTGCGCTCGAAATTATTCAATTCTTCATGCATAGCAACAACCTAGTCTGGGACTTCAAGAGCTTCAAAGACCTTCTTAGGTTCCACCATGGAGATATGAGTTTGATGCTCACCAAAACTAGCCAATTCTCTTCTTGTAGACACCCTTCGTCGAAGATCACCAACAACCTTGTCGAGAGTGTGACCCCGCAACTCAAGGTTACGATCCGCCTGAGCCTTGCAACGAAGTTCAATAAGTTTGTTGTCTCTTGGTGGAGGAGATTAATCATGTGAGTCTTCATTAGAAGCATTTTCTCCGCCTTTATCAGTAGCTGGAACATCAGTAGCAGGTGGTGGAGATGCATGCCCTTGAGGTGAATCCGAAGCCATAACAGGAGGCTGCAGAACTGGAGAGTCAGGGCCAGATAATCCGGCCGATGAAGAGGCCGGATAATCCGGCCTAAGAAAACTTGCAGCAGCTTCATCAGGAAGCCTGGGACTTGCTTGAACTGGCGAGGGGCCGGATAATCCGGGGTCAGCCGGAAAATCCGGCCTGGAGCTTGTATTGATATCTTCACCACCAGGAGCTGCATGGTCAGCTGGAGCGGGGTGGCCGGATAATCCGGTATCCACCGGAAAATCTGGCCTGGAGCTTTCTGGAGCATTTTGACCTTCAGCAGTTGATGGAGATGGTGTAGACGTTGCCCCCGTGGTTGAAGCATGTTGCGTATGTGTAGATGAGGGCTCTATATGAGTAGAGCATTGTCCTTCCCGGTCCGCCACAAGGGGTTCCTCAATGGGGCGGAAGAATCCCACGCCCATTCTTCTTATGGCATCTTGGGGTATTTCAACATCTGCATCACAAACACCAACTTGCTACGCACGGGAACCGTCATTTTCCTCGAACACCACACTACAAGATTCTACAACAGTTCCGGAGAGCTTATTGTAGACTCTATAAGTGTGGGATTCGGCACCATAACCAACAAAAATACCTTCTAGAGCCTTAGATTCAAACTTAGATAAACGAACTCCTTTAATAAGAAAGAAACACTTACACCCGAATACCCGAAAGTATGGGATGTTTGGCTTGTTACCGGTAAGTATTTCATACGGAGTCTTGTCCAAAATCTTGCGGAGGTATAAACGGTTGGATGAATGACAAGCAGTAGAGATTGCTTCAGCCTAGAAATTATATGGAGATTTGAATTCGGCCAACATTGATCTTGCCATGTCCATTAGAGTTCGATTCTTCCTCTCGGCTACACCATTTTGCTGAGGGGTGTATGCAGCGGAATATTGATGTCTTATCCCCTCTTCACTTAGGAACTCATTTAAGGTGTAGTTCTTGAACTCCGAGCCGTTATCACTCCTTATAGCCAGAATGGGGACGTTGTGTTGACGTTGTACCTCGTTGGCGAAGTCGATGACAGTTTGTTGAGTTTCACTCTTCAACTTGAAGAAATAAACCCAAATGTATCTTGAGTAATCATCAACAATCACAAGACAATACTTCTTTCCACCGAGGCTTGCATGAGATGGAGGTCCGAAAAGATCCACATGAAGGAGCTCCAAAATCCTTTTTGAAGAGATAATAGTTTTCCTTCGATGAGGAGAATCATGCATTTTCCCTTCAACACATGCCATGCAAACACGATCTTTGGCAACAGAGACATTTTCTTTTAGTCCAAGAATGTGGCCACCCTTGTGGAGACTTTGCAAAGTTCTCATAGTTACGTGGGCTAGTCGGTGATTCCATAGCCAACCCGTGTCAGCCTTTCCGAAAAGACACATCGGACCTATAGTGGTTTTCCCCGAAAAGTCCACCACGTACAGGTCGTTTACAACATATCCCACGAAAGCGACTTTTAGAGACTTGCTCCACAAGAGTACCACCAAATCAGCATCAATGTAAACTGCAAAGCCCATCTTACCAAGGGCACGAACTGAAAGTAAGTTATACCCGAGGGTCTCAACAAGCATGACGTCCACGAGAGAGGTATCGTGAGCCACCACAACTTTGCCGAGACCCAAAACCTCAGATTTCGACTTGTCACCATAGGAGACGGTAATGTGATCAAGGTTTGGCCGCATCTCCGTGATGATCTCCTTGCTTCCGGTCATATGACTCGTACAACCGCTATCGAGTACCCATTTAGACCCACCGGAAGCATAGCCCTGCAAGAAAATTATTTCTTGGTTTTAGGTACCCATTTTTCAATGGGTCCTCTCATGTTAGTAACAAGGGTCTTGGGAACCCAAATAGACCAAGGAATGTAACAATCATAAGGCCCTACATAACTAGCATAAACATCACCATAAGAATCACAATATAGTTTGAAGTCAGGATTGTTGATCCGTGCAAAACCATCATAATTAGTCTTGTCATTGGTAATGTTGCTAGTCTTCGATTGAGCAGTCTTCTTCTTCTTCTAGTTTTTCTTGCTCTTTATCTTGGGTATGTAACCAAGACGTTCTTTACTATTGTTTGTCCTTTGCCTGCTCAGTATCTCATCAACAACCCCTTTACCTTTGTGTTGAGAACTCCTTGCAAGATCTTCTTTTCCAAAGGATGAAGAGGAGGTACTTGGCACATCATACCGTTTCAATTGAGTTTGGAGCTGGTCATGAGACTCATTTAGAGTAGAATGATCACTCTTCAATGCCTTGTGAGCACTTTCAAGATCATCAAACTTCTCCTAAAGTCTAGCATGAACAACCCCAAAATCAATCTTTTCTTTCTTTAGTTTCTTTACCTTGGCAAGAGCATGGTCACGTTCTTTAATGAGCTGAGCTACAGCTTCTTCTTGTGACTCCTATAGGGATTCGAGTCTTTCTTCCAAAGAAACTCGAGTTTCCTCTTCCTCTTCCAAGGCATTCTTCAAAGAGGCTATCTCCAAGGCATCTTCTCTTTCAATTCTGCCCTTTTCTTCAAGGAGATCTTCGGCTTGAGAAAGTTGACTCATAAGAGCATCAAAATGGAGTTTGTGCTCACCTTGTAGGTTAGTGATAAAAGTATCCAAGGCAATAACTTCTTCTTTCATTTCAAGACTGTAATGATCATCCATATCCAAAATTATGTTAGTCTTAGGAAATGAGGAGTTAGAAGTTGAAACCTCAGATCCTCTTGCCATTAGACAAGTGGCAGTTGATGGCGTTCTCGTTCGGCGAGTCGAAGAGAGACGAGGGAGTCGATGTGGTGGCTATAGCAGCCACTTCGCGGGAACTATCATCATCCTCTTCATCTTCACTTGCGGAGGAGTATTCCTCTTGAGCTACAAGGACCATCTTGGGTTCCTTCTTGAAAGGGCCATTCTTCTTAGCAAACGGCTTCTTCTTCGGAGCTTTGGATTTCTCTTTGAGGATGAGCCTGCCACCATTGTCTTCTCTAGTGAATAATTTCCTCTATTCCCCACAAATACACTAGTGAATACGAGAGAAGTAAACAAGGCCTCATCGAGGGCACAAACCTTACCCACTGGCCATTTTTGTGCAGGCGTTGTCAAGGTCGCGGACCACAGTAGAGTCATGGTGGGTCAGGGGCACCATGGAGTTCCCCGCAGGCTCAGCCTCTCAAGTCGGGGAAAAAAATCCCCACAGAGGTCCATTAAGTACCTGAGATCAATGGTCCATCGGTTAATTTGAGGGTATTTTGTGAAGGGATTTTATTGGACTCCTCCCGATGATGAAAGCCAAAAAAGGATGTGATATTTCGGTATATTTCTTTGCTGTGATTTTGCAAGGATGGTCGCGTCAGGGATCAGGTGTTTGATGCTGAGCTGCTGCATGGAGAAAGGGGTCTAGTCTCCCATGTTCACCGCCCCTTCACCCCTCTGTACATGTCGCCAATCCTTCTCTAAACTTTCTGATGTCTAAAAATTGGCATTATTTCGCTAGATTACTTTTTGTTAATTACAGAGGTAAAAATGAGCTTGATTAGTGTTGATGATGGCGTCTTGCAGGTTGAGTCAGTGCGTGTGATCAACCTTGTATTATGGGGCAAGAGAGAGGAGGCAGCAGCTTACATACTAAGAATGCTAAAATCTTACTAAAACATGCCGAGTTTACTGTATCTGCACTATCCTTTTATTGCTAACCACTAGATGTTTGGATTCAACAGTAAATCGTGTGGATATTCAGACATGTAGTGATGCACACCCTGATGACAATAATAAGACTGCCAATATAGTTTCTTCAACACCATTATTGAGACAAAGACATATTTTCTTGTCCAGGTAAATGCTTATCTAATATTGGTAACTGATAAACTACTTCATAATGTGTATCCAGTTAATCATTTAGCGCTCTGCCCCTGCCGCCGCAGCGCTCCATCCCTGCCGCCCAAGGCCCGCCTCTGCAATTCCGCGCCCGATTCAAAGTACATACCAGCCGCCCTCCACCTCTGTCAAGGTACCTGACGAGCACGAACACCGGCACCCTTCCTATGTCAAGCTACTAATCTTATTAATTTTGCTCCACCGTTGTCATCTGCTTGTATTTTCTTCAGCAATGCGTTTGAGTTTTGAGTATGAAGCTATTCTTAATTTCATGATTCCGTGCATAAACAACAGGGGCGGTCATTAGTTTACATCTATGGACTGGCAGCTCAACGGAAACACATCCCATGTAAAGAAAATAGAGAAATGAGCAGCACTTTATTTCATTTCAGAGCCATACACAGCTCCTTGTGCATGGCTCATTGCCCGTGAAAAATACCCAACCTCTCATAATTTAGCAAAAAAAGTGCACAAATATCCTGCTATGTTGAATTTCCCAATTAGACATAGTTCGGTCTAACATCTTAGACTAATGCACACCAAAACATATTATGAGTATGTTGATGTTTTGAGCCGAGTGTTGATGATCCATTTAGCAAATAATATTACTCCCTTCGAATCAAATTAGTTATGTATCTAAGGCAAAATCATGTCTAGATACAGTCGAATCTAGACAAATATAAGTCAACTAATTTGGATCAGAGGGAGTAGTTTAGATTTGAGTGCTCCAATAAATCTGCACCCAGAATATATCTACATAGTGCAGAACATATTTCCAAGCAAACATAGACATATAGGTTTTAAACAAAGTGGAGAGTGCAACAAAGATGAATATTAATTAGTAATATGTTTGCTGCTAAAAAAATCCATAGAAGTGTGTTCACGCACAAGTTTGATAAGCAATTGGTGCCCCTGTACTTGGCAATCAAGGGTATTTAGCTATCTCTGATGTTTGGTAGTGAACACCTGTTGGTCTGATACCATCTAAACAGTTGTATTCAACTTTGACTAGAACTGAATAAAAATTGATACTGCACTTGGACATAGTTCAGAACTGAGTTGCTTAACTGTATGCCTAACCGATCTCACTGGGTAAAACAGAAACAAAAATATTCTTAATCTTAACCTGACAGTGGTGATATGTGGATATGGTTCAGAGAAGGCTCCCAAATAACCACCTGCAGTATTAGTAAAAATCAAGGAAGTGCTCCTATATGGAATAGTCTCAACGAAATGTAAATGAAAACAAGATTGGAATAATTATCTCCATAATATCAAGGTGTCATCAGCCTATCTTAGAAAGTAGTAAAAATGTGACCTTGTGTTAACAGGAAATTGCAGGCACTATCCACAAGTTTAATGGCATAAATAAACAACTATAAAAAAACTTCCCTAATTCTTTATTCCAAACAAACTAATTGGAGATTTGCAGGAGCCTAGAAGGCAGTAGGTAGGCCAGCAGCACAACTTATAGCCATGATGAACATAGCTTATAAGATATTTGACATTCTATTCGAGGTTTGTATCTATGAATGGGGAATACCTTTTTTCTAATATTTTTATTTTCTTCCATAAGAGCACCAAAAACATATTCTGTTCTTACCAGTTGCAAAGGATGCTTTGGCGAAAGATAAATTTTAGAGATCTTTGCCGCTATGTGACACTGTTTGGTCCAGTCTTGGACAGTACTATATTCTGATCATATTATCATACTATATTGAAGCTTAAAAGAAAGACCATGGATTATGAAGATGTGGCACACACTGGTGGTGGAAACGTACCATCACTTGTTCGATGTTGCCTTTCCTATCTTTCAGTTGCCACGTTATGTAGGGCATTAGGTCAATTTGACATTTTGCACTACATAACTGAGTTTTATTTCGTAAAATGAAGTCCTTACCTGAGTTCTATTTTGCAAATTGATGTTGTCTTCTGATAACCAATTAGTTGGGGTTACAGTGCAGAGAACGCACTGGTATATTGATGTGAAGGTATCGTGTGTGTGTGTGTGTGCATGTGCACATGTGTCATGTGTGTTTTTAGTTTTAGTTGAGTATGTCTCACATGTGTCATCAAGGATCTTGATCATGTTATGTATTTTAAACTAAAGGATTTAGATCATGTTGTTTCGTCTTGCATTGCATGACAGAATTTACATGTCATGTGCAGGTACTGCTTCAAGGATTCGCTGGATTGTTTGCCAAAAGCTGATATTCTTCACTGAAAGACATATCACTTCCAGATATGGTGCAATTTGGTGCCAAATTTCTACGAGCATACCGATCAAATAATCCATCTGCTTCTACCTCCTGGGCAAAAAATATTGTACTCCTTCCGTCCAAAAATAACTGACTTGAGTTTATCTAGATACAAATGTATGTATATACTTAAATGTGTCTACATATATTTAAACCTAGACAAACCCAAGTCAATTATTACTTTTTCAGCACATCGTGCTCTCTGATTGAACTATCAAAATTTGATCTTTCTCTTTTTCTTGAATGTTAGCAGGAGGGCTGCTAAATTCATTGATTAGATAGAAGGTTTAACAAAGGCAAAAGGGTTGGAAAACAAGGGAAAAAACCCAAGTCAGCCCCAAAACAGAAAAAAGAGAAACAAAAACTAACAAAGCTAAACGAGGCCAACACCATAGAGCTCAGCTCGGGTCAAAGCGGATTTTTGTGCCTGTCATGTTCCAGAGAAGTGCCTCATCATTGATGCGGGTAACCAGACCGTCAGTGGCCAGTTCTTCTTGCTGAAAAATTCTTCGGTTTTGCTCTCTCCAGATTTCCCACGATACTAACATTTGCATCGAGTGTGTGCCTCTCCTTTTGTCTGCAGTCAAGTTTTTCCTGCAGAAATGCAACCATTGCGAGACTGTTTGTGCCTCAGTCCAAGTCACGGGGTTTAGGGCCAGCAGGTTATAGGACGGGGCTATCTTTGCCCAGATCGATCTCATGTTGTTTTTCACCCAAAATTTGATCTTTCTCATGTTGTTTGCCATCCAATATTTTTTATGTTTCAATTTTATTCTCATTCTTGAGCTGTTTTTGGTGTTCAGGAATAACACTTGTGCAAGGGATTACATGGACGTTTGAGAAACCTGTAAGATACTGCACGTCCCTTTTCTTACCTATTGATGTGAAGGTATCGTGTGTGTGTGTGTGTGCATGTGCACATGTCTCATGTGTGTTTTTAGTTTCAGTTGAGTATGTCTCACATGTGTCATCAAGGATCTTGATCATGTTATCTGTTTTATACTAAAGGATTCAGATCATGTTGTTTCGTCTTGTATTGCATCACAGAATTTACATCTCATGTGTAGGTATCGCTTCAAGGATCGCTGGATTGTTTGCTTGAATCTTTTATTCTTGACTGAAAGATATATCTCCTCTAGTTCTGGTGCATTTGGTGCCAAATTTCTACCAGCATACTAATCAAACATCCATCTGCTTCCATCTCCTGTGCAAAAAATATTGTATTACTTTTTTAGCACATCGTGCACTATGTTTGAACTGTCGAAATTTGATCTTTCTCATGTTGTTTGCCACCCAATATTTTTTCTGTTTCAGGTTTTTTATCTATATATTTTTCTCATTCTTGAGCTGTTTTTGGTGTTTAGGAATAACACTTGTGTTTAGGAATAGCTATACTGATTCGATATAATCAAAATACACCTTTGGTACAAAATTGACAATCTCATAAGGATAAATATCAGTAATTTTCTATTTACTAGTTGATCCCATCTTTTACAGAATCAATTCCTTTTTTGAATGTACAAAAAATTGGAGAACTCAGCATGTCTGGAAGCAAAGACGAATGTTCTTTTGCTGATATTATTAACAGTTTTGTCAACATGCTTAGAGGATTATTCAACATAATTGCTAGCAAAACTTTTGGTAGCCTGAAGCATAAAGTTGAGGCAAACCTTCAAACTTGCACCTTCATGATAATTGATACTCATCTGAGTCTAACATTACGAGCTAGGCGGCTACACTTCGCACCATTCCTCTCTCAAATCTATGTGAAATTTCCCTTATGAGCTTCTACAACCTTGCACGAGTATAGTTTCACGTTGTGGATTTTGTTCCCTTACAATAAGTATTTTATATTCGTTGATTTCCTTTTTCATTGTTTGATACCATGTGATTTCTAGAGACCTATCGAGTATAAATGTGCATGTTTATATTAATGATATCAGATTCATGTTATCACTGAATGTATGTGATCTTTTAGGATTGGTGTCGTTATGTAAATACCAAAAATTATTTCTGATTTGAATTTTAAGATTCAAAACTATTGGAGGAAAGTGTACTAGCAGGACTTCGAACCTGGGAAGTACTTCCATAAATCTCCGTCAAAGCTTCATTGTTTTGAGGTTCTTTCTAATGCTTTTAAAATGGTCTACATCATCAATGAAGAAGAGGCGAAACATGTCGTGGAAAATGGTCATTTGCATGTTAACGGATTCACTTCAGATGCAAGGATCAAAGCTCTTGTTTCTTTTATCTTCTACATTTTCTGGTGTGCTCAGTTCATGCAATGATTGTTTTACATGAGCTGTAGGTGGAGTGAGGAGAAGAAGACCTCAGCACTTTCCATAGAAACTGATTCAGCTACAAGTGCAGCACCTTGCTTTTCGTTCCATCCTTGGCTCCTTGCTCATGAGAAATGGAAACCTATTGGAAACTTAACCATGCAAATGAAGCCGAATACAACATTCTTGATATTGTGTTAGAATATCTAAATGTTGCAAAGAAGTAGATCTTAGTTAATACTCCTTCTGATTAACTAATGTAAGACCTTTTAGATATTTCAAAGTGGACAAAGTACACATTAAAATAAGTGAACCTACACACTAAAACATTTCTACGTGCATGTGTTTTAGAAAAATGCTAGAATGTCTTAAATTAGTGGAAAGAGGGAGTAGTAAAGATGAGGAGTTGCGTCCTGCTTTCTAAGCATCACATGTTCAATTGGCTTTTACCGAAATACAATTCAAAAAATATGAAATCTTCATGTTTTAGACCACTCTGAGTTATCTTTTATATACCCATGATTTTTCATGTGCATCACGTTAACAGGTGCAACGAGCAGAAAAACTAGAAAACTGTAGCAACGCACGGGCACTCAACTAGTATACATAAATGAAGAGTAGGACATACAGAAACATGAGACAAATATCGAAACCTGAGACCATTTTGTATAGCATACTGAAAATAGGGCAGTAGCCTAGTGGTTGGGTTGCAGTTGGCGCATCCTAGCGACCGGAGTTCGATCCCTGTCAGGGATGAATTTTCGAAATTCTCATGTTCACCGGCTTCTACTATATCAAAAAAGTGTCTAGTTCCTCCTAGCACTGTTTCGTCATTTTGTATAGCATACTATGAAGTGGAAAGAATCTCATAGGTCAAAACCACATTGAAGGAGAAGGAAAATAACAACAGTAGCTGCTCCCCATTTTTTTTGTTTTAAGGAAAATAGGAACATGCTGAACTAAAAGAGTTAACATTTCACTTGGGAAACTCTAGGTTGCACCATGGAAAAATACATGCTCAACCTTGAGCCTGAACCATCACACAAACAAACACCATCCATGATAGTGCAACAAAAATGGGACTACAAATCATCTTCTAGCAGAGAATGTTATCCTTGTCCTTGCATAGTGGACACCAAAATGTTGGGACACTTGTCCATGCATAGTGGACACAAAAATGACAGGCACAAGAATTTCACACTGGGTTCAGGGTTCACTTATTCATTCATCATGGTTCATAAAGCTGTTGCACCATATGTTCTCGAAACAGGCTTTCGTCCCGCTTTATAAATAAATCCACAATGACATGATCAATACAAGGTGATGAAGCTTTGAAAGAGGATCAAAGAAAAACATATGAAAGATATACGGAGAACCAACACTTGCGACCGAAGACACCAAAAACGAGACCGAGAGGATTGAAGCTCCAAGACGATGCCCCCCAAGAGGGTAACGACAACATTTTGTATAGCAAAGTATGGTTTTCATATTTCAGTTTTAGGATAAGATAATTATTCTGCACTATCTTCTAAAATAACTCATGTGGATTGCCAATTGATCCGTATAAACTGAGAAATTAGATTTAAAAAAGCTTGTACTGCTAGTGCAACTGCAACTAGGTAGGTAACAACAATTCAAGATTTAATAAACAGTGAGTATTGCAAGAACTACATATATGCATCTTAGTTACCTCTAGGGGGATTTGCACGGAAGGATGTGTCAGAATAAATTCTCCTGTCGACCGATCCAACGTGAAGCCATGGGTTCCTGAACCAAAGCTGATACAGAGGATGGTGGCAGATGAATACAAGACATATCCAGCAGCGACCATGCGCGTACCCTTTGTAGTGAATTTAGTTGAGCTCTCTCCTCCACAGACGGATGGTTGAGCTCCACCAGCCTATTGTATATCCCAAATATTGTTCCAATGGGGATGGATACCTCAATGTTGTGAGAACCATCAAGCGGGTCGGTAACAACAACATAGGGACCATCATTGCACATCCAGACGGGGAGATCATTTTGTTCAGACGCCACCACTACAACTTTTCCAGAACTTCGGAGCGACGACAAGATGATATCGTTTTGAATTAAAACTAAACTTAGTATTTAGATTACTTGAAAATACTATCGTGTCAAGATGCGTATAATTTCCATCAGAGAAACAGTAAGAGCAAAAAACAGGTACTGATTATTGTAAAATTAGCTGCTAACACATCACATACAATGAGGAACTGAAGGCCGTTCTTCAAAAATAATTATGAGGTACAGTTTTTGAATTCAAGAAAAGTAATCTAGCAGGAGAAACTTGTGAGTGAAGAAAAATGTACATTAGTAGCTAAAGCATTTAACAATGCATACCATCCAAACTCTACATAATCGCTCGACTCAAAACCTGTAGTTTCTATGGATCAAAGTTTTTGTCAATCAACAATCTGGTGATCTCTTGTTCTTGTTATGCTTTTCTTTTTTTTTCTTTCCTTTCATTCTCTTTCTCTACCTAAATGCAAATAAGCAGCTACTCTAACATGGATAATCTGCCAAACATCACAAAGCTACAAGATGGTGGATAACACCCGAGTCCCTGTACTGAACCAGTCAATTAGGAACACCTGAAAAAAAGTTTCCAAATACGGGGACAATCTTCAGGGCATAGTCCAAGAACTAGGCTGTGTGCATCAAACACGAGATACAGTGGCCAGGGATTCCCCTGTTAGCTAGCAAAGAGGACATATTGGCGGTGTCTAGAGGTAATAGGAATCAATTTTGAGATTTGGGAAGGATAAGATGGTTCGTACCTGTGAGCGAGGCCGAGCCACGTGCACCGGGGTTCACGGAGCCGCAGATGTGGATGTGCCGTCGGCAGGGTAATCGAGGCCGCAGTCACCAGATCCAGTGGAAAAGCAACCGTTCAGAGAAGATAGGCCAAAAAACTCGATTTTCAGGTCGCCAGAGGCAAGCCATGGCCGCCTGCCCCGCTAGGGATCGCGGATGGAAGACGGGCTGCATGCGCCGCTAGGGTTAGGCAGGGGAGTGGACCGAGAGGAGCGAGCAGTGCGAGCGAGGACATGGGTAGGCAGCGAGGCGAGGGGACGGGGGCAGGCGATGGGTAGGCGGCAGTGAGGCGGACGAGACAAGGACAGCGCGAGACGAACGCGAAGAGGGAGACGTTAGGTGTACACAAGGTAGGGACCATGGGTTTCAGTGAAAAAACAAAGGGGTTTATGTGCAAAAAATATCACGGCGTCAGTTATTTCTGGACGGAGGGAGTAATATGTAAGCAGAATGGGAATCACATCAAAACAGAATATTTCGGATAAAAACAGAGTACAGGAACAAGGTGTGGATTTAAGCAGAAGCGGACCTCCATTGCAATTGTGTACAAAATGAGCTATTACATAGTAGACCATCCAACAAAATGTAGAAAACGATTCAGCAAGTTCATTCAAAACCTAAGCCAAAAACTACTATAGTATTGTTCTCTCTAGGGGATAGGGGAGTCCCTCACTGCAGCCTGAAAACATGTTAGTAAATGGAAGTGTAAGCAAAGGCCTGAAGCAAAAGAGACAGTTGGTAGGTAACAAGATAAATGATGATATAGTGATAACGAAATAACACAGGGAACAAAAATAACCACACTAACAAAATGTAGAAGCAAGTTGCAGTTGTTCACGCTTGGCTAAAAAGGGACATGAGCCATACCTCTGAGAGACTCACAGGATTACATCTTGATGTTGAAGTACTCAGGGTCGAAATGGTGCAGCCTTACATAACCATCCTCACCACCGCTTGAAAAGCTACAGACATTACATGGAAGAACACAGGTCATTAAAGTTAGAATTTATAAGACAAAAGAATACAAGAATGGAAGTTTAAAACCATATTCTCGGAAAGCATTTGGTTGAAATCACTGAGCTGCCAAAACCATCAGACGCATGAAGAATGAGAGGGTAAAATCAAAACAGGATGTACATTGGTAGCCACAGAGGTTAGATCATTGAAAAACAAAATTCTGGGAAACATCTAGCTCTCATATACAACTTTTCATCAAAATAAGGTTAGTATAGTATATATTACCAACGAAATTGGCTCTAACAATGAACATGGAAAAAAGATTTAACAAGATAGAAGGTGAAAAGAGAAGACACCAGAACATGAGGAGACAACATCAACATAGGGAGGATAGGTTAAGACTCAAGACGGAAGATAATAAAATGGTGGTTGAGGATTACTTCATATCTAGCTCCCATATATAACTTTTCTTCAAAATAAGGACAGCATAGCATATATATTGCCGATGTAATTGGCTCTAATCACTGAGCAACATACTAATAGTAAACATGGAAAAAAAATATTTAACAAAATAAAACGTGAAAAAAGAAGAAACAAGAACATGAAGGAGACAACATCAAGATAGGGAGGATAGGTTAAGACTAAAGACAGGAAACAATAAAACTGTGATTGAGGATAACTTCATATGTAGCTCTCGTAGTCAACTTTTCATCCAAATAATGTCAGTATAGCGTATATTGCCAATCTAATTGGCACTAATCACAGAGGTACATATTAAAAAACTGTAACATAAGGGAAATCGATTCAGCAAGACAAAAGGTAGGAAGAAAGGGCATTTGAATATGTCAAGCAAACAAGGTGTAACAAAATAAACAGGAGGTGAGAGAAATGAAGACTTGACCCACAAGATAAATAAATGTGAAATATTAACAAGGTGTAACAAAATAAACAGGAGGTGAGAGAAATGAAGACTTAACCCAAAAGATAAATAAATGTGAAATCTTAAATGGGGTTACTAATTAAATATCAGGATCTGCTCTCATAACGTTTGATGTCATCTTAAAGACTCAGAATAGTGTATATCGCCACGAATCTACATGGGTTAATCATTGAGCATATTCGCAGAAAAAAATGAGAGGAGGCATATCAGGAACTCAAAGTGCAGTGGCAAATATAAACATAAAAAAAGGATATTAGAATAAGTACTTACCTCCGGCCATCAGGATTAAATGCCAATGCGTTGATTGGTCCAAAATGTCCTTTCACACCACCAATTTCTTCTTGTAAAATCTGAATAACAAAGTCATGTTTACAGTCACAATATAATTTGCATACAGAAAGTAAGTCCACTGGAGGAGTTAGGAGGCATAGTTACCTTGTGGAAAAACTTAGCCTCTTACCCGCACGGCGATCTGTCATAGTCACATTCATAGCATCTTGACCACCTCCACTAACCACCTGACAGCACAAGAAAAATATCATAATTTTACAACAGTCAAATACTAAACAGAATGTGTCGCAATCTGTTGCAGTTGTGCCGCCTAGTTCAGCATCATGCATGCGTGCATGGGATAAGCATTAAAAAGAACATATAACTCAGATGCTGAGAACCTGAGCAGTTAAAAATATTTGCACTAGTGTCATATTTGAGAGAACCAACAACACTAAGTAACAAAGAATCAGCCTTAACCCATGGACAAATAAAAATACACAATACATGACATGAAGCTATCTTGGCAAGTTCCAGGTGCATGACCATTTGCCCCTCTAATAAGAAAAAAGCTTTGAGCCAATAACATATATACAAAGAAATCTTTGATAAACTTTGCCTTATTAAATGACAGCAAGAATCAAAGGTTGGAAATAGATGGGCAAGACAAGAACATATATGGACATAGAATCTTATGCAACTTCAAGAATAAATCAAAGGACTGCTTGCAAAATGTACACTTTGGAATAAATTCAGTCATTCCTAGCCTTATAATTGCCCGCAGAAACATATGTTTTTCGATTATATAAAAGATCAATAACTCAAGACATAACATGTGTTTATATAGAGAAATGCTAGCAACAACTAATGAAACTTGGCATAGAAAAGAAAGAAGACTGATACAAGAGCATACATGATCAAGGGGTGGAGATATGTCGACGGCATTAACCGGTCGCTCTGTGACATATGTCTTTATCAGGGTCAGTGTTCTTGCATCCGATAGCTAGCCACATAATAGATGTCAGAAAATCCATGTAATAAGAATGAATGAACATGTTATTAGGACAGCAATCACCTTAGCAGATTTATCCAAGGAGCCTGTAAGGAAATGAGACCAATCTAAGGATTTCGACAGTGAACTAATTGCTTTCTGATGTCCCTCCTCCTTGTCTGACACCTTCAGCAGTTTTCCAGTCTAAAGGCCAAGAGAAAATAGGACGTAAATGCATTGTCATAAATAGTTGAGAAAAGATCATGCCTATATTGACTGAATTAAACAACTGCATGCAGAATAGAGAGGTAAAATGGCTACATTGAATAACAAGATAGCTTCCATATAAACTTTGCGGAAGGTATCCTATTAGTTCATTCACCTTTCTAGCAAAAAAGACACAGAAAGCATTGCATTCTAGGAAAAATAATCTAGTAGTAAGATTAGAACAAGTACCAAGTAGGGATGGCAATCGGGACCGTTTCCTCTATTAGGGGCTGGGTGTGGTATGTAATTTGTCCCCATGGGAACCTTCAGAACACAATATGCTCCCCATCAGGTAGAGTGGGGCGGGCGGAGCGTTCCACTAGTCCCCACACCCGGACACGACAGAGCCGTCTCGTATCGAACAGATCGCACAAATTTCACTAACCCTTGCTTATTTTTTTTTGCAAAAAAACCCTTGCTTAATTTCAGCTAAGCACATGATCTTTAGCCAAATTTTGTATCTATATAAGCTATCCCGTTGTCAAACCCTCATTTTCACCCCTACCGTAGTCATTTTCTACCCCTGTTTTCCGCATTCCACCTGTCACCGTCGTCCTTTATTTCCCATCATGAGGACACGCGGTGAGATGGAGTCCTTCACTCTCGACAACCAGCCACACCAGGCTAGAGAAAAGGCCGTTGAGGGCATGGTCTTGGGAGTTCGGCATCCAGGGAGGCAGGCCAGTGCAGCCGCCACACAGGGGTGGCCTTCAGCATCCAGCATCCAAGGAGGCTGGTCGGTGCTGAGGTCGGCAAGCGCTCGGTCTTCCGCTCTGGCATCCAGGGAGCGGCCTGACCCCTGGGCACATATTGTTGAATGGAAACCTCAGTCCTCAGTTTTAGCGCTCACATTTTGTAGTGAACGATGCATATTGTTGATAATGAAATCCTTATTCTGTATAGCAGTGATACATTTGTTCAAAAAAAAATTGTTAGAAGCTAAAAGTGAAGGAGATCCGTAGTACAGATCATTTGTAGAGGAGCTAAAGGTTCTGTACAGATCAGTTATTTATAGCAGCTAACCAGTGAATTAAAACAATTGAATTTCAGAAGAATCCTTTAAAGGACTATATAGAAAAAAAATCTATAAACGACTTGGCATCACTACTGAACTTTGAAGGCACAAATCTTAAGTTGTGCTGCAGTCTAATTTGCACTCATATAACACAACCTGGGAACAAAATTAGTTGTTACTCAATACTTCCATCGCTCACCCTTAACATGTTCAAATTTTTTTTTATGGGAATATGATATTCCATTACTCAACAAGCTCAGCTAACTTGCTGGCAACAATGTTTCTTACACAATTGGGGGTAAAATCCTCCCAAAAGTAGTCCGACATGTCTGACATAACACTAAACTTTGCAAGCTCGTGGGCTGCAGAATTACAAGCACGGCGGCAAAATGCGAACTAGAAAGATTCAAAGCTCAGCATACAGTTTCTTCTCGCTTCCGTCACCAGCACTCCAATGGAAGATCGATCATAGGCATTGGTTTTTAAAGCCAATACAAGATTTGAGGCATCTGATTCAAAAATGATGCAGTTTGCACCTACACGGATGGCGCCCTTGGTAGCTGCAAGACAGGCCTAAGTTTCAGCGTGCAGGGAGTCCCGGAGATGGCATAATTTCCCGGCCCCTGCTGCAACAAACTCGCCCTAATGATCACGAATAATATAGCCCCAACCACCATCTCCAGTAATAATCTTGTTGAAAGCCCCATCGAAATTCACTTTCACAAAGTTCTCCTGAGGTTTCTCCCATTTAGATATGTCTGGAGGTTTGGGAGGCTTGTTTGGGTGGTGTAGAGATTGAAAATCCATCAAGTGCCTCTCCACACCGTGACAAACCTCAATGGTGCATCTCATTGCTTCCCCAGCATTCACCTTGTTACGCACACCCCACTACTCCCACATAAGGACAAGTGATTTCATTTTGACTTCTTCATCGCAAGCCCATAGGCTCTCAAGCATGGCATGAGCTGAGTTGCATTCCAACAACTTTTCTCTTGTATCGTTTAGTCCCAGGATATTCCAACACTCTTTGATCTTCTTGCATTTGAGAAAAACATGGCTGCCATCTTCGTCCAATCGGTTGCAGACGGGGCATCTAGTATCCAGCTCAACACCAATTTTGTGGATCTTCATTTTGTTAGCGAGGCTGTTATGTGCAACTCTCCACACAAATATCTTCAGTTTATTCGGTGCATTGAGGTCCCAAATGTTGTTCCAGCCAAACTTGATGACACTATTTGCAGGAGCTTCCTGAGAGCATGCAGCATCCCTGCCTTTCTTCCTGCCTTTCTTCCTGAGAGCATGGCGGCCCGAGAGGCGGCAACCGTGGGGACGAGCGCTGGAAGAACAACTCCGGCGGCCGCGATCCCCCTCCGACAGGCCACCAGGCCAACACCATGCAACAGCACCCTCGTCCGCAGGAGAAAGGACGTGCCGAGGACCCCGGGGGCTACCAAGTGCCATAGGGCGCCATAGCCTGCATTCTTGGTGGTTCCCAGGCCCCGACGTCCAACCGGCACTTCAAGTTACTCACTCGCGAGGTTGCGACTGCCAGACCAAGGGTTCCATCACCAAAGCTCAAGTGGTCCCAGTGCGCCATCACCTTCGACGCCCATGACCACCCCACTTCAACCAGGCCCATGGGCACCCTCCCCATGATCTGCACCCCCACTATCAACAACATCGTCGTCGTGAAGACCCTCATCGATGGAGGTGCAGGCCTGAACATGATCTCCACCGAGACCTTCGCCCAACTGCAGGTGTCGTACGACAGGTTGATGGCGACCATGCCATTCTCCCGAGTGACCACCGGATCCACCATACCCATTGGGCAAGTGCGCCTCTCCGTCATGTTCGGGACACGCGACAACTACCGCACCGAGCTCATCGACTTCGACGTGGCACACATCGGCCTCCCGTACAACGTCATCCTCGGCTACCCGCGCTGGCCAAGTTCATGGCAGCCACTCACCATGCCTACAACATGGTCAAGATACCTGGAGGTAGCGGCGGGGTCAACACGGTTCGTTGCGACAACGTACAGGCCTTGTGATCCCTCGAGCACGCCTACAAGATTGTGGTCGCTACCTACCCTAAGGACGTGGATGCCCTGGATTACGTCGGAGGCTCCACAAGGAGGAAGTAGGTGATGGCCCAGGAAAACGCCAGGGCAGCAACCGCTCTGTTCCCGCCTAGCGAGGAGTTGGGCGCGGCCAGCGCCCGTGCCCTCAAGAGGGACTCAGGATCGCCCCTGCCCATCCTCGCGAGCAATGGCGAAGCTCCCGAGGACGGTGATGACCTGGGGGCTCCGGATTTCCAAGTGGACTACACCCAGCGCGCGTACAATGCCAGCTGCCCCCACGGCCGCAACTGAGCTACCGGCAAGGCTCTCCAAACGGCACGCCTGACTCCACGACTTTCTGAAGGTGACCCTCGAAAAACCCGTATCCCTTACAGCTTCATCTCTTGTAAGACCCCGTGCGAGCCACGGTGGCGTTGTAATAAGCTTGAACTGCTGGCGGTTTTTTGGATCTTGTGCTTCGCACACACTTCGCTATTTGGTTTTTCCCTCAGAAAGTCATTTCTCCAAAATCGTGCCACCAGGGTTCCCTCACATACACCGCACGACCGGGGGCTAGACGTGGTGCTCATCACCGGGTCACTCCCCGTCAAAGTCAGAGCCTAAAGTGTCGAGCTCTGAACTTACGGACTAGTTCCGGCCATAAGTCACCTCACCCACGGTTCCTAGTGCTTGAGACCCTCGCGCAGCGCATGCATAGACCTCTAGCGGCATGCGCTTTTTCCCTACGGTCGTCTCCTAGTACGGACTACAGGGCGGCTCACGAGGCAAAGCCCTTTGGCAGCAAATATTCAGGACCTAAAGTGTCGAGCTCTGAACTTATGGCCCGTTCCTCGGCTGTAAGTTACCTCACCCACGGTTCCTGGTCTTTAAAAAGTTTTATCGACGCGCTGGCTCGTTTGGCTCTGCCCCTCTGCGGCCTAAACTCCCCAGGACCTAAAGTGTCGAGCTCTAAACTTACGGCATGTTCCTCGGCTATAAGTTACCTCACACACGGTTCCTGGTCTTTAAAAAGTTTTATCGGCGCGCCGGCTCGTGAGGCTCTGCCCCTTCGCGGCCTAAGCTCCCAAGACATAAAGTGTCGAGCTCTGAACTTATGGCCTCATTCCTCGGCTGTAAGTTACCTCACCCACGGTTCCTGTCGGCTCATGAGGCACTTCCCTCTAGCGGCCCAAATTTCCAGGGCCTAAAGTGTCGAGCTCTCTGAACTTACAGCCCGTTCTTCGGTTGTAAGTTACCTCCACGGCCTAAACTCTCCAGGACCTAAAGTGTCGGCTGTAAGTTACCTCACCCCTGGTTTCTGGCCTTTAAAAAATAAAAAACCTTTATGCTAGACCAACGACCTCCTCCTCGGGGGCCAGCAGGACCAGCATTCGCCCTACGGCCTTCTCCTCGGGAGGCTTACGGGGCGGCTCAGGAGTCACTCCCCCCTCTAGTGGCCAAAAATCCGTAGTATCTAAAGTGTCGAGCCCTGAACTTGCGGCCCGATCTCGGCAGCAGGTCACCTCACCCATGATCCCTGATTCTCAAAAGCCCATCGCGGGGGCACATTTCAAGACCCCCCCCCCTCCTCCACCGACATGCGTGTATCCTCTACGGTCATCTGCTCGAGAGGCCTACGAGGGGGGCACGAGGCAAAACCCTCTGGAGCCGCGATCGCTGGACTTGCGGCCCAAAAAAGGGTCTAACGACAAGTTACATCACCAATGGTAAGGCTCCCGCATAACGACACTTCCCCCGAGAGGAGGCTCTCGGTATAACAACGCGTGCAAGCCTCGAGAGGTTAGCACCACCCAAACAGCTGGACACAGAAACACGCGGAAGCTCCTCGTGAGTCATTGCGCATGATCCACGGTGCAGCGAGCAAGACCCCCGGCCAGAGGCGTCCTGCAAGGGCACTGTCTTCTGACGCCTGACCGGGCGCGGCCTTCGCGCCCCCCCCCCCCCTCGAGAAGCCTTGTCTCTTGACGCCAACCCCTGGGCGGGTTCGCAGGGGGCTCGCAAGGCCCGCCGCCAGGGAAGACGATACTCCGACCACCGCCAGCTCCGCCAAACCGGCTCCGCGCCATGGACACTCAAACTCCAAGCATTACTAAAATGGATCGTATGGGCACCTGGAGAGGGGGGTGAATAGGTGCTTCACCAATTTTTAATTCTTTTTCAAATTTAGGCTTTGCATAAAGGTAAATTCTCTAGATAAACTAATGTGTGGAATTTCCCTATATGCAAACCTATCTACTAGCGAGTAAAGAGCGAGTAGAAGAGGAACGAGTGAACCGAAGTGAAGCACATGGAGACACAGGATTTGTTTGACCGCAGTTCCTTCCATGTTAAGGAAAGTACGTCGGCGTTGGAGGGGTGGGCGGTACTAAGACCACCACGCCACAAAAGGCCTCACCCTGTTCTCCGACGGATCTCGCCACAACAGGCCTGATCCACCTTCCACTATAGGTACCCTTCAAGGCGGGCACTGGCGCCTTTACACAACTAGCGGGGCAACAACTCCACAACAACTTGGAGGTCCCGAAATGACAACAAGCTGCCACAAGAACAAAGTTGTCAAATACAATAACAAGATCTAGGTATTAACAAGAATACTAGATCAGGGATTTCTCCAAGTGAATGGAGAGGAGTTGAAGCGCTTGATTCTTGATGTTGATGATGAACTTCTCCTCCTTCAATTCCACCAAAGATCAAGACCTTCGGGTGGTTGAAGTGGGAGATCGAGATTTAGAGCTCTTGCACAAGGTCTGGTCAAATTCGAGTGAATCAAGAGATCTGGACGTTGGGGAAGAAGGGGTACTTATACCCCCTTCAAAAAACCAGCCGTTGCACACTTTGGGGCCGGATTATCCGGCCCAAGTGGGGGCCGGATTATCCGGTCTAGGGAAACTCCGCCCCAGACTCGGAATCTCTGGCAAAAAATCCGCCCCCTCGCAGTGAGACGCGCCGAGCTTGCCCTTGATCATCTTCTGGGGGCCGGATTATCCGGTCCTATGGGAAGGCCGGATTATCCGGCCTGGGGAAGAAAAACCGCCCCAGTTAGGATTTTCCGGGAGAAAATCCGACCGGATACCGAGCGACGCGCCTTGGCTCCTTTTGCACGAAAACTGGGGGCCGGATTATCCGGCCCTTGCGAAACCCGGATTATCTGGCCTAGGGAGGAAAAACCACCCCAGTTCGGATTTTCCGGGAGAAAATCCGACTGGACACAGAGCGACATGCCTTGGCTTCCTTGAGAGATGAGGTAGGCCAGATTATCCGGCCCTTGGAGCGGCAGATTATTCGGCCCCCCTCAAAACTTCCTGCACACTAAGCACACATGAAAACTCTCCATAGTATTGTTATCTAACACGCAAAACAAAGGAAAACATGAAATGTTCTTTCAATCTCCCCCTTTTTGGTGTTAGATGACAATACCAGGATTTGCAGGAGAAAGACACAAGACAAACAGCGATAACTATGAAAGGGACTCCCCCTCAATGTGTGCATAATTGAGTTTTGCATTGGAATACAAATGCACACAAATAGGTGAATCTATTCCATAGACATAAGGGAAAAAGAACATACCACCGAAGTAGAGAATAGGCATCCTTGACAAAAATCATAATTATTATTGGATAACCATTCTGAGAGGGCGCCTTCCGTGATAAACCTCCAGCAGTAGGATATTAATAGATATAGCCATGAGCATAATCCATGATATGAAGTCCATAGGTACCATCCAGACAACCACATAAAGTCTCAACCACAAATCGCAAACCACGAATTTAAAAGTTCTAAGTGGGCATAAGCAAGAAATAACGAATAAAAAGTGCAAGTGCTTATGCCCGACCCATGCAAATCCACAGACAACCTAATAGAACTACTTCTCCCCCTTTGGCAGCGAGACACCAAAAAGGGAGAAGAGCGATGCTAGCGCCCCATGGGATCACTCATCATAGTCCTCGTCCTCGTCCTCATCTGCATGCTCTTCCTCATCCTCATCCTCAAGTTCCTCAGTGTCACCTTCCTCATCATCACGAGGCAGCTCAGCAAACAAGTCACGGTGACGGATGGCAGAGAAGGAGACTGCATCCAAAGCCCTGTAGTTGATCTTGGGCTCCTTGCCCTTCCTCTTGGACACCCCCTTCCTAGTCCTCTTGGATTGTTCAGCCATTTGCCTCTCTTCGTTCTTCCTTCTCCTCAATTCAACTTTGTCCACTAGGTTACCTTGACCGTCATCCCGAAAGTACTTGGCGCGAGGACGGCGCTTGTAGGTCTTGGAAACACCGGAACCACCTGTGAGGAGAATAAGGGCGATAGCAAGGGGATAAGCATACACACAAGTCCAGGAGAGAGCATGGAAAAAGTAGTCAAAAAGTTCATAGGACAAAACTACTCAATGCATACACATAGTGAAACTGAAGCAGAATTGAATCTGTCAGGCCAGATTATCCGGCCTGGCCAGGGGCGGATAATCCGGCCCTGGCAGAAATTTTCGATTTCACCAAGAATGCATGCAAAAAATTAGATCGGGCCTAGAAACTGTAAGACTATGAGTTCTATGCGAAAACACATCCTTCTAGACAACGTTCCACCCAACAAGATACACATCTAGCCAAAGATGGGGAGAGAGGGAGTTACCCTCACTCATTGGAGGAAGAACGCGGAGGAGAAGGTACCCGGAGGCGCGGAGAAGAAGATCCGGGGAGGCCCGGAAAATCCGGCGGCCGGAGAGGCTCCGGGGAGGGTGAGGGGCGGCAGGCGGCGCCTGGGAAGAAGGAGAAGGCTGGGGGAGAAGTGCTGCTCGATATGAGCCCTTCCCCCCAAGTCCTGCCCTTTAAGATCGAATCCGCCAGGGCCAGATTATCCGGCCAACACTTGGGCCGGATTATCCGGCCTAAATTCTGGGATTCTGTTATACATAGAACAAGGCCCGCGCGTCCCCAAACAACACCCCCACAAGGTGTACAAGGGACTTGTGTGCAAGAATAGATGGCTTAGGGGTAGGGAAGTCTTAGGATTGAGAAAGCCAAACTGAGATGGTACTAGACACTCAAAATTGCAAAATCCAAATCAAATAAAAGCCAAGATTGAGTGTGATTCCCATAAGAACATGAGAGATCAAATAACATCCAAAAAGATCCAATTCTCCACAAGGGAGAGGGCGGTGGCCGAAGCCACCTTGTTGGAGTGTATGGTGTGACACCGCGAAGATATACCTTGGGTTCACGACCAATACTCATCAATAAGCTCACATATCACAACATGATATTAAGAGAAATGATATAACTTGCTATTGGCATTATGGGGGGAGGGTTAGTCCAATAAGTTAGGACCACACTCCCCCTATATCCATGCCCACACCTCGACCAAACAAGGATTGAGACGTACGAGTGAGTGCATGGGTAATCAAGGCAAACACCCGGAATCAATGATATTTAGCTCATTCCTCAAATAGCAGAATCTTGCTTCATCAAGTGGCTTTGTAAAGATATCTGCCAGTTGGTTCTTCGTGCTCACAAAATATAGATCAATATCGCCTCGAGATACATGGTCACGAATAAAATGATTCCGAATCTCAATATGCTTCGTCCTTGTGTGTTGAACTGGATTGTACGCAATTTTGATAGCACTTTCATTATCACAAAAAAGAGGCACTTTGTCACAATTGACACCGTATTCCTTTAAAGTTTGCCTCATCCACAATAATTGAGTACAAGTGCTGGCAGCAGCAACATATTCAGCTTCGGCGGTGGAGAGAGATATACAATTCTGCTTTTTGGAGGACCAACATACAAGAGATCTTTCCAAGAATTGACAAGCTCCAGAAGTGGATTTCCGATCATCCTTATCACCAGCCCAATCTGAGTCAGTATAACCACATAAAGAGAAATTGGAGCCCTTGGGATACCAGAGACCAAAGTTGGGGGAATGAACCAAATATCGAAAGATCCTCTTGACCGCCACTAAGTGGCTTTCTTTAGGAGCTGCTTGATACCTTGCACACACTCCCACACTCAACACAATATCGGGTCTAGATGCGCAGAGGTAAAGAAGAGAGCCGATCATGGACCGGTATACCTTTTGGTCCACATCTTTACCGTGAGGGTTGAGTTCGAGATGACACTTTGTTTGCATCGGAGTAGCGACACCATTTAGATCCGTCATCTTGAATCTCCTGAGCATGTCTTGGATGTACTTTGCTTGATTAATAAAGGTTCCTTCTCTAAGTTGCTTGATCTCGAATCCAAGAAAGAACCGTAATTCCCCCATTCATAGACATCTCAAACCTGTTAGTCATAAGCTTTGAAAATTCATCGTTAAAAGCATTGTTAGTAGAATCAAAAATGATATCGTCTACATATAGTTGTCATATGAAGAGATCCCCCTTAACCTTCTTAGTAAAAAGAGTGGGGTCGATTTTCCCAACTTCGAAGCCACGATCTAACAAAAGCTCTTTAAGGTGCTCATACCACGCACGTGGGGCTTGTTTAAGGCCATAGAGTGCCTTATCGATTTTGTAGACATGGTTCGGGAAGTTAGGATCCTCAAACCCTGGGGGTTGCTTTACGTATACCAACTCATGTAGAGGACCGTTAAGGAAGGCACTCTTGACGTCCATTTGCTGCAACTTGAAATTGTTATGAGCAACATAAGCAAGTAGGATACGGATGGACTCAAGGCGAGCCACAGGAGCATAGGTCTCGCCGAAGTCGATGCCCTCAACTTGGGAGTAACCTTGTGCCACAAGTCTTACCTTGTTCCTCACAACAATGCCATTCTCATCTTGCTTATTCTTGAAAATCCACTTGGTGCCGATAACATTGCGGCACTCTTTGGGTTTCTCCACTAGTTTCCAGACTTTGTTGCGCTCGAAATTATTCAATTCTTCATGCATAGCAACAACCCAGTCTGGGTCTTCAAGAGCTTCAAAGACCTTCTTAGGTTCCACCATGGAGATATGAGCTTGATGCTCACCAAAACTGTCCAATTCTCTTCTTGTAGACACCCTTCGTCGAAGATCACCAACAACCTTGTCGAGAGTGTGACCCCGCAACTCAAGGTTACGATCCGCCCGAGCCTTGCGACGGAGTTCAATAAGTTTGTTGTCTCTTGGTGGAGGAGATTCATCACTTGAGTCTTCATTGGAAGAATTTTCTCCGCCTTTATCAGTAGCTGGAACATCAGTAGAAGGTGGTGGAGATGCATGCCCTTGAGGTGAATCCGAAGCCATAACAGGAGGCTGCAAAACTGGAGAGTCAGGGCCGGATAATCCGGCCGATGAAGAGGCTGGATAATCCGGCCTGGGAGAACTTGCAGCAGCTTCATCAGGAAGCCTGGGACTTGCTTGAACTGGCGAGGGGCCGGATAATCCGGGGTCAGCCGGAAAATCTGGCCTGGAGCTTGTATTGATATCTTCACCACCAGGAGCTGCATGGTCAGCTGGAGCGGGGTGGCCGGATAATCCGGTATCCACCGGAAAATCTGGCCTGGAGCTTTCTGGAGCATTTTGACCTTCAGCAGTTGATGGAGATGGTGTAGACGTTGCCCCCGTGGTTGAAGCATGTTGCGTATGTGTAGATGAGGGCTCTATATGAGTAGAGCATTGTCCTTCCCGGTCCGCCACAAGGGGTTCCTCAACGGGGCGGAAGAATCCCACGCCCATTCTTCTTATGGCATCTTGGGGTATTTCAACATCTGCATCACAAACACCAACTTGCTCCGCACGGGAACCGTCATTTTCCTCGAACACCACACTACAAGATTCTACAACAGTTCCGGAGAGCATATTGTAGACTCTATAAGTGTGGGATTCGGCACCATAACCAACAAAAATACCTTCTAGAGCCTTAGATTCAAACTTAGATAAACGAACTCCTCTAATAAGAAAGAAACACTTACACCCGAATACCCGAAAGTATGAGATGTTTGGCTTGTTACCGGTAAGTATTTCATACGGAGTCTTGTCCAAAATCTTGCGGAGGTATAAACGGTTGGATGAATGACAAGCAGTAGAGATTGCTTCAGCCCAGAAATTATATGGAGATTTGAATTCGGCCAACATTGATCTTGTCATGTCCATTAGAGTTCGATTCTTCCTCTCGGCTACACCATTTTGTTGAGGGGTGTACGCAGCGGAATATTGATGTCTTATCCCCTCTTCACTTAGGACCTTATTTAAGGTGTAGTTCTTGAACTCCGAGCCGTTATCACTCCTTATAGCCAGAATGGGGACGTTGTGTTGACGTTGAACCTCGTTGGCGAAGTCGATGATAGTTTGTTGAGTTTCACTCTTCAACTTGAAGAAATAAACCCAAGTGTATCTTGAGTAATCATCAACAATCACAAGACAATACTTCTTTCCACCGAGGCTTGCATGAGATGGAGGTCCGAAAAGATCCACATGAAGAAGCTCCAAAATCCTTTTTGAAGAGATAATAGTTTTCCTTCGATGAGGAGAATCATGCATTTTCCCTTCAACACATGCCATGCAAACACGATCTTTGGCAAAAGAGACATTTTCTTTTAGTCCAAGAATGTGGCCACCCTTGTGGAGACTTTGCAAAGTTCTCATATTGACGTGGGTTAGTCGGCGATGCCATAGCCAACCCGCGTCAGCCTTTCCGAAAAGACACATCGGACCTGTAGTGGTTTTCCCCGAAAAGTCCACCACGTACAGGTCGTTTTCGACATATCCCACGAAAGCGACTTTTAAAGACTTGCTCCACAAGAGTACCACCAAATCATCACAATGTAAACTGCAAAGCCCATCTTACCAAGGGCACGAACTGAAAGTAAGTTATACCCGAGGGTCTGAACAAGCATGACATCCACGAGAGAGGTATCGTGAGCCACCACAACTTTGTTGTATTTCCTAGATATTCTAGCTCATCATTGTTGTATTGATTCACTATGTGCTCATATTATTTGTAACAATGTGCAAACCTAATGGGAGTGCCGACAAAATCCAAGAGGCACAAGATTTAGCTATATCAGCTGTATCACCATCACAACCGCAAGCGGACATTCGAGAACTTGCAACATGTGAAGCGGGAAGTGCCAACGTGGCTATAGAAATATCTGATGACGATGATGAGGGAGAAGAAGAAGAAATTGAGGCGGAGGCTATTGGTCCAAAGAGAAGGAAGCAGTTTAAGAGAGTGAAAACTAGGGGGGAAATGGAAGGCCAAGTGTGTTCATTGTTCCAAGAAGCTTGGAGGAGAAAAAAATTAGTGACCAAGCATCTCCATGATCATTTGAGGAGCTGTGTTTATGTGAAGATCAAGAACAAGGGGATTACATTGGCTCAGTCTTCTTTGAGGTTTAATAACTCCCAAGATCAAGGCAAAGTTTCAGTATTGAACTATACTTTTGATCAGGAATATGATAGGAGGGAGCTTGCTACCATGAAGGTGTTACATGAATATCTATTATGTATGGTTGATCATACAGGGTTTCACAGATTTGTTACTCCACTTCAGCCCCTCTTCAAAATGGTCACACAGAACACTTAGGTATGCATTTCAGTACCTATCGATCATGGTTATGTTGTACTTACTTCATTTTATATTAATGCAATATTCGATTATTGATTTCAATTTTATAGGAAGGACATTGTTGATAATTACAAAGAAGAAAGTAAGAGGGCAATTGAATTGATGGCTACCAAGTACCAACAGATCTATAGTGGCCATCACAACTGATCCATGGACATCTGATAATCAAAAGAAGGATACATGGCTATCACAACCCACTTTATTGATTACTAGCTAAATACCCGTGCATTGCTACGGAACAAAGGTAGCCAAGCACCTACACATGGAGAACGCGATATAAGGATACGCTAACGGCTGATTATATTTATAACATATATGTATATGCCTCAGACCTTCGTGTAGACCACTTTTTTTGTTCCATGAGTATTGGCAAATGATAAGCAAACCGATGGCTCTACACTGAAATATCCAATATGATTAAACAATCAAGTTAACAAAGTAGTAATAACTATTATAAAGAACATTGGTGTCCACTGCAAAAATATATATTGTTTTCCTTGTCTCCTTGGTATAAGGGAACAATAATCATTTAATATGTATGATGGTACAGACAGACTTAGTAGTTAGTGGATACTATTCCAACTCCTGTTTCTGAATATTCCTATTTCTGATCTCCCTTTTCACAAGAACCAGTACACAATTAAAACTATGAGAGGAGCGGCTTGGGCTAGTGCATGCTTTCTGCTTGGCAGGCCATTGAAGTGTCTCTTCTCTTCTGCTTATTTTTCTCGTGTCAGATGTGAATGGACCCTATTTTGCTTGTATGGCAACAAGCAGTGAGAGGCTAATGCCTGAGCCAACTCCATGCAGGAGAACATATGTCTCGAGTCAGCTAGCTTGGCTGGCTGCACCATTGACCAATCTCCGCATGTTTAATTAATGTGAAAACAACTGAGATTACAGAACTAATTAGCGAAGGGCAAGGTCAATCGACAAGAATAAAGATCGAGTCAGAAACTGATTGATCCAACGTTGGTGAACTGTAACTTGAGTCAGAAGGAAACTGATGGATCGATCAATCGATTAGGATGCACGTCGCCAAGGAATATGAGATCAGATATATAGATATTAATTAACTGGTTGTTGTGTCCATTAAAGGTATTGTTGGCAATAAGAAAACCGAGTAATGGTTTTTGGATCAACCACAACCAGTAATATTTTTTACTATTAAAAAATATCAGTGGGCTATCTACAGACATTACTTCAACAATCATGCAACAATATTTCTACATTTAGGCATCAATAAGTATTAATAGTTAGCAGAACTCTACAGAAATAGGAGCTAACCTCAGAGTCCCAGATACGAATGGTGGCATCCTCGCCAGCGGTGATGATGGTCCAGTTCCCCGGCCCCCACACAGCCCTGTTAATCCTCCTGGTGATACCAGAGATCACAAGCGCTGACTCCTCCGTCTCTGCAAAACATCGAGACGCACTTCAAAACCCACATCACAATAGACATATAAACACTTGGAAACCGATGTGGAGGAGTGAACCATACGGTCTTGCAGGTCCTCAGCGATTCGCTTGACCTGCGCGGTGGGCATGTTCCCCATGAAGCTATCAGTGGTGATGACCGCGAGGTGGTCGCTGATGGCGAAGTCAACGGAGCGCGCAGGGGCGTCGAACCTGAAGGTGAAGAGCTCCTTGCCCGTCTTGACGTCCCAGAGCTTGGCTGTCTGGTCGGCGCTCCCTGTGATGAGGCGCGTGGAGTGGCGGGAGACATCGCAGGACCATACCGCTCCGTTGTGGCCACGGTAGGTTCCAAGGCGGTCGCCGTTGTCGGCGTACCAGACGGTGGGAGTGTGATCCTTGGCACAGGAGAAGAGCAAGTCACCGTCTCGGTTGTACTTGAGGGACGTGAGCGGGCGCTCGTGCCCCTTCATGAGAATAGGCCTCATCTCGCCGCTGACAGCTGCCCACCGCTGACGGGAAGGAAGGAATAGTGTAGGGTTCGGGCAGCGTGGGGATCTGTCTACTGTCAATGACAATATAGCTTGAACTGAACTAATATTTACACATAATGAACCCTACATATAAATCCTTAGAAGAATCAGCAATGGAAATATACCACCAATTTTGAAGGTAAGAACCTGAGGCCTATTCGAGATCTAAACACCAGCTACTCATATCGGCAAAACCACGCAATAAACTAGACAGATGGCGAACTAAACTACTAACGAAACTAGGTAACAGCATCATCGATCACACCAACTAGTCACGCGCACACGGATCGATCTAGCCCCTAAATCCGGCGAGGTACAAGAGAAAGGGAGGGAGAGGACAAGAACCTTTCTTCGACTGCTAGCGATGGGGGGTCGCTGCTTCTGCTATGACGACGAAGCCGGCGGCGGTGGCGACGCGAGGAGGGCAGAAAGAGGAGAGGGTAAAACGGTAGACAGAGTATAGGGTATCACTGCCAGAGGGCTCGGGGAGGTCGTGGTCGTAAGAAAACTGCTGCTCACACCCGCAAAGCAAGAGCCAGTTCCGAACTCGGTTTGCGGGACACCGACTGGTGTGCTGCATAGGGTTGTTGGTTTGCGGTACCAAACTTTTCGGACGAGTGTATTTCAGTATCCGAGTTGTCATCAATCTCACGGCGGGACCGTAGGGTGCGTTTGGTAGCCTGGGTGAATCCAGAATTCCCATCTCATCCCATACAAGCTGACCCTAGCTAGGTTAAGCTGAGATTTTTATATGTGTTTGGCAGCCTGTATCTGTTGAGATATGATGAGTTCAGATGTTGTTTGGTGGGCTGAGTCTGTTTAGCTGAACTCAGACTTTGTTTGGTAGAGTGCATGTGAGTAAGATGTGATTGCCGTGACTTGGTGTGATGACCACACAAACGTTTTCAAATTTCATCCATTACGTCATAAATTCAAAACACAAGCAAGTATATAGCACGAGATTACCTCAAAATGATATATTACCAAGGCTCACTTGAGCACATAATTCAGTATGTCTACAACACCAAAAGCTAACATAGAAAATACGTCCAAATTATCAAGTCTGCATCATATAATATAGTAGGCATTACAAAAGATATAGATTTTCAAGTTGCATTAACTCACAACAACTCAAACTAGATCCGGATTTTTTGCTATGATACGCTTGAATGAGGCTTCACGAACACCAGCTTCCATTTTCATGAAATTAAGGCCTTTACCCTTATGCTCCGTCAAATAATCCAAAACAGCCAACCGTTCATCCATGTCGAAATTGGTAAGGTCCATAACTGTTTTGCACAAATCAGGGTGTGTTTCGGTATGGCAAGTGTTATTGATAGCATCAGTCACATCACGCAATGCATCAGACATGTTGTTTACCTGAACTGCATCTTCGTCACTAAAAACCCGCTTCCTCTTTTTATTATTTGTTGAGCTAGAAGGTGAAGGAGTAGTTGCTCCGAGGCCTTGAACTCCAAAGTTGACGGGGAATTCACCTTGCACAAAACCTTCACCATTGGTTTCTTCACCCTCCAAATCAATAGGTTTTTCTAGACCCTCAACTTCAATGGGTTTCCCTAAAGGCTCATTAGATCCCATTGTGAACTTTCCTGTGGCTAGCTTATTGGCAAAGCAAGCTTCCATGTATTCATAGTTCACAAGTGGTGTGCTTAAAAATTCAGCATCCTGTAGCACCCCGATAAAACCACTACTAGAAAATCGCTTGTTGTTTTATTTTTTATGCATCATCATGACCGCATGCTCATGTCTCATGCCACATTGCATTTGAGCATCGTCATCATCATGTATCTGTTTGCCTAAAACTATTTTCCAAAAGTCTATCTTTGTTTTCTAAATATCTCTTGTCTTTATTTCAAATTATAAAACCGGTCCTTCTAGATATTTTTGTTTGTCATTACACTAGTCTTATAAATAAATAATTAAAACTTATATTATTTTTGGGAGGCAGCCAGCCAGGCCCAAAAGCCCAGTCGGCCACCTCCAAGCTAAACCCTAATCCCCACCTACCCCAAAACCCTAGCTCTACCCAGACCCTCACCAGCCGCCGCCACTCCTCTGGCACCCGCGCGCAGCAACCCACACCCACCCACTTGCGTCGCCCCACCTAGCACCGCACACGCACACATGCGCGCACGACACGACCGAAAACCCAGCCCCGCACACGCCCATATGCTCCCGTACATCGCACTCCCTAGGCCCGCCCCGTGACAAAACCGATCGACACGCCCCTGGCCCACCACTCCCGATCGATCGCCCTCAGCCTCGCGATCCCCTTCTCCACTCGCGTGCCGCCGCCAGGCATGTTTCCTTGCCTCGCCTCTGTGCGTAGCGCCATCGCCCACCTCTCCTCTCCCTGATGTCTCTCTCCTCGCGCCAAGCTCGTCGGGCCACCGTCCTCGAAGCCTCGCAGCCGCGCGTCCCGTCTCCGGCGAGCCCCTGCGCCTCGCCACCGTTCCGCGTGACCAGCTTCGCGAACCGGTGCGTCGCCCCGCCGTCCTCTGCCCGGCCCGACGCGCCGCCGCCTCCTATCTTGCCTGCTGCCGTCGCTCCACCCTACTGTTGTGCTGGCCCCGCGCCCTCCTGCTGGCCCTCCGACGCTGACCTTGCCATGTGCGCCCTCCTGTAGCAGCCAATACCGGTGCAACGCCCGATGCGGCTATGTTTACCTCCTGAGCTTGCCGAGCCACCACCGCCTCTCTTCTACGACCTCCACCACCGGCAGCCGCTCACCGCTGGATGTCTCGTGTATCCGCCACAACCAGCGCACGTGCGCTGCCGCACAGGCGCCATCTCGTCTCCTTCATCCCGCTCTCTTCCAGGCACGCATGTAGCTGTGGTCCCTACTCATCGGCCTTGCAGTGTCGCTCTCCCCGCGGGTTCTGGTGGCGTATCCCCACTGCCAGGATCAGCGCCCCCGCCTGTTCTTTCCATTCAATTCTCTGTTGTTGCGGCATGTCCACAGGGTATTTGTCTGTTTGCAGACGCAGGACTTCCTCCTCGCTGAGTACTTGCGTTCCTGTTGTGGTGTGCTCTTGCGAGGTGCTGTGACCAAGCCTCCGTTCAAGCCGGTGCTCTACTCATGTGATTACGTGGGGCTGCAATGACGACGAGTGTGTGAGGCTGGCGTGATGCCATTCGAAGAATACCGAAGCCCGTGAGTTCTCCAATATAGGGATTTCGCCAAGGTCTTCCGAAGGCCCGACGCATGGACCCAAGTTCTCCACTAGCAAACGAAGTAGGACCATCAAGATCTCCTTCGCGGGTCCGACGACACGGAGCCTCCGTCATGGATCTGATGTTCAAGCCGCCGAACCAAGATCCAAAGACCGATCCCGTTGAGGCCGATCCCCGAACCTTCCGAACCCAAGACCTTCGCCCCAATGTGTGATCCCCTTATCTGAGACCCCTATTTTTTATACATGACATCTATTTTTTTGCATATTAAATCATTCATACTCGTAGACATCTTGTGGTTGTTTGGGGGTATTTCCATGTTTCACCTAAATTAAATATGGAGACCATATGCGGACAAATATAGTCTTATATTGTCTCCATTTAAATTTGTGTAGCGAACCGATGGCATGTTTTGCCTTGTTAATGCAACATTTAAATTGCGGGGTAGCTAAACAACATAAACCATCTAATTAATTGTCGGGACCCCGGTTCCGCTTAATATTGCCTAGTTGCATCGCATCTTTGCCATGTCATGCATCATATCATAATCATGCCGGATCTTCTGCCGTAGTATTAAATAGTGTATCCGGTGTTTCTTTTAGTGCTTTGCTTCTTCACGGATTAGGCCGTTGAGTGGATGTGAGTATCGACAAGTTCTCTGGTGTATCTTCGGCAGTGTTTCCCAGGCGAGCATTCTCCCCCTTTCTATCTATTTTGCGTTTATAGTCTTTCCTTCCTCCTGTTGATCTATTGATATCCTCGTTGCGATGTTTTAGTTTCCGTGCACCATTTATATTCCTTGCAGCCTCTATATTGCCTCAGACACATCCTATTGCCTGTTGATTGATAGACAGTCGGCCCTGCGAGTCGTAGCTGCTTGCTCAGGTGCTGCTTCACGTCGTTGTCGTTCCACCGTTGATAAAAGGTTGGCACATGATTAATCATAGAGATGCTTAATGGTGGAGATGATCATGACTTTAAATACAACTATTAAAATGCTGGGAAAAGATGTAACTAATGCAGAGGCATCGGTGGGCAATAGATGTTATTTGGTTTTTCCACGCTCACTTGTGTCCCGTAGGACCCCGAGTACTTGATACATGTTCCTTGACTATCGCACTATCCGCATATGAGACCATGAATCCCCTTAGCCAGAGCTTGATTCATTTCTTATTTCTTGGGGCCACAAACTAGTTTGGGGCTTTATTACTATCATGTACCTATGCCATGCTTTACTGCTTATTTACGATTGTGCGTGGAGCACCTGTACTGTTTTGGATCGTGACACGTTTTCGCTGTATCGACAAGCCCAGTCACACTTTCGGATTCCCAATCGTTTACCGCCGTCTACACGAACCCTGGGTCCGTCTTAGAGCCGGCCAACTTCATTGCGGGTATCTTAGTGAGGTGGCCCCCTGAAATCTTTTATGAATCATGTGATTGCTTTGCCGTGAAAGCCTCGTTGGGTTTTGATTTGGTTTTTCCGAGGTTGATCGTGTGTGTGTTGCTATTTGTGCACCCCTGCAGGGTAAATCTTTCTGAAAGCCATGTCCGCGGTTATGGACGACTTGGAGCATAGTATCTCGATCATAGACAAGCATAACTAAAGTATTGCTATAAATTTGACTTAATATGTGACTAGCAATCAGCTTCACTACAATGCAATGGATAATAAAAGTGCCAACAACTGGTAGAACTGGGGTATACCGTGTCATGTTATACCTGCCTAGTAAGTATCGCAACTCCAATGGAATGAAATAAAAGTGCCAACAACTGCTGGGTTTGGAATGTCACATGCTAATTGTATCTGACTAGTAATTACTGCAACTATAACTGAATGGTTAACTAAAACTGCCCACTACTTATGCTATCAGAATGACTCATGCTATCTCTATCTGACAAGTAAGTGCTTCAACTATAATGAAATGAATAAAACTGCCAACTATGTGAGTTCCTCGGTTTGACTTCCTCGTTTGGTCTCGAGGGGGAATACCAGGATGGGTATGATTGGTGTTAGTATAAGGTTGGTTCCGAATAGGTCTTTCTTATCTCTCTCTAATAGCCGACAGTTAATCTAGTCTCTATAGGTTGTTTAGTGCATGTTGCATTGCCGCTTCAGTCCACCATACCTATGTAGGCAAGAGCCGCCGAATTCTAGCCTCGCCGTGTACTAGCCTCAGTACTGGCCTCAGCACCCCTTTTGTTTTAGCAGGTTTGAGATCGACGTCGTTAGCAGGGTTTCCCTTTCGGCTTGGCCTGGGCAGGGTTATGGACGCCATTGGTTATTCTTCAGGGCTCTTAGCCCCATTTGCATCTTGTTCGTAGTCGGACGCTCTATCGTTTTCAAGGTGATTTGGATCTTTGTACAGTATATCTATATTCTTGAATCATGGAGTCGTTGTTGTATATATATGTTCTGTGGGTTCCATCATGGACTAATGTGTAATGGTATTACTTCGTTCTCCACCCGCACGCGAGTGCTTGGTAGGCGTCCTTGAATCGTTTCTATGCGGGTTTGGCGGAAAGCGTTAAAATCTGCATAGGGCCGATCCGAGGGTGTTACAGAGTGGTATCAGAGATCAGCAGTTGCGATGCCCCACTGGTCCAGCCTGTAGGATAACCTAGCTAATGGCCGATGTAGAGTGTCAAAACTATTTTCGCAAAATCGGTTGGATAGATCTGATTAGGTCTTCTTTTACTCCTTACCCCTCTGCTATTGTCCTCTTACCTCTACGTGTTTTAAATCTGCTCTCTTCCCTTTCTCTGAGTCCAGGAATTCTCGTGGTTGGGTTTCTGTCGTACCTTCAGGGTTTCTCTTTCTCCTTTGGTAACGGTGTTTCTACATCCGGTCTTCGTGCTTTCTGAGGAATCCTTCATCTGTTGGACTTCTCTTTGTTCCTTGTTTGTGCCTTCCGGTGTTTTTCCACGCGACAACATCCTCTACGCCGGATCTGATGCAGAGCCTGCATCACTCCTTTGTTCCGAACCTCGCTTGTCGAAATCTTCAGTCTGAATTCTGAGAAGGGTTGCACGCTTTTCTACTGATTGTGCGGAGTAATAGTTTGGGTGCGTGATGGATTAGCCCCCATGCCGTGATGGATTGTGCTGAGTAATAGTCTGAATTATGAGAAGATGGTGTAGATGGCGAGGTTATATGCTCAGGATGAACATTTTCATTGCTTCAAAGTACATCGATGCAAATTACGGGCGTTCTTGGTCCTTCGGAATAATGAAATGAAAAGAAATCTTGGGTAAAAAATATGTGCAAAGCATGTTTTGTGTCTAGACATGTACTCCCTACGTAAACAAATAACTGACGTGGGGAGTAAAAAATTGTATTGTACACCATTTTACAGTAAAGTCCTTTGTATTTTTAAATTAATCATCCTTAGTCCAGCAATCAGCTGGCGATCGAGATCCGCCCGCGATCATCTCCCAGGACCTGCGCGATCCCGCGACCAGTGTCGGTGATCCCCAGTCGGCGATCGCGATCCCCTGCACTGAGTTCCTACTCGCCGCCGCCCTGCACGAACTCTTGCTCGCTGGTGTCCGCTGCACCGCCCCGCCGGTGCGCCTGCACAAGCTCGATGCTCCAACCCTCCCTCTGCTCTAGGGGAGCACCTCCCTGGCATGCGCGTCTCCAACTGCTCAAACATAGCCCCACGCGCATCCATCCCACCGGCCTCCGTCTCTAGCTGCCCCAGGTCGCCGTCAAATCATCTCATGCAGTAGCTCGCCGTCGGCCTCCATCGCCGTCGCAGCCGCCGAACCTCGGCCCGGCCGGTGCTTACGCGTGTCGCCTCCGTCGGCCGCGCATGGACGCTGCTCTGGAGTTCCCACCTCGCCGCCTCCTTCCCTGACCTCGACGCCGAGCTCGCCATCGTCCTCGACGTCCTCCCCGTCGTCTTTTGGTGGCCGGTTGCACCTTTGATCTTGCTCTGCTTCTCCACCGACTCATGCTGCTCAACACGCTTGTCGCCGGCTCCTGCTGCTCCTCGAGTCCCTCCTCCTCGACGGTGCACCACCGTAGGCCTACTCCTCGAGTACATAAGAACACGATCTGATAGGTTAGCACAACAATTTATCTTTACAATTAAATGGGAGTTGATGTTGGTACGTCCATAGTAGCCGGAAACGCGGTACGGTAGGCCGTCCCTCATACCGGAGTCACCGTACCGGAATCGGATTCGGAAACGTTGTTGGGTACGGTACGATTTGGTAGCGGAAACGCGTCCCCGGAGAGTCCGTATGGGATCCCAATTTAGTGACTCCGACGACCTGGGTACTCACGACCTGGAACATTAGCACTACACGTTTTGACTTCCACACGAACGAGTCAGCCGCCGTCGTTTCTTTTCCGCTATCCTTCTCCTCCAGAACTCCTCAAGCTCCCTGCCCATTGAATGCAATCTACAACTTCCAAAGCATGCACATCAATGGATCTTGTCGTTGGGGAGAAGATGATCCATCTCCTTCTTCCCATGGATTTCTCCCCTCTCAGCGGAGTACTCCCTTCCCAGCGGGGTTCGAGTTTCTCGACCCACGGTACCGTACCGGAGTCACTATCCCGAAATTGATGGGATCACGTCCCCTTCGTAGAAAATTCGTTCAAGAGATGTATACCCCTGTTGTCCCCTATTTTTGCCAGACTTCGACTCCCGTCCCCTGTTTCCATCCCGCGTTCCCATCGTACCGAAAATATGGCAACTATGGGTACGTCACTTTCAAAGTCACTTTCAACCTCAAACATTGGAGCAATCACAACTGTCAAAGGTTACACCAGTGGATCGGATCTGCCGCATGTTGTCAGGCAAAGGTGGTCTTACGTCCTCCCACCCCGCACAAACAATGCTCGCCGCCAATTCAGCTCCTTCCCTGTCAAGCCAGGGAACCTCACGCGATCCCCTTCTACCCTAGCAACACTCTCTCCTCCGATCTGCATCTCTCACCACGACCGGTGGCCGCCATTCAACTTCTCGCTGCTGCAGTAACTCACCTTGCCGATGCCGCCGCTCACCTGCCTCTCGGAGGCTCTATCTCGTCGTCTCCCCCTTCAGTGTTGCCTCTCCCCTTCAGGGCTTGTTTACTTCTCTCATATTTTTATCCACTAGAGTTTTGGGGATATGAGGGGATTTGGTGTTCACCCAATACTCTCCAATCCCCACAAATACTCTTCCCTAAAAATACTCTACCATGTAGACGAGTTTTTAATCTAGGCAAAAGTAAGAAGGGTTTGCGGGGATATCCCGGGATTTGCGGGGATTATTCCGGCCAAATCCGGAGTAGTAAACGGACTATGGGAATTGGAATAATCCCCTCCATTCCCCACAAATACACTAGTGAATACGAGAGAAGTAAACAAGGCCTCATCGAGGGCACAAACCTTACCCACTGGCCATTTTTGTGCAGGCGTTGTCAAGGTCGCGGACCACAATAGAGTCATGGTGGGTCAGGGGCACCATGGAGTTCCCCGCAGGCTCAGCCTCTCAAGTCGGGGAAAAAAATCCCCGCGGAGGTCTATTAAGTACCTGAGATCAATGGTCCATCGGTTAATTGGAGGGTATTTTGTGATGAGATTTTATTGGACTCCTCCCGATGATGAAAGCCAAAAAAGGATGTGATATTTCGATATATTTGTTTGCTGTGTTTTTGCAAGGATGGTCGCGTCAGGGATCAGGTGTTTGATGCTGAGCTACTGCATGGAGAAAGGGGTCCGGTCTCCCATGTTCACTGCCCCTTCACCCCTCTGTACATGTCGCCAATCCTTCTCTAAACTTTCTGATGTCTAAAAATTGGCATTATTTCGCTAGATTACATTTTGTTAATTATAGAGGTAAAAATGAGCTTGATTAGTGTTGATGATGGCATCTTGCAGGTTTAGTCAGTGCCTGTGATCAACCTTGTATTATGGGGCAAGAGAGAGGAGGCAGCAGCTTACATACTAAGAATGCTAAAATCTTACTAAAACATGCCGAGTTTACTGTATCTGCAGTATCCTTTTATTGCTAACCACTAGATGTTTGGATTCAACAGTAAATCGTGTGGATATTCAGACATGCAGTGATGCACACCCTGATGACAATAATAAGATTGCCAATATAGTTTCTTCAACACCATTGTTGAGACAAAGACATATTTCTTGTCTAGGTAAATGCTTATCTAATATTGGTAACTGATAAACTACTTCATAATGTGTATCTAGTTAATCATTTAGCGCTCTGACCTTGCCGCCGCAACGCTCCATCCCTGCCACCCAAGGCCCGCCTCTGCAATTACTCGCCCGATTCAAAGTACGTACCAGCCGCCCTCCGCCTCTGTCAAGGTACCTGGCGAATACGAACACCGGCACCCTTCCTATGTCAAGCTAATAATCTTATTAATTTTGCTCCACCGTTATCATCTGCTTGTATTTTCTTCAGCAATGCGTTTGAGTTTTGAGTATGAAGCTGTTCTTAATTTCATGATTCCGTGCATAAACAACAGAGGCTTAGTTTACAACTATGGACTGGCAGCTCAACGGAAACACATCCCATGTAAAGAAAATAGAGAAATGAGCAGCACTTTATTTCATTTCAGAGCCATACACAGCTCCTTGTACATGGCTCATTGCCCATGAAAAATACCTAACCTCTCATAATTTAGCAAAAAAAGTGCACAAATATCCTGCTATGTTGAATTTTCCAATTAGAGATAGTCCGGTCTAACATCTTAGACTAATGCACACCAAAACATATTATGAGTATGTTGATGTTTTGAGCCGAGTGTTGATGATCCATTTAGCAAATAATATTACTCCCTCCGAACCAAATTAGTTATGTATCTAATACTAAATCATGTCTAGATACAGTCGAATCTAGACAAATCTAAGTCAACTAATTTGGATCAGAGGGAGTAGTTTAGATTTGAGTGCTCCAATAAATCTGCACCCAGAATATATCTACATAGTGCAGAACATATTTCCAAGCAAACATAGACATATAGGTTTTAAACAAAGTGGAGAGTGCAACAAAGATGAATATTAATTAGTAATATGTTTGCTGCTAAAAAATCCATAGAAGTGTGTCCACACACAAGTTTGATAAGCAATTGGTGCCCCTGTACTTGGCAATCAAGGGTATTTAGCTATGTCTGATGTTTGGTAGTGAACACCTGTTGGTCTGATACCATCTAAACAGTTGTATTCAACTTTGACTGGAACTGAATAAAAACTGATACTGCACTTGGACATAGTTCAGAACTGAGTTTCTTAACTGTATGCCTAACCGATCTCACTGGGTAAAACAGAAACAAAAATATTCTTAATCTTAACCTGACAGTGGTGATATGTGGATATGGTTCAGAGAAGGCTCCCAAATAACCACCTGCAGTATTAGTAAAAATCAAGGAAGTGCTCCTATATGGAATAGTCTCAACGAAATGTAAATGAAAACAAGATTGGAATAATTATCTCCATAATATCAAGGTGTCATCAGCCTATCTTAGAAAGTAGTAAAAATGTGACCTTGTGTTAACAGGAAATTGCAGGCACTATCCACAAGTTTAATGGCATAAATAAACAACTATAAAAAAACTTCCCTAATTCTTTATTCCAAACAAACTAATTGGAGATTTGCAGGAGCCTAGAAGGCAGTAGGTAGGCCAGCAGCACAACTTATAGCCATGATGAACATAGCTTATAAGATATTTGACATTCTATTCGAGGTTTGTATCTATGAATGGGGAATACCTTTTTTCTAATATTTTTATTTTCTTCCATAAGAGCACCAAATACATATTCTGTTATTACCAGTTGCAATGGATGCTTTGGCCAAAGAAATTTTTGAGAGATCTTTGCAACTATGTGACACTGTTTGGTCCAGTCTTGGACAGTACTATATTCTGATCATATTATCATACTATATTGAAGCTTAAAAGAAAGACCATGGATTATGAAGATGTGGCACACACTGGTGGTGGAAACGTACCATCACTTGTTCGATGTTGCCTTTCCTATCTTTCAGTTGCCACGTTATGTAGGGCATTAGGTTAATTTGACATTTTGCACTGCATAACTGAGTTTTATTTCGTAAAATGAAGTCCTTACCTGAGTTCTATTTTGAAAATTGATGTTGTCTTCTGATAACCAATTAGTTGGGGTTACGGTGCAGAGAACGCACTGGTATATTGATGTGAAGGTATCGTGTGTGTTTGTGTGCATGTGCACATGTGTCATGTGTGTTTTTAGTTTCAGTTGAGTATGTCTCACATGTGTCATCAAGGATCTTGGTCATGTTATGTATTTTAAACTAAAGGATTTAGATCATGTTGTTTCGTCTTGCATTGCATGACAGAATTTACATGTCATGTGCAGGTACTGCTTCAAGGATTCGCTGGATTGTTTGCCAAAAGCTGATATTCTTCACTGAAAGACATATCACTTCCAGATATGGTGCAATTTGGTGCCAAATTTCTACGAGCATACCGATCAAACAATCCATCTGCTTCTACCTCCTGGGCAAAAAATATTGTACTCTTTTCGTCCAAAAATAACTGACATGAGTTTATCTAGATACAAATGTATGTATATACTTAAATGTGTCTACATACATTTAAACCTAGACAAACCCAAGTCAATTTTTACTTTTTCAGCACATCGCGCTCTCTGTTTGAACTATCAAAATTTGATCTTTCTCTTTTTCTTGAATGTTAGCAGGAGGGCTGCTAAATTCATTGATTAGATAGAAGGTTTAACAAAGGCAAAAGGGTTGGAAAACAAGGGAAAAAACCCAAGTCAGCCCCAAAACAGAAAAAAGAGAAACAAAAACTAACAAAGCTAAACGAGGCCAACACCATAGAGCTCAGCCCGGGTCAAAGGGGATTTTTGCGCCTGTCATGTTCCAGAGAAGTGCCTCATCATTGATGCGGGTAACCAGACCGTCAGTGGCCAGTTCTTCTTGCTAAAAGATTCTTCGGTTTTGCTCTCTCCAGATTTCCCCCGATACTAACATTTGCATCGAGTGTGTGCCTCTCCTTTTGTCTGCAGTCAAGTTTTGCCTGCAGAAATGCAACCATTGCGAGACTGTTTGTGCGTCAGTCCAAGTCACGGGGTTTAGGGCCGGCAGGTTATAGGACGGGGCTATCTTTGCCCAGATCGATCTCATGTTGTTTTCCACCCAAAATTTGATCTTTCTCATGTTGTTTGCCACGCAATATTTTTTATGTTTCAATATTATTCTCATTCTTGAGCTGTTTTTGGTGTTCAGGAATAACACTTGTGCAAGGGATTACATGGACGTTTGAGAAACCTGTAAGATACTACATGTCCCTTTTCTTATTTATTGATGTGAAGGTATCGTGTGTGTGTGTGTGCATGTGCACATGTGTCATGTGTGTTTTTAGTTTCAGCTGTGTATGTCTCACATGTGTCATCAAGGATCTTGATCATGTTATCTGTTTTAAACTAAAGGATTCAGACCATGTTGTTTCGTCTTGCATTGCATGACAGAATTTACATCTCATGTGTAGGTATCGCTTCAAGGATTCGCTGGATTGTTTGCTTGAATATTTTATTCTTGACTGAAAGATATATCTCCTCTAGTTCTGGTGCATTTGGTGCCAAATTTCTACCAGCATACTAATCAAACATCCATCTGCTTCCATCTCCTGTGCAAAAAATATTGTATTACTTTTTTAGCACATCGTGCACTATGTTTGAACTTTCGAAATTTGATCTTTCTCATGTTGTTTGCCACCCAATATTTTTTCTGTTTCAGGTTTTTTATCTATATATTTTTCTCATTCTTGAGCTGTTTTTGGTGTTTAGGAATAACACTTGTGTTTAGGAATAGCTATACTGATTCGATATAATCAAAATACACCTTTCGTACAAAATTGACAATCTCATAAGGATGAATATCAGTAATTTTCTATTTACTGGTTGATCCAATCTTTTACAGAATCAATTCCTTTTTTGAATGTACAAAAAATTGGCGTACTCAGCATGTCTGGAAGCAAAGACGAATGTTCTTTTGCTGATATTATTAACAGTTTTGTCAACATGCTTAGAGGATTATTCAACATAATTGCTAGCAAAACTTTTGGTAGCCTGAAGCATAAAGTTGAGGCAAACCTTCAAACTTGCACCTTCATGATAATTGATACTCATCGGAGTCTAACATTACGAGCTAGGCGGCTACACTTCGCACCATTCCTCTCTCAAATCTATGTGAAATTTCCCTTATGAGCTTCTACAACCTTGCACGAGTATAGTTTCACGTTGTGGATTTTGTTCCCTTACAATAAGTATTTTATATTCGTTGATTTCCTTTTTCATTGTTTGATACCATGTGATTTCTAGAGACCTATCGAGTATAAATGTGCATGTTTATATTAATGATATCAGATTCATGTTATCAGTGAATGTATGTGATCTTTTAGGATTGGTATCGTTATGTAAATACCAAAAATTATTTCTCATTTGACTTTCAAAACTATTGGAAGAAAGTGTACTAGCAGGACTTCGAACCTGGGAAGTACTTCCATAAATCTCCGTCAAAGCTTCATTGTTTTGAGGTTCTTTCTAATGCTTTTAAAAAGGACCACATCATCAATAAAGAAGAGGTGAAACATGTCGTGGAAAATGGTCATTTGCATGTTAGCGGATTCACTTCAGATGCAAGGATCAAAGCTTTTGTTTCTTTTATCTTCTACATTTTCTGGTCTGCTCGGTTCATGCAATGATTGTTTTACATGAGCTGTAGGTGGAGTGAGGAGAAGAAGACCTCAGCACTTTCCATAGAAACTGATTCAGCTACAAGTGCAGCACCTTGCTTTTCATTCCATCCTTGGCTCCTTGCTCATGAGAAATGGAAACCTATTGAAAACTTAACCATGCAAATGAAGCCGAATACAACATTCTTGATATTGTGTTAGAATATCTAAATGTTGCAAAGAAGTAGATCATAGTTAATACTCCTTCTGATTAACTAATGTAAGACCTTTTAGATATTTCAAAGTGGACAAAATACACTTTAAAATAAGTGAACCTACACACTAAAACATGTCTACGTGCATGTGTTTTAGAAAAATGCTAGAATGTCTTAAATTAGTGGACAGAGGGAGTAGTAAAGATGAGGAGTTGCGTCCTGCTTTCTAAGCATCACATGTTCAATTGTCTTTTACCGAAATACAATTCAAAAAATATGAAATCTTAATGTTTTAGACCACTCTGAGTTATCTTTTATATACCCATGATTTTTCATGTGCATCACGTTAACAGGTGCAACGAGCAGAAAAACTAGAAAACCGTAGCAACGCACGGGCACTCAACTAGTATACATAAATGAAGAGTAGGACATACAGAAACATGAGACAAATATCGAAACCTGAGACCATTTTGTATAGCATACTGAAAATAGGGCAGTAGCCTAGTGGTTGGGTTGCAGTTGGGGCATCCTAGCGACCGGAGTTCGATCCCTGTCAGGGACGAATTTTCGGAATTCTCACGCTCACCGGCTTCTACTATATCAAAAAAGTGTCTAGTTTCTCCTAGCAGTGTTTCGTCATTTTGTATAGCATACTACGAAGATGCAATGGAAATAATCTCACATGTCAAAACCACATTGAAGGAGAAGGAAAATAACAACAGTAGTTGCTCCCCATTTTTTTTGTTTTAAGGAAAATAGGAACATGCTGACCTAAAAGAGTTAACATTTCACTGGGGAAACTCTAGGTTGCACCATGGAAAAATATATGCTCAACCTTGAGCCTGAACCATCACACAAACAAACACCATCCATGATAGTGCAACAAAAATGGGACTACAAATCATCTTCTAGCAGAGAATGTTATCATTGTCCTTGCATAGTGGACACCAAAATGTTGGGACACTTGTCCATGCATAGTGGACACAAAAATGACAGGCACAAGAATTTCACACTGGGTTCAAGGTTCACTTATTCATTCATCATGGTTCATAAAGCTGCTGCACCATATGTCCTCGAAACAGGCTTTTGTCCCGCTTTATAAATAAATCCACAATGACATGATCAATACAAGGTGATGAAGAGACCCTCTTAGAAAGAGGATCAAAGAAAACATATGAAAGGTATACGGAGAACCAACACTTGCGACCGAAGACACCAAAAACGAGACCGAGAGGATCGAAGCTCCAAAACGACGCCCCCAAGAGGGTAACGACAACATTTTGTATAGCAAAGTATGGTTTTCATATTTCAGTTTTAGGACAAGATAATTATTCTGCACTATCTTCTAAAGTAACTCATGTGGATTGCCAATTGATCCATATAAACTGAGAAGTTAGATTTAAGAAAGTTTGTACTGCTAGTGCAACTGCAAATAGGTAGGTAACAACAATTCAAGATTTAATAAACAGTGAGTATTGCAAGAACTACATATATGCATCTTAGTTATCTCTAGGGGGATTTGCACGGAAGGATGTGTCAGAATAAATTCTCCTGTCGACCGATCCAACATGAAGCCATGGGTTCCTGAACCAAAGCTGATACAGAGGATGGTGGCAGATGAATACAAGACATATCCGGCAGCGACCATGCGCATACCACTTTGAAGTGAATTTAGTTGAGCTCTCTCCTCCATAGACGGATGGTTGAGCTCCACCAGCCTATTGTATATCCCAAATATTGTTCCAATGGGGATGGATACCATCAAGCGGGTCGGTAACAACAACATAGGGACCATCATTGCACATCCAGACGGGGAGATCATTTTGTTCAGACGCCACCACTGCAACTTTTCCAGAACTTCAGAGCGACGACAAGATGATATCATTCTGAATTAAAACTAAACTTAGTATTCAGATTACTTGAAAATACTATCGTGTCAAGATGCGTATAATTTCCATCAGAGAAACAGTAAGAGCAAAAAACAGGTAATGATTATTGTAAAATTCAGCTGCTAACACATCACATACGGTGGGGAACTGAAGGTCGTTCTTCAAAAATAATTATGAGGTACAGTTTTTGAATTCAAGAAAAGTAATCTAGCAGGAGAAACTTGTGAGTGAAGAAAAATGTACATTAGTAGCTAAAGCATTTAACAATGCATACCATCCAAACTCTACATAATCGCTCGACTCAAAACCTGCAGTTTCTATGGATCAATGTTTTTGTCAATCAACAATCTGGCGATCTCTTGTTCTTGTTATGCTTTTTTTTCTTTCCTTTCATTCTCTTTCTCTACCTAAATGCAAATAAGCAGCTACTCTAACATGGATAATCTGCCAAACATCACAAAGCTACAAGATGGTGGATAACACCCGAGTCCCTATACTGAACCAGTCAATTAGGAACACCTGAAGAAAAGTTTCTAAATATGGGGACAATCTTCAGGGCATAGTCCAAGAACTAGGCTGTGTGCATCAAACACGAGATACAGTGGCCAGGGATTCCTCTGTTAGCTAGCAAAGAGGACATCTTGGCGGTGTCCAGAGGTAATAGGAATCAATTTTGAGATTTGGGAAGGATATGATGGTTCGTACCTGTGAGCGAGGCCGAGCCACGTGCACCGGGGTTCACGGAGCCGCAGATGTGGATGTGCCGTCGACAGGGTAATCGAGGCCGCAGTCACCAGATCCAGTGGAAAAGCAACCGTTCAGAGAAGATAGGCCAAAAAAAACTTGATTTTCAGGTCGCCAGAGGCAAGCCAGGGCCGCCTGCCCCGCTAGGGTTCGCGGATGGAAGACGGGCTGCATGCGCCGCTAGGGTTAGGCAGGGGAGTGGACCGAGAGGAGCGAGCAGTGCGAGCGAGGACATGGGTAGGCAGCGAGGCGAGGGGACGGGGGCAGGCGATGGGTAGGCGGCAGTGAGGCGGACGAGACAAGGACAGCGCGAGACGAACGCGAAGAGGGAGACGTTAGGTGTACTCAGGGTAGGGACCACGGGTTTCAGTGAAAAAACTCAGGGGTTTATCTGCAAAAAATATCACGGCGTCAGTTATTTCTGGACGGAGGGAGTAATATGTAAGCAGAATGGGAATCACATCAAAACAGAATATTTCGGATAAAAACAGAGTACAGGAACAAGGTGTGGATTTAAGCAGAAGCGGACCTCCATTGCAATTGTGTACAAAATGAGCTTTTACATAGTAGACCATCCAACAAAATGTAGAAAACGATTCAGCAAGTTCATTCAAAACCTAAGCCAAAAACTGCTATAGTATTGTTCTCTCTAGGGGATAGGGGAGTCCCTCACTGCAGCCTGAAAACATGTTAGTAAATGGAAGTGTAAGCAAAGGCCTGAAGCAAAAGAGACAGTTGGTTGGTAACAAGATAAATGATGATATAGTGATAACGAAATAACACAGGGAACAAAAATAACCACACTAACAAAATGTAGAAGCAAGTTGCAGTTGTTCACGCTTGGCTAAAAAGGGACATGAGCCATACCTCTGAGAGACTCACAGGATTACATCTTGATGTTGAAGTACTCAGGGTCGAAATGGTGCAGCCTTACATAACCATCCTCACCACCGCTTGAAAAGCTACAGACATTACATGGAAGAACACAGGTCATTAGAGTTAGAATTTATAAGACAAAAGAATACAAGAATGGAAGTTTAAAACCATATTCTCGGAAAGCATTTGGTTGAAATCACTGAGCTGCCAAAACCATCAGACGCATGAAGAATGAGAGGGTAAAATCAAAACAGGATGTACATTGGTAGCCACAGCAGATTAGATCTTTGAAAAACAAAATTCTGGGGAACATCTAGCTCTCATATACAACTTTTCATCAAAATAAGGTCAGTATAGTATATATTACCAACGAAATTGGCTCTAACAATGAACATGGAAAAAAGATTTAACAAGATAGAAGGTGAAAAGAGAAGACACCAGAACATGAGGAGACAACATCAACATAGGGAGAATAGGTTAAGACTCAAGACGGAAGATAATAAAATGGTGGTTGAGGATTACTTCATATCTAGCTCCCATATATAACTTTTCATCAAAATAAGGACAGCATAGCATATATATTGCCGATGTAATTGGCTCTAATCACTGAGCAACATACTAATAGTAAACATGGAAAAAAATATTTAACAAAATAAAAGGTGAAAAAAGAAGAGACAAGAACATGAAGGAGACAACATCAAGATAGGGAGGATAGGTTAAGACTAAAGACAGAAAACAATAAAACTGTGATTGAGGATAACTTCATATGTAGCTCTTGTAGTCAACTTTTCATCCAAATAATGTCAGTATAGCGTATATTGCCAATCTAATTGGCACTAATCACAGAGGTACATATTAAAAAACTGTAACAGAAGGGAAATCGATTCAGCAAGACAAAAGGTAGGAAGAAAGGGCATTTGAATATGTCAAGCAAACAAGGTGTAACAAAATAAACAGGAGGTGAGAGAAATGAAGACTTGACCCACAAGATAAATAAATGTGAAATATTAACAAGGTGTAACAAAATAAACAGGAGGTGAGAGAAATGAAGACTTAACCCACAAGATAAATAAATGTGAAATATTAAATGGGGTTACTAATTAAATATCAAGATCTGCTCTCATAACGTTTGATGTCATCTTAAAGACTCAGAATAGTGTATATCGCCACGAATCTACATGGGTTAATCATTGAGCAGATTCGCAGAAAAAAATGAAAGGAGGCATATCAGGAACTCAAAGTGCAGTGGAAAATATAAACATAAAAAAAGATATTAGAATAAGTACTTACCTCCGGCCATCAGGATTAAATGCCAATGCGTTGATTGGTCCAAAATGTCCTTTAACACTACCAATTTCTTCTTGTAAAATCCGAGTAACAAAGTCAAGTTTACAGTCACAATATAATTTGCATACAGAAAGTAAGTCCCCTGGAGGAGTTAGGAGGCATAGTTACCTTGTGGAAAAATTTAGCCTCTTACCCGCACGGCGATCTGTCATAGTCACATTCATAGCATCTTGACCACCTCCACTAACCACCTGACAGCACAAGAAAAATATCATAAGTTTACAACAGTCAAATACTAAACAGAATGTGTCACAATCTGTTGCAGTTGTGCCGCCTAGTTCAGCATCATGCATGCGTGCATGGGATAAGCATTAAAAAGAACATATAACTCAGATGCTGAGAACCTGAGCAGTTAAAAATATTTGCACTAGTGTCATATTTGAGAGAACCAACAACACTAAGTAACAAAGAATCAGCCTTAACCCATGGACAAATAAAAATACACAATACATGAAATGAAGCTATCTTGGCAAGTTCCAGCTGCATGACCATTTGCCCCTCTAATAAGAAAAAAGTTTTAAGCCAATAACATATATATACAAAGAAATCTTTGATAAACTTTGCCTTATTAAATGACAACGAGAATCAAAGGTTGGAAATAGATGGGCAAGACAAGAACATATATGGACATAGAATCTTATCCAACTTCAAGAATAAATCAAAGGACTGATTGCCAAGTGTACACTTTGGAATAAATTCAGTCATTCCCAGCCTTATAATTGCCCGCAGAAACATATGTTTTTTGATTATATAAAAGATCAATAACTCAAGACATAACATGTGTTTATATAGAGAAATGCTAGCAACAACTAATGAAACTTGGCATAGAAAAGAAAGAAGACTGATACAAGAGCATACATGATCAAGGGTTGGAGATATGTCGACGGCATTAACCGGTCGCTCTGTGACATATGTCTTTATCAGGGTCAGTGTTCTTGCATCCCATAGCTAGCCACATAATAGATGTCAGAAAATCCATGTAATAAGAATGAATGAACATGTTATTAGGACAACAATCACCTTAGCAGATTTATCCAAGGAGCCTGTAAGGAAATGAGACCAATCTAAGAATTTCGACAGTGAACTAATTGCTTTCTGATGTCCCTCCTCCTTGTCTGACACCTTCAGCAGTTTTCCAGTCTAAAGGCCAAGAGAAAATAGGACGTAAATGCATTGTCATAAATAGTTGAGAAAAGATCATGCCTATATTGACTGAATTAAACAACTGCATGCAGAATAGAGAGGTAAAATGGCTACATTGCATAACAAGATAGCTTCCATATAAACTTTGCGGAAGGTATCCTATTAGTTCATTCACCTTTCTAGCGAACAGGACACAGAAAGTATTGCATTCTGGGAAAAATACTCTAGTAGTAAGATTAGAACAAGTACTAAGTAGGGATGGCAATCGGGACCGTTTCCTCTATTAGGGGCCGGGTGTGGTATGTAATTTGTCCCCATGGGAACCTTCAGAACACAATATGCTCCCCATCAGGTAGAGTGGGGCGGGCGGAGCGTTCCACTAGTCCCCACACCCGGACACGACAGAGCCATCTCGTATCGAACAGATCGCACAAATTTCACTAACCCTTGCTTATTTTTTTTGCAAAATAACCCTTGCTTAATTTCAGCTAAGCACATGATCTTTAGCCAAATTTTGTATCTATATAAGCTATCCCTCTGTCAAACCCTCGTTTTCACCCCTACAGGCCGGAGCAGAGGCCGTGGAGGGCATGGTCTTGGGAGTTCGGCATCCAGGGAGCCAGGCCAGTGCAGCCGCCACACAGGGGTGGCCTTCGGCATCCAGCATCCAAGGAGGCTGGCCGGTGCTGAGGTCAGCAAGCGCTCGGTCTTCCGCCTCTGGCATCCAGGGAGCGGCCTGACCCCTGGGCACATATTGTTGAATGGAAACCTCAGTCCTCAGTTTTAGCGCTCACATTTTGTAGTGAACAATGCATATTATTGATAATGAAATCCTTATTCTGTATAGCAGTGATACATTTGTTCAAAAAAAATTGTTAGAAGCTAAAAGTGAAGGAGATCCGTAGTACAGATCATTTGTAGAGGAGCTAAAGGTTTTGTACAGATCGGTTATTGATAGAAGCTAACCAGTGAATTAAAACAATTGAATTTCAGAAGAATCCTTTAAAGGACTATACAGAAGAAAAAAATCTGTAAACAACTTGGCATCACTACTGAACTTTGAAGGCACAAATCTTAAGTTGTGTTGCAGTCTAATTTGCACTCATATAACACAACATGGGAACAAAATTAGTTGTTACTCAATACTTCCATCGCTCACCCTTAACATGCTCAAAAAAAATATGGGAATATGATATTCCATTACTCAACAAGCTCAGCTAACTTGCTGGCAACAATGTTTGTTACACAATTGGGGGCAGAATCCTCCCAAAAGTAGTCAGACATGTCTGACATAACACTAAACTTTGCAAGCTCATGGGCTGCAGAATTACAAGCACGGCGGCAAAATGCGAACTGGAAAGATTCAAAGCTCAGCATACAGTTTCTTCTCGCTTCCGTCACCAGCACTCCAATGGAAGATCGATCATAGGCATTGGTTTTTAAAGCCAATACAAGATTTGAGGCATCTGATTCAAAAATGATGCGGTTTGCACCTACACGGATGGCGCCCTTGGTAGCTGCAGAAGCCTAAGTTTCAGCGTGCAGGGAGTCCCGGAGATGGCATAATTTCCCGGCCCCTGCTGCAACAAACTCGCCCTAATGATCACGAATAATATAGCCCCAACCACCATCTCCAGTAATAATCTTGTTGAAAGCCCCATCGAAATTCACTTTCACAAAGTTCTCCTGAGATTTCTCCCATTTAGATATGTCTGGAGGTTTGGGAGGCTTGTTTGGGTGGTGTAGAGATTGAAAATCCATCAAGTGCCTATCCACACTGTGACAAACCTCAATGGTGCTTCTCATTGCTTCCCCAGCATTTACCTTGTTACGCACACCCCACCACTCCCACATAAGGACAAGTGATTTCATTTTGACTTGTTCATCGCAAGCCCATAGGCTCTCAAGCATGGCATGAGCTAAGTTGCATTCCAACAACTTTTCTCTTGTATCGTTTAGTCCCAGGATATTCCAACACTCTTTGATCTTCTTGCATTTGAGAAAAACATGGCCGCCATCTTCGTCCAATCGGTTGCAGATGGGGCATCTAGTATCCAGCTCAACACCAATTTTGTGGATCTTCATTTTGTTAGCGAGGCTGTTATGTGCAACTCTCCACACAAATAGCTTCAGTTTATTTGGTGCATTGAGGTCCCAAATGTTGTTCCAGCCAAACTTGATGACACTATTTGCAGGAGCTTCCTGAGAGCATGCAGCATCCCTGCCTTTCTTCCTGAGAGCATGGCGGCCCGAGCGGCGGCAACCGTGGGGGCGAGCGCTGGAAGAACAACTCCGGCAGCCGCGATCCCCCTCCGACAGGCCACCAGGCCAACACCATGCAACAGCACCCTCACCCGCAGGAGAAAGGACGTGCCGAGGACCCCGGGGGCTACCAAGTGCCACAGGGCGCCATAGCCTGCATTCTTGGTGGTTCCCAGGCCCCGACGTCCAACCGACACTTCAAGTTACTCACTCGCGAGGTTGCGACTGCCAAACCAAGGGTTCCATCCCCAAAGCTCAAGTGGTCCCAGTGCGCCATCACCTTCGACGCCCATGACCACCCCACTTCAACCAGGCCCATGTGCACTCTCCCCATGATCTGCACCCCCACTATCAACAACATCGTCGTCGCGAAGACCCTCATCGATGGAGGTGCAGGCCTGAACATGATCTCCACCGAGACCTTCGCCCAACTGCAGGTGTCGTACGACAGGTTGATGGCGACCATGCCATTCTCCCGAGTGACCAACGGATCCACCATACCCATTGGGCAGGTGCGCCTCTCCGTCACGTTCGGGACACGCGACAACTACCGCACCGAGCTCATCGACTTCGACGTGGCACACATCGGCCTCCCGTACAACGTCATCCTCGGCTACCCGTGCTGGCCAAGTTCATGGCAGCCACTCACCACGCCTACAACATGGTCAAGATACCTGGAGGCAGCAGCGGGGTCAGAACGTTCGTTGCGATGAGGTAGAGGCCTTGTGCTCCCTCGAGCACGCCTACAAGATTGTGGTCGCTACCTACCCTGAGGACATGGATGCCCTGGATTACGTCACAAGGAGGAAGCAGGTGATGGCCCAGGAAAACGCCAGGGCAGCAGCCGCTTTGTTCCCGCCTAGCGAGGAGTTGGGCGCGGCCGGCGCCCGTGCCCTCAAGAGGGACTCAGGACCGCCCCTGCCCATCCTCGCGAGCAATGGCGAAGCTCCCGAGGACGGTGATGACCTGGGGGCTCCGGATTTCCAAGTGGACTACACCCAGCGCGCGTACAATGCCAGCTGCCCCCACGGCCGCAACTGAGCTACCGGCAAGGCTCTCCAAACGGCGCGCCTGACTCCACGACTTTCTGAAGGTGACCCTCGAAAAACCCGTATCCCTTACAGCTTCATCTCTTGTAAGACCCCGTGCGAGCCACGGTGGCGTTGTAATAAGCTTGAACTGCTGGCGGTTTTTTGGATCTTGTGCTTCGCACACACTTCGCTATTTGGTTTTTCCCTCAGAAAGTCATTTCTCCAAAATCGTGCCACCAGGGTTCCCTCACATACACCGCACGACCGGGGGCTAGACGTGGTGCTCATCACCGGGTCACTCCCCGTCAAAGTCAGAGCCTAAAGTGTCGAGCTCTGAACTTACGGACTAGTTCCAGCCATAAGTCACCTCACCCACGGTTCCTAGTGCTTGAGACCCTCGCGCAGCGCATGCATAGACCTCTAGCGGCATGCGCTTTTTCCCTACGGTCGTCTCCTAGTACGGACTACGGGGCGGCTCACGAGGCAAAGCCCTTTGGCAGCAAATATTCAGGACCTAAAGTGTCGAGCTCTGAACTTATGGCCCGTTCCTCGGCTGTAAGTTACCTCACCCACGGTTCCTGGTCTTTAAAAAGTTTTATCGACGCGCTGGCTCGTTTGGCTCTGCCCCTCTGCGGCCTAAACTCCCCAGGACCTAAAGTGTCGAGCTCTAAACTTACGGCATGTTCCTCGGCTGTAAGTTACCTCACACACGGTTCCTGGTCTTTAAAAAGTTTTATCGACGCGCCGGCTCGTGAGGCTCTGCCCCTTCGCGGCCTAAGCTCCCAAGACATAAAGTGTCGAGCTCTGAACTTATGGCCTCATTCCTCGGCTGTAAGTTACCTCACCCACGGTTCCTGTCGGCTCGTGAGGCACTTCCCTCTAGCGGCCCAAATTTCCAGGGCCTAAAGTGTCGAGCTCTCTGAACTTACAGCCCGTTCTTCGGTTGTAAGTTACCTCCACGGCCTAAACTCTCCAGGACCTAAAGTGTCGGCTGTAAGTTACCTCACCCATGGTTTCTGGCCTTTAAAAAATAAAAAACCTTTATGCTAGACCAACGACCTCCTCCTCAGGGGCCAGCAGGACCAGCATTCGCCCTACGGCCTTCTCCTCGGGAGGCTTACGGGCGGCTCAGGAGTCACTCCCCCCTCTAGCGGCCAAAAATCCGCAGGATCTAAAGTGTCGAGCCCTGAACTTGCGGCCCAATCTTGGCAGCAGGTCACCTCACCCACGATCCCTGATTCTCAAAAGCCCGTCGCGGGGGCACATTTCAAGACCCCCCTCCTCCACCGACATGTGTGTATCCTCTACGGTCATCTCCTCGAGAGGCCCTACGAGGGGGCGCGAGGCAAAACCCTCTGGAGCCGCGATCACTAGACTTGCGGCCCAAAAAAGGGTCCAACGACAAGTTACATCACCAATGGTAAGGCTCCCGCATAACGACACTCCTCCCGAGAGGAGGCTCGCGGTATAACAACGCGCGCAAGCCTCGAGATGTTAGCACCACCCAAACAGCTGGACTCAGAAACACACGGAAGCTCCTCGTGAGTCGTTGCGCACGATCCACGGTGCAGCGAGCAAGACCCCCGGCCAGAGGCGTCCTGCAAGGGAACTGTCTCCTGACGCCGCCTCCGGAAGCCACCTGACCGGGCGCGGCCTCCGCAAGCCCCCCCTCGCGAAGCCTTGTCTCTTGACGCCAACCCCCGAGCGGGTTCATAGGGGGCTCGCAAGGCCCGCCGCCTGGGAAGACGATACACCGGCCACCGCCAGCTTTGCCAAACCGGCTCCGCGCCATGGACACTCAAACTCCAAGCATTACAACGAAAACATGCAAAAGGAGAAGCGGTAAGCGCGAAGATCCACTTACAGACATCCATGACAAGTCTTCCTTGCAAACCCTGGCTAGGAAACAGGAAATGGAAGGATGCTACATCTACACTAACAAGACCCATAGCCTCGTGGGCGCAGCAGAGGACGCGGTAAGGACCCTACCTCGTCTCCTCAAGGGAGGTACGGCGGGTAGGCGACCCGACACAGCAGAGTGTCGAACACCGAGACGGAGAAGTCCCCTTCACCGGCGTAGCGGAACCGTAGCACGGAGCCGCGCTGGATGCGGTGGGCGATGAGGAAGTGATCCCAGCCGTCGTAGAGATACATCTCGTCGAGCAGAAGGGTCTCGACGCTCACCCTATCTCTCGTGCCCGGCGAAGTGCCATAGCTCCACCTCCTGAGGAAGGTCCGCCATAACCCCAAGGGCGAAGCGTGAGGGGAGTCTCACCCTGGTAAACCAATCGGAGTTCCCAAGGATGACGGCGAAGTCGATCACCCGGGCAAGCTCGGGATTGCCCTCTATCTTGATGACCACCGGAGGAGGCAGATCTTCCACCATGTCCCCCACGGTAGCCATGACCGCTCCCACGAGGGCGGCCCCACCCGCGCCTTACCGGGGCCTCACCGGCGAGCACCTCTGCGCCCGAGGGCGAGGCAGCGGCGAGGGTGACGCCGCAACCTCCGCGTTTTCCTCGGCTGCTCCCGCGCGGGCACCCGCGGCCGCGCTTCACGGGAGGGGACACCTCTATCTCAGGTGGAGCAAGAGCAAGAGCGCCTCCACCCTCGACCGTGGCAGCCTCACCTGTCTCGACGATGGGAGGGTTAGGGGATGCCATCAAGGATGACGAAGCTTTGGCTCAAGCGCGCAAGAAAGGGGGTAGTGGCATGGAGTGAGATCACGCGCGCACGCCCCGATATAACGGGGCCAGTCGAAAAGACATGTCGCAATGTCCAGCACGCGATGATAACCGCAAGGCCCCACGCGCCATCGCGTCGTGGGAACAACTCCCGAAGAGGAGGCGACGTGCCCAAGATCTGCGGTTGAGAACTCATGGACGCTTCAAATCCACGGACAGGATGAGGGCATGGCAAGTCCGTGTTGACCGAGCAAACGCTGGAAGCCACTAACCGTCCTAGGCCGCTTGCCCCTTCGAGTCCATCAAAGGACACGTGCAAGCCAAGCGCCCAAGGGCTGGCGACCGGGGTGCCACGACCCAACGGTTAGCAAGTCTAGCGCCTAACCTGGACAAGCCTTCAAGAGGTCGCGGTGCCTCTAAAGGCGCCCCGGGCGAGCAGCCCTTCGCGAGGAAACACCCTCTCCCCAGCAGAGCTCCACCGCACCGCCCGACTTTGGATGCTCTGGAGCACGTTTCAAGGCTTATTGGTAATCCCCCAGGCGGCCAGCAAGCGAGGCAAGTTTCGACAAGGGACGCAGCGGCTCTGCGCCCTCTATTCGCCTTTGTAAAGGAAGGTCCGGTCCGGCACCTTTTCTACGACAGAAGGACAGACGACTTCAGCATGGCAGGCGCCCCACTTTGCCATTTAGGTGCAAGAGAGACAGCAGGCGGCACCGGACGAGGACAAACAAGGAAAAGGAAGGCCACTTTACCAGCGGACGAAGAAGCACCCGGTGCCCAAGACTCGGTCCACCAAAAAGCAGTCCTGTAGGCCAGGACCTCGAGGAGCGGCAATGTGGTGACCCTTCCCACCCATGGACCGGGGGAATAGACCCGACGCCGCCCTATATAAGGAGCCCTTCTCCTACCTTAGAAGGGGCCGATCCTTGAGATCTCAAACCCTAGACTTTTATCCTCCATTATACCCTCGCGAAGCACGCGAGCAATACAACAAAGCAGGAGTAGGGGCTTTACCTCCTCACGAGGGTCCTAGACCTAGGTAAAAAAACATGTCACCTCTCTGTCGTGTGCTTGCTCCACCGCCGCAGCCATCGCTGAGTTTCCTTGGAACCGCGTGTTCAGCCCCCTCTCGAACCAAGGGATCGTTGGCCTCTAGTTTCCTTCATGGGACAAATCTCTAACAAGAGAATCGTCTGCAAAAAAACATATGGTTGATTTTAGGAGCGTTTGGACAAATTTGAATTCCCTCAAGCGTTCCATCTTCTGCAGCCTTCTGAAACAGGATTGATAGACCTTCAGCACACAAAATAAACAAGTATGGTGACAATGGCCAGCCTTGCCTGAGCCCTCGTTGTGGCAAAATGACTTCTGTTAAGTCCTGGTTCACCTTGACCTTGTGCGTACACAGTTCACAACCAAGCTCACCCAGCTAGCCGAGAAGCCCATCCTTAGCATAATATTTTCCAAAAAGGATCACTCGACTCTGTCATAGGCCATGCTCATGTCGAGTTTAACAGCTGCAACCCCATCCCTTCCGCCCTTTCTCTTGTGCATGTAATGAGTAAATATCATAGGCAGCAAGAATGTTGTCAGTTATGGACGAAAGTGCTCTACTTGGAGAGATAATATCAGCCAACACAGATTTTAATTTGCATGCCCCAGTCTTCGCCACGATCTTGTAGATAACATTACACAAACTGATCGGCCTTAGGTCCTTTAGCCGATCAGGTTTCTGCACCTTAGGAATCAGAACGATGATTGTTCCATTCCAGCCTTTGGGCATATGTCCTCCATTCAGCACCTCGAGCGCCTCTTCCTGCACCTTATCCCCAATCAACCCCCAAAATCTTTTGTAGAACAGAGCAGGCATACCATCCGGGCCCGGAGCCTTCAAATCCCCCATAGAGTTAAGGGCCTCCAAAATATCTTCATGGTTGAAATTCTTTGTTAGATAATTGTTCATTTCAGGAGTAACCATCCGAGAGACATTACTCAATAGTTCATCGTCCTCGGTCCCTGCATTCGAGGTGAATAAAGAATTGTAATAGTTAGCAGTAAATATTTTCAGCTCCTCTTCCCCCTCCACCACACCTCCATAGAGTCAAGGGCCTCCAAAATATCTTCATGGTTGAAATCCTTTGTTAGATAATTGTTCATTTCGGGAGTAACCATCCGAGAGACATTACTCAACAGTTCATTGCCCTCGGTCCCTGCATTCGAGGTGAACAAAGAATTGTATAGTTAGCAATAAATATTTTCAGCTCCTCTTTCCCCTCCACCACACCTCCATTTTCATCTTTCAGTTTCTTGATGAGGTTGATTCTCTTTCTCTCGGACGCACACGCGTGAAAAAAGCTTGTGTTCTTATTCCCGTCCTTTAACCAGTGGGCATGTGATCTCTATTTCCAGTATATGTTCTTTTGCTCCTGTAGTCTGCCTAGCTTGTACCTGAGAAGTTGCTCCTTAGAGACTTGGTTTTCAGATATATGCTCTTTCCTGCATCTAGCTAGTTATTTCTTGACCTTCTTGATACGGTTCTTCAGATCACCCAACACTTCTCTACTCCATGTATGGAGGTCACACACCCAACCTTCCTGATAGCTTGAGCCACCATTGTATCACCCGAAAGAAGTGCCATGGACCAAGCATTCTTGACAACCTCTTCGCACTGCTCTTCTTCAAGCCACCTAGCTTCAAATTTTGGCTGTGCTGCCACCTCAGGTCTGTGGAGCTGGTACTCAGGTTCCAGGATAACAATTACAGGCCGGTGGTCCGAGTGTCTAGGATCATTGTTGATCACCTTATATGCAGGGAAGTGCATTCTCCAGTCCATGTTGACCATGTTGGCCACTGCCCTATCTAATCTTTCTCTGATATATGTGTCAGCTAGGTGGCTATTGTTTCTCCAGGTATATGGATCACCAGTAAACCCCAAATCATCCAGCTCACAATACTCAAGGGCTGTCCTGAGTTTGTCTATGGCCTGTCCTGGCCCCCTTGCTTCCCACTCGCAAAAATGATCTCATTAAAATCCCCGAAACACATCTAGGGAAGGCTTGATTGACCGTGGAGAACTCTGAGAAGTTTCCACGTCTTCTCCTTCTCCCCAGACTTTGATTCTCCGTACATGCCAGTTAACCTCCACACAAACCTATAATCCCCCGTGACAACCGCATCAATGTGGTAGCGGGACATCACAGGGTTAACAGTGAGCTTCACGCTTTCCTTCCAGAGAATTGCAAGGCCTCTGCTTCGTCCCTCACAATCCCTGACTTCCATGTGTTTCATGTTCAGGCTTACTTTGAGATGCTCCATTCCCCTTCTGTCAAGCTTCGTTTCCGACATAAAGAGAACATCGGGGTCTTCTTCCTTCTGCAACTCGTGCAGACCTTGGAGTGCCGGCTGGTTCCCAAGCCCCTGACACTTCCATCCGGCGACCTTCATTGATCATTGCAGGGCTGTGAATGCAGCCCCGTGTCTATACGCGATGTATGCTCCTCTGCAACAACTCCCAGCCCCTTTAGTTTCTTTACTTTGTTCCGTTCTTACAATTCTTCACTTGACGACGTGAATTCTAGCTCCCGTTTACCCCTCATACAGTTTGTTCGTTTGTCCCAGCCTTTTTCAACTTCTTGTAGGTTTTCAGCTTTCTTTGTTTTGTGTTCTCCAACTTTGATGCTTCCCCTACAGAGGACAGGGGTCCCTCACCACTAACCTCCTTTGGGCTTGGTCCCTGCAGAATACAAGTTTTTACTGCTATGCCCGACCCTCCATTATTTACTGAACTTTGGTTGCCCGTGCCTTGGACAGCTGTTACAGTAGCTAACTCAACTCCTCTTTCTTCCAGACCCTCTGCATTCTCCCTTACGTCCAGCTGCATTTCCTCTTCCCCAAAAACTAGTTGTTTCTTCAAGCTGATCATAGCACCTGTGTTGTTTTGTCCTGCTGGTAGTTTTAAGGGACGGGTTACCTCATCCTCCCCCTGATTCTTTTGCACATCGTGTATGTTGTCGTCCCCCTTCTCTCTCCAAGAATCGGAGTCGCTTTTGGACCAGCTTCCTCTCCCTCCCAAGTTGTTGCTTCTCCACAAACCTCCTCTGCTGCCAACCCATTTATCTCTATCATCACCCCTCTGTCTCCTAAGAATATTTGGCATTACAGCTTTCAGCTCCCGTGTGTATGGAGGTTGCTCCCTTTTTTTTCAGTCGTATAGCACACTCTTTGTCAGTTTGTCCGATCAACCCATATAAAACAAAAATCAGGTAGGTGCTCGTAGGCAAAAGGACACCACCTCAACCTCCCTTTCATGACATGCTCGTCCACTTCCTCAAGCTCCTCCCCGGTCCCCATCACATCTCCTTCTTCCTGATCCACAAAGGTTCTGATACCTCGCATCAGAGGTTCACGCACATCCAGTTTCACGTTTATCCGCAAATATTCCCCAATTGCAGAGCCCTCGGCATCCACATCCACATCCAAGAGCTCCCCAATTTCCCTCCCAATGCGTTCTCCATTCTCCCTATCCATCACTCCCAAAGAAGTTTTGATACTCTAACCCAGATTGAAAAAAACCAGAACTTGTAATCATCCAGTGTGTCTTGTTCGGCACAAAATCCTCCAATATCAGCAAGTCCTTTCGGATGAGCCACGGCCCTTCCTCGAGAGCAGGTCGCTTACCCGATGCCTGGCCAAAAGTGAATAGAAAGAGGTTTTTCCTCAATTCCTTGCATGGCGTCCCCTCCCGCTGGCACCAGATGTCATTAATCCTGCAACCCCCTCCTCAACCTCCGCCTTCCCTTTCTCACTTCCCGTCGACATTTTCCAGAGTTTTCAGTGTGTTACGACCCCGAGCTCTGGAGTCTCGGGGAAGGCTTTGGGTAGAGGACACAGGAAGGAGGCAGGCCAGCAGAGACAGGTGAAGCTCGCGCCGGCCGTGGAGTAGGACTGAACTAACTAGATCTGGGGCCAAGGCTATTCCCCGGCCCCAGTACCACAGTGCAACGGCGTGCGGTGCGGGCACGCACGAACAGATGGTGGATACGAGAGTGGAGGGTCGGCGGAGCAGAGAAACCTGGGTTGGACTCGGCCAGAAATAGTAAATCGGCGGGGATCTGGAGCTGGCCTAGCACCACCCACACGTCGCCTCAGGAAACTCTATCCTCACACACGGGAGGAACCCCTAACATGTTCAATTTTAAAGCTCCACGAAGTTACATTTCCTAGATATTCTAGCTCATCATTGTTGTATTGATTCACTATGTGCTCATATTATTTGTAACAATGTGCAAACCTAATGGGAGTGCCGACAAAATCCAAGAGGCACAAGATTTAGCTATATCACCGTCACAACCGCAAGCGGACATTCGAGAACTTGCAACATGTGAAGCGGGAAGTGCCAACGTGGCTATAGAAATATCTGATGACGATGATGAGGGAGAAGAAGAAGAAATTGAGGCGGAGGCTATTGGTCCAAAGAGAAGGAAGCAGTTTAAGAGAGTGAAAACTAGGGGGGAAATGGAAGGCCAAGTGTGTTCATTGTTCCAAGAAGCTTGGAGGAGAAAAAAAATTAGTGACCAAGCATCTCCATGATCATTTAAGGAGATGTGTTTATGTGAAGATCAAGAACAAGGGAAAGACATTGGCTCAGTCTTCTTTGAGGTTTAATAACTCCCAAGATCAAGGCAAAGTTTCAGTATTGAACTATACTTTTGATCAGGAATATGATAGGAGGGAGCTTGCTACCATGAAGGTGTTACATGAATATCTATTATGTATGGTTGATCATACAGGGTTTCACAGATTTGTTACTGCACTTCAGCCCCTCTTCAAAATGGTCACACAGAACACTTAGGTATGCATTTTAGTACCTATCGATCATGGTTATGTTGTACTTACTTCATTTTATATTAATGCAATATTTGATTATTGATTTCAAATTTATAGGCAGGACATTGTTGATAATTACAAAGAAGAAAGTAAGAGGGCAATTGAATTGATGGCTACCAAGTACCAACAGATCTATAGTGGCCATCACAACTGATCCATGGACATCTGATAATCAAAACAAGGATACATGGCTATCACAACCCACTTTATTGATGACTAGCTAAATCCCGTGCATTGCTACGGAACAAAGACAGCCAAGCACCTACGCATGGAGAACGCGATATAAGGATACACTAACGGCTGATTATATTTATAACATGTATGTATATGCCTCAGACCTTCGTGTAGACCACTTTTTTTGTTCCATGAGTATTGGCAAATGATAAGCAAACCGATGGCTCTACACTGAAATATCCAATATGATTAAACAATCAAGTTAACAAAGTAGTAATAACTATTATAAAGAACATTGGTGTCCACTGCAAAAATATATATGGTTTTCCTTGTCTCCTTGATATAAAGGAACAATAATAATTTAATATGTATGATGGTACAGACAGACTTAGTAGTTAGTGGATACTATTCCAACTCATGTTTCTGAATATTTCTAGTTCTGATCTCCCTTTTCACAAGAACCAGTACACAATTAAAACTATGAGAGGAGCGGCTTGGGCTAGTGCATGCTTTCTGCTTGGCAGGCCATTGAAGTGTCTCTTCTCTTCTGCTTATTTTTCTCGTGTCAGATGTGAATGGACCCTATTTTGCTTGTATGGCAACAGATGTGAATGGACCCTATTTTGCTTGTATGGCAACAAGCAGTGAGAGGCTAATGCCTGAGACAACTCCATGCAGGAGAACATATGTCTCGAGTCAGCTAGCTTGGCTAGCTGCACCGTTGACCAATCTCCGCATGTTCAATTAATGTGAAAACAACTGAGATTACAGAACTAATTAGCGAAGGGCAAGGTCAATCGACAAGAATAAAGATCGAGTCAGAAACTGATTGATCTAGGGTTGGTGAACTGTAACTTGAGTCGGAAGGAAACTGATGGATCGATCAATCGATTAGCATGCACGTCGCCAACGAATATGAGATCATATATATAGATATTAATTAACTGGTTGTTGTGTCCATTAAAGGTATTGTTGGCAATAAGAAAACCGAGTAATGATTTTTGGATCAACCACAACCAGTAATATTTTTTACTATTAAAAAATATCAGTGGGCTATTTGAATTATTTCAACAATCATGCAACAGTATTTCTACATTTAGGCATCAATAAGTATTAATAGTCAGCAGAACTCTACAGAAATAGGAGCTAACCTCAGAGTCCCAGATACGAATGGTGGCATCCTCGCCAGCGGTGATGATGGTCCAGTTCCCCGGCCCCCACACAGCCCTGTTAATCCTCCCGGTGATACCAGAGATCACGAGCGCTGACTCCTCCGTCTCTGCAAAACATCGAGACGCACTTCAAAACCCACATCACAATAGACATATAAACACTTGGAAACCGATGTGGAGGAGTGAACCGTACGGTCTTGCAGGTCCTCAGCGATTCGCTTGACCTGCGTGGTGGGCATGTTCCCTATGAAGCTATCAGTGGTGATGACCGCGAGGTGGTCTCCGATGGCGAAGTCGACGGAGCGCGCAGGGGCGTCGAACCTGAAGGTGAAGAGCTCCTTGCCCGTCTTGATGTCCCAGAGCTTGGCGGTCTGGTCGGCGCTCCCTGTGATGAGGCGCGTGGAGTGGCGGGAGACATTGCAGGACCATACCGCTCCGTTGTGGCCATGGTAGGTTCCAAGGCGGTTGCCGTTGTCGGCGTACCAGACGGTGGGTGTGTGATCCTTGGCGCAGGAGAAGAGCAAGTCGCCGTCTCGGTTGTACTTGAGGAACGTGAGCGGGCGCTCGTGCCCCTTCATGAGAATATGCCTCATCTCGCCGCTGACAGCTGCCCACCGCTGACGGGAAGGAAGGAATAGTGTAGGGTTAGGGCAGCGTGGGGATCTGTCTACTGTCAATGACAATATAGCTTGAACTGAACTAATATTTACACATAATGAACCCTACATATAAATCCTCAGAAGAATCAGCAACGAAAATATACCACCAATTTTGAAGGTAAGAACCTGAGGCCTATTCGAGATCTAAACACCAGCTACTCATATCCGCAAAACCAAGCAATAAACTAGACAGATGGCGAACTAAACTACTAACGAAACTAGGTAACATCATCATCGATCACACCAACTAGTCACGCGCACACGGATCGATCTAGCCCCTAAATCCGGAGAAAGGGAGGGAGAGGACAAGAACCTTTCTTCGACTGCTAGCGATGGGGGGTCGCTGCTTCTGCTACGACGACGGAGGCGGCGTCGGTGGCGACGCGAGGAGGGCGGAAAGAGGAGAGGGTAAAATGGTAGACAGAGTATAGGCTATCACTGCCGGTGGGCTCGGGGAGGTCGTGGTCGTAAGCAAACTGCTGCTCACACCCGCAAAGCAAGAGCCAGTTCCGGACTCGGTTTGCGGGACACCGAGTGGTGTGCTGCATAGGATTGTTGGTTTGCGGTACCAAACTTTTCAGACGAGTGTATTTCAGTACCCGAGTTGTCATCAATCTCACGACAGGACCGTAGGGTGCGTTTGGTAGCCTGGGTGAATCCAGAATTCTCATCTCATCCCATACAAGCTAACCCTAGCTAGGTTAAGCTCAGATTTTTATATGTGTTTGGCAGCCTGTATCTGTTGATATATGATGAGTTCAGATGTTGTTTGGTGGGCTGAGTCTGTTTAGCTGAACTCAGACTTTGTTTGGTAGAGTGCATGTGAGTAAGATGTGATTGCCGTGACTTGGTGTGATGACCACACACACGTTTTCAAATTTCATCCATTACGTCATAAATTCAAAACACAAGCAAGTATATAGCACGAGATTACCTCAAAATGATATATTACCAAGGCTCACTTGAGCACATAATTCATTATGTCTACAACACCAAAAGCTAACATAGAAAATATGTCCAAATTATCAAGTCTGCATCATATAATATAGTAGGCATTACAAAAGATATAGATTTTCAAGTTGCATCAACTCACAACAACTCAAACTAGATCCGGATTTTTTGCTATGATACGCTTGAATGAGGCTTCACGAACACCTGCTTCCGTTTTCATGAAATTAAGTCCTTTACCCTTATGCTCCATCAAATAATCCAAAACAGCCAACCGTTCATCCATGTCGAAATTGGTAAGGTCCATAACCGTTTTGCACAAATCAGGGTGTGTTTCGGTATGGCAAGTGTTATTGATAGCATCAGCCACATCACGCAATGCATCAGCATGTTGTTTACCTGAACTGCATCTTCGTCACTCAAAACCCGCTTCCTCTTTTTATTATTTGTTGAGCCAGAAGGTGAAGGAGTAGTTGCTTCGAGGCCTTGAACTCCAAAGTTGACGAGGATTTCACCTTGCACAAAACCTTCACCATTGGTTTCTCCACCCTCCAAATCAATAGGTTTTTCTAGACCCTCAACTTCAATGGGTTTCCCTAAAGGCTCATTAGATCCCATTGCGAACTTTCCTGTGGCTAGCTTATTTGAAAAGCAAGCTTCCATGTATTCATAGTTCACAAGTGGTGTGTTTAAAAATTCAGCATCCTGTAGCACCCCGATAAAACCACTACTAGAAAATCGCTTGTTGTTTTATTTTTATGCATCATCATGACCGCATGCTCATGTCATCATGCCACATTGCATTTGAGCATCGTCATCATCACGTATCTGTTTGCCTAAAACTATTTTCCAAAAGACTATCTTTGTTTTCTAAATATCTCTTGTCTTTATTTCAAATTATAAAACCGGTCCTTCTGGATATTTTTGTTTGTCATTACACTAGTCTTATAAATAAATAATTAAAACTTATATTATTTTTGGGAGGCAGCCAGCTAGGCCCAAAAGCCCAGCCGGCCACCTCCAAGCTAAACCCTAATCCCCACCTACCCCAAAACCCTAGCTCTACCCAGACCCTCACCAGCCGCCGCCACTCCTCTGGCACCCGCGCGTAGCAACCCACACCCACCGACTTGCGCCGCACCACTAGCACCGTACACGCGCACATGCGCGTGCGACATGACCGAAAACCCAGCCCCGCACACGCCCAGATGCTCCCATACATCGCACTCCCTAGGCCCGCCCCGTGACAAAACCGATCGACATGCCCCTGGCCCACCACTCCCGATCGATCGCCCTCAGCCTCGCGATCCCCTTCTCCACTCGCGTGCTGCCGCCAGGCATGTTTCCTTGCCTCACCTCTGTGCATAGCGCCACCGCCCACCTCTCCTCTTCCCGATGTCTCTCTCCTCGCGCCAAGCTTGTCGGGCCGCCATCCTCGAAGCCTCGCAGCCGCGTGTCCCGTCTCCGGCGAGCCCCTGCGCCTCGCCACCGTTCCGCGTGACCAGCTTCGCGAACCGGTGCGTCACCCCGCCGTCCTCTGCCCGACCCCACGCGCCGCCGCCTCCTATCTTGCCTGCTGCCGTCGCTCCACCCTACCGTTGTGCTGGCCCCGTCCCTCCTGCTGGCCCTCGGACGCTGACCTCACCATGTGCGCCCTCCTGTACCAGCCAACACCGGTGCATCGCCCGACGCGGCTGTGTCTACCTCTGAGCTTGCCGAGCCACCACCACCCCACCAACGGCAGCCGCTCATCGCTGGATTCCTCGTGTATCTGCCACAACCAGCGCACGTGCGCTGCCGCACAGGCGCCATCTTGTCTCCTTCATCCCGCTCTCTTCCAGGCGCGCATGTAGCCGTGGTCCCTACTCGTCAGCCCTTGCAGCGTCGCTGTCCCCGCGGGTTCTGGTGGCGCATCCCCGCTGCCAGGATCAGCGCCCCCGCCTGTTCTTTCCATTCAATTCTCTATTGTTGTGGCATGTCCATAGGGTATTTGTCTGTTTGCAGACGCAGGACTTCCTCCTCGTTGAGTACTTGCGTTCCTGTTGTGGTGTGCTCTTGCGAGGTGCTGTGGCCAAGACTCCGTTCAAGCCGGTGCTCTACTCATGTGATTACGTGGGGCTGCAATGACGACTAGTGTGTGAGGCTGGCATGATGCCATTTGAAGAATACCGAAGCCCGCGAGTTCTCCAATATAGGGATTTCGCCAAGGTCTTCCGAAGGCCCGACGCCTGGACCCAAGTTCTCCACTAGCAAACGAAGTAGGACCATCAAGATCTCCTCCGCGGGTCCGACGGCACGGAGCCTCTGTCATGGATCTGATGTTCAAGCCGCCGAACCGAGATCCGAAGACCGATCCCGTTGAGGCCGATCCCCGAACCTTCCGAACCCAAGATCTTCGCCCCAATGTGTGATCCCCTTATCTGAGACCCCTATTTTTTATACATGACATCTATATTGTTGCATATTAAATCATTCATACTCGCAGACATCTTTTGGTTGTTTGGCGGTATTTCGATGTTTCACCTAAATTAAATATGGAGACCATATGCGGACAAATATAGTCTTATATTGTCTCCATTTAAGTTTGTGTAGCGAACCGATGGCATGTTTTGCCTTGTTAATGCAACATTTAAATTGTGGGGTAGCTAAACAACATAAACCATCTAATTAATTGTCGGGACCCCGGTTCCGCTTAATATTGCCTAGTTGCATCGCATCTTTGCCATGTCATGCATCATATCATAATCATGCCGGATCTTCTGCCGTAGTATTAAATAGTGCATCCGGTGTTTCTTTTAGTGCTTTGATTCTTCACGGATTAGGCCATTGAGTGGATGCGAGTATCGACAAGTTCTCCGGTGTATCTTCGGTAGTGTTTCCCAGGCGAGCATTCTCCCCCTTTCTATCTATTTTGCGTTTATAGTCTTTACTTCCTCCTGTTGATCTATTGCTATCCTTGTTGCGATGTTTTAGTTTCAGTGCACCATTTATATTCCTTGCAGCCTCTATATTGCCTCAGACACATCCTATTGCCTGTTGATTGATAGACAGTCGGCCATGCGAGTCGTAGTTGTTTGCTCAGGTGCTGCTTCGCGTCGTTGTCGTTCCACCTTTGATAAAAGGTTCGCACATGATTAATGATAGAGATGCTTAATGGTGGAGATGATCATGACTTTAAATACAACAATTAAAATGCTGGAAAAGATGTAACTAATGCAGAGGCATCGGTGGGTAATAGATGTTATTTGGTTTTTCCACGCTCACTTGTGTCCCGTAGGACCCCGAGTACTTGATACCTGTTCCTTGACTATCGCACTATCCGCATATGGGACCATGAATCCCCTTAGCTAGAGCTTGATTCATTTCTTATTTCTTGGCTCCATAAACTAGTTTGGGGCTTTATTACTATCCTATACCTATGCCATGCTTTACTGCTTATTTACGATTGTGCGTGCAGCACCTGTACTATTTTGGATCGTGACACGTTTTCACTGTATCGACAAGCCTAGTCACACTTTCGGGTTCTCAGTCGTTTACCGCCGTCTACACAAACCCTAGGTTTGTCTCGGAGCCGGCCAACTTTGTCGCGGGTAGCTTAGTGGGGTGGCCCCCTGAAATCTTTTATGAATCCTGTGATTGCTTTGTCGTGAAAGCCTCGTTGGGTTTTGATTTGGTTTTTCCGAGGTTGATCGTGTGTGTGTTGCTATTTGTGCACCCCTGCAGCGTAAATCTTTCTGAAAGCCGTGTCCGCGGTTATGGACGACTTGGAGCATAGTATCTCGATCATAGACAAGCATAACTAAAGTATTGCTATAAATTAGACTTAATATGTGACTAGTAATCAGCTTCACTGCAATGCAATAGATAATAAAAGTGCCAACAACTGGTAGAACTGGGGTGTATCGTGTCATGTTATACCTGCCTAGTAAGTATCGCAACTCCAATGGAATGAAATAAAAGTGCCAACAACTGTTGGGTTTGGGATGTCACATGCTAATTGTATCTGACTAGTAAGTACTGCAACTATAACTGAATGGTTAACTTAAACTGCCCACTACTTATGCTATCAGAATGACTCATGCTATCTCTATCTGACTAGTAAGTGCTTCAACTATAATGGAATGAATAAAACTGCCAACTGTGTGAGTTCCTCGGTTTGACTTCCTCGTTTGGTCTCGAGGGGGAATACCAGGATGGGTATGATTGGTGTTAGTATAAGGTTGGTTCCGAATAGGTCTTTCTTATCTCTCTCTAATAGTCGACAGTTAATCTAGTCTCTATAGGTTGTTTAGTGCATGCTACGCTGTCGCTTCAGTCCACCATACCTATGTAGGCGAGAGCCGCCGAATTCTAGCCTCGCCGTGTACTGGCCTCAGTACTGACGCTCCTCTTTTTCCTTTGCCCTTTGTTGGCACCTCTTTTGTTTTAGCAGGTTTAAGATCGATGTTGTTAGCAGGGTTACCCTTCTTGCTTGGCCTGGGCAGGGATATGGACGCCATTGGTTATTCTTCAGGGCTCTTAGCCCCATTTGCATCTTGTCCGTAGTCGGACGCTCTATCATTTTCAAGGTGATTTGGATCTTTGTATAGTATATCTGTATTCTCGACTCATGGAGTCGTTGTTGTATATATATGTTCTGTGGGTTCCATCGTGGACTAATGTGTAATGGTATTACTTCGTTCTCCACCCGCACACGAGTGCCTGGTGGGCGTCCTTGAATCGTTTCTATGCGGGTTTGGCGGGAAGTGCTAAAATCTGCATAGGGCCGATCCGAGGGTGTTACACATCCTTAGGAGTATCCTACAGATATCATCAACAAAAATATATTTCAGCACTATAACAACATGTTTCCAACAGATTATAGAAATGAAACAATGGTTTTTTGGACAAACCTGGGTATGCCCCAAGTAATGTTGGCCTTCTAAAACAATCATATTTTGATCATCATCCCAAAGTGCCCCGCTTAGAAGTCGTAGTTTCTCGATTCTTTGATACTTGATCTTCCACTTGCGGAGATGATTGGTTACTTGGGTAGTTGTCACATCGTAACCGACGAGTTTGGTCAAAGCTTTTGCTGCTTGTCCAATATGGATCTCTTTGAATCCTTTGTCGGTCTTGACACCTTTTGCTGCAATATCGGCGAGACATCGCATCATGCATGCTGACATCATAGGGGTCCAAGTCATAACCTTCGGAGCCTTCTTTTTTGTAGCACCTACATCCGGAACTTCGTGCTCAATTTCAGCCATCTACACCAAAATGCAGCACCAAAACGAGTAATTCCAGCATCAAATATAGACATTTCAGCACCATATATATACATTTCAGCAAAAGTAAAGTAGTTCCAGCAATAAATATAGACATTTCAGCACCAAAATGAGTATTTCCCGCAATAGTATGCATATTCCAGCAAAATAAAAGTAGTTTCAGCAATAAATATAGACATTTCAGCACCAAAATGTGTAATTCCACTAATAGTATGCATATTCTAGCAAAATAAAAGTAGTTCCAACAATAAATATAGACATTTCAGCACCAAAATGTGTAATTCCAGCAATAGTATGCATATTCCAGCAAAATAAAAGTAGTTCCAGCAATAAATATAGACATTTTAGCACCAAAATGAGTAATTCCAGCAATAAAAGTTACACATTTCAGCACCATATTGATATATTACAACACCAAAATGCAAGTTCCAGCAAGTTCTAGCAATAATAAAGTAGTTCCAGCACTAAAAGTTACACATTTCAGCACCATATTGATATATTACAGCACCAAAATGCAAGTTCCAGCAAGTTCTAGCAATAATAAAGTAGTTCTAGTGCTAAAGTTAGAACATGATACATCAAATGTGTGCTGCCCCCTATTCGCCCACATCGCTTGGGCAAATTCATCCCACTTTGCTTTCCAAGATTGATTATCGTAAGCAATGTCATGGTGATCTTCATTGTTGGGTTCGGGTTCCCATGTCTCCTCCGGAGGGAAATATTCATCCTCCCCAATTTGAAGGATCCAATTATGGAGAATGGCACAAGCTATTACTACTTTTACTTGGGTCTTGTAAGGATGGAATGGCTTATTGTAAACAAACTTCCACCGATTCTTATATGCGGCAAAAGCTCTTTCAACTGTTATCCTTAGAGAAGAGTGTCTCAAGTTGAACAATTCTTTATAGTTTTCAGAATGATTCCCTGCACCATACTCCTTCAAGTGGTACCTTGTCCTATGGTATGGTGGAAGGAAACCCGATCTCACAGCATACCCAGCGTCAACAAGATAGAATTTTCCTATGAAATTCCAACTATTAGGTACATCAAAAACTATTAAAAAATAGTTGGCTGCTAGGTTTAAATTATTACCTAGAGGTAATGACAACCCATCACCCCTCTCCACAGCATCCGCAAGTATGAGGGCATCATGAGCTGACCCTCCCAACCAGCAAGTATATAGGTAAACCTTAAATCAAAGTCTACCGTTGCCATAACATTTTGAGTAGTACCATCTTTTCTACCCCTAAAGGCGGTCGAGATATTTGTTGGGACTCTAGCCATGACATGTCTTCCATCAATTGCTCCAATACAATCCTAGTTCATAAATATGTAAGTATGAGTGGAAGGAGGACGAGATGAATATATAGAGTTTTCCAAATAAAAGTAGATTACCTTAAAGTAAGGATTGAAGCGGTTGTTTTCCTAAATTTTAGGGTGTATATTACTGGAGGGAGGACGGATCATCTCACCTCGCAACTCTCCAACAGCATACAACACCTCCTTAAAATACCTACTTATTACTTCAATAGATCTTCTAAAAATCAGTTGAAGAGCTCGAAACCTTGTGTTGTGGCCAACTACTAGGAGAAACATGGCTACTTGTTCCTCAATGGAAGTATTGATACTATCTTTCAATAATTCTCTCTCTCTAAACAAATTGCACAAGCGAAAAAAGGGAGCTCTTTTCATTCTTAGTTGATTTGAGCAATTTAAGTCGGTAGAATGATAGATATATCTCAAGTTTGATTCCCTAGCTATATCCATATCAATCCTATGACCTAATAACATCGGAGTTTGGTTTCTAGCTCTCCTTGAGATAAAAAATCATGTAAGCTCCCAATGCAGCTGCAAGGCCGGCTGCTTGCACGATTAGTTGACGTCGTTTTTTGGCGAAATCATCCATCTAAAGAAACAAAAAAAATCATTTTCACAAACGGGAATGAAACAAAAGGACACACCAAGTATTCATCATGCATACAATTGCATAGAATAAAATCCCTACTGTCCACAACATTAATATCTGAAAATATCATATGTAACCCATATTTTTTTGCAAAGAAACAGAGTAAGAGACTACCTCGGATGCCTCTATTGGAGAAGTGGACGGGGTGGTGCTGGCAGGAGACGACACCAGCGTGGTGGCGGTGTAGAACGACGCGGACGATGGCCTGCTGCCGGCGGGACCGGCGGTGGTCGAACTGGTCTGGCGAGGCGGCTGGCCGTCGGTGGCGGGTCGGCGGGGCAGCTGCTGCTCACGACCATGCCGTGACCCCCATGTTGGCTTCAATCGGAGCTCGGCGGTAGTGGGATTTGGGGAATGGAGGAGTGGCGACTGGGGAGGCGCAGGGGGAGGAAAGAACGGGTGGCTGGGGAGTTACCCTAGCACGGGGCCGAGCGGGAGGTCTTCCGCGGACGCGCGGGGCGCAGTTTTTCAGGTCAACTCGGCCAGGCTCACATGCGAAGCTGGTTTTTTGCTTCCCAACCTGGCCAGGCCGAGAGCCGTTTTTCGTATGAGATGAGCCTAGCCCTGTGAGTCAACCCGGCCTAACAAACATCGTTTCTGGTGGAAAATGTGTGACGAGGTGAGATTTTCTAGGTTGGCCCAGGATAATAAACACACCCGTAGTATAATCGCTAATTGTCTAGAAAGACTAAATGGGGGTGAATACAAATATAACGGTCAAACGGTCTTGAACTAGACGAAAAGCGGTTGAACTCAAATACCGCCGTTAGGTCAACTCTTCTTGGCTCGCCCTGTCAGTATTCCCCGTTATCTTTTGCGGTCGTGGACTAGTTTAACCCTGCGTGGACGAGATCCCTGAGTGGACCAGATCTATTTCTTTGCTATACTCTGCTCTTCTCCCTGCTCCCATCCTCATAACCTTTGCTCAGCTTCGGCTGCTCGTCTCAGATCGGAGCTTGCACTTGCTCTAATTTGCATCCCCGTCATGTCTGGTCAACCCCCCACGCCTCTAATCGAAGCTCACAACCGTCGTCATCGCATCGTCCGCCGTATCGGAGCTTCGCGTCCGCAGACTAATATCTCGCCTCTGGCTAGTCCTTCTTGCACAACGGAGAGCGTCCTATCGGGCGATCCTGGCCGGCGACCGGCCTCGGGCAGTTGCGTGCTGTCGCGCACCCCACGCATGGTAGCCTTGGCATAGCAGATCGACGACCATGCTCTCATGGCCACCGTGTTGGGCGTCCGTCCCGCCGTATCGCCGACAGAGTTGCTGTCGGCTTTCAGGTCTCGTTTTGGGATCAGAAGAAGTGTGGTCAAGATTGAGGTATGCGCGCCGCCATTCAATTTTTCCATCCGGTTCGAGCACAGCTCAGACACCGAGCGCATTCTGCATTCTTCTCGTTCTTTCGAGTGCTGCGGGGAGAAAATGAGCTTCGTGCTTAGCATCGTGCCTATGGGTGGGACGATCATTTGAGGCAGCTTCGTTTCTTCTCCAAACTCGGCTTTGACGGCCTCCTGTTGGATGCTTGGGAGCCAGAGACCCTCAAGCGGGTCGTCAGTAGCCTTGGCGGCAAGCTGGTGGAAATCGTGCCACCGAGCGATAGATGGGTCATCGAGGTAAAGGCGTGGCGGAAAGATTCTAACGCTGTTCCTAAGATGTACGAGGTGCAGATTCCAAGCAGGATAGGGTGACAGCTTTGCTGGAAGCACCCGATCATCATCCACCTGGAGGAGGTTCTGGAATCGGTAAATGGCATTCAGGGCCCTGAAGAGGCTGCTAGAAAGCATCCTCGTCGCCTGTAGTGTTGGCCTAGAAGGATCGATGGCACAGGATCACCACCGTTTCGTGACAGCGCACACAGTTTCGGTGGGGAACTGGGCTTGGACAAGCTGGTGGTTCTGATTTCCCTCAAGTGAAGATAGAGCTCTAGTGAATTGCCGTGGTATGTGTGGCAAATGAATTTGTAGTATGGAGAGCGTAGCAGGAAGTTAGCATCAACTAAAAATGTGTAATAGTTTGAATCGATGTAGTACGTGTGGGTAATGAATTTGAAGTAGTATGTGTGTGTAATAGTTTGAATCGTATGTGTGGGTAATGAATTTGATGTAGTGTGTGTGTAATAGTTTGAATCGATGTAGTTGAACACCATGCTTTATAATTTCTGTGAATAACCAAGGACAACCTCATGAAAAGAGGGTGGTCTAGCAATGAGCAATGTCAATTCTCTGGATGCCAGAAAAATAAAGTTGATCTCCTCTTCAAGTACAAGGTAGCTAGATTTGTAACACGTTGAACTACATGACCATTTTGCAGACAACACAAGACAAATGAAAAATGGTTTACAACACAGATAGCAGACGCAAAATCTGTAGTCTGGGATAAAAATGCTAGTTAACTGGATTTAACCACGACTAGTAATTGAAGGAAATATATACTTGATAGTATTTGCTTACAATAGTAGTACTTCCATACAAAAGGGTCTTATACCTCCACAAAAGTGGGCTAAACTTCCTACTAGTTTATAGAACAAGTCATCAACATTTCATCTACAAAAGCCATTCTTCAGTTTGAACTTAACTATTCTACACTGAAGAAACTGTAGATCGCCACCAGAAAAGTTGGTTGGCCAATTGCCTTGAGAGGACATAAGTTCTTTGATCATTTAACCCAAACTGATCTATTGCTTTCCTGCCAAACTATAAGAAATCTACATTGTTCATGCATGGCCGCTTTGCGTGCGCCAGTCCCGGTTCAGTAGGAATATCCGCGTCGCCGCAACGATTTCTACGAAACAGAAATTCGGCATCTTCTTCTTGGGATCATAGGTCCGTGTGAACTGGAACCTGAATTTCGGTGCTGAGCTGATGCTAGTCGCTGGCTCCGTCTGTCGAACAATCCAACATGCTGAGTGTAGATGCTTGGTCGCCGCCACGGTACGGCCCCTGACGGTGCATTGGATGGAGCATCTTTGCCACATACGGCGTGTTCCTAGCCTGCCCTACTGCGGTAAGGTAGCCCGCACCAAAGAGTGGACACGAGAGTTCCTAGACCTTGGCGCTGCCCTGTTCGAGGGTGTATACCCTCGGCGGCATGCTCTCATGAATGATTTGATACGTACCTTATTCCCACTGCCTAGAGCATGCCGTAATGCCGCTGTGCGATTTCTCCACATCGCTCTCTTGGCCCTGCTTGCCGCATCCGGTGCCGACGACATCGGTGCCACCGCCGCGGCCGATTCGGCACATTCGGTGAAATCATCCGCCTGGCAGGGCAATGGGAGACCGGCCTTGAAGTAGAGCTTCATGGCCTGCCTTAGAGGGGCTAAATACCCCAGTTTCGGCGGCTGTCGTGGCGGCGGCGGCTGCTTAGGCAGGGCCATGTTACCCTAGGTGGTGTGGCATGGAGGAGCTGCGTGAGGTGAACTGTGGTTTGTCGGAGAAGGGAAGTGACAGACTGACAGTAAGTTTGGACTACGGGCACGCGTGAAAATAATCATCTCCCATTTCCTTAGAGGGTAATAATTCGACACTCGTTGCATTAACCGCTCAATCTTTATTTCCCTTCTCAGCATAAGAGTGCGATCGTATTAAAAAGATCGGTCGTGGTTATCCACCTCATGGGGCAATATACCAGGACAGGTAGGAGACCGGGTTTCATTTTAGAAATGTTGAAGACTTTGCCCTTATGTTTATACAATATTATTTCTATGCCACTTTGTACCATCGAATTGTAGCAACACCATCAAAAACAGGGGATGACGACGTGGAATGTTTTCCTTTTTTAAAGGGCATCAGAAACAGGGGATGACGATGTGGCATGTTTTCTGACTGGCGGGCCCGCCTCCTCCACCTTCGACGGCGCGCATCCCAGGTTCGAGGGCTGGTGCCGCCCACCAGCACATTATTGTGCAATTTTCCATATTTTGTCGCAACCAGCTCCGCTCCTCTGCTCCTGCCGCCACCACTCTGTTCAGTTGTGCACCGCTCTCGTCCTCCACTTGGTCGTCGTCCTCCCGCCCTCCCCTTCCTGCCATCCCCTCACGTCCCCTCCCATCCCCTCCCTGCCCTGTCTCCTTGTCGCCTGATGACCCACAAGTATAGGGGGTGTATCGTAGTATTTTCTATAAGTAAGAGTGTCGAACCCAACGAGGAGCAGAAGGTGTTGGCGAATGGCTTGGAGCAGGAATTCTCTGTAAATACTTAGCAAACGGATTTTTAGGGGTTTTTGATAATGTAGGTAAATAAAGTACGAGTAAATAAAAGACAATAAGAAATAATGCAACAAGTGGCCCAATCCTTTCTTTAGTAAAGGACAAGTCGGTTATATTACTTAGGACGACCAACCGTTCTCGAGGACACACGGGAATATCATCAAGTGCTTTCGCTTCATATAGTTGATTAATCTTCTTTAGTTTGCTAAGTGCTATGTGGGTGAACCTGTGTTAATGTACCGACCTTCCTAGGACTAATACATACTTGTGATTATACCCCTTGCAAGAATCCGCAAGTACAAGAAAGTAATTAAGGTAGAAACCTAACCACAACTTTAAACTCTAAGACCCTAACGTCCCTTGTGCAAAGGTTTCCTAACGGGGGTTCAGGTTTCTGTCACTCTGACAACCCCTACGATTAGTAGCCAGATACATAATGCATTCCCCTAGGCCCATATAGGTGAAGTGTCATGTAGTCGATGTTCACATGACACCACTACAAGAAGTACACCACAACTTAAATATCAAACCATTGAATCTTTCTCAACACAATTCCACTACTAACAACACGAATTATCCCATGTCCTCAAGAACTAAACAAACTACTCACAAGACATCATATGGATCAAGATCAGAGAAGAAATAATGATAAGTAATAATCTGAACATAAATGATAATTCAATGGTTCACTCAATAGCATCAACTATAAGGAGTAATCAACACCAGGAAAGTTTCCCCTAAGAACTATGCAAGATTCAACCCAATTGTTACAGCGGTATGAAGTGGTGATGATGGTGCTGGTGGAGATGATGGTGGTGATGATGATGATCCCGATGAAGTCCAGCTTGATGGTGGTGTTGATGGCGATGATCTCCCCTCTCCAGGAAAGAATTCCCCTGGTAGAATTATGTCTACCGGAGAGATCTTTCTCTCTCGATGTTTTCTGCCCTGCAGAGGCAGCAGAATATTTTTGTGCTCCCTCCCCTAGTATTAGGGTTCTGTGGGGATAATATACGCCAGAGGAGAGAGCCTAGAGTGGGCCAGGGCGGACACACCACCTGCTGGCGCGGCCTAGAGCTACCCGCGCCAGGGGGAGGTATGGCCCCCTGTGTCCCATCTCCACTCCCCCTTCTGGCAATTTCTGTCTTCTGGAAAAATAGAATTTTCCATGTATTTTCCTGGATTTTCTGATCTTCGCGAATTTTGCCTCCAAATAGCACATTTTCCATCAGAATCCTGACTACAGCGGTCCATGCTCCAAAAGTCATCACCCATGCAAAAATAGATGAAATAACATAAGTATCATCTCTTAATATGAAATTATCAATGAATAATAGTAAATTATGATATAGAATAGTGATGCAAAAAGGACGTATCAACTCCCCCCAAGCTTAGACTTCGCTTGTCCTCAAGCGAAAACTGAGCTCAATAAACATGACCTCAGGTTTATGGAGTGAAGAGTCGATAAAAGAATACGGACAAGAAGCATCACATTCATCAATACACAAATCATAATAGAAGACAACTCATTATTATATAACTTAACTTGCAATAGGTAAAGGAAACACAAATAAAGATACACAAAGTAAATAACAATTGGTAATGGAAAACTTAGCTCTTTGTCGAAGAATAGTTGACAATTTGCAGGAGTTCACAAATAACTGGTTTTCAATGATAGCTTTCAAAGTAGTAAACACCAAGATAAAAACAAATGTGCAAAACAAGGAACATAAGAAACATGATTGAATAAATCATCATATGAATGAATGAAACACAACAACTCAAAATACTTTGCTGAGATAGAAGGGAATAGGTTTACTGACTCAACTAAAAAGTAAAAGATAGGCCCTTCGCAGAGGGAAACAGGGATTTCAAGTTTCATAAAAAGCTTCCAAAAATTATGATACTTATTAACTTTCAGCTCTCATTGCCCCTATCATAGGCATCTTTAGGTGATTAAGCTTAAAGTGATCAAATATGAGGATATGCTTGACAACTTGCAAGTTGAAAATCTCATGTCCCTTGAATACGAGGGTCGCTCCTCATGCTACTCAAGTTTAGTTACCGGTAAGTTCTTGTCATAGTAAGTATATGTGTATCATAGAGAACCACCAACGGGGTACCCCTTGCCCGATGATACGGAAGAATCCCCATATCAAAATGACAAGGCAAGCAGACAACGAGCATCTCAGCAATCTTCTTATTTACCATGGGAAAATGGTGTTTTTTCTCTCTTTCCTCTTTTCTCATATCTCTTTTTCTCAATCTCTATCTCTTTTTTATAAGAAGAATGATTCATAGATTGCTCATTATGGTTACGCTGCAGGTTTCCACCATGATTAGGCATGGATTAGACCGGCGCCTTAGGCGTTTTTCTAACACACATACATAAATCCATGGACTTACAAGCTCCCCTTTCATTTCACACTGACGACATCCATAGACAAAGAGCATGATATCAACTAGGTATAATGTACAAGTGCAATGTTGAAAGCGTTCCCCATGACAGCATGGTTCTGCTAATTCACAACTTACAAAGTACAAGCATATACGCAACATAGATGGGCACAATGGTTCAAGTTTATTAAGTGCAAGAAAGTAAAGTGTGCCATCAAGTTTGTGAGAGCTTTAATCACTAATTTTCACATAACTAGTTTAATTCGGAAGGTAGATAAAAACATGAATTTACTTGGAATAGCAATAATGCTAGTACGTTGGTATGGTGGACACAAATGGCATAGGTTTTGGTTTAAGGATTGGATGCACGAGAAGCATTCCCTCTTAGTACAGGTTTTTGGCTAGCAAGGCTGGGTAGCAAGCATAAGAGTTGAAGGAAACAAACAAACATACAGGCGATAAAAACAAACATGCAATCTTCCTTGGAAGCACAAAAGATCTTAACTAGAGAATACTAAACTTATGAGTAAATCAAGAAAGAAAGATGATGGAATTATATTTCTTTAGAATACTTTTATCTTTTCATTCAATTCTCAAAAATAGTGTTGCTACTGACCAAGCCAGGTTTGCCAAAACCAACTAAATTTACTCAATGATCCCAACGTGATACCAATACTAACAACAAGATCAATCATATAACAGAAATTGAAAACTAATATAAGATATGCAAAAGGGTAAATGATAGAACTTCTCGTTAATATTCCATGACGGCAACTCACACCAAGGGATACATAGATATCTAACAAGAGGGGGGACACTTCCATAATGCAAACCATCCTACATGATAACTTCTCTGTTCATAATATGACTCTACTAAAAAGGTAAAAAGATAGAAGATAGTGATATGATACCGCGACACTCCCCCAAGCTTGGAACAAACCAAGGGGATGCCAAATCCTGATGATGAATTACTCCTTCGGTGGTGGTGGTATTCTCTCGTCATCGTCTGACTTCCAAGGTAAGGGCTCCCCATCAACAAAAGACATCGTGGTTTCCAACAACATGAAACTTGCAGCAGTACTTATGCATTTAAACCTAACCTCGTACTCACAGTTTTGATTGTGCACGTTGTAGATCTGCGATTGTAGTTGGTTGGTTGTTTGGTGGAGCGAGATAATTTTATCCTTAAGCTCAGTAGTATCCTTTTGGTTCTTGGCGATGAGTTTGGAACAAATCTTATGGATGATGTCCACTTCGCGCTCTGCCATCTTCCTGTACCTAAAGACTTCTTGCTCCAGCGCTTCCATCCTATCCTCCAGACTTCCTTCACCTTTAGGGCCCTAAACCTCTTTTATCTGTACCTCCCCATCTTCAAGCAACAACTCCTTGGGATGAATCTTCAATTCACGCATGTACGGGTTGATGATATCCACTGAGGAATCTTCCTTGGCTAATCCAGAGGAAGACATTGTGGCTCCAAAACTGGGACTCTACTTGTCAGAAACAGATCAAAACGAAAACACGACGAGAACACGATACACGAACCTCGGAGGATCCAGGGGATTATATATTACGAAGTTCTACTACAAAAGGAAGGTACTGGGAGAAAACGGGTCGGAGACGGAGTCCGAGGTGGCCACACCACCTGCTGGCGCGGCCAGGGGGCCCGCGCCAGGGGGTGGTGTGAGACACCCTAGCTCCGTTTCCGTCCCTCTTTCGCTTCGTAGCTTTGCTTGTTGGATAAAAACTTGATGACCCACAAGTATAGGGGGTGTATCGCAGTATTTTCGATAAGTAAGAATGTCGAACACAACGAGGAGCAGAAGGTGCTGGCTAGTGGTATGGATTAGGAATTCTCTGCAAATACTTAGCAAACAGTTTTTTAGGGGTTTTTGATAAAGCAAGTAAACAAAGTACGAGTAAATAAAAGACAGTAGGAATAAATGCAGCAAGTGGTTGAATCCTTTATTCAGCAAAGGACAAGCGGTTGTATTACTTAAGATGACCAAACGTTCTCGAGGACACATCGGAATACTGTCAAGTGCTTTCGCTTCATATAGTTGATTAATCTTCTTTAGCTTGCTAAGTGTTGTGTGGGTGAACCTGTGCTAATGTATCGACCTTCCTAGGACTAATACATAATTGTGATTATACCCCTTGCAAACATTCGTAAGTAGAAGAAAGTAATTAAGGTAGAAACCTAACCACAACTTTAAACTCTAAGACCCTTACGTCCCTTGTGCAATGGTTTCCTAAGGGGGGTTTAGGTTTCTGTCACTCCGGCAACCCCTGCGATTAGTAGCCAAATACATAATGCATTCCCCTAGGCCCATATAGGTGAAGTGTCATGTAGTCGACGTTCACATGACACCACTAGAAGAAGTACACCACAACTTAAATATCAAACTATTGAATCTTTCTCAACACAACTCCACTACTAACAACATGACTTCTCCCATGTCCTCAAGAACAAAACGAACTACTCACAAGACATCATATGGATCATGATCAGAGATGGAATAATGATGTATAACAATCTGAACATAAACAATAATTCAATGGTTCACTCAATAGCATCAACTACAAAGAGTAATCAACACCAGGAAAGTTTCCCCTATGAACTATGCAAGATTCAACCCAATTGTTATAGCAATATGGAGATGGTGATGAGGGTGCTGATGGTGATGATGGTGGTGATGATGATGATCCCCATGAAGTCCAGCTTGATGGTGGTGTTGATGGCGACGATCTTCCCTCTCCGGGAAGGAATTCCCCTGGGAGAAATCTATCTGCCGGAGAGATCTTTCTCTCTTAGTGTTTTCCGCCCCGCAGAGGCAGCGGAATCTTTCTGTGGTCGCTCCCCGAGTCTTAGGGTTTCAGGAGGATAATATACGCCAGAGGGGAGTACCAGGGGTGGACCAGGGCAGCCACACCACCTGGTGGCGCGGCCTGGGCTGGCCTACGCCTGGGGGTGGTGTGGGCCCCTGTGGCCCATCTCCAGCCCCCTTCTGGCTTCCTTCGTCTTCTGGAAAAATAGGACATTCCATGTATTTTCCCGGATTTTCTGATCTTCGCGAATTTTGCCTCCAAACAGCACCTTTTCCATCAGAATCCTGACTACAACGGTCCATGCTCCAAAAGTCATCACCCATGCAAAAACAGATGAAATAACATAAGTATCATCTCTTTATATGAAATATATCAATGAATAACAGTAAATTATGATATAGAATAGTGATGCAAAATGGACGTATCACCGCCGTCCATCGCCTAGGCGTGTCTGGAAACAAAAACCGAGAGTCAGCCATTGGGTTAGGTGCCCAACGACACTGGTCATCCGGATCCCGCACGGAGATGGATCCTGCGAGGCTTGAGAACATGGAGATGGGTCATGCACGGCTGGAGAGCACGGAATCTCGTTCAAGTCTGGAGAGCACAGAGGAGAACGAAACAGGGGAAGAGGAAGTAGGGTGCAGAGCTTTAGAGGTATGGAGCCCGAAGAAGGTGCCATGCGTCCACATTGAAGGGTAAGAACTGTGATTCCTTTTCTGCATACCCCAGTCATCGTTTCTAGTCCCGTGGTGATAGCAAGGATATGTGTTGGCAACCGCGGGACGTCTGTACAGCTTGTCCTTGAGCATGATGCTTTGTCAAGCGAGCATGAAGACACTGAAATGTGTGGCTGTGCAGATGATGATGAGAAATCATATCTAGACGTGGTTGCTGACCCTGATAGGATGGGGAGTAGGAAATATTTGGTCGATTCAAACTTTGAGCCTGACTATGGGAATGATGAGGAAGATGAATGTGAAGATGTGGAAATTGGTTGTAGATACGATGACGAAGATGAGGACATGCCAATGATACACTTTGATAGGGACAATCCTACAATTGATGAGGGGACTGTCTTTGAGAATGTGGAGGACTGCAGATATGTAGTTGCAACCTATGTAATCAGAGTTGATTTCGAATTTATCATTGAAAAGAGTGACCAAAAGAGATTTAGGGTGCATTGTACGGAAAGTAATGTGTGTAAATGGAGATTACATGCATCTCCAATGCGGGGTGGACACCCATTTCAGGTTGCAATAGCTACATTTAGTTTCAGTGTTTCTCATATTTATTCTACTGATAATTAGCTCTGAATTATTTGGATTATTATCGAATGCGGATCAAAGTAAACACAAAGAAACACAACTGCCCTAGTACTTCTTTAAGTGCTAAAATTAGATTGGCGACTACCAAGTGGATTGCTGCTACTATACTTGACTAGGTGAGGAAGGATCATAACATTGGACCTGCTGAACTCAGAGCAAAGATTAGCAAAAAGTTTAACATTCTGATTCCTTACCACAGAGTCTTTGATGGGAAGGATATGGCTCTAGACTTCATTCAAGGTAAGTGGAATGACAGTTTTCACATGTTGTATAGTTTCAAAGCTCAGGTAGAGAAAGCATCACCTGGTAGTGTTGTTGACATCGATTATGAGGTTGTGAAAGGAAGAGAAAAGGTCTCGAGGGGGGTTAGGTATAAGCAGGCAGATAAGAAATGCTTCAGGAGATGTTTTGTCTGCTTGAAGGCATGCTGGAAGGGGTTCCTAGACGACTGCAGGCCATACTTGGCAATAGGCGCAACTTCTTTAATAGGGAAGTTCAGGGGACATGTTGCTTCTGCTTGTGCTTTGGACGCGCATAATTGGCTTCTACCCGTAGCTTATGCTGTTCTTGAGGGTGAATCAAATGACAGCTGTACATGGTTCATGCAGAGACTACGGGCAGTAATTGGTCACCCTGAAGGCTTGGTGATACACACTGGTGCTTGCAAGGGTCTTGAGAATGTTGTTGATGCTGTGTTTCTTGGGGTTGAGAATAGGGAATGCATGCGGCACCTCGCTACTAACTTCACGAAGAAGTTCAAAGGAAAGATCTTTGAAGAGGACTTGTGGCGATCAGCATACACATACACCCCAAGCACGCATGCTACTTACTTGTAGAACATGTATGTAGCGCCAAAGGTGAAAAACTACCTTGAAGAACATCACACCAAGCTATGGGCCAAAAGCAAGTTTGGTGAGTTAAGCAAGGTGGATTTTGTTTGCAATAATTTGGCAGAGAGTTTCAATGATAATATTTCGGGCATGAAGACACTTGGAATTGTTATTTTTTGGATGCAATAAGAAAGTGCATAATGGTGAAGATAGATTTAAGGCAAAGAATTTGTGCAAGAATTTTTTTAAGCCATAAAATAGTTCCAAAGGTGGTTATGTTACTGAGTGCAAGAACTAGGGAAATGAGAATGATAAAGATGAGGATGGTCAGAAGTTCCAGAACATTGGCTGAGGTTTATGCATAATACAAGCGTGGAAGTGAACGAGGTACACTATAGACATTGGAAACAAGAATTGTTCATGCAGGCAGTGGCAGATTACTGGTCTGCTATGTCACCATGCAATTTACTTCATCTTAAAGCTTAGAGGTAGCGGAGCTAAAATAGAGAACTATGTCGACAAACTTTTCTCCGTGGACAAGTTTGCTGCAACTTATGCAGAAAACGTACTACCTATGGCTGATGAAAATGATTGGGAGATTGTCAATTCAGGGTTCAAACTTTAACCACTAGTTCTTAGGAGGGCACCAGGGAGGCCTAGAAAGCTAAGGATTGAAGCCTCCACTGATAAAGGTTCAAGGTTGGGAGCTAGGAAAAGGAAATGCAAATGTTGTGGCAGATTCGTCCATGTCAAGAGGTTGTGCAAAACCCTAGTTACACATGATCTTGTCCCTGTTCACATCCCGGTGGCATAAAATGAGGCTTCTCAGCCAGAACTGGAGGAAGAGCAGCGGGAAGACGAAGAACTTAAGGAAGTGCAGCAGGTGGAGGAAAACGGTGATGAGCACTCGGAGCAAAACGTACGTAAGCAGCCAATTTATGAAGAAGTGGAGGTGCCGGCGAGAAAATGGTGTGAAAAGAAACAAAAGGGTAAGCGGAACAGGGAGGAGATGTCAAATAATGGAGGTGTATTAGAATATGAAGAAGTTGCAGGGGTGATTGAGGATGTTCTTGAGGATCTTTCGGCTAACTGCAGGAGAAATAATAAATCCCTGCTAATTTCATCTTTATACGATTCTCCAGATGAAAGGTAAGCTTAAAAATTGTTTTATTTGCCATTTTATCATTTTTATATCCTCATCAACTGTTTCGTAATGCAGCGTGGGCTAACAGACTAATAAGAGGAGTAGAAAGATGCATGCACAGTAACATCGTATGTTGAATTATATCATTGAAACTAAACTAGTCGTGTCATCTTTATTTATATCTGGCGCATGCAACGTGGCTGTGATGGGGTCATGTGGACCAGATTATAATTTTTTAAATATTATTACATTAATTTTTTACCTGCGTATGGACGCAGTTACTAGTTCCCATCTCCCTTGGATTCCCATCTCCTGTGGCGCACTCCAGAATTATGGATGTGCCATCAAGTAGCAGAGTCAACGTATTATCCCATCAGATGTGAATGCAATGACTTTGTTTGTCCAGAATTTGACAACTTTTGATTAGTTTGAAAGACACAGAAACCCAAAACATGGCCAATATATGCCATCAGAAACTATTCCTCAAAAAATATTATTACTCCCTCCGTCTAGAACTAAGTGACTTGAATTTGTGTAGATTCGTATGTATCTAGACATGTTTTGGGTATAGATACATTTAAATATCTAAAAAAGCTAAGTCAATTATATCTGGACATGAGTAGTACACTATTACAACACGCTCGACCTCTTCTCCTCTAGCACACTTCAAATTATGGTTGTGCCATCAAGTGTTGGGAGCAGAGTCGGCGTATTGTCCCATCCGATATGCCAGGAACGCGCAAACTTTATTTTCATGATCGAACGAGTTTCGACTAGTTTCAAAGACAAAGACAACTAAAACATGGCCAACCTATATAGATTATGACGATAATCGACTATGACTCAAGTGACCCAGATCCAAAGAGGGCATTAAGATACCGTACATAGATTTAATTTATGCTTAAGTGACCCTAATCGACTATGACGCTCCCGTAGTCTCCATCATCGACGATGTTGTCTGTGTCGCCCCTGATACGTTGCTAACATATCCATAATTTTTGATGTTTCATGCTTGGTTTTATCTACTTTCTTATGTCTTGTCCACACTTTGGAGTACTTTCTATACACTTTTCTTGGAATAACCTATTAACAAGAGTCACAGTGCCAGCTATCTGTTTTCTGCTGTTTTTGGTTCCAGGAAAGTCAGAAAATAAATATTCTCGGAATTGGACGGGACAAAAGCCAAAGTCAGTTTTTCACCGAGGGACACCTGGAGCCAGAATACGAGACGGAGAAGGGCCAGAGGGCGGCCGCACCAGCTGACCACACGGCCAGGCCTGGCCCGCGCCAGGGGGTGGTGTGGCGAGCCCAGGCACCCCCTCGGCCTCTCCTTCCGCATATAAGATGCCTCCAATACAGAAACCCTAAGTACCCGATCAAAATTCCACGAAAGAGTCTGTAGCCACCGTCATCTCCATCCCTAGATCGGGAGGGATCTGAAGCTCTTCCCGGCACCCTGCCGGAGAGGGGAATACACCCTGGAGGCCTTCTTCATCATCATGCAAGCCTCTGGTGTGATGCGTGAGTAGTTCATCTTTGGACTATGGGTCCATGTAGTAGCTATATGGCTGGTTCTCCTCCTTTGTGCTATCATGTTTAGATCTTGTGAGCTCCGTTCATGATCAAGATCATCTATTTGTAATTCTGCATGTTGTGTTTGCGGGGATCCGATGGATATTGAGATGCTATTTCAGATTGATTATTGATTCTATCACGTCTTTGTTATTTGTGATCTTGCATGCTTTCCGTTGTTAGTAGCTATCTTGGCCAAGTAGATGCTAACAACTCCAAGAGTTAGTATTTATGCTCGATACTGGGTTCATGCCTCTAGTAATCTAGGGAAGTGACAGAAATCTCTAAGGTACTAGATGTGTTGTTGCTACTAGGGATAAAACAACAATCCTTTGTTCATAGAACAATCCTATTGTTTACTTTACACGCAATGCGTAATGCAATTATCTGTTGCTTGCCACTATACTGGAGAGGGTTCGGATGATAACCTGAAGGTGGATTATTAGTCATAGATGCAGTTGGATGGTGGTCTATGTATAATGTTGTAATGCCCAATGAAGTCTCAAAGGAGTCAAGATGAGTAGTATATGCATATTGCTTTCTCGATGTTTGTCAATTGCCCCGCTGTAATTTGAGAGCCACAACTAGTGAACTATGGACCCCGGTCCTTTCTTTTACTATCAATCTACAATCAACCGTTTACTGCTTTGTGTTTACTTTCTACAAACTATTACTTTCTTCCACTCGATACATTTAATCCTTTGTTTTCAGCAAAACCGGTAAGATTGACAACCTCATCGCAAGTTGGAGGCAAAGTTCTATAGTTGTGTTGTGCAGGTCTCCACGTTGCTGCTGGCACCGTTAGTGTGCCCTTCCAAAGTTCAGCTAGCAACACCTTTGGGGTGTTTCCTTGCTCCTACTGGATTGATAACCTTGGTTTCATAACTGATGGAAAACTTCCTGATGTGCTCATCATACCTTCCTCTTGGGGTTCCCCAACGAGCTCGATATATTTTGGGCCATCAAGCTCTTTTTCTAGCGCCGTTGCCGGGGAGTCAAGGACATCTTCACAAGGGGAGTCCCTCATAACCAACCTCTTTACTTTGTTATTTTTGTTTTGCTTAGTTTAATTTTGCTTTGTTTGCTTGTTTCTTTATCAAAAACACAAAAAAATAGTTTTACTAGTTTGCTTTCTTTATTAAAAACACAAAAAATGACTACTCTTGAAAATACTAGGTTGTGTGACTTCACTAGCACCAACAACAATGATTTCATGAGCACACCTATAGCTCCACCTGTTCCTAAAGCTAATTTCTTTGAAATAAAACCTGCTTTACTCAATATTGTTATGAGAGAACAGTTTTCATGTATTGGTAATGAAGATGCTGCTGCACATCTAAATAACTTTGTTGAACTTTGTGAGATGAAAAAGCATAGGGATATAGATGGACATATCATTAAGCTTAAATTGTTTCCTTTCTCTTTGAGAGGAAAAGCTAAAAGAATGGTTGAACTCCTTAACTAGGAATAGTATTGATTCTTGGAAAAAAATGCAAAGATGCTTTTATTGGAAAATACTATCCTCCTGCTAAGATTATATCTATGAGAAGTGAAATAATGAAGTTTAAACAATCTGATAATGAACATGTTGCTTAAGCTTGGGAAAGAATGAAATCTTTGGTAAATAATTGTCCCACTCATGGACTGACTGCTTTTGGATGATTATCCAAACTTTTTATGCAGGATTGAACTATTCTTCAAGAAATCTATTGGATTCTACTGCTAGAGGTACCTTTATGACCATTACTTTGGGTGCTGCAACAAAGCTTCTAGATAATATGATGGTTAACTATTATGAATGGCATACTGAAAGAGCTCCACAAGGTAAGAAGGTAAATTCTGTTGAAAAAAACCTCCTCCTTGAGTGATAAAATTGATGTTATTATGTCTATGCTTGTTAATGGGAAGGCTCATATTGATCCAAATCATGTTCCCTTAGCCTCATTGGTTTCTCAAGAAGAGCAAGTTGATGTGAACTTTATAAGAAATAACAATTTTAGCAATAATGCCTACAAGAATAATTTTGGTAACAACAATTATAGGCCATATTCTCCCAACAATGGTAATGCTTATGGAAATTCCTACAACAATAATAAGAGTGCACCCTCTGAACTTGAAGTTATGCTTAAAGATTTTATTAGTAAACAAACTGCTTTCAATAAAACTGTTGAGGAAAAACTCTCTAATAATGAAAGAAATATAACATTTTTGGCTGAAGCTCAATATTCTTTGAATAAAATGGCTGCTAAACCTGATACTATTGACAATCCCTTTGCTGCCACTAATGCCATACAAGTAAGAATTGATGAAACTGTTAGACTATTAGCTGAATTGCATGCTAAGTGGGAAAGAGAAGATGAAATTGCTAGAAACATTAGTGTTTCTACTATCACTACCACTAGTGTTGAGGCTACTAATAGCTCTACTACTTTAGATGATAATTATGATTTTGATCTTGATGGTTGCAATATCTCTGAAGTTGTTAAGTTCCTACAAAAGCTTGCTAAAAGTCCTAATGCTTGTGCTATGTATAAGGCCTTTACAAAACACATTACTGATGCTCACATAAAAATTATAGAAGAAAAGATGAAACATAAAGCTTCTATTCCTATAAAGCAATAAGATGGTTGGGAACCCATCATTAATATGAAAGTGAATGATTTTGAATTCAAAGCTTTATGTGATCTTGATAGTAGTGTTTCTATTATGCCTAGAAGGATCTATGATATGCTTGATTTGCCACCTTTGGAAGATTGCTATTTGAATGTCCCACTTGATGATAATGCTAAAAAGAAACTCATGGGGAGTATTATTGATGTTCTTATTATGGTTAACAATGCCTATGTCCCTGTTGATTTCTATGTTTTGGATGTTGAATGCAATGCTTCTTGTCCTATTACTTTGGGAAGACCTTTTCTTTGAACTGTTGGTGCCATTATTGATATGAAAGAAGGCACCATTAAATATCAACTCCCACTCAAGAAAGGTATAGAACACTTCCCTAAGAAGAGAGAGAAGATTTCTTTTTTCTCCCCTATGGAAACAAAATTTGCTCTTAATGCTTCTTCATTTGAGAACACTTGATTCTTTTTCTTCTTCTTATGCCTAACTTAAAGGCGTTAAATAAAAGTACTTATTGGGAGATAACTCAAAAGTTTTAGATGAGTCTTGGAAGTTATTACTTCAGTAATAACTGCTCCTTATCCTTTTTATTTGCTTTTTGTGCCAAGAGTAACCTCTAATGAGAGACAAGTAATGGTTGGGAAAGTTGCTGTCCCGAAACAGATTGTTGTGCTTCACCGTAAAAATTCGTGTAAAATCTCTGTACGTCCTTTTGAGTCGTGAATTTTTGTGCTTCTGCCCCAGGTTGTATCTAACTTTAGTCAGTTCAACACTTTTCGTTTTGAGGAACCGAAGGTCTTCGAACAAATTCATCTTTACCTGCTAGTCTGTTTTGACAAATTTCTGCCATTTTCTGCATTTGCTTCTTGTTGGTTCCTTTTTGAGTTCTTTTGGAGAATTGAGCTTTTTGAGGGAAGTGATACAGTATCTTATGTTTTAATGGAAGTTTTATTAGTGTTAGAACTGAACCTAAAGACCTATTATCTTGAGTCCACTAATGTTGCTAATAAAGATTGTCTGAAGTTTTGTATGAAGGAAAAAATTTCAGGTGTATGGAAGAAATGAGTAATGAGATGAAGGATGGACTAAAGCTCAAGTTTGGGGACGCCACGCGTGTCACCCAAAGAAACATCCAAGAAGTACAAGCTTGGGGATGCCCAAGGCATCCCCTTCTTCATCAATAAAAATCTCAGGTTTCTTCCAAACGCTTCATTTTTATTGTTTCATGCACAATTGTGTTGTTCTTGGAGCGTCTTCTTTTTCGTTTTAATTTTGTTTTTTCATTTGCTTTGTTTGCTTAGTTTTCTGAATGAATTGGTTGGACCTCCTCTTTCATACATTGGTTTTCAAATAGTTTGGTTTGGTTTGGAAAAGAGTAGGAAAGTTCATGCTTAAGTGGTAAAGAGAGCTTGTTTTTGACTATGGGATATGCTTTGTCATGCCATGCTTGATATTGTTTTGGATTTATGCTTAGTATTATTTGCTGTAGCACAACTTGTTATAAACAATTGAGATTGCTTAATGTGCCTTGGATGAATCATGCGTTGTTTTATCATATTAAAAGCATTGTATTGTGGTATTCTCCTTTGATGCTTTATTTGGGTTGACTTGGCGCACGCTCACACCATGTTATGGCTATCCCAAGTCACCATAACCTTTATGATCCTTTAGTTTTCAACTTGTAGTGTCGCTCTGCATGATTATGGCCATTATTGCTCTCTTAGTTTGTCGTTCCCAGTCTTTTGCTAGCCTCCACAACCAAGTATGAGTTCCACTCATGCATCCAACTCCCTAAACCAAGTTATTCCAAAGAGTCCACCATACCTACCTACTAGCATATGCTATTCCAAGTACATTCATGTTTTTGTTTACCTTCCAAATTAAACTTGTTATGAGAAAACTAGTGATTAAAGCTCTCACAAACTTGATGACACACTTTACTTTTCTTGCCCTTAATAAACTTGAGCCATTGTATCGTCTATGTTGTATATGCTTGCACTTATTTGTTGGGGATTAGCAGAACCATGCTGTCATGGGGAACGTTTCAACATTGCACTGGTACTTTGTACCTATTTGATATCATGCTCTTTTGTCTATGGATGTCGTCGGTGTGAAATGAAAGGGGAGCTTGTAAGTCCATGGAGTTATGTATGTGTGTTAGAGAAACGCCTGGGCCGCTAGTCTAATCCATGCTAACATGGTGGAAACCTGCAGTGTAACCATAATGAGCTGTCTATGAAGCATTCTTCTTATAAAAAAGAGTCCTATATTGAGAAAAAAATAAAAATAAAAAAAGATTATGAAAAGAGGAAAGAGATAAAAAAAGCACCATATTCCCATGGTAAATAAGAAGATTGCTGAGATGCTCATTGTCTGCTTGCCTTGTCATTTTTTATATGGGAATTCTTCCGTATCATCGGGCAAGGGGTACCCCGTTGGCGGTTCTCTATGATACACATGTACTTACAATTACAAGAACTTACCGGTAACTAAACTTGAGTAGCATGAGGAGCGACCCTCGTATTCAAGGGACATGAGATTTCCAACTTATACTTTGTCAAGCATATACTTCATAGTTTGTTCACTTTAACCTTAACCACTTCAAAATGCTTATGATAGGGGCAATGAGAGCTGAAAGCTATTAAGTACCATAATTTTTGGAAGCTCTTTATGAAACTTGAATTCCTACTTCCTTCTATGAAGGCGTTTCTTCCACGTATATATTAAGTCTCCACCTTCTACCTTTATGCACCTACTTTTAGAGCCTAGTGGCCATTCTTAGTTCTATGTGCATTGTCCTAGGACTAGTTGATTGATGCATACCTTGATATTGCTTGTTTTAAACTATTTGTATCTAGTCACTCTTATGAACTTTGAAGGTGTCCTATGCATTTATGTTTGCTACTCTATGAGGGACACGCGGAATACCACTATGCTATGTTTTCTTTATGTGAAACAAACAAATGTCTTGCAAAGCATTGTTATTCATGAATCTTTTGTTTGTACCTTTTCATGTTGCAACATAGTTTCTTTGTCTTATTGCTAGAACTTTGTATTTCATGTTATGTTTGAAGTACTATGATCCTAGCTTTGAATGTTTTATAAATACTTTGATCAAGTTTATGATGGTGCATGTTACCTCAAAAATATTCTTTCTTTTTATCACTTACCTACTCGACGACGAGCAGGAGTTAAGCTTGGGGATGTTGATACATTGCAAATGTATCTATAATTTTTGATGTTCCATGCTTGGTATTATCTACTTTCTTGTGTTTTGTCCACACTTTGGAGTACTTTTCATATGATTTCTTGGACTAACCTATTAACAAGAGCCATAGTGCCAGCTGCCTGTTTTCTGCTGTTTTTGGTTCCACGAAAGTCAGAAAATGAATATTCTCGGAATTGGACGGTACAAAAGCCAAAAATCCTATTTCAGCAGTAGACTCCCGGAGCCAGAATACGAGACGGAGTGGGGCTGGGGCCAAGCCACACCACCTGGCCGCGCCAGGGGGTGGTCTGGCCGCCCCAGGCACCCCCTCGGTCTCCCTCTTCGCCTATAAGATGCCTTCTGACCTAAAAACTCAGGGGGGGTTCGACGTTTTTCCAAAAGGAGTTCCGCTCCGCCGCCACCACCAGATTCCACGAAACAGCAGCAGAAACTCCATTCTGGCACCCTGCCGGGACAGGGAGTTAGAGGAGATCATCGCCATCATCATCCCAATCGCTTCTCCATCATCCATCCATGTTTCCCCCATCTATGAGTGAGTAATCTCCCGCTGTAGGCTATAGGGATGGTAGGGATTGGACGAGATCGTTCATGTAATGGCATCAGATTGTTAGGACATGGTGCCTAGTATCTTCTATTAGTGCTTTATGACTTTGTTGTGACTTGTTTTGCTTAATGCTTGTCACTAGGGACCGAGTGCCATCATTTTAGATCTGAACATGTTATTGATTCATTATGATAGTACTGTTTGTGGTCTTACCTGCAAGTTGTATACACACGTTGTTGTCCGGAACTAATGGCCCCGAAGTGATAGATATCGGGATAACCAGAGGGAATGGCTTTGATGTGAGGATCACATGTGTTCATGGAGTGTTAATGCTTTGCTCCGGTGCTCTATTAAAAGGAGCACCTTAATTGCCAGTAGTTCCCTTGAGGCCCTGCTACAAACGGGCTGGCAGGACAAAAGATGGTGTGCAAGTTCTCATTGCGAGCACGTATGACTATATATGGAACACATGCCTAGGATTATCTAGTACTTGGATGCTTTATCTTATTTATCTGCAATTGCCCTATGTTCTGATTGCTATGTGAATTGTCTTGTCCATGCAACGCCCGTCCATCCATCCCTATGCCTACCGCACTCGAATCCCACTGTTTACTACTATTATTACTGCTGTCTTTACTTTACTACTACTGTTACTTTACTATTCCTACTACAAAACGGTTGCTACTGATAAACTGCTGTGAGCAAGATTGTTTCCAGGTGCAGCTGAATTGATAATTCAGTTTTTAAGGCTTATAAATATTCTTTGGCTCCCCTTGTGTCGAATCAATAAATTGGGTTTCACTTCCCTCGAAAATACTGCGATACACCCCTATACTCGTGGGTCATCAATCGTTTACCACCACGATTGGGTGCTCTTGGAAGTAGTGGCGCAGTCGCCTGACTGTCATGAAGACGCCGTATGCCAGCTTCTGGTAGTGCGGATACCGCTGCTTTGTTGGCGTGACTACCTCGCTGAGGTAGTATACTGGGCGTTACACCCCGTGGACCTTATTTTCTTTGGCTCATTCTACCACGAGCACCGTGCTAACCACCTGATTGGTGGCGGAGATGTAGATCAGTAGTGGTTCCTTTTCGTGAGGCATCACCAGTACTGGCGAGGTGGATAGTAAGTGCTTGAGGTCTTCGAATGCTTCTTGCGCCTCGTCTACCCACTATAACTTGTCAGCAGTGCATTTTCGCCCATTCGACTGATGAATCGACTAAGCACCGCGATCTGTCCGGCCAGCGGCTGGACGCCTTTTACGTTCTTCGGCTTCTCCATGGCCAGGATGGCCTTTATCTTTATGCACCTACTTTGAGAGCATAGTGGCCATTCTTAGTTCTATGTGCATTGTCCCAAGACTTGTTGATTGATGCATATATTTGATATTGCTTGTTTTAAACTATTTGTATCTAGTCACTCTTATAAACTTTGAAGGTGTCCTATGCATTTATGTTTGCTACTTGATACATTGCAAATGTATCTATAATTTTTGATGTTCTATGGTTGGTTTTATCCACTTTCTTGTGTTTTGTTCCAACTTTGGAGTAATTTTGTTATGATTTCTTGGACTAACCTATTAACAAGAGCCACAGTGCCAGCTGCCTGTTTTCTGCTGTTTTTGGTTCTAGGAAAGTCAGAAAATGAATATTCTCGGAATTGGACGGGACAAAAGCCAAAGTGCCTATTTTTCCGGAAGTCATCAGATGCCAGAGTACGAGACGGAGAGGGTCCAGGGGGGCACAACACGACCTGGCCGCGTGGCCCAGCCTGGCCCGCGCCAGGGGGTGGTGTGGCCGCTGCTGGCACCCCCTCGGCCTCCCCTTCCGCCTATAAGATGCCCTTGGGACGTAAACCCTAAGTCCCCGATCAAAAATCCACGAAAGAGTCTGTAGCCACCGTCATCTCCATCCGTTGGCGGTTCTCTATGATACACATGTACTTACGATGACAAGAACTTACCGGTGACTAAACTTGAGTAGCATGAGGAGCGGCCCTCGTATACAAGGGACATGAGATTTCTAACTTATACTTCGTCAAGCATGTACACCATAGTTTGTTCACTTTAACCTTAATCATTTCAAGATGCTTATGATAGGGGCAACGAGAGCTGAAAGCTATAAGTACCATAATTTTTGGAAGCTCTTTATGAGACTTGAATCCCTACTTCCTTTTATAAAGGCCTCTCTTCCACCATTATATTGAGTCTCCACCTTCTAACTTTATGCACCTTCTTTGAGAGCATAGTGGCCATTCTTAGTTCTATGTGCATTGTCCCAAGACTAGTTGACTGATGCATACTTTGATATTGCTTGTTTTAAACTACTGTATCTAGTCACTCTTATGAACTTTGAAGGTGTCATATGCATTTATAGTTGCTACTCTATTGAGGGACAAGTTGAGTACTATTATGCCATGTTTTCTTTATGTGAAACAAACAAACGTCTTGCAAAGCATTGTTATTCATGAATCTTTTGTTTGTGCCTTTTCATGTTGCATCATAGTTTCTTTGCTTATTGCTAGAACTTTGTCTTTCATGTTATGATTGAAGTACTATGATCCCAGCTTTGAATGTTTTACAAATACTTTGATCAAGTCTTTGATGGTGCATGTCACCTCAAAAATTATTCTTTCTTTTTATCACTTACCTACTCGAGGATGAGCAGGAGTTAAGCTAGGGGATGTTGATACATTGCAAATGTATCTATAATTTTTTATGTTCCATTCTTGGTTTTATCCACTTTCTTCTGTTTTGTTCCAACTTTGGAGTACTTTTCTTATGATTTCTTGGACTAACCTATTAAGAAGAGCCACAGTGCCAGCTGCCTATTTTCTGCGGTTTTTGGTACCAGGAAAGTCAGAAAATGAATAATCTCGGAATTGGACGGGACAAAAGCCAAAGTGCCTATTTTTCCGGAAGTCATCAGATGCCAGAGTACGAGACGGAGAGGGGCCAGGGGGCCACCACACCACCTGGCCGCGCGGCCCAGCCTAGCCCGCGCCAGGGGGTGGTGTGGCCACTCCCGACACCCCCTCGGCCTCCCCTTCCGCCTATAAGATGCCCTCGGGACGTAAACCCTAAGTACCCGATCAAATATCCATGAAAGAGTCTGTAGCCGCCGTCATCTCCATCCCTAGATCGGTAGGGATCTGAAGGTCTTCCCGGCACCCTGCCGGAGAGGGGAATTCACCCTGGAGGCCTTCTTCATCACCATGCAAGCCTCTGGTGTGATGCATGAGTAGTTCATCCTTGGACTACGGATCCATGTAGTAGCTAGATGGCTGGTTCTCCTCCTTTGTGCTTTCATGTCTAGATCTTGTGAGCTCCGTTCATGATCAAGATCATCTATTTGTAATTCTGCATGTTGTGTTTGCAGGGATCCGATGGATATTTAGATGCTATTTCAGATTGATTATTGATTCTATCATGTCTTTGTTATTTGTGATCTTGCATGCTTTCCGTTGTTAGTAGCTATCTTGGCCAAGTAGATGCTAGCAACTCCAAGAGTTAGTATTTATGCTCGATAGTGGGTTCATGCCTCTGGTAATCTGAGGAAGTGACAGAAATCTCTAACGTACTAGATGTGTTGTTGCTACTAGGGAGAAAAAACAATCCTTTGTTCATAGAACAATCGTATTGTTTACTTTACACGAAGTTCGTAAAGCAATAATCTATTGCTTGCAACTTAATACTAGAGGGGGTTCGGATGATAACCTGAAGGTGGATTATTAGTCATAGATGCAGTTGAATGGCGGTCTATGTATAATGTTGTAATGCCCAATCAAGTCTCAAAGTTGTCAAGATGATTAGTATATGCATGTATTGCTTTCTTGATGTTTGTCAATTGCCCTACTGTAATTTGTTCACCCAGCATGTTATCTATCTAAGGAGAGCCACCTCTAGTGAACTATGGATCCCGGTCCTTGTATTTTACATTCAATCTACAAACTATTTACTATTTTGTGTTTACTTTCTGCAAACAATTACTTATTTCCATTCGATACGTTTAATCCTTTGTTTTCCGCAAAACACGGTGAGATTGACAACCTCATCGCAAGTTGGGGACAAAGTTCTGTGGTTGTGTTATGTAGGTCTCCACGTTGGTACCAGCACCGGTAGTGCGCCCTGCCAAGGCTTAGCTAGTAACACCTTTGGGGTGTTTCCTTGCTCCTACTGGTTCGATTAAACCTTGGTTTCATACTGAGGGAAACTTGCTGCTGTGCTCATCATACCTTCCTCTTGGGGTTCCCAACGAGCTCTACATCAACCACGCACCAACACTTTTCTAGGCGCCGTGCATTGAGCCATCACTACTCTATGAGGGACAAGCTGAATTCCACTATGCTATGCTTTCTTTATGTGAAACAAACAAATGTCTTACAAAGCATTTTTATTCATGAATCTTTTGTTTGTGCCTTTTCATGTTGCAACTTAGTTGCTATGTCTTATTGCTAGAACTTTGTCTTTCATGTTATCATTGAAGTACTATGATCCCAGCTATCAATGTTTTACAAATACTTTGATCAAGTTTATGATGGTGCATGTCACCTCCAAAATTATTCTTTCTTTTTATCACTTACATACTCGAGGACGAGCAGGAGTTAAGCTTGGGGATGTTGATACGTTGCTAACGTATCCATAATTTTTGATGTTCCATGCTTGGTTTTATCTACTTTCTTATGTTTTGTCCACACTTTGGAGTAATTTCTATACACTTTTCTTGGACTAACCTATTAATAAGAGCCATAGTGCCAGCTGCCTGTTTTCTGCTATTTTTGGTTCCAGGAAAGTCACAAAATAAATATTCTCGAAATTGGACGGGACAAAAGCCAAAGTCAGAGGGGAATTCACCCTGGAGCTAGAACATGAGACGGAGAAGGGCCAGAGGGCGCCCACACCACCTGGCCACACGGCTAGGCCTGGCCCACGCCAGGGGGTGTGTGGCCAGCCCAGGCACCCCCTCGGCCTCTCCTTCCGCCTATAAGATACCTCTGATACAGAAACCCTAAGTACCCGATCAAAATTCCACGAAAGAGTCTATAGCCACCGTCATCTCCATCCCTTGATTGGGAGGGATCTGAAGATCTTCCCGGCACCCTGCCGGAGAGGGGAATGCACCCTGGAGGCCTTCTTCATCATCATGCAAGCCTCTGGTGTGATGCATGAGTAGTTCATCTCTAGACTACGGGTCCATGTAGTAGCTAGATGACTGGTTCTCCTGCTTTGTGCTATCATGTTTAGACCTTGTGAGCTCCGTTCATGATCAAGATCATCTATTTGTAATTCTGCATGCTGTCTTTACGGGGATCCGATGGATATTGAGATGCTATTTCAGATTGATTATTGATTCTATCATGTCTTTGTTATTTGTGATCTTGCATGCTTTCCGTTGTTAGTAGCTATCTTGGCCAAGTAGATGCTAGCAACTCCAAGAGTTAGTATTGATGCTCGATAGTGGGTTCATGCCTCTAGTAATCTGGGGAGGTGACATAAATCTCTAAGGTACTAGATGTGTTGTTGCTACTAGGGAGAAAACAACAATCGTTTGTTCATAGAACAATTGTATTGTTTACTTTACACGCAATGTGTAATGCAATTATCTGTTGCTTGCAACTTAATACTAGAGGGGGTTCGGATGATAACCTGAAGGTGGATTATTAGTCATAGATGCAGTTGGATGGCTGTATATGTATAATGTTGTAATGCCCAATGAAGTCTCAAAGGAGTCAAGATGAGTAGTATATGCATATTGCTTTCTCGATGTTTGTCAATTGCCCCGCTGTAATTTGTTCACCCAACATGTCATCTATCTTAAGGAGAGCCACCACTAGTGAACTATGGACCACGGTCCTTTCTTTTACTATTAATCTACAATCAACTATTTACTTCTTTGTGTTTACTTTCTGCAAACTATTTTCAGCAAAACCGGTGAGATTGACAACCTCATCGCAAGTTGGGGGCAAAGTTATGTGGTTGTGTTGTGCAGTTCTCCACGTTGCTGCTGGCACCGGTAGTGTGCCCTGCCAAAGTTCAGCTCGCAACACCTTTGGGGTGTTTCCTTGCTCCTACTGGATTGATAACCTTGGTTTCATAACCAAGGGAAAACTTGCTGTTGTGCTCATCATACCTTCCTCTTGTGGTTCCCCAACGAGCTCGATATATTTTGGGCCATCAGCCGCCAGCCTCCTCTACGTCAGAATCAATGCCGACGTTCCCCGCAGTGTTCCTCCTCCTCATGGATTATTCACGGCATGTCGGATCGATAACGGTGGAGGTCATATGCCCAGGCAATGCCCAGAAGCGCTGCCTCCATTCGGGGTTGCGCAGATCCGAGTGGATCTCCCGCCGGTGGGTTCGGCATAGCTCAATCAACACAACCCGCTCCTTCTTGAATAGCTTTCGCCAGTACGCGCTCGTGCGCGAGTACCGTGCCATTGCCCTCTTCCGCTCTAGCAGCTGGCGGCGGCGCTCCTCGATCTGCCTCGCCAACGCATTGTCGCATAAGAGCGGCACGACAGGAACCCCGGCGTAGCTGAGCTCGAAGCCGGCCTGAACCCTCGCGAACGGCGGCGTGAGTATATCATAGTGGGCAAACATCTGAGCCTCGTGCAAGCTGAGTTTGGGCCTCTCCCTCTCCATGGTGATGCAGGAACACGATTTGAGCTTTGGCCCTGAGGTTAAGGGGATAAGGGTAAGGACGTAGGTCTAGCGTGGTTGCCACTGCCAATCAGTTTGCAGAACATACTTCTCGCGGTTCACCCTCACAAAGGACATCCTTATCATCCACGCACCCTGATCCAACGACGCCTAACAATCGGGGATCGGGTCTTCTAGAAGCCCGGGGCAGTTGCTGGTTAGCTCTGCGTCCCGATTGTTTGTGGCCAATGGTTGTCGTTGAAAATAATAGACCTTTCAATGACAATGGTGGATCCATATGTGGTTAATGAAAAGAATACACATGCAATGACTCTAGCTGTTGTTAATAAAAAGAACACACATGCAATGAAACTGGTGGATCCATATGTGGTTTGTGAAAAGAACAGACATGCAATGACACTAGCGGATCCATATGTGGTCTGTGAAAAGAATACACATTTCAATGACACTGGTGGATCCATATATGGTATGTGAAAAGAACACACATCCAGTGACTCTAGCTGTGGTTAATGAGAAGAACACACATGCAATGACACTGGTGGATCCATATGTGGTGTGTGAAAAGAACACACATGCAATGACACTAGCAGATCCATATGTGGTCTATGAAAATAACACACATGCAATGACACTGGTGGATCCATGTGGTTTGTGAAAGAACACACATGCAATGATACTGGTGGATCCATATGTGGTCTATGAAATGAATAGACATGAAATAACTCTATATGTGGTTAATGAAAGAATACACATTTCAATGACAATGGTGGTTCCATACGTGGTTTGTGAAAATAATAGACATGCAATGACTCTAGCTATGGTCAATGAAAAGAACACACATGCAATTACACTAGTGGATCCATAGGGGGATTGTGAAAAGAACAGACATGCAATGACAATGGTGGATCCATATGTGGTTGATGTCTACGCACTTCTATTCTTGTAGACAGTTGTTGGGCCTCCAAGTGCAGAGGTTTGTAGAACAGCAGCAAGTTTTCCCTTAAGTGGATCACCCAAGGTTTATTAAACTCAGGGAGGAAGTGGTCAAAGGTATCCCCTCTCAAGCAATCCTACAATCAAGATACAAGAAGTCTCTTGTGTCCCCAACACACCCAATACACTTGTCAGGTGTATAGGTGCACTAGTTCGGTGACGAGATAGTGAAATACAAGTGGTATGGATAATTATAAGTGGTAACGGTGCTAGAAAATAGCTTGCTGGCATGTGGTTGACGTGGGAAAAGACTAAAGGCAAGCTGAAATAAAGATGGAAGCAAGCAAACATGTAACAGATCTAATTGAAAATGGTGTATCAATGCTTAGAAACAAGGCCTAGGGATCATACTTTCACTAGTGAACAGTCTCATATAAATATCTTCTCTTTATGGTACTACTCTTGACTACTCTTCGGTTGGACACTCTAATCCATGGTAGAGCTATAATAGCACACCTCAAAGTTCGCTTTCCGCATCTAGAAAACCCCACACTGTCACCTTGACCACTAGATGGTTCCAACAAACACCATAATTTCATAGAGACATCCAACTCCAAATATAACTCAAAACAAGTATTTGTAATCTCTAGCCTAAGTGCCACCATGGTGTGCACGCTGTGACTTTCACACACATGGGGAGAGCAAAGATCTATTAAAGCACTTGAGTAGCAAGGTAGATCTACTTGATTACAAAGCTCATGATCACAATATGATCATGCATAGAGAGAGATGAACACATAGCTACCAGTAGAACCCTTAGCCTCGAGGAAGAACTACTCCCTCATCATCATGGGAATCAACAACGACGATGGAGATGGTGGTGGAGATCGATGGAGATGGCTCCGGGGGCACTTCCCCGTCCCGGCAGGATGCCGGAATAGAGACTCTCTGTCCCCCGAATCTCCCCTTCGGTGGCGGCAGCGCTGCGGAACTTTTCGTGGCTGGAGGCTTGACTATTTAGGGTTTTTTGCTTTGGGAGGCATCTTATAGGCAAAGAGGCAAGGTCGGTGGGCGGCCAGGGGGCCCACACCACCTGGTGGTGTGGCCAAGGTGGACCCGTGCCACCACATGGTATGGCCGCCCTGTGGCCCCTCTCCGTCTCGTGTTCTGGCTCGGTGAGTCTTCCGGTAAAATATCAACTTTGGCTTTTGTCCCGTCCAATTCTGAGAATATTCATTTTCTGACTTCCTGGAACCAAAAATAGCAGAAAACAGGCAACTGACACTGTGGCATCTTGTTAATAGGTTAGTCCCATAAAGTGTGTAAAAAGTACTCCAAAGTTGGAACAAAACATAACAAAGTAGATAAAACCAAGCATGGAACATAAAAAATATGGATACATTAGCAACGTATCAGTGGTCTATGAAAAGAACACACATGCAATGACACTGGTGGATCCATATGTGGTCTCTGAAGAGAACACACATGCAATGACACTGGTGGATCCATATGTGGTTTGTGAAGAAAACACAGATGCAATGAACTCTAGTGGATCCATATGTGGTCTGTGAAAAGAATAGACATGAAATTCCTCTAGATGTGGTTAATGAAAGAATACGCATGTCAATGACAATGATGGTTCCATATGTGGTTTGTGAAAAGAACAGACATGCAATGACTCTAGCTGTGGTTAATGAAAATAACACACATACAATGACACTGGTGGATCCATAGGTGGTTTGTGAAAAGAACACACATGCAGTGAACTCTGGTGGATCCATATGCAATGACACTGGTGGATCCATATGTGGTCTCTAAAAAGAACACACATTTCAATGACACTGGTGGATCCATATGTGGTCTGTGAAAAGAACACATAGCCAGTGACTCTAGTTATGGTTAATGAGAAAAAACACACATGCAATAACACTGGTGGATCCATATGTGGTTAATGAAAAGAACACACATCCAGTGACTAGTTGTTGTTAGGAAAAAGAACACACATGCAATGACACTGGTGGATCCATATGTGGTCTCTGAAAAGAACATACATTTTAATGTCACTGGTGGATCCATATGTGGTATGTGAAAAGAACAGACATGCAATGACACTAGTGGATCCATATGTGGTTTGTGAAGAGAACAAACATGCAATGAACTCTAGTGGATCCATATGTGGTCTGTGAAAAGAATAGACATGAAATGACTCTAGATGTGGTTAATTAAATAATACACATTTTCAATGACAAAAGGTGGTTACATATGTGGTTTCTGAAAAGAACATACATGCAATGACTCTAGCTGTGGTTAATGAAAAGAACACACATGCACTGACACTGGTGGATCCATAGGTGGATTGTGAAAACAACACACATGCAATGAACTCTGGTGGATCCATATGCAATGACACTGGTGGATCCATATGTGGTCTGTGAAAAGAACACACATTTCAATGACACTGGTGGAACCATATGTGGTTTGTGAAAAGAACATACATCCAGTGACTCTAGCTATGGTTAATGAGAAGAACACACATGCATTGACACTGGTGGATCCATATGTGGTTAATGAAAATAACACACATGCACTGACACTAGATGTGGTTAATGAAAGAATACACATTTCAATGACAATGGTGGATCAATATGTAGTTTATGAAAAGAACATACATGCAATGACACTAGGGGATCCATATGTGGTCTGTGAAAAGAACACACATGCAATGACACTAGTGGATCCATATGTGGTTTGTGAAGAGAACACACATGCAATGAATTCTGGTGGATCCATATGTGTTTTTTTTGAAAAGAATAGACATGAAATGACTCTAGATGTGGTTAATGAAAAATACACATTTAAATAACAATGGTGGTTCCAAATGTGGTTTGTGAAAAGAATAGACATGCAATGACTCTAGTTGTGGTCAATGAAAAGAACACACATGCAATGACACTAGTTGATCCATATGTGGATTGTCAAAAGAACACACATGCAATGAACAATCGTGGATCCATATGCAATGACACTAGTGGATCCATATGTGGTCTGTGAAAAGAACACACATTTCAATGACACTGGTGGATCCATATGTGGTCTGTGAAAAGAACACACATCCAGTGACTCTAGCTATGGTTAATGAGAAGAACACACATGCAATGACACTAGTGGGTCCATATGTGGTTAATGAAAATAACACACATGCAATGAGTCTAGATTTTGTTAATGAAAGAATACACATTTCAATGACAATGGTGGATCCATATGTGGTTTGTGAAAAGAACATACATGCAATGACAATGGTGGATCCATATGTGGTATGTGAAAAGAACACACATGCAATGACACTGGTGGATCCATATGTGGTTTGTGAAGAGAACACACATGCAATGAACTCTGGTGGATCCATATGTGGTCTGTGAAAAGAATAGACATGAAATGACTCTAGATGTGGTTAATGAAAGAATACACATTTCAATGACAATTGTGGTTCCATATGTGGTTTGTGAAAACAATAGACATCAATGCCTCTAGCTATGGTTATTGAAAAAAACACACAGAACACACATGCAATGAACTATGGTGGATCCATATGCAATGACACTAGTGGATCCATATGTGGTCTTTGAAGATAACACACATTCCAATGACACTAGTGGATCCATATGTGGTTTGTGAAAAGAACATACATCCAGTGACTCTAGCTGTGGTTAATGAGAATAACACACATGCAATGACACTTGTAGATCCATATGTGGTTAATGAAAGTAACACACATCCAGTGACTCTAGCTTTGGTTAATGAAAACAACACACATGCAATGCCACTGGTGGATCCATATGTGGTTTGTGAAAAGAACATACATGCAATGACACTTGTGGATCCATATGTGGTATGTGAAGAGAACACACATGCAATAACACTGGTGGATCCATATGTGGTTTTTGAAGAGAGCACAAATGCAATGTGAAGGGAATATGCCCGAGAGGCAATAATAAATTGTTATTATCTTATTCCATGTTTTTGATAAATGTTTATTTTGCATGCTATAATTGTATAAATTGGAAACGTTAATACATGTGTGTTTAATAAACAAAATACAAAGTTCCTAGTAATGCCTCTCATATAAACTAGCTCGTTGATTAACAAGATGATCAAGGTTTCCTGATCATGGACATTGGATGTTGTCAATAACAAGGTCAAAACATTGGTGGAATGATGTGATGAACATTCATCCAAGGTATAGCATTACGATCAAAGCCATTATGTTTATATTGCTATAACATCATACGAAGTAATCTTAGTCATTCGACCATGAGATCATGTTAATTGCTAACACCAGAAGAGTATCTTGATAACATAAAAAGTCACACCGTAATAGGGTGACTATAAATGTGGGTTCAGTGCTATGAAGGTGTTATGTTGAGGCTCATGGATCAAGAGTGGGATTTGTCCATCCCGATGACGGATAGATATACTCTGGGCCCTCTCGGTGATATCACATTAAGATAGCTTACAAGCAAGTGATGTGATCACTAGAATGTTATATAACGGGAACGAGAAAAGAGTGCATGTCGGTAATGAGATCAAACTAGGTATTTGGATACCGATGATAAAATATCGAACATGTATTATATCATGAGACAAAGGGATTTAGTTACTAGCGTTAAAGGTTCTCACGATCACAGAAGTCATCGTTGAATGTGTAGGAGTCAGTATGGATATCCAGGTCCCGCTTCTTATTATTGATCTAAGAGGGGTCTCGATCATGTTTGCATTATTCGCGAACCGTAGGGTGACACACTTAAGGGATACCGACACCATTTGGAGCAAATATGTTTCAGATATAGATTTAAGAAAGCGCTGGAATTATTTCAATAGACACCGAATCTGTTTCGGGTGAAATTGCTGAAATTGGTTCTGCATGTAATATAGAAATGTTGCAGGGGGTTTTATGTGAATGTTTGTTAATTAAAGTAATTAAAAAAATTCTGAATAAAACTAATTAAAGAGTTTTATTAAATGAGAGAGCATTAAATTTGGAGAAATTTAATGCATTTAAAGTTGAGACTTTAATGGAGAATGTGAAGAGGCAAATTTATGTGGAGGGAGTTACCACCACATGAATGGGGGAGGTGAAGGGTCACCTCCATGGGGCACCGGCCATGGGAGGGGTACCCTCCCCTCCTATAAAATTCCCCCTCTCCTCATTTCTCTCACACACATCCTCGTGAAGGATCTCTCTCCCCCTCTAGTATTATTCCCCCATGGTCTCGGATTAGCGAGATACATGTTCCCGATGGCTTTATCTGGAAAGTAGTTGCTGCTTCCGCTGCTTTGCTGGAGCGAGGGACAGAGGTTGTCGGGGTACCGGACATGTGTGCGATCACGGATGCACCACTGCTTTGCGGTGCTGGACTTGCTGGAGCTGGATCTGATGGACGTGCTAGAGCCGGACCTGCTGGACTTCATCATGATCTTGAGATCGGCAAGTGTACGACTACATCATCCACGAGTTCCAACTCGTTAAAAAATCTTTGTTGTCTTCGAGGGTAAGTTCTCTATGGATGTACACCCGTTGCTTGTATCTAGTAGATAGATCTTAGCGTATAGTTCCCATCGTAGGAATTTTTTTTGTTTTCTATACTGCGAACCCAATAGTGGTATCAGAGCCAGATCTATGCGTAGGTGCTTTGCACGGGTAGTTCACATATGTTTATATGTGGGCAATGATGATCATGTTATTGCTTCTTTTATGTATTTTGTATATTGGTGGCATAGTGGGATGAAGCGGCCCGGACCAACCTTACATGTCATCGTACATGAGACCGGTTCCACGACTGACATGTAACTTGTTTTGCATAAGTGGCTGGCGGGTATCTGTCTCTCCTACTATAGTCAATATCTGATTTATAATGAGTTGCTAATAACTTGGTTATCCTTGTTGTGGTTCATGTTCGTAGGTAAGACCGGTTCTATCTCCGAAAGCCCTAAGCCATGTAAAACTTGCAATTGATAAATTAGAGGCGTCTAGTTTAGATCATTGCTGGGCTAGTGTCTTGATATGGTGTGTTGTAAGTAGATGTATGATATATACTCTTACAACACACTAAACGTATAAGTTCCATAGACCTTGTCCTTGCACACAAAGGAATGATAGAGATCACACCATTATGCAAATGATAGAGATCAAATGCATGGACCATATCATCTCACTTTACACATTAGATGTTAGCATCTTATATTGCTAGTTTGGCGTTTTAGTAGCATTTTAAGATGATCCCTCATTTAGATATCAAGATAAAATGTGTTCTTCCTTAAGTATGCACCGTTCCGTGGATCGTGTTTCGAGACATCACGTGATGATCGGGTGTACTCGACTCTACGCTTTCATATAATGGGTGTAAGACAGTTTTACACACACGAATACTAAGGTTCTTACTTGGCGAGCCTAGCATGTACAGACATGGCCTCGGAACATGGACCGAAAAGTTAAGCATGAGTCATATAGTTGATGTGATGCCCATATTGATGCTCGCCTTTGAAGCTACATCGACTCACGTGATGATCAGACTTGGTGTGGTGGATTTGGTTCATGTAATCACCAAAAAGGCACGAGGGATGTCGTTTTTGAGTGGGAGTTCATTTCTAATTTGGATTAGTCGAACCATATTTGTCATAAACTAAATCAAAGTGAATTTTCATAATTCGTTGTAGTCATTGGCGTTTGTTCACTACCTTATGCTTAGTTTTAATTGAGATAATAGAACTATAGAATTCTGGATATTTACTTTATGAACTGGTATCGTATTGTTTTGAATGTCAATTTAAAGTTTAGAAGTCCTATTGCAAACTTTCAGAAAACTCTATTTACTCCATGAGGTTTAATAAGTAGTATTAAATCAAGAGTAAGAATTCCAATGTTAGTATCTAAAGTATCATGTTTGCCTCTATGATTTTTGATATTCAAAAGTTGTTTTAATATCAAGATTATCTAGGAGCTGAAAAAATGTTTCAGAAACCATCATGTGTGGAAGATATTGTGATATCTAAAACAATGTTTTTGGTTGCATTATGATAGAGTATAATTTAGCAAAATACATGTTCTCATATTGTATGATAATTTGTGAAGGATGGAGATGCTAGGCATCCGAATCTCCCAAAAGTTTTTGGGAACTAAAATTATACTCGTCATTCTTCCTTATAGGCTATAGTATCTTGATCATGAAAGTTGCCATGATAAGGATGAATAGAAGATGTAAGTAAAATGTTTACTACACTAAAATATTACTAAAGAATGGATTTTTGAAAGAATGCCAAACATTTGATGATGGTGATCCACTTCAAAGTGCAAGTCCAAAGGTATTAGTATTTGACTATACACGCTTTGTACTATGTGTCATGTGAATTACACCACTATTGATGTTGATAGATTCTTTTAAAAGAAAAGGAATTGTTGAAAGAGAATCTATAAAATATTTGGCAGGAAAGAAAAGGTTGGAGATGTCCAACTTAGGTATATAGAAGATATACATGTTATGACTGTATTCCTTGCTAGTTAAACAATGTGGTTCTGAGGTATTGGATACCTGTATTGGATACCGAATTGGTTGGTATGAAGTATCATACAGGACAACGCAATTCATGAACTGCAATGGCCTAAGTAACTAGCAAGAGAATAAGTGATGATGTTCATCGAAAACAAATAAAGTGTTATTGTGTTTTTCGTTGTCGTCAAACCTAGCCTTCAAGATTTGTTTTAATAATTGTTATTTTGTTCCGGTATTGTGAGAACAATGGTTGTTCAAATAATTACCATATTCCATAAAGGATGGATGAACTTTTAAAAGTCTAGTGGGAGAAATCACATCCATAAACACTATTGCTAAAATGTCGCAAGACAAATGATTGAAAGATCACTTATGAAGTGACATCGCTGTTTAAATTATATTGGAAAGAAAACATGAAGAAACTCCATGTTGATGGATTTTTGGAGTCTTTGTTTTTGATCAATTGACGCTTGTGAAACTTTCCTCGAGATAATTGAAACTCTGTCCATAGGCCAAAGAGGAACGGATGACTAACTTATTGGATAGTATGCATGTTGATGTATATAGTCCATTATGTGTAGCCATATGCGATGGATCTTTTTGCTTCATATGCTTTCTCCAGAAATTTGAGTGAATATATCTATATATTTACTTAATAAGGAAGAAGTATGAAACATTTGAAAATTGTTCAAAGACTTTCAAGATGAAGTGGAAAATCGTTGTAACAAGAAAATAAAGAGTTTATGATTCGATTACGAAGGAAGATATTTGAGTTACATGTTTAGGAAAAACACCTAAGATTTGAGGAATTGTTCCATGATTTGTGTTTCCTGATAAACCATAGGAGTATGGCATATTAAAGAGATGAAATCAAACCATGTTTGACATGGTAAGATCAAAGGTGTCATTTATAAAACTGCCATTATGTTTTAAGGATTGAAGCTTTAGAGACTACCGCTTTTACACTGAAAAGAGCACCATCGCGATCCGTTGAAATGACACCATATAAGTTATGGTTTGGGGTAAAACCCGAATTGTATTTTCTTAAATTTTGGTATGCTATGCATAAGTAAAATGTTTACAACCAAAGTCGGATAAGAACGTCTTTGTAGGTTATCCCAAAGAATTTGTTGGGAATTTCTCCATAACACCAAGGACAAAAGATTTTGTTACTTGGAACGTCAAGTTTCTTGAGAAGGAAATTTTTGTGAAAATTTAAGTGGGAGGACAATAGAACTTTGATAAGGTTGTTGAACCTTAGCTATATGTGCTAAGTAGCGCAGCGCCGGAAAGTGTCCCGGTGGCGGCCACAATGCTCATGGCTCCCGTGATTACAAAGGGTGTGATCTCAGAGATTAGAGTTCCTATTGAACCGTGTGGGTCGGTAAGAATCAAATAGTGTGATTTGATAAGCAAGTCGTTATTGTTTTGACAATGATGAACCGACTACATGCAAAGAAGCGATGATGGGCCCTAACTCCATAAAATGACTAGAAGTCATAGAATCCGTGATAGTATCCATGCACGAGAAATCAAGTTTCTGAACTTGGAAGACCCTCCGGAAAGGCGTGAAGCCTATCGGTCATGTTTGGATCTATAAAGAAATATACATGGATGTTTAACATCTATGAAATAGTCGACATGTCGGAAATAAGTTTACGGCAATGTTGAAGGAGTTGACTATGAAAAGATTGGATCTTTCATAGCGATGTATAGTCTTGACGGATTAATGTAGCAACCACTACATATAATTTGGTATATGGTAGTTGAATAAACAAAACAAGGTTCTTCTAATAGAACGGTTACCTAGGCCGTGTACGTGACATGGTCCGAAGGGTTTTGTTAATTCAAAGGGTGCTAAAAGGGCATGCAAATTTCAATAGTTGAAGTGAGCATAGCGGAGTTGGAATCTTCACCATGATGAAAATGTTAAAGGAGTTTAATTTCATCGGAGATGATGGAGATGCTTGCATTTGCAAGAAATTAACTGAGAGCGCTGAGACAAATTTCCAATACATTAGGCAGAGTACATATTGTTGATTGGAAATGATGTATCTTTTATTGACACAAGTTAAGAATTTCATTAAAATAGGATTTCGATGAAAGACTTGGGCAAAACCAGAATATTTGGCATCAATGTCTATATGGATAGATTGATGCGCTAATATGGTTATGCTAGACGTACATATATGAGATAATGAAAGGATTCAACAAGAAAGGTTCTTGCTGCATGGAAGGATTATATCAAGATTCAAGCGTTTCAACACTTGGTGAGTAAAATCACATGAAGATTTTGATCGATTATACCATGATATGTATATATCCACAATGTCCTATGCTCTAAATGTTATGAGCACATACCAGAATGATTCATAAGATGATCATTGGACAATAGTAAAGATATTCTTATGAGCTTTGGAAGAACTAAGAATATATCATGTATAAGTGAAAAATAGTTAAAGGTAGTTCATTGTAAAGTGTTACATTGATACTAGTTTTTTCATAAGATACAAATTAAATTTATCTCAAATTAGACTATGGGTGGCACAATGTAATGGAAAGGACGTTCCATGATGGATTTGGATGAGTTCCAAAGTTGAGACATTGTGACGGATACTACAACAAAAGGCCAAGTATATGACTGCTATAGTAGCAGCAAAGGAGGGCATTTGTGTTAAGTAGTTTGTTATCAAACTAGGTGTGGTTCAAAGTGGGCTAATACTATGAAGATATATTGTATGACAATAATATCAACATATTTTAACCTGAACGAACTAAAGGTCTCACCAAAGGGCCAAATTTATACAATGCTATCTCATTTGAGAATGAGTGATGCGTAGAGACGCAAAGACATGCAAATACACACGGACCTAAAACTATGAGATCCGGAGATTGTGTTAACCACTAGCAATCACATATATGCAACACCAGAAAGCCATAGGTGTTCAATACGCAAAGTTTTTCAAACTAGATTATTGACTCTAGTGCAAGTGGGAGACTGAAGGGAATATGCCCGAGAGGCAATAATAAAGTGGTTATTATCTTATTCCATGTTTATGATAAATGTTTATTTTGCATGCTATAATTGTATTAATTGGAAACATTAATACATGTGTATTTAATAAACAAAATACAAAGTTCCTAGTAATGCCTCTCATATAAACTAGCTCGTTGATTAACAAGATGATCAAGGTTTCCTGATCATGGACATTGGATGTTGTTAATAACGAGGTCACAACATTGGTGGAATGATGTGATGAACATTCATCCGAAGTATAGCATTACGATCAAAGTCATTATGTTTATATTGCTATAACATCATACGAAGTAATCTTAGTCCTTCGACCATGAGATCATGTTAATTGCTAACACCGGAAGAGTATCTTGATCACATCAAACGTCACACCGTAACAGGGTGACTATAAAGGTGGTTTCAGTGCTAAGAAGGTGTTATGTTGAGGCACATGGATCAAGAGTGGGATTTGTCCATCCTGATGACAGATAGATATACTCTGGGCCCTCTCGGTGATATCACATTAAGATAGCTTACAAGCAAGTGATGTGATCACTAGAATGTTATATAACGGGAACGAGAAAAGAGTGCATGTCGGTAATGAGATCAAACTAGGTATTTGGATACCGATGATCGAATCTCGGACATGTATTATATCATGAGACAAAGGGATTTAGTTACTAGCGTTAAAGGTTCTCACGATCACAAAAGTCATCGTTGAATGTGTAGGAGTCAGTATGGATCTCCAGGTCCCGCTTCTAATTATTGATCTGAGAGGGGTCTCGATCATGTTTGCATTATTCGCGAACCGTAGGGTGACACACTTAAGGGATACCGACACCATTTGGAGCAAATATGTTTCACATAAAAATTTAAGAAAGCGCTGGAATTATTTCAATAGACACCGAATCTGTTTCGGGTGAAATTGTTGAAATTGGTTCTAAATGTAATATTGAAATGTTGCAGGGGGTTTTATGTGAATGTTTGTTAATTAAAGTAATTAACAAAATTCTGAATAAAACTAATAAAAGAGTTTTATTAAATGAGAGAGCATTAAATTTGGAGAAATTTAATGCATTTAAATTGGATACTTTAATGGAGAATGTGAAGAGGCAAATTTATGTGGAGGGAGTTACCACCACATGAATGGGGGAGGTGAAGGGTCACCTCCATGTGGTACCCTCCCCTCCTCCTATAAAAGGCCCCCTCTCCTCACTTCTCACACACACCTCCTCGTGAAGGATCTCTCTCCCCCTCTAGTATTATTCCCCCATGGTCTCTGATTAGCGAGATACATGTTCCCGATGGCTTTATCTAGAAAGGAGTTGCTGCTTCCACTGCTTTGCTGGAGTGAGGGACGGAGGTTGTCGGGGTACCGGACGTGTGTGCGATCACGGATGCACCACTGCTTTGTGGTGCTAGACTTGTTAGAGATGGATCTGATGGACGTGCTGGAGCCGGACCTGCTGGACTTCATCATGATCTTGAGATTGGCAAGTGTACAACTACATCATCCACGAGTTCCAACTCATTAACAAAGCTTTGTTGTCTTCGAGGGTAAGTTCTCTATGGATGTATATCCACCCGTTGCTTGTATCTAGTAGATAGATCTTGGCGTATAGTTCCCATCGTAGGAATTTTTTTGTTTTCTATGCTGCAAACCCAACACAATGCACTCTGGTGGATCCATATGCAATGACACTGGTGGATCCATATGTGGTCTCTGAAAAGAAAACACATTTCAATGACACTGGTGGATCCATATGTGGTTTGTGAAAAGAACATATATCTAGTGACTCTAGCTGTGGTTAATGAGAAGAACACACATGCAATGACACTGGTGGATCCATATGTGGTTACTGAAAATAACACACATGCAATGACTCTAGTTGTCGTTAATAAAAAGAACACACATGCAATGACACTGGCGGATCCATATGTGGTGTGTGAAAAGAATATACATGCAATGACACTAGTGGATCCATATGTGGTCTATGAAAAGAACACACATGCAATGACACTGGTGGATCCATATGTGATTTGTGAAGAGAACACACATGCAATAAACTGTGGTGGATCCATATGTGGTCTGTGAAAAGAATAGACATGAAATGACTCTAGATGTGGTTAATGAAAGAATACACATTTCAATGACAATGGTGGTTCCATATGTGGTTTGTGAAAAGAACAAACATGCAATAAATCTAGTTGTGGTTAATGAAAACAACACACATGCAATGACACTAGTGGATCCATTGGTGGATTGTGAAAGGAACACACATGCAATGAACTCTGGTGGATCCATATGCAATGACACTAGTGGATCCATATGAGGTATGTGAAAAGAACACACATTTCAATGACACTGGTGGATCCATATGTGGTATGTGAAAAGAAGGCACATCTAGTGACTCTAGCTATGGTTAATGAGAAGAACACACATGCAATGACACTGGTGGATCCATATGTGGTTAATGAAAAGAACACACATGCAATGAATCTAGCTGTTGTTAATAAAAAGAACACACATGCAATGACCCTAGTGGATCCATATGTGGTTTGTGAAAAGAACACACATGCAATGACACTGGTGGATTCATATGTGGTCTATGAAAAGAACACACATGCAATGACAGTGGTGGATCCATATGTGGTTTGTGAAGAGAACACACATGCAATGAACTGTGGTGGAACCATATGTGGTCTGTGAAAAGAACAGACATGAAATGACTCTAGATGTGGTTAATGAAAGAATACACATTTCAATGACAATGGTGGTTCGATCTATGGTTTGTGAAAAGAACAGACATGCAATGACTCTAACTATGGTTAATGAAAATAACACACATGCAATGACACTAGTAGATCCATAGGTGGATTGGGAAAATAACACACATACAATGAACTCTGGTGGATCAATATGGAATGACACTGGTGAAACCATATGGGTTATGTGAAAAGAACACACATTTCAATGACACTGGTGGATCCATATGTGGTTTGTGAAGAGAACATACATCGAGTGACTCTAGCTGTGGTTAATGAGAAGAACAAACGTCCAATGACACTACTGGATCCATATGTGGTTATTGAAAATAACACACATGCAATGACTCTAGTTGTTGTTAATAAAAAGAACACACATGCAATGACACTAGTGGATCCATATGTGGTTTGTGAAGAGAACACACATGCAATGAACTCTGGTGGAACCATATGTGGTCTGTGAAAAGAATAGACATGAAATGACTCTAGATGTGGTTAATTAAAGAATACACATTTTAATGACAATGGTGGTTCCATATGTGGTTTGTGAAAAGAACAGACATGCAATGACTCTAACTGTGGTTAACGAAAATAACACACATGCAATGACACTAGTAGATCCATAGGTGGTTTGTGAAAAGAACACACATGCAATGAACTCTGGTGGATCCATATGCAATGACACTGGTGAAACCATATGGGTTATGTGAAAAGAACACACATTTCAATGACACTGGTGGATCCATATGTGGTTTGTGAAACAAACACACATCCAGTGACTCTAGCTGTGGTTAATGAGAAGAATACACATGCAAGTCACTAGTGGATCCATATGTGGTTAATGAAAAGAACACACATGCAATGACTCTAGATGTTGTTAATAAAAAGAATACACATGCAATGACACTAGTGGATCCATATGTGGTTTGTGAAAAGAACGCACATGCAATGACACTAGTGGATCCATATGTGGTATGTGAAAAGAACACACATGCAATGACACTGGTGGATCCATATGTGGTTTGTGAAGAGAATACACGTGGAATGAACTCTAGAGGATCCATATGTGGTTTGTGAAAAGAATAGACATGGAATGACTCTAGATGTGGTTAATGAAAGAATACACATTTCAATGACAATGGTGGTTCCATATGTGGTTTGTGAAAAGAACAAACATGCAATGACTCTAGCTGTGGTTAATGAAAAGAACACACATGCAATGACACTAGCGGATCCATATGTGGATTGTGAAAAGAACGCACATGCAATGAACTCTGGTGGATCCATATGCAATGACTCTGGTGGATCCATATGTGGTATGTGAAAAGAACACACATTTCAATGACACTGGTTGATCCATATGTAGTTTGTGAAAATAACATACATCCAGTGACTCTAGATGTGGTTAATGAGAAGAACACACATGCAATGACACTGGTGGATCCATATGTGGTTAATGAAAATAACACACATGCAATGACTCTAGATGTGGTTAATGAAAGAATACACATTTCAATGACAATGGTGGATCCATATGTGGTTTGTGAAAAGAACATACATGCAATGACACTGGTGGATCCATATGTGGTCTATGAAAAGAACACAGATGCAATAAGACACGTGGATCCATATGTGGTTTGTGAAGAGAACACACATGCAATGAACTCTAGTGGATCCATATGTGGTCTGTGAAAAGAATAAACATGAAATGACTCTAGATGTGGTTAATGAAAGAATACACATTGGTTTTCTTGCCCTTGGTTTTTTGATACTACTCAGATTTGCCCTCTCTCTATCACAAATCTCACAAAAGCCCAAATGTGTGCTCACTCTGGGTTCTACGCCCTGATTGGCTGACATAGATATCACGCGGATCGTCTCCACCAACCGTTGATCCTCTGTGATCCAACTGGCAGGATAACCCCTCCCTTATGCACTTTTTTATGCATGGTCTATATATGCCACCTTTCTATCCGTGCCACCGATACTTTACCTCCATAAACAAGTGAATATCCATCTATTTAAATAAAATAAAATATCATATTTTGAAGAAGCTATCGTCTTCGTCTTGCGGTTCGTCCTCGCCTTTGTCAATGCCATGGTCCTTGCCATCGCCACCGTCGGTGTCCTCCTCTGATGACTTGACAACGCCCCCTTCCTCGAATAAGCGCGCTATCTCCTTCTCGGAGTCCTCCTCCTCCTGTTCGTAGTCCCATGGGTCCACGTCACGCTCCTCCGCTTCTGCCTCCAACTAATCGATGAATGCCTCCTCGTTGGCTGAGTTGGACTCATCCAAATAGTTGTCTCCTCTCTTCTTCTTGGTCTTCTTCTTGTTCCTCTTCTTTTCCATACTCGCCGGTGCAACACGCGCCCCCATCTTGGTTGCTGCTTTGTGCTCGTCCGTCGCTGCAGGTACCCCATTCTCCTCCTGCGTGGCTGGTACGAGCTTCGACATCATGGTGTCCTCGAATGCCAATGTCAATGGATCCTGGCACGGTCAGACACGACGTGCTGCCTCAGATGGCGACTCGCGAGCGCGAACGATGCAGCGAAGAGGCGAGGATACAGGATGGTCAGTGGACGGCTTGGACCTACCATTGCCATGGCGAGGGGGCATCGTGCTCGAGGAAGTTGTTCGGAATGGTCGATGGTGGGTACACAAAGTGGGGTGCCGATATGATCAAGGACGAGCAGCGGTTTCGTGCATCGTGTTCACGCATGCATTTGTCGATTATCAAAATAAGTAATATCTCGCGTACTGAAGATAATTTGATCACAACAAAAGTGGCACATCGTATTCTAGACTCGTAAATATCCCGTGCGTGCCTGTCGACGTGGAGTTCAACGGAGTTCGACGTGCCGACGTGATCGTGCAGTAGTTGTGCGCGTCATTGCCCCATCAACACGTGACACACGCACGCAGGACGTGCGCACCGATGCCCGTGATGACCACCCGACTCACACTCCTCTTATTATATACTAGATTTTAAGTGGCGCCGAAGACCATTGAACTGTCCATCGCATTAAAGACAAGTCCGATCGATTCCCTATCCCTGCCTCCCTGGCTTCTTTGAGAAGGTAGACCGTGCACGGTGGTCTTGTATAATAGTAGTACTACTACTGGACCATGGCCTATATTCTTTGAATCTTCTCCCACACTAATCACTATCTTCTTCCTCCTGCTGCCGCCACCCTCACCCTGCAAGTCATGGCTCCCCTGAGGAGAGGCCGGTCGACGATCCTCGCGGAGAAAAGGGAGAGATCTCTCCGCGAGAAACTTCTTGCTCTACCAGCCTCTCAAGCCCCCTCCCACCGAGGCCCAATCTCCCCCGAAAATGGCGCCGAATGTTTTAGCAGGCGAGGGCTCCTCCTGGTACGGTCTTCTTGTTCTACTTCTTCTCCATCTCTTTCTCCATTATGATATTATTCTGCTTCTTCTTGTTTTTTTGTTCTTCTTCTTCTTCCTCTTCCTCTTCTACGTATTACAGGCCGGCCGTGGAGCCATAATCCACCATGACAGAGGTGTTGCAGGACCCGTTCGGTCCCGTTCCACGTCTCAGCGAGGTAGCAAATATCCACACTGTTATTTCTCTGAGTTGTGATGTGGATTTCTTAGATGGTGTCCGCCCTGCATTGGTTTTTCTTCTTATTTTGCGAGTTGTATTCGTTTTCATGAATATGACTGGATCTCTTGGTCTTTCCTTAATATCGCTGTTCATAGATTCACTATGGATTTTTTTTGATTAGGATTAGTTTATCATGGTTATGAATAGATCTCTAGGTCCATTTTTAACACAGATGTCCATAGATTCAACAAGGATTTTTTGATCTGTATTAGTATTCACCTGGAAGCGGGAGTATAATTATAGAATTTCTATTTCAATTAACATGAACGATGCAACGATCGAAGGCCGAGTACCGTGACAAGGTGGCCGTGTTCAGTGCCAAGATTGACAACCAACATGAGCTTGCATGCTCCTTCACCCAAGCTAATGAGAGCCCACGCAAGCATTTATCTGTGAAGAAGGAGATCTCTCTAGATTTTGCACGTGACGTCGTAGGTTGCAGAAAGGGCTCGACCGTAACTTGAACAGGCAAGAATAGGTCATCAAGATAATCAACGAGCTCATGGAGGAGATGAAGAATCTCGTGGAAATGTGCACTCTCCTACAATACGAAGTCACCGAGGCACTCAAAGGACGCGTCGAGGAAACCAAGGCTGCCATCTGAACCTACCATGATAGGAACTATTGCCTGGATGTAGTGAAAGAGATGAAGGAGGACATGAGCAGAGGGATCACCATACTCGAGGGTGTTCGGAAAGAGAACGAGGAGCTAAGGGCTTGTCTAGAGGCGTATCGAAGCAATGCCCAAGTCTGATTCCCGTTAGAGGGGGCACAAATATTAGTTCGTGCTCCACTCCTTTTGTAATGTTTAGGGTTCACGGAGCAATGCCCAAGTCTGATTCCCATTATAGGGTGCAATAAGAATCCAAGGGCAATTCCTTATCTATTTGGACATTTGTTGGTGTTCATGTTCATGAATGGACACCATGTGCTCTTTCCATTATGTATCTGGACATGGGTTGCTGCATTATGAGTTTGCCACTAGCCCACTACTATTTGGTGATATTGGAAAAAACCCACAGCACACTAAATTGCAGATAAACCTTATTTGTCTTTGAAATTGAAATTATGATAGTGCCACTAGTCGATTCATAAAATGTTGATTAGTCCTAGATTGCTTCTTCCTTGAAATTATGACAGTGCCACTAGTCGATTCAGTTAATTATGGAAACTAACAGCTTGTCCTAGTGAACTGAACAAACCATACTATGTATTTTTGTTGTAGGGAAAGAGGCGAAAGCTCGACCATGACCTGGAGACCTGGCTAAACGACAAGATAGCAATCCAAAGGGAGAAGCAGAATTCCCAAAAACTAGCCTTTGACCACCTGCGCACTGAACTCGCGGTCCTTTCTGACAAGTGCCAGAAACTGAAGAGTTAAACACCGTCTGGGCGAAGCTTCACAGTGAAGGTCACACCTCGGCTAGGAAGTAGACGGAGATCATGAAAGGGATCTTAAAGGAAAATTGTATGGCTACGGACCAACTTCTTGAATCCGTGACGGAGCGTTGGAACCTGCAGTTGGCGCATGACAAAGTACTGAAGGAGCTGGCCGATCTTAGGGAGGAAGACAAGCAGCTCCAGACCGGGCTCGCTTGAACCCAACATATGTCTATTTAGTACTAAACTGCCTGGTTTATCCTCTGCACTAGTGATTTTGTAAGCGTGAACTGAACTCTATGCACGATATGTCTGTTCATCTGAAATTAATTTGCTCGAGGATTGAGTTTGGCTTAGTTAAGAAAGTGCAACTGCAAGTCTTACAGTTAACTAGTTTCAGGCATTAGCACAACATAAATTATTCATCTCGAATTTCCTTTATCCTCGGTAGATTGTCCTTGGTCACCCTCACGCGCCTTCTTCAGTTCCTTCAACAGATCCGCAATGCAGTACTCTAGCTTCTTCTTGTCTTCCCTGAGCTGATCCCTCTCCTTTTCTGCATTATGAATTAGCAACCTGTGACTATCCTGAAGCTTGTTTGCAATTCCAACAACAAAGCTCCCATTGATTCTGTCACTTAGCTCTGACTGCAAATTCTCGATTTCTTGTTCTAGCTCCTTATTTTGTACCGACATCTTGTAATTTTTTTCAGCTGCATCACAAGCATCAGTAAATCTCCCTGACCTTTCCAACTCATACATCTCCCATAACTATGCCAAACATTTCTTAAGTGCATTTGGCCTCTCAAGATCCACCCACTCTACTGCTTTACACACTGGGCCAACCTAAAATCACACACACTATAGTGTTATGAACATACACAATACATTTTTCTTCATGTCACCGTTACACATAATGTAAACAAACCTGATTTGTACAACCCAAAAACCTTGTCCTAGTGTTATAGCCTTCGAATGCAACATATCTCCTCAGTTTTAGCCCATGGTCACATGGCACTTCTCCATCGAGATCTAGGCCCTCCCATTCAGAGTCGTAGATCGTCTGTGGTACCAATAGGTAAACACAAAGCTAGAATTGAACACAATTGCATGCACATATGAAGCTCAGATCGAGAGATTTACCATTGCCTAAACCTAGCCCGAGAAAATAGAGGAACTCACATCGTGGAAGGAATACTCGATGTCGGAGAGAAGTCTATCGTTGCTCGACTGGTCATTCTCGTCGTTCAAGGACAGCATGGCAAATGCAGCGTCGCCGGTGACAACATCGACGTCGGTGAGGGGAGAGAGGGGGAGAGAGAGCAGCCCTTCTACTGCTACAACAATGACTAAATTGGCATGTTACAATAGTTTAATGGATACCATGCCCTTTCCCTGGATTACTGTCTCCTGCCTAATGTGGATTCTCTTCATACATTCTTATTTCAAATATTAAACCTGTACTCCCTCCATCCCAATTTCATTGTCTAACGAAAACATACCAGTATATTACATCATCTAAAGAAACAAAATCATGTCAACTATAAGGTACTTATGCATCACTTGTTCAGTCATGATTTCACAAAACATTATATTACAATATCTCAACAAACATAATCACATCATGGTTTCACAAAATATCACATTACAATCTCTCAACAAACATAATCACAGAAATAAGTATATTACATCAACTCAAGAAACAAAATCATGTCGACTACAAGGTACTTATGCATCACTTCTAGTTATGGTTTCGCAAAACATTACATTACAATCTCTCAACAAACAAAATAACAGAAACAAGTACAGTACATCATCTGAAGAAACATAATCATGTCAATTACAATGTATTTATGCATCACTTGTCCAGTCATGGTTTCATAAAACATTACATTACAATGTCCCAACAAACATAATAACAGAAACATGTATGGTACGTCATCTTAAGAAACATAATCATGTCAACTACAATGTACTTATGTCTTATTACAACAACGATGGTTTAAGTGAGTGACATGTCCGAAAATCTCAACAGCTCGCACAACATTATATCGCAATCTCTCAACAAACATAATCACAGAACACGCTCTAAATGCAACAGCAGTCAATATTACGAATACAGGCAGGGGAACCCCACGGTCTATATGACAAGCCTAGGGTAGCAGCTCTCATCAAATCTCATCAACGTCGACCACCTCATTCTGTTCAGCCACTACAGGGGCCTCTACATCCACTATAACCTGTTGAACACCATCAGAAATGGTACCAAGGAAGAACACCTTCCTGCTTCGCTTCTTTCATCGCATAATATGCATAAGATCTTCAGTATCCAAAACATCTATGAATTGCTGCTTCTTATGATGCCAGCACCTGATTTGTGCCATCTTCTTAGGGCCAATACTAATTTCCTTACCGATCATCTCTCTCATTTCATCAAGAGTTATGTTTTTGGAATCAACAGTGATCTCCACAGTACATGACGAAACTGGCTTATTAACTCCCTCATCAAGTTTTGCCATGTATGAATCCACATCTATGCGTATACTGAACTTATCTAGATCAGCATCTATCGGTTCATATTCTCTAGGAGCCGAAGTTCTGGCAGCAAGATCTGCAACATCTGCATACATATTGTCAATCATCCTTCAACTTTCACCTTACGATCAGCTGCACAACACTCCCAAACCATCTAAAGCTCGTGGGAGTGCTCAATTTGTTGATAGGTATCATTCATGTTGCGCCACACCAATTTTGTCCTCTGTCTAGAACCCCAGGGAATCCTAGCGGCAAGCATATCTACCAGCTGCGAAATAGACACAACCTCTTTACAGTTCATAAGCAGATGCACATCTTGCCCGAACACAACCCTCTCGCAACCAAAATCAAGTTTGCAGTGTACTGGGAACATGAACTGTGAACTCATATAGGTCCCTTGTATCAAAGTTGTGCCTAATTTGATTGAAAAGGGGAACTTTTCAGTTCATTCGATTCTATTATGCCGTAACTAATCTACTTGTAAGATAAGGAACATATGAGAAAAATTCACCTCTCGCCCTTCTCCTGGGTTTTTTCTTCAAGATCTGGGTGTCGCATCTGCCCACCATAGCCGAACAATCCACCGCCAGCCTTTATTTTGTCTTGAACCCGCTGCTCGTAGGTACCTTGGGAGAAGAATCCTTGCTGATCTCTGATGGCTCTGAGTATGGCGCCCAGAAAAATGTTTTTTGATGGCGTGTAGTTGATGTAGAGCTTGTTGGGAACCCCAAGAGGAAGGTATGATGAGCACAGCAGCAAGTTTCCCTCAGTTATGAAACCAAGGTTTAATCAAACCAGTAGGAGCAAGGAAACACCCCAAAGGTGTAGCTAACTGAACGATGGCAGGGCGCACTACCGGTGCCAGCAGCAACGTGGAGACCTGCACAACATAACCACAGAACTTTGTCCCCAACTTGCGATGAGGTTTTCAATCTCACCATGTTTTGTGGAAAACAAAGGATTAAACGTATCGAATGGAAAGAAGTAATAGTTTGCAAAAAGTAAACACAAAACAGTAAACAATTTGTAGATGTAAAAGACAAGGACCGAGATCCATAGTTCACTAGAGGTGGCTCTCCTTAAGATAGATAACATGCTGGGTGAACAAATTACAGCGGGGCAATTGACAAACATCGAGAAAGCAATACATCCATATACTAATCATCTTGAGTCCTTTGAGACTTGATTGGGCATTACAACATTATACATAGACCGCCATCCAATTGCATCTGTGACTAATAATCCACCTTCAGGTTATCATCCGAACCCCCTCCAGTATTAAGTTGCAAGCAACAGATTATTGCTTTATGAACTGCGTGTAAAGTAAACAATACGATTGCTCTATGAACAAAGGATTGTTGTTTTCTCCCTAGTAGCAACATCACATCTAGTACCTTAGAGATTTCTGTCACTTCCCCAGATTAAGAGAGGCATGAACCCACTATCGAGCATAAATACTAACTCTTAGAGTTGCTAGCATCTACTTGGCCAAGATAGCTACTAACAACAGAAAGCATGCAAGATCACCAATAACAAAAGACATGATAGAATCAATAATCAATCTGAAATAGCATCTCAATATCCATCTGATCCCCGCAAACACAACATGCAGAATTACAAATAGATGATCTTGATCATGAACGAAGCTCACAAGATCTAGACTTGAAAGCACAAAGGAGGAGAACCAGCCATCTAGCTACTACATGGATCCGTAGTCCAAGGATGAACTAGTCACGCATCACACCGGAGGCTTGCATGGTGATGAAGAAGGCCTCTAGGGTGAATTCCCCTCTCCGGCAGGGTGGCGGGAAGAGCTTCAGATCCCTCCCGATCTAGGGATGGAGATGATGGTGGCTACAAACTCTTTCGTGGATTTTTGATCGGGTACTTAGGGTTTACGTCCCGAGGGCATCTTATAGTCAGAAGCGGAGGCTGGGGGGTGCCAGGGCTGGCCTCACCACCCCCTGGCGCGGGCCAGGCTGGGCCGCGTGGCCAGGTGGTGTGGTGGCCCCCCTGGCCCCTCTCTGTCTTGTATTCTGGCACTTGATGACATCCGGATAAATAGGCACTTTGGCTTTTGTCCCGTCCAATTCCGAGTATATTCATTTTCTGACTTTCCTGGAACCAAAAACAGCAGAAAACAGGCAGTTGGCACTGTGGCTCTTGTTAATAGGTTAGTCCAAGAAATCATATGAAAAGTACTCCAAAGTTGGAACAAAACACAAGAAAGTGGATACAACCAAGCATGGAACATCAAAAATTATAGATACATTTGCAATGTATCAACATCCCCAAGCTTAACTCCTGCTCGTCCTCGAGTAGGTAAGTTATAAAAAGAAAGAATAATTTTTGAGGTGACATGGACCATCAAAGACATGATCAAAGTATTTGTAAAACATTCGAAGCTAGGATCATAGTACTTCAATCATAACATGAAAGACAAAGTTCTAGTAATAAGCAAAGAAACTATGATGCAACATGAAAAGGTACAAACAAAAGATTCATGAATAACAATGCTTGGCAAGACGTTTGTTTGTTTCACATAAAGAAAACATGGCATAATAGTATTTAGCTTGTCCCTCAATAGAGTAGCAAATATAAATGCATAGGACACTTTCAAAATTCATAAGAGTGACTAGATACGATAGTTTAAAATAAGAAATATCAAAGTATGCATCAATCAACTAGTCTTGGGACAATGCACATAGAACTATGAATGGCCACTATGCTCTCAAAGAAGGTGCATAAAGTTAGAAGGTGGAGACTCAATATAATGGTGGAAGAAAGGCCTTGGTAAAAGGAAGTAGGGATTCAAGTCTCATAAAGAGCTTCCAAAAATTATGGTACTTATAGCTTTCAGCTCTCATTGCCCCTATCATAAGCATCTTGAAGTGATTAAGGTTAAAGTGAACAAACTATGGTGTACATGCTTGACGAAGTATAAGTTAGAAATCTCCCTTGTATACGAGGGCCGCTCCTCATGTTACTCAAGTTTAGTCACCGGTAAGTTCTTGTCATTGTAAGTACATGTGTATCATTGAGAACCGCCAACAGGGTACCCCTTGCCCGATGATACGGAAGAATCCCCATATCAAAATGACAAGGCAAGCAGACAACGAGCATCTCAGCATTCTTCTTACTTACCATGGGAATATGGTGCTTTTTTCTCTCTACCCTCTTTTCATAATATCTTTTTTTTTCTTTTCTCTTTTTTTTCTCAATATAGGACTCTTTTTTATAAGAAGAATGCTTCATAGACAGCTCATTATGGTTACGCTGCAGGTTTCCACCATGTCAGCATGGATTCGACCAGCGGCCCAGGCGTTTCTCTAACACATATACATAACTCCATGGACTTACATTATCCCCTTTCATTTCACACCGACGACATCCATATACAAAAGAGCATGATATCAACTAGGTACAAGTACCAAGTGCAATGTTGAAAGCGTTCCCCATGAAAGCATGGTTCTGCTAATTCCCAACAAATAAGTGCAAGCATATACAACATAGAAGACACAATGGTTCAAGTTTATTAAGGGCAAGAAAAGTAAAGTGTGCCATCAAGTTCATGAGAGCTATGATCACTAGTTTTCTCATAACAAGTTTAATTTGGAAGGTAAACAAAAGCATGAATATACTTGGAATAACATAAGCTAGTAGGTAGGTATGGTGGACTCTTTGGAATAACTTGGTTTAGGGAGTTGGATGCATGAGTGGAACTCATACTTTGTTGTGGAGGCTAGCAAAAGACTGGGGGCGACAAACTAAGAGAGCAATAATGGCCATAATCATGCAGAGCGACAAAACATCATTGATCAAAGCATAAAGCGATACTACAAGTTGAAAACTAAAGGATCATAAAGGCTATGGTGACTTGAGATAGTCATAACGTGGTGCGAGCATGCCCCAAGTAAACCCAAATAAAGCATTAAAGGAGAATACCACTATACTATGCTTTAATATGCTAAAACAACGCATGATTCATCCAAGGCACATTAAGCAATCTCAATGTTTATAACAGGTCATGCTACAGCAAAGAATACTAAGCATAAAGCCAAAACAATATCAAGCATGGCATGACAAAGCATAGGCCACAGTCAAAAACGAGCTCTTTTTACCACATAAGCATGAACTTTCCTACTCTTTTCCAAACCAAACCAAACTATTTGCAAACCAATGTATGAAAGAGGGGGTCCAACCAATTTATTCAGAAAACTAAGCAAACCAAAGCAAACAAAAAACCAAAACAAAAATGAAAAAGAAGTCACTCCAAAAAAAAGCACAACTGTGCATGAAACAATAAAAATAAAGCGTTTGGAAGAAACCTGGGATTTTTATTGATGAAGTAGGGGATGCCTTTGGCATCCCCAAGCTTTGACGCTTGTACTTCTTGGATATTTCTGTGGGTGAAAAACTTGGCATCCCAAGCTTTAGCTTTAGTCCATCCGTCATATCATTACTCATTCTTTCCATACACCTGAAAATTTTCCTTCATACAAAACTTCACACAATCTTTATTAGCAAAATTAGTGCACTTAAGATAAATAAGTCTTAAGGTTCAGTTATAACACCAAATAAACTTCCATTAGAATACTAGATACTGTAGCACTTCCCTCAAAAAGCTCAATTCCCCAAAAGAACTCAAAAAGGAACCAACAAGAAGCAAATGCAGAAAATGGCAGAAATCTATCAAAACAGACCAGCAGGTAATGACGAATTTCTTCGAAGACCTTCTGTTGCTCAAATCAAAAAGTGTTGAACTAATGAAAGTTATATAACAACCTGGGGCAGAAGAACAAAAATTCACGCCTCAAAATGATGTTCAGAGATTTTACACGATTTTTTACGGTGAGGCACAGAAATCTGTTTCGGGACAGCAACTTTCGCAATCATTACTTCCCTCTCATTAGAGGTTACTCTTGGCACAAAAAGCAAATAAAAGGATAAGGAGAGGTTATTACAGAGGTAATAACTTCCAAGACTCATCTAAAACTTTTGGGTTATCTCCCAATAAGTACTTTTCTTTAACGCCTTTAAGTTAGGCATAAGAAGCAAGAAAAAGAATCAAGTGTTCTCAAATGAAGAAGCATTAAGACCAAATTTTGTTTTCATAGGAGAAGCAAAAGAAATATTTTATCTCTTTTTAGGGAAGTGTTCTATACCTTTCTTGAGTGGGAGTTGATATTTAATGGTGCCTTCTTTCATATCAATGATGGCACCAACAGTTCTAAGAAACGGTCTTCCCAAAGTAATAGGATAAGAAGCATTGTATTCAACATCCAAAACATAGAAATCAACAGGGACATAAGCATTGTTAAACATAATAAGAACATCATTAATACTCCCCATGAGTTTCTTTTTAGCATTATCATCAAGTGGGACATTCAAATAACAATCTTCAAGTGGAGGCAAATCAAGCATATCATAAATACTTCTAGGCATAATAGAAACACTACTATCAAGATCACATAAAGCTTTGAAATCAAAGTCATTCACTTTCATATTAATGATGGGTTCCCAACCATCTTGTTGTTTTATAGGAATAGAAGCTTTATGTTTCATCTTTTCTTCTTTAATCTTTATGAGAGCATCGGTAATGTGTTTTGTAAAAGCCATGTTCATAGCACTAGCATTAGGCCTTTTAGCAATCTTTTGTAGGAACTTAATAACTTCAGAGATATTGCAACCATCAAGATCAAAATCAACTTTATAATCTAAAGTAGTAGAACTATTATTAGCCTCAACACTAGTGGTGGTAATAGTAGAAACAATAATGTTCCTAGCAATTTCATCTTCTCTTTCCCACTAAGCATGTAATTCAGCTAATAATCTAACATTTTCATCAATTCTTACTTGTATGGCATTAGTAGCTGCAAAGGGATTATCATTAGTTTCAGGTTTAGCAGCCATTTTATTCAAAGAAGATTGAGCTTCAGCCAAAGATGCTATATTTCTTTCAGCATTAGAGAGTTTTTCCTCAATAGTTTTATTGAAAGCAGTTTGTTTGCTAATAAACTCTTTAAGCATAACTTCAAGTTCAGAGGGAGCACTCTTATTATTGTTGTAGGTACTTCCATAAGCATTACCATTGTTGGGAGGATAAGGCTTATAATTGTTGTTACCAAAATTGTTCCTATAAGCATTATTACCATAAGCATTGTTGCCAAAATTGTTATTTCTTATGAAGTTCACATCAACTTGCTCTTCTTGAGCAACCAAAGAGGCTAAAGGAACATTATTTGGATCAATATGGGCTTTCCCATTAACAAGCATAGACATAATAATATCAATCTTATCACTCAAGGAGGAGGTTTCCTCAACAGAATTTACCTTCTTACCTTGTGGAGCTCTCTTAGTATGCCATTCAGAATAATGAACCATCATATTGTCCAGAAGTTTTGTTGCAACACCCAAAGTAATGGTCATAAAGGTACCTCTAGCAGAAGAGTCCAATAGGTTCCTTGAAGAATAGTTCAATCCTGCATAAAAAGTTTGGATGATCATCCAAGCAGTCAGTCCATGAGTGGGACAATTCTTTACCAAAGATTTCATTCTTTCCCAAGCTTGAGCAACATGCTCATTATCAAGTTGTTTAAACTTCATTATTTCACTTGTCATGGATATAATCTTAGTAGGAGGATAGTATTTTCCAATAAAAGCATCTTTGCACTTAGTCCAAGAATCAATACTATTCCTAGTTAAGGAATTAAACCATTCTTTAGCTTTTCCTCTCAAAGAGAAAGGAAACAATTTCAGCTTAACAATATCACCATCTATATCCCTATGCTTTTGCATCTCACAAAGTTCAACAAAATTATTTAGATGGGAAGCAACATCTTCATTACCAATACCAAAAAATTGTTCTCTCAAAACAAGATTGAGCAAAGCAGGTTTTATCTCAAAGAAAGTATTTTTAGCTACAGGTGAAGCAATAGGTGAGCTCATAAAATCATTGTTGTTGGTGCTAGTGAAGTCACACAACTTAGTGTTTTCAAGAGTAGTCATTTTTGTGTGTTTTCAAATAAGAAAGCAAACTCGTAAAACTAATATTTTTGTGTTTTTGAAAAAAGAACAAGCAAACAAAGCAAAAAGAAACTAAGCAAAACAAAAAGAACAAAGTAAAGAGATTGGTTATGAGGGACTCCCCTTGTGAAGATGTCCTTGACTCCCCGGCAACGGCTAGAAAAATGCTTGATGGCTCTGAGTATGGCGCCCAGAAAAATGTCTTTTGATGGCGTGTAGTTGATGTAGAGCTCGTTGGGAACCCCAAGAGGAAGGTATGATGAGCACAACAACAAGTTTCCCTCAGTTATGAAACCAAGGTTTAATCGAACCAGTAGGAGCAAGGAAACACCCCAAAGGTGTAGCTAGCTGAACGATGGCAGGGCGCACTACCGGTGCCAGCAGCAACGTGGAAACCTGCACAACATAACCACAGAACTTTGTCCCCAACTTGCGATAAGGTTGTCTATCTCACTGTGTTTTGCGGAAAACAAAGGATTAAACGTATCGAATGGAAATAAGTAATAGTTTGTAGAAAGTAAACACAAAACAGTAAACAATTTGTAGATTGAATGTAAAAGACAAGGGTCAGAATCCATAGTTCACTAGAGGTGGCTCTCCTTAAGATAGATAACATGCTGGGTGAACAAATTACAGTGGGGCAATTGACAAACATCGAGAAAGCAATACATGCATATACTAATCATCTTGACTCCTTTGAGACTTGATTGGGCATTACAACATTATACATAGACCGCCATCCAACTGCATCTATGACTAATAATCCACCTTCAGGTTATCATCCGAACCCCCTCCAGTATTAAGTTGCAAGCAAAAGATTATTGCTTTGTGAACTACGTGTAAAGTAAACAATACGATTGGTCTATGAACAAAGGATTGTTGTTTTCCTAGTAGCAACAGCACATCTAGTACCTTAGAGATTTCTGTCACGTCCCTAGATTACCAGAGGCATGAACCCACTATCGAGCATAAATACTAACTCTTGGAGTTGCTAGCATCTACTTGGCCAAGATAGCTACTAACAATGGAAAGCATGCAAGATCACAAATAACAAAGACATGATAGAATCAATAATCAATCTGAAATAGCATCTCAATATCCATCGGATCCCCGCAAACACAACATGCAGAATTACAAATAGATGATCTTGATCATGAATGGAGCTCACAAGATCTAGACATGAAAGCACAAAGGAGGAGAACTAGCCATCTAGATACTACATGGATCCGTAGTCCAAGGATGAACTAGTCACGCATCACACCGGAGGCTTGCATGGTGATGAAGAAGGCCTCTAGGGTGAATTCCCCTCTCCGGCAGGGTGCCGGGAAGAGCTTCAGATCCCTCCCGATCTAGGGATGGAGATGACGGCGGCTACAGACTCTTTTGTGGATTTTTGATCGGGTACTTAGGGTTTATGTCCCGAGGGCATCTTATAGTCGGAAGGGGAGGCCGAGGGGCTGCCAGGGCTGGCCTCACCACCCCTAGCGCGGGCCATGCTGGGCCGTGTGGCCAGGAGGTGTGGTGGCCCCCTGGCCGCTCTCCGTCTCGTATTTTGGCACTTGATGACATCCGAAAAAATAGGCACTTTGGCTTTTGTCCCGTCCAATTCCGAGAATATTCATTTTCTGACTTTCCTGGAACAAAAAACAGCAGAAAACAGGCAGAAGCACCGTGGCTCTTGTTAATAGGTTAGTCCAAGAAATCATATGACAAGTACTCCAAAGGTTGAACAAAGCACAAGAAAGTGGATAAAACCAAGCATGGAACATCAAAAATTATAGATACATTTTCAATGTATCAATCTCCTCGCTAACCGGGGTTGAAGACCTCGCCGCTGCTTCGCTTTGAGACCCATACTTTGGCCCCAACGGACCCGAATCAGTCGGCGACGTATCTACAACCTTCGCCTTGCAAGACATGCTAGGCCGCCACTGTCGGATTCAATGTCGGGGGAGTGAGAAAAAAGGTCCCCTGCTGCCGGCAGATTCAGGGTCAGGGAAGGGAAGAAAAGGGACCGGTGCCGCCGCAGCCAGATTCAGTGTCGAGAGTTAGGAAAGTATAGTAATGGATTTGCCCCTACGACACGTCTAGGGTTGCTAAGAAGAGTGACCGGCGAAGAAGGAGCACATCAGGAACTAGTGTAACGGAATATCCTGACTTAACGGGTGTGATTTGAAAATATTGGGTTTGGCCATCATTCACTCGAAACACCCCTCTCAGCAATTGGCGCCCCAACTTTTTGAATCACGGTGATGAAAATCAACTTGGGTACCGTGTTGCCTAGGCGCCTCAACTTTCGGGCCGCAAAATGATATTCTCGTCCTGCATGGTCCTGGCAGCTAGACCCATCAGCACCAGTCTTCACTCTCCACTCCTCACCACCAAGCCCTAGCACACAATGCCATGGACGCGCCGCCGCCACCCTCCACGGCACCTGCTCTCCCCAGCTGTGGACCGTTTGTGCCTCCAGGAGCTACTCTAGCTCCGGTCGCCTCTACTCAGGCCTCTGATCTACCGCCACCAGCCATTGTTCTGCCTGCTCTGTTCTCTGCTCGTCCTTCAAAAGCTGCTTCCACCGCTAGCATCGTCCACGTGAAGAAAGAATTGATGGACGACCAGCGGAAGGAGGAGTCAAGGAAGAGGGATGACCGGCGACAGAAGGCCCGAAAGCGCATTGCCGATGCCCAAGCCTCCTAGGAAAGGGCCACCTCCCTTGAGCACGCTGTCGCCATCCAGGCCAAGTTCACCGCCAAGGCCCTCGCTGCGAATGCTGCCACTTTGCTCATGATAAAGGAGCGGAAGCTAGCTGCCTTCGCCGTGGGCACAGCGAGCTGAGCTACGTCCATGAACAAACCATTTCATGTTGAAGCGATCGTCACCGGCGGACCAGATATTGTCGGTGACTCTTCGTCGTCATTGCTTGCTCTTGACCTGAATGCGGCACCTGTCGGCGGCGGCTCTTCATGCAGCAGCAAGAATGGGAGGAGCATCCCCGATGACAGCATGCCCGCTCCCTGCAAGCTGTTTGATGAAACGCGGGCCCCAACTCCAACCCCAACTCCGACATCCACTCTGACGCAGGTATCTTGTTTGCTCCTTGTTCTTTTCTCGTCGGTGTATATGATCCAACGAGAGACGCCCTTGCAGGATCCTTTCCCGGGCCATGGTACCTAGGAAGGTGGTATCCCCATTGACCACGAACCTTTGTTTGTGGACGAACTGGTCCGACAAACACAAGGCGGTAGCCGAAGAGCAGGACGTACACATCCCTCGAGGACAGATTCTTTGCGGGGCATGGATGGAAATTGGGCAAGATCTAATAACCGGTGGGGAACAAAAGGGTGGGGCATTTTGGAACAGAGTATGGAAGTACTTCCATGAGCACAAACATTTTGGTGATCATCCGTTTACAAGTGATCGCAACGAGAACTCTATTAGGAAGAGGTGGGCATTCATCTCTATAACATCTAAAAAATATTAAACAAGATTATCAAATTCTAATCACCCAAGATTATGGTTAACAAAAAATTTTATTCTTAAAATCATATGAATGCATGTGTGTTTATTTTTAATGCATGAATGCTTGCTTTGCCATGTTTGATTGCTATAAATGATGAGTATTAGTTTAAAGATGAAAACCAAACCATCTACGTCAAAACCAAACAAAAACAAATCAAAAGAAAATCTTTAGTTCATGCGGCCATTTAATCAAACACTTAGCAGGTAGAGTATAGATATATCAACTATTCACTGTTTTGATCAATCTCTTGCTCACCATTTGTACCCAATTCAGCTCCACTACTAGCCCACGACCTTCCCTAGTACCAGCCCATGCAGCTAGCACCCCTCACTCGCCGCAATGACCAGTGCCCGCCAATACCCGAGCGTGCCATGCCGGTCGAGCATGGACACGACGCCACAAGCCGCGCCGCCCTCTACCACGACCACGAGGAGGTAGGCGTGACCTCACCGCACCCCTCTGTCCACACCTCGACCAAAGACAAGCAGTGGAGAAGCTAGCAGCGTCGTTCCCATTTAACTCGCTGCCATGCCGAACGCACGCCAGAGCACCGAAGCCGCCTCGTGCAGCCACGCCGCGCCTTGCTCTCTCCTTGCGTACCTGCACTCGCCGCGTCACTAGCAACCTCCCAGACACAACCGTTCACCAGCGTGTGCCTCGTGACCACCATACGCCATGACGAAAACCGCGGTAACCGCACAGAGCAAGGAAGTCTCCTGACCGATTAATATACGCCTCGCCATGCCACTATGCGCATGACGATCGCCGAAGACCACCGCGTCGACCTATGCTCTCCGCCATGCTAATAGTGCCCTGTAGCAACATCGCCGACGAGCCTGAGCCATGCCACGTTGCTCCTCTCGCTGGCGATAAATAGGACCCTCCCCCAGCCTCCAAAGGCACATCATTCGACTCCCCTCTCCCTTAGAAACACCCCTGACCCTTTCCCGGAGCAAGGCGAGCACCACATCATCAGAATTTCACCAGAGCCCACCGCTGCAGTGAAGGAAAAGAGTTGTTGATTGGAGCCACCCCAGGAGCTACTGTGACCACCATTCAACTCGCCGTCATCTACCAGCTCGTTCGACCCCATCGCCGGACCTAGCTGGAACCCTGGTAAGCCCCCAACGACCCCCACCATAGCGCTATTTTTAGAATCTCGCACATCCACTGCGACGGAGACGATGAAGTAGAGTCGTTGCTCGCTTTCTAATCGTGTGGCCTAGATTAGCTAATACCGCTTCGCTTAGACACAACCGCTGACATGTGGGACTAGCTTGAGAGCAGCCCGCTGCGCGCCCATTGTACGGTTGGGCTGGCCCATGTTTGTTCCCGCGCATAGCCCAGCGATTCAAATAGAGATTTTCCATTTAATTCAAAATCCTATTCCGTCAGTAGTTTCAAAATTGAATTCAGAGAGATTTACTTAACCAAAATGCATGATTCCAATTTTGTTAGAAAGGTGTTGAAAATATCTACACACTCCCGTTGGATTCAAACCATTTGAAATTATAGATCACCTATAGTAAAAATAACAATATAGAGACGTTTCCAACTTCAAACATTTTTATAAAATCAACCATAAATGTTTTTGAGTTGATTCCAACTCTCAAAAATCACAGTTGCCATGCTTTATGTAAATATGTAAAAAGATTTAGTTTTACATGCACTAATCATGGACTAGTATTAAAAGAATGCTATATAGGCATTTCTAGTCACTTTAATATTATTAAATAGAAATATTAAATCTTGTAATATCTGACCCCACTTTAAATCACATTCCCAAGTATTGGAATATGTGGTGATGACATGTGTCAACATGATCCCATATTCTAATTGGAGGACATTAAATCTTAGGTATTTTTCAATGAGTAGAAATTACTTTTCCAAAATAAGATAAATAAGAATGTGTCAATATTTCATGTGATGATTGAGATGATGCTAGATCATCTAGTGTGAGCCCTTGTGTGCTAAATAGAAGTAGTTAAGTATTGTTTGGTGATTGTGTACCTCGTATTTATTTATAGACGCTAGTACCGACCCAGTCTACGATGAGGAGGAGTACTTCGAAGAAGAAGAAGAGAACTTCAACAACTGCGCTACTCAAGGCAAGCCCACTATGCAAGATAACCTATGCATGCTTGGTTGTGCAACTTTGATTATACCAAAATCCCAAGTTTTACTTGCAAGCTTTACTCTTTTACCCTTACCAAAGTTTCTTACTTAGTTAAATAATTGTGAGTAGTGGTAGAAATAAGATAGATGCCATCAAGAGCATAGAAATAGGCTTGGGTAGTTACACCTGATTAGCACCCATCAATAGTGATACCCTCATTACTAGTGGCTAGTGCTAAGCTAAACTTGATCACCTTAGATGGGAACACTTGGAGAAAATGATTATGAAAACCTTCGAATGATGAGTAATTCTATTGAAATGTTTTGACATGGGTTATGAAACACAATGGTTTGATGATGAAACTGAATGAGACATGTGCCTTGACTGTGATAAAAACTGATGGTTGGGTTCGGATGCGATACCATTCCAATTTCGCCGTACAACCACAATACTTGAGTTGGGTAGGGCTTACCTAGAAGTTTATATGTCTTAGTATGGGTTCCCTTGCGGAAAGAGGTTGAGCTGAGGCTACCTCGTGATTATGAAATGTCCACCTATGAAGTTCCTGGGATGGCAGATGGCCATGGCTTGGAGGCCAAGCTCATAGGGAAGGTGCCTATACTAGGGTGTGTTATTGAAAGGTTAGATTGATTATCCGCATACCAAGTATGATAATTTAGGATTATACTTGACGGATGTATCAAATTTTGTGGGAAAGTGTACCACCTCTGCAGAGTGTCAAACATTCGAATAGCCGCGTCCACGGTTATGGACAGTTGGAGTGGCCATACTATTCCATTGTCAGATGTTTTCAAAATGACTTGTGACTTGAACTATGAATTTGACTTGACCACAACAGGGTTGTGGACATGAAAACTAGGTTCCCACTTAAGTAATCTAGAGAACTAAAATAGGCTTCACTACTAAGCACTTATGAAATAAAATTGGCTTATTGCAAACAAGACTAGAGCTTAGGATTCCTACTAGTATTACCTTACTTGTGTTAGTGATAGTTTGCGAGTACTTTAAGAGTACTCATGGCTTTGTCCCTAGCTATTCCCATGGCCATACTATGAGGAGGACTATCCCGAAGACGGACAGCAGGAGGTCTACGATAACTAGGATCATCTCCCATCGTCAGCATTGCCTATGACAATGAATATGGAGTCTACTGCGTTTACTTCCGCTGCTTTGATATGTATTAAGACTTGATCATGGGATCAACTATTTGTAAGACTAATATGGTTTGTAATGGATGATGTACTGTGGTACCAATTCTTTTATATCTCGCAAAAATGGTAATCCTGGGATTGCGATGTACAACATAACAAGCATTTGGAATTAAAAATCCGGGTGTTTACAAGTTGGTATCAGAGCCATCCTGACCATAGGAGACCCTAGTTAGAATAGACGTCTAAAAAACTTAGTTTCAAAACAAAGTAATTGAGTATTTATGAAAACCTATTTCACTCTTACCCTTGAGATTCTTTCAAAAAGAGTTCACAGGTTCCTCAAAATTCTTGCAATCCTACCTAAAATTTGACACACTTGATCACCTCACTAACTTACTCATCCTAATTGCTTATAGATGGAGGTCAAATACAACAAATTCTACCAGTTGGGAAATGGAGGGGAACTCATCTTTGAGAGGGATTTGGGATAGCTCGTGGAGTATCTTGGACACCCACACCCGGAGTTCTTCGGAGCACATCTCAATGACCAACAAGGAGGGGAACTGCAGTGGTTGATCATTGAAGATCTGAGAGGCAAAATGGAGCCATCCCTTTCGGAGAAGATTCAGTTAAGCTTGAGGGAGAACAATTGGTTGGACGGACTAACTAGAGCCATGTAGGCGGCACTTGCTCGTCTCTGTGCACATAACATCAACCAGATCAATGGTACCCGCTTTGCCCACTATGCAAGGAGTGACTCTATGGGACAACCTTTGGCCATGCCAGCACATCCAAAGTTGAAGCACCATGTGGACCACCTGGACTTCATGCTGCACGAGACCCAAAAGGATTTGGACAACGCGCGTGCCTACGCCAACCAAAATCTCGCTATCGCCAATGAGAGGAAACAAACCCTTGCCATCCTTGCTAAGGAGTGCAAGTCACTTCGTCGCCAGCGTGACAAGAAGGATCGCATCATCGCTCGTCTCCACCAGAAGGTGGCAACCCTCAAGGAAACCATCCATGACTAGGAGATTCAGCTTGAGGAGAAGGAAGAAGAAGGTGAAGATATTCGTGGGGATATCCACTCTTACCTCAGTGATGATGCTGGGTATCTGGAGGACGTCGCCATGGAGTACCACACTGACGAGGATGACGCCGACTTCATAGATGATGAAGAAACCCCTGATTATGATGATGAGTAGTCGCACCTGAGCACTAGCGTAGGTGTCAGTTTGTATCTGGTCCCAATGTATCATAGCTTGACACAATGGTTCTTAAAACCATGTCCTTCGTAGTTGTGGTGTGTGTTTGTATTGTGTGCTTGGAATGAATGAATGAAAAGGAGTTGTTGGTTTTCAAACCTTAGCAATACTCAAGTTTTAAAAGCTATTTGAACCATACCCATAAACCCTAGAAAATTTCCCCCTTGTCTCATGATCTATCTCAATCTTCAGATGACTCGTGGAAACCCCGGTGGAAGCAGCCCATCCTAGGATCCAATGCTTCAGATTCTACAAATGCTTGTATCTGATTGAGAAGCCGGTAGAGCTGAGCGTAAAGCCAATCTAGCCACTCTTCAACAGATCGCACAGATGGCACACAATAACCAAGGCCATGGAAACCAGGATCACCATGGATCCAAGCCTAAGAATTTTCAAAACACCAATCCTCCCATGTTTAGAAAATCAGAAGAGCCCTTAGATGCCAGGATGTAGACCATGGAGAACAACCTAGAAGTTGTAGGAGTAGATGCTGTAGAGAAAGTATTTTTTGCCACCCACTATCTAGCAGGTTATGCAAGATCATGGTGGAACAGCACCCGTACCATGAATGGAGGATATATGATGACATGTGAAGAATTCAAGCTCAAGTTTAGTAGGACCCATGTGCCCCCAGGTTTGATCAAGAGGATGAGGGATGAATTCAGGGAGCTGAAGCAGGGCAGAATGACCGTGGTAGAATACCGTGACAAATTCCTGTCTCTGGCTAGGTATGCCCTTGATGAGATTGACACTAAAGCGGAGAAGAAGGAGAGATTCATGAATGGCCTGCAAGATGAGATGCAGACCATGCTAGTCAACATTCCCTTTGATGACCTAGAAGCTTTATTGGATTCCGCGATCTAGATGGAAGGAAAGATCAACCAAGCCAGCGAGAACCGCAAGCATTATATAATGTACCAATCTGGACCCCACCATACCCTGAAGTATCGCCCCAACCCGTCTGCAGGATTTGAAACAAGGAACAATAGACCCCCTATGTCTCGTCCGAACTATCCCAATCGTGGAGGAGGAAACCCGAGGCCCGGAGGCCACACAACAACAACCCCAATAACTTCAACCTTGCACCACCAAGGTCCAACAACAACAACAATACTACCCCGAGGACTGGAAGCAATGTTGTGCCTGTTGCAGGGAAGGAAAAGTCAATGATAACCTGCTTTGAATGTGGAGTCACGGGTCACTACTACAATGAGTGCCCCAAGAAGCTTGTTGCAGCCACCAATTTCACTGCACCTGCCCAGCAGTAGCGCCGTGTCTAGCCTGGAAAGAGATTTTCCCTAGGCAACCCGCATAACCGTACCGGCCATCTATTCCACATGAATGCGGAAGAAGCCCAGGAAGCGCCAGATGTCGTGTTGGGTATGTTTTCTGTTAACTCAGTACTTGCAAGAGTGCTGTTTGATTCTAGAGCATCGCACTCGTTTGTTACAGAAGAATTTGCATGCACTAGTAAGATTCAACCAACAAATTTGAAGCATGTTATGATAGTTCAAATACCTGGTTCAACCACCAAAGCTAGAAAAATTTGCAAGGCCGTGTCTATCAGAATCCATGGGATAGATTTTTATGCCAATCTAATAGTACTTGGAACCAAAGGTGTGGAAGTAGTACTAGGAATGGATTGGATGTCGAAACATCAAAGATTAATCGACTATGCCAAGAAAGCCATAACCATGACCAGTAGCACCGGAGTATCAGTAGAGCATGTATCTGAGACGCTGCCCCATCAATTCAAGTGCAACAAGAGTTTAGCCCAATCAACCCTTGACCAAGTCCGAGTAGTCTACAAATACCCCGATGTGTTCCTGGATGAATTACCCGGTATGCCCCCAGATCGGGATATCAAGTTTATCATTGAACTAGTTCCTGGAACTGGACCTATAGCTCAGAGACCCTATAGTATGAACCCATCTGAATTAGTGGAGCTAAAGAAGCAACTTGATGATATGTTGAGCAAAGGTGTGATACAACCAAGTGCATCGCCATCGAGATCACCTGTTTTGTTTGTGGATAAGAAAGATGGTGCCAACCGTTTGTGTACCGATTATCGGAAGCTGAATGACGTCACCATCAAGAACAAGTACCCACTGCTGAAGATAGAAGATCTGTTTGTCCAACTGACTGGTGCGAGAGTGTTTTCTAAGATTGATCTTAGAACTGGTTATCATCAATTGAAGATCCGTGCAACGGATATCCCAAAGACTGCTTTCACGACCCGATATGGATTGTATGAGTACAATGCCATGTCATTTGGATTACCAAATGCCCCCGCTTATTTCATGAATCTCATGAAATAGATTTTTATGAACTTCTTGGATAAGTTTGTTGTTGTTTTTATCGATGACATTCTGATCTACTCCAAGTCGGAAGAAGACCATGAACAACACCTAAGAACCATCCTTGAAACCCTTAGGGAGCATCAGTTGTATGCCAAGTTTAGTTAATATGAGTTTTGGTTAAAGGAAGTAGGATTCCTAGGACATATCTTGTCGGTAGGCGGAGTTGTTGTCAATCCCGCCAAGATTAAGGATGTTGAAGAATGGAGAGCTCCAACCACTCAAACTGAAGTCCGCACATTCATTGGATTAGCCGGATATTACCGCAATTTCATTGAAGGATTTTCAAGCATCGCAAGGCCGATGACCCAGTTGTTGAAGAAAGATAAGAAGTTTGAATGGACGGACAAATGTGAAGCAAGTTTTCAAGAGCTCAAGAAGAGATTGATTTCAGCCCCAATTTTGATCATGCCTGATATCGCGAAACCTTTTGATGTATATTGTGATGCATCCAAGGTTGGTTTGGGATGTGTGTTGATGTAAGAAGGCAAAGTAATATCATACCTGTCCCGACAACTGAAGCAACATGAGTAGAACTATCCTACCCATGACTTAGAACTTGCAGCCGTAGTTTTAGCCTTGAAGACATGGTGTCATTACCTCATGGGTAACTGCTGTGAGATTTATTCAGATCACAAGAGTTTGAAGTATATTTTCACCCAGAAGGAGCTGAACATGAGGCAAAGGAGATGGATAGAGTTAATCAAGGATTATTCCCTTGACATTCACTATCACCCCGGCAAGGCCAATGTAGTAGCAGATGCTCTTAGTAGACTGCCATGTAGATTAACACCATGATTAAGGAAGACCGGCCAAGTTTGCATGAGGAGTTGGAAATTTTTAGAATGCAGCTAGTTAGCAAAGGATTTCTAGCTAGTATAGAACTTCAACCCACATTGATCAGTCAGATAAAGGAAGCCCAGAAAGGAAACGCAAGTATCAACGGAATTAAGCGTCGTATCGGTACAAGGAAGGTACCCGGATTCACTGAAGATGCAGAAGGAGTTTTGTGATATAAAGGACGCATCAGTGTGCCAGCAGATTCAGAGTTGAAACAAGTCATTATGCAGGAAGCCCATGATACTCTTTATTCTATTCACCCGGGAGGAACCAAGATGTACCAGGATTTGAAGGAGCAATTTTGGTGGCATAAAATGAAGAGAGAAGTCAGAAGCTATATAGCCAAGTGTGATATCTGTCAGAGAGTAAAATCGGAACATCAGCGACCCGCATGACTTTTGCAACCATTGTAGATTCTGGAATGGAAATGAGATTCTGTTGGAATGGATTTCATCACCGGTTTGCCTACATCTAGTAGGGGAAATGATTCTATTTGTGTCATAGTAGATAGACTGTCCAAAGTAGCTCATTTCATACCTGTCAAGACCACCTATCAAAGCTCAAAGCTAGCAGAGTTGTACATTCCTAGAATAGCTAGTCTGCATGAAACCCCCGAGACCATTGTGTCAGATCAAGGAACCCAGTTTACCTCAAGGTTCTGGAAGAAAGTCCAAGAAGGATTAGGAACCAAACTGAACTTCAGCACAACTTATCACCTGCAAACCGATAGACAAACAGAAAGAGTAAACCAGATACTAGAAGATATGGTGAGAGCCTGTGTATTAGAATATGGATCTAAATGGGAAGATTGTTTGCCTTTCATAGAGTTCTCCTACAACAGCAGTTATCAAGCCAGTTTCCAAATGGCCCCCTTTGAATTTTTGTATGGAAGAAAGTGTCGTAACCCCCTGAATTGGTCGCAAGTAGGAGAGAGCCAGTTATTCGGACCAGATATCCTACGAGAAGCCGAAGAGAAGGTTCACAAAGTCCGTGAACACCTCAAGACCACCCAATCCAAATAGAAGAGTTACACTAATAAAAGACGTCGAGACCTGACCTTCAATGTCGGAGATTTTGTGTATCTCAAGGTATCACCCTTGAAGGGAATGTAACGTTTTCAACTTAAAGGGAAGCTTGCCCCCAGATATATTGGACCCTTCAAGATTTTAATTCGCTGAGGAGAAGTATCCTATCAGCTAGAACTGCCGGAGGAGATGTTAGCCGTACATGATGTGTTCCATATCTCGTTCCTTAGGAAATGCCTAGAAGTTCCGGAAAAGACCGAAGTTTTCAAGAACATCAATCACAGAGCCATAAATATCAAAAAGGATCTAACTTTTCGTGAAGTACCCATTCGTATTTTGGAAGAAGCTTTTAGAACCACCCGGACCAGAAGTATCAAGTTTCTAAAGATGCAGTGGAGCAACCATACCGAAGAAGAAGCCACCTGGGAGCGAGAAGATTATATTAGGACTGAGTTTCCCAATCTCTTTAGTTCCTAGTTTTCCTGAATCTTAGGACGAGATTCTATTTAAGGATGGAAGGTTTGTAACATCTCAAAAATATTAAACAAGATTATCAAATTCTAATCACCCAAGATTAGGGTTAACAAAAACTTTTATTCTTAAAGCCATATGAATGCATGTGTGTTTATTATTAATGCATGAATGCTTGCTTTGCCATGTTTGATTGCTATCCATGATGAGGATTAGTTTAAAGATGAAAACCACATCATCTAGATAAAAAGAAAACAAAAACAAATCAAAAGAAAATCAATATATGAAGCATATGACCTAATGGTCATTTTGGCCAAAGTTAACCACTAACCCACTTTGGGCATCTCTAGCAAATGATTTCAAACAGAAACAATTCTATTTCTTTCCCCCTTGCTAGACCAAGTGAAAGTGAACACAAGTGCACTTTACAAACTTACAGAAACAAATTGAAACCCTATTTGAGAGACATTTCAAAATTCAATCAAGTGTAGGTATCTAGATGGCCATTTCTCGAAAACCAACCAAACAATCTCCACTTGACAAATCCCAGCAACCAGAGACACCCAAAAATGGGACCAACACACCCACCAAAAAGAATTCAAAAATTCAAATCTTTAGTTCATGCGGCCATTTAATCAAACACTTAGCAGGCAGAGTACAGATATACCAACTATTTACTGTTTTGATCAATCTCTTTCTCACCATCTGTACCCAATTCAGCTCCACTACTAGCCCACAACCTTCCCTACTACGATGTTGCTCACTTAGGTCAGATGAGTAGAACACCCACTCCAGAATAGCTGGCCTTCAAAGTGATGGCCTCCTTTTCATCATGCTTGGCTTTCTTCTTCTCAGGAAAATGAATAACAAAAGGATCCCTCGAAGGCAATTGAAGCTTCATGTTCCCTTCATGTAGATTAATCAAAGCCTTCATAGTCCTTAAGAATGGACGACCTAATATAATAGGAGCAGTAGCATCTTTAGGCATGTCAACAATAACAAAATCAATAAGAGCAGGGCAGCCTTTAATGTATACTAAAGTATTTTCTTTAATCCCTACAACTTGTTTGTAGGTAGAATCTGCTAGATGTAATTTTAACTTGGTGATTTTAAAGGAGATAAGATTTAACTTATTAAAAAGACTTTTTGGAATTGTTGAAACGCTTACACCAAGATCACAAAGTGCAGCTATCTCATTGGTCCCAAATTTAACCTTAATAGTAGGCTCAAATATATCATCAAACTTCATAGGTAATTTTTCAGCATTTTTCTTATATTCTTCCTCAAACTCACGTGCCTTTATTGCTACCTGATTAACAAAGTGTTGATACATAGCTTCCTCATTTCCTTCACTTACCGAAATCTTAATATTGATCCTTTTTACAAGATATTCAACGATGTAATTTGGTGAATGAACATTACTATAATCAAGTTCTTTAGGCTCCTTCCTTTGGATTCTCATCATCTTGAGGTCTTCAACAGGATTGGGCTCAGCTTTACCTGCAAATTTAGCTAGAATGAGAGTTTGACTCTCGGTTATCTTACCTAGCTGTGCCTCAACAATCCTTGTTCTTTCTTGGAGGGCCTGCAAATCATTCCTCAAACTTACAGCTTGGTTAGATAATTTACCAAGCATAGCATCATGGTTCTCCGTTATTTTAACAAGGATATATTTTGCTCATTTTGTGGATCTATAAAGGACTTAAGTGTTTCTTTCAGACTACGACTACTTGTTCCCGTATTATTATTAGAGTTACCTGTAAGACTAGAATAATGTTTCTAAAAATTAGGATTATAATTATTCTTCCAAGTAGGGTTATAATCATTACGAGCTATGAAGTCTATTTCTTCAATATTTGATTCTGGGATAGATCTTACCTAGTTTTCCTTACCTTTTATGGCTAATATGAGCTCATCCATCTTAGCATTGAGTTCTTCATTTTTTGTGGTGAGACGGAGTTCACCTTCTTCGTGTTTGATCTATCCACATGCCACTGGGCATGGTTGTCTTGCATATTGTCTAGCAACTGCTTTGGTTCATTAATATGTTTGCCCATAAATGTTTCTCTAGTTGCAGTATCAAGCATAGACTTAGACACAGAGTTAAGAGCATTATAAAATAAATGGAGAATTAACCAATCTTCCATCCCATGACTGGGACAGTTTCTCATGCATTCGTTCAGCCTCTCCCATGTAAGCGCTAGTGGCTCACGCTCTTCCTATCTAAAACCAGTAATATTAGATCTTAGTTGCATAGTCTTTGCAGGTGGGAAAAAAATAGTCATAAATAAAGAGTACACTCCACCCATGATGCAATAGTATTTCTAAGCAAAGATAGCAACCATTCTTTTGCTCTTCCTCTAAGAGAGAAAGGAAATAAGCGCAATTTGACCGCATCAGGGTCAAGATCTTTTATGCACATCATATCACATATTTCAGTGAAAGTGTTCAAGTGCATACCTGCGTCCTCAACAACGGAGCCTCCAAATTGATTCTGTTGAACCAAACTTAAATAGTGGGGCTTAATTTCATAATCATCAGCAGTAATTGCTGGCTGAGTAATAGGAGTACACAAATAATCATTGTTGGGAGTTGCAAACTCCCCAAGCTTCTTTTCAGCCATATTTCCTATGTTTTTGGGTTTTCTTAAACAAAGACTTATGATAGTAAAAACAAGAATTTAAAGACTAACTATTTTTTGGTTTTTCAAATAAAGACTGAAAGCAAACTAACAAAATTAAAAACAAGAATTAAAACTAGTAAGGTTCCTACTAACCTCACTAGGGTAGCTATTGCTTCCCCAACAACGGTGCTAGAAAAAGGGTTGATACCTTTGATCCGGATTACGGATGTAGTATGGATCTTTTCCCTAGTAGACCTAGGTTATCGAATCCTCGGGAGGCAAAAAGCATAGTGAAGTTACTTTAACGAACCTTCAGGAGTATTAGAATTCTTTTTGTGTTTTACCGAACCAAGATTTTGCTATCTTTTGTTGTTGTCGATGATGGAGAGAGAGGGCCTAGGGCTTTCAGTTTCACATATAGCTGTGCAAAACATCTGATGGGAATAAAAGATAATAATAAAGTATCCATGTAATTGTTAGAGCAAGATAATTATATGTGAGCAGTGCATCCATAATTGCTATTGCCTCCGCAATCGCTTATAGCAATATCCTACTAGTCTCATCCATAGAAGAAAGAGAACTAATGATATGCATAGTGATGTCACCGTTAATCCCAAGTAAATCCCTCACATACATTCGTACTACCCCTTCTGTCACTAGGGTCCCCAACCTACAGATTAGTCATTACTCATACTCCCTATACCTGGCTGAATCCTCGGGGTCTTGGGTACCTGACAAGTCCTTGGATTGAGGCAAGAAAGGATACAATAATCATCATGGCATACAAACTAATACATGATCCCATCTATGATACATAACATGCATAAAAGTTACATGGCTAGGCCGAAGCCCTTAGCCCAAAGAGAATTACTCACGCATAGAGATGAAATCAAAAATCATAAACATTGCAATGGAAATCATGAGATTGATAGCAAATAGTCTTACAATGTCACCAATCGAATATGAGATCTACTATTACAAGTGGTGGAATATGGCTATGGTGGTGGAGAAGGGTTTGTAGATTAGATCTAAGTCTATTCCTCCGGTGGCTCTTCGGTGTTGTGGATGCAGGTTTCTGGGGTTCTCCGGGGCGCTCCTTCTCGTTGCCCGAAGCCTCTTTATATAGGGCTCCCTTCATGAAAGTTGTTTTGTTTGACCTAGCGGTGTCGATGGCAACTATACGGCTATAATTTTATTCCCGTTGTATAGTTGGTCGTTAAAGCTTCTGTCTCCACCTTACGACCCCCGATTTCTTTGGGTTGTTAGAAATCTTGTATCTTTAAATTTAATGTTGTGATTCCCATCATCAAACGTCATTATCCGCGTAGGAAAAAATAGAAAGAAAGGATTGCATACCCATTTGATCATTAGGCATTAGTGGCAGGGTTTGGAGAGATATTTTATAAAAAATATGAATAATATCCAGTTTAAATGTGGATGCAGATGGCTATATTTCACAGCCATCACTGGCCAACCGCGACGCTTGACGCCAAAGACATTGTCGAGAGATCAACACATGTTAGATATTCGTGGATAAGCCACACACACCAGGTGTGGAACTTAGACCAATACTCGTGGCTTGGCCCTTCACATAGTAGGGACTCGACATGGTCGGCAAACTGCAGAAGTCATCGCCCAGAGGATACAGTTTCCTCCTTGTCGCAGTCGACAAGTTCACAAAGTGGATCGAAGCCATGCCCGTTACCAACCAAACTGGCGTCACTACCATCAAATTCTTCAAGTCCATTGTATTCAGATTCGGGGTGCCACACAACATCATCACCGACAATAGAACAAACTTCACCTTGAACGAGTTCCAGGATTTCTATGAAAACCTGGGCATCAACATCAGCTACGCTTCCATGGCACATCGCTAGACCAACAGTCAAGTCGAAAAGGAAAACGTCCTAGTCTGCAACAACATCAAGAAGCGCTTCCTTCGACCTCTCAAGCGAGCGGCCAGATCTTGGTCTGACGAACTGGCCTCTGTGCTATGGAGCATGCAAACAACGCCAAACAACACCATAGGTTACACACCATTCTTCATGGTACATGGTGCTAAGGCGGTACTACTAGCTGAAGTGCGCTACAAAGCCCCATGGATCGTCGCTTACAACGAGGCTGGATCTACCGTGGCACTCAAGGAATCTGTCTACCTTCTTGACGAAGCGCGCGAAATCATCGTGGAACGGTCAACTGTGTACCATCAGAGTCACCACAACTATCACAGCCCATGGCTACATCCAAGGTCCTTCGTCGATGGCGACCTTGTCCTGCGATTGAAGCAGAAAGGGAACCTCAAGCTCGAATCTCCATTGGAAGGACCCTACGTGGGGATTGTTTGTTTGCAGCCCGAAAGTTCCTGGGCAAGCACATCGCGGTACCCAAGTTCCCTGTAATTGCCGCGTTTCGTAAAGTTGGGCTGCCAACTACTGAGAGGGGCCATTTTGAGGCAAACTCATCTCAACTCTGTCAAATTCAAACATTCCGTTAAACTGCCCCGTGAAGTAGACGGTTGGGACCCACATGTCGGTCATCTGTCCGTGGCATGAACACCAACGTGGCAACCTCTTAGGCAAATCGAGGAACTAAGTGGATTGGATGCGTTGACCAATTTCACAAATCCATTCCCTCCTTTCCCCTAGCACCGGCGACGTCGAAATCCACCCTCCAGGCAGAATGATCCCTTCGGACATTTGACTTCCGGCGCCAAGTTGCTGCGCCCATTCACCGATCCCGAGCTCCAATGGCGCATGCCATAGCGACCGTTGCGAGGTTCTAGCCCGCCTCCGCCGCCGCCGAGCTGAGCAGTTTGGAGGATGGCAGATCCTACTACCAAGGATGAAGAAGTTCTGGCTACATGCGGGTGAGCTACCCTTCTCTTTGCTATTTGCACTAATTATAACTACTAGCTGGCTACTGAACCTAAAATTGTTTGTTAGCCCAACGCTGATAAACATATTTTGTCCACAGTTTTCTGTGAAGTGGGATCTCTGCGGACCACCCTTACCTGGTTACGGTAGCTCTCTTCAGGTACGACTCTAAATTAGCAAGGGTGAAGGGCAAGTGGTATGGACACCATTGTATCACGATGGAAGAAGCGCCTGCGCAGATCTGCACCATCCCTGGTATGGTTGCTGCTCTACATAATCATGATGAAATATGGCTGAAGCAAACTGCAAAGTTCAGCTTCATGGATGAACGAGGCATCATGGTTCCTCTAACATGTGATAGTCAACTAATTGGGTTGATGAAAAGGTATGCTTCGGCTTGCATGTTTGAGTTGAATTGTCATGTACTAGATGAGGAAGCTGCTGCAACTGGGAGTCACCCTTCTATTCTTGGACAGGGTGGTCCCTCGAACCCAATTAGCTCCTAGTAAGCAAAAGTCTCTTAGGGTTCGCATGTTTGTGCTGAATTGTAATTTTTGTTTTATTTACTCTATAGATATTAGGCAGTTATGCAACAGTCATGTTTCTTTGACAGGAAGCGCCGCAAGGTTAGAACATGACTGCCGGGTCAGTCATTTTGCTATCGGAAGAAAATAAAAACAAGTGGAAAGATGATGCTAGACACGATTCTAGTGCTGGTTGTCCTGATGATGCAGAGTACGTGAAGCTAAGAAAATTGGCACCGAGGAAGAGGAAGAAGGCAGGAAATGAAGAAGCCAGTGGACATGAAGGCTTGGCACCCAGGCTGGGGAAGAAGGCTACTGACAATGAAGATGCATAATAATGTGTTGAACTTGAACCTATATATGTAATTCAGTTAAATTCTGGAGCTCTGTGTGTGGAACTTTGCAGGGCGAAACAATCTACCCATATTCTCAGAGTAAAATGTACCGCGACTTAGGGTTTGGAAATTCCTGAGTCAGTAGTTGAATCCGAAATTGTGATTGTGCCACTACTATCTGAAAACACGCAGCACCGGTTCCACGATTACTGAGGGGCAGGAGGTCTCCGAATTAGATGGAATGTAAGTGGCACAAAAATAAATTATTTAAGCTACTACACTCCATGAAGCAGCAACTTATTTCAGCTGCTGCACAATGACATGGAAACATAAACATCAATGGCAACTGATAATGCCTAGATGATGAGGAAATCGAGACCACTTTCTGGCCTAATCTTGAGCCTGTCTACCTCACCACCTCCCTGCTCCTACATCCCCTGCATCTAGCGAAGCTCCTAGATCTCCAGTAACCGGGTATACGTGCTTCCACTTTATAAATTGTGGGTGTGCCATTTGCATGCGGAACAATCTACGTAGATTACGTTTACACAAACCACCAATGTCAGAATACCACCATGATCAAACAAAAGGAAGTAATGCAGGGCTAAGACAGATTAATGGGCGACCAATTTTTCTTGTCCTAGGACTCCGAGACCACTAGTTCGGACCGCTAGGTCAACAAGTACTACTATTACAACTTAAAAAAGCACAAAGCTCAAGCTAAATAGAACTAGTTATCGCACATCTCCTTGATCTTCCTAATCTTAGCCCGATGCATATGCTCCTTCCTTTTAGAAACTTCCTTGCACAGCTTCAATTGTTTCTCTGCATTTATCCTCATGCACTTGTCAATACTCGTAGTTGTGAACTGCAGGACTTTGGCCTGGTGAAGATCATTCCTTGCTTGAGTCAGTTCTTGCTCTGCTTTAGCCTTCAGGGCCAACGCCACATCCCTCTCCTTCTCAAATTTGCTAACCTTGTCTTGCACCCTCCTGAGATCTTGGTTAATCTTGGTTGTGTCAACTGGGTCCATAGCTTCATCTCAGCACTATCAAGAAGTGAGCTAACTATGGATTCTTTCAACTCAATAGTCATATCCCATAGTTTGTCTAGCATTTTCTGCATCGATTTGGGCCACTCTGGATCTACCCATTTGACAACACCGCAACTCCTGCCTTGCATCATTGCACGATGTCCTTGACACCATAAAAACCTCCTGCCTGCGTTTTGTCCTTTGAACGCTACAAATTTAGCAGGCACATATCCATGTTTACATAGCGGAGGACTGTCTTCATCCGCTAAACCATGATAGTCGGAGTCGTACAACGTCTGGTTGGCCTAACACATCATACACGCATGAGTAAACAAAGTAGATCTTGCTCTAAATACATAATTGGCCACAGATGATAGAGATAGAGATGAGATGACTCACATCGAAATCACCATCCCTCTCGTCATGACGCGTTTCCTCACTGTCTCCCTTTGAACCCATGGCGAGAGGGGGGTGGGGGACTGGGTGACTGCAGGAGAGATAGCTGGAGGCACCGTCGGCTTGCGGCTACAGCAGGATTGGAGAGAAGTGGGGAATAGTGTCTTCAAGGGGAAGGAAGAAAAGTATGGGGAGAAAGAGAAGTAAAGGGGACGTGACACTGTCATATGGCCCATGGAACTCGTGAGTCATGACACTCGCAAAAGGAGAGCGCCCGGTGTTGCTAGTTTGTTTAGAGCAAGAGGGCAGTAAGCATGGCCAATCATGTCACAGAACAGCCTACTCGCGGATCGCTCTTACGAAGACCATCCAAATCATTCAAGCGCCCCGATCGAACACTATATAACAGTCATCATGCAGAACAACAGTGTTAGGGCGTGCCTTCTAGAAGACTTGGTCTAACGGCCACCATTGAAGGATAGGTTAGGGCTCTCCTAAGGTTAGGATCCATGTGGTTTATGAAAAGAATAAACATTTCAATGACAATGGTGGATCCATATGTGGTTTGTGAAAAAAACAGACATGCAATGACTCTAGTTCTGGTTAATGAAAAGAACACACATGCAATGACACTGGTGGATCCATATGTGGTTTGTGAAACAAACACACATGAAATGACACTGGTGGATCCATATGTGGTTGCCGAAAAGAACAGACATGCAATGTCACTAGTTGTGGTTAATGAAAAGAACAAACATGCAATGACTCTGCTGGATCCATATGTGGCTTGTGAAAAGAACACACATGCAATGACTCTAGCTGTGGTTAATGAAAAGAACACACATGCAATGACACTGGTGGCTCCATGTGGTTTGTGAAAAGAACATACATGCAATGACTCTAGCTGTGGTTAATGAAAAGAACACACTTGCAATGACACCGGTGGATCCACTGTGGTTTGTGATAAGAACACACATGCAATGAACTTTGGTGGATCCATATGTGGTCTATGAAAAGAACATACATGTAATGACACTAGTTGTGGTTAATGAAAAGATCACACATGCAATGACACTGGTGGATCCATATGTGGTTTGTGAAAAGAACAAACATGCAATGAACTCTTGTGGATCCATATGTGGTCTATGAAAAGAACAGATATGCAATGACACTAGTTGTGGTTAATGTAAAGAACAAACATGCAATGACTCTGGTGGATCCATATGTGGGTTGTGAAAAGAACAGACATGCAATGGCAGTAGCTGTGGTTAATAAAAAGAACAGACATGCAATGAATCCGGTGGATCCATATGTGATTTGTGAAAAGAACACACATGCAATGACTCTAGGTGTGGTTAATTAAAGGAACACACATGCAATGACCCTGGTGTATCCATGTGGTTTGTGAAAAGAACAGACATGCAATGACTCTAGCTATGGTTAATGAAAAGAACACATATGCAATGATAGTACTGGATCCATATGTGGTTTATGAAAAGAACACACATGAAATGACACTGGTGGATCCATATGTGGTTTCTGAAAAGAACAAACATGCAATGACAGTAGTTGTGGTTAATGAAAAGAACATACATGCAATGACTTTGGTGGATCCATATGTGGTTTGTGAAAAGAACACACATGCAATGACTCTAGCTGTGGTTAATGAAAAGAACACACATGCAATGACACTTGTGGATCCATGTGGTTTGTGAAAAGAACAGATATGCAATGACTCTAGCTAATGAAAAGAACACACATGCAATGACACTGGTGGATCCATATGTGGTTTGTGAAAAGAACACACATGCAATGAACTCTGTGGATACATATGTGGTCTATCAAAAGAACACACATGCAATGACACTAGTTGTGGGTAATGAAAAGAACACACATGCAATGACACTAGGGGATCCATATGTGGTTAATGAAAAGAACACACATTCAATGAACTCTGGTGGATCCAGATGTGGTTTGTGAAAACAACACACATGAAATGAACTATGGTGGATACCTATGTGGTTTGTGAAAAGAACACACATTTAGTGACTCTAGCTGTGGTTTATTAAAAGAACACACATGCAATGAACTCTGGTGGATCCATATGTTGTTAAGGAAAAGAACACACATGTAATGACTCTGGTGGATCCATATGTGGTCGTTGAAAAGAACACACATGCAATGTCTCTAGGTGTGGTTAATTAAAAGAACACACATGCAATGACCCTGGTGTACCCATGTGGTTTGTGAAAAGAACAGACATGCAATGACTATAGCTATGGTTAATGAAAAGAACACACATGTAATGATAGTAGTGGATCCATATGTGGTTTATGAAAAGAACACACATGAAATGACTCTGGTGGATCCATATGTGGTTTGTGAAAAGAATAGACATGCAATGACAGTAGTTGTGGTTAATGAAAAGAACATACATGCAATGACTTTGGTGGATCCATATGTGGTTTGTGAAAAGAACACACATGCAATGACTCTAGCTGTGGTTAATGAAAAGAACACACATGCAATGACACTAGTGGATCCATGTGGTTTGTGAAAAGAACAGACATGCAATGACTCTAGCTAATGCAAAGAACACACATGCAATGACACCGGTGGATCCATATGTGGTTTGTGAAATGAACACTCATGCAATGAACTCTGTGGATCCATATGTGGTCTATGAAAAGAACACACATGCAATGACACTAGTTGTGGTTAATGAAAAGAACACACATGCAATGACACTAGGGGATCCATATGTGGTTAATGAAAAGAACACACATGCAATGAAATCTGGTGGATCCATATGTGGTTTGTGAAAACAACACACATGAAATGAAATCTGGTGGATCCATATGTGGTTTGTGAAAAGAACACACATCTAGTGACTCTAGCTATGGTTTATTAAAAGAACACACATGAAATGAACTATGGTGGATCCATATGTTGTTAATGAAAAGGACACACATGCAATGACTCTGGTGGATCCATATGTGGTTGTTGAAAAGAACACACATGCAACGACTCTAGTTGTGGTTAATGAAAAGAACAGACATGCAATGGCTCAAGCTGTGGTTAATGAAAAGAACACACATGCAATGAACTCTGGTGGATCCATATGTTGTTTGTGAAAAGAAAACTCATGCAATGAACTCTGGTGGATCCATATGTGGTTTGTGAAATGAGCACACATCTAGTGACTCTAGTTGTGGTTTATTAAAAGAACACACATGCAATGAACTCTGGTGGATCCATATGTGGTTTATGAAAAGAACACACATGCAATGGCAGTGGTGGATCCATATGTGGTTTGTGAAAAGAACACACATGAAATGACTCTAGATGTGGTTAATGAAAAAACAGACATGCAATGACACTGGTGGATCCATATGTGGTTTGTGAAAATAACACACATGCAATGACTCTATTTGTGGTTTATTAAAGAACACACATGCAATGACAGTGGTGGATCCATGTGGTTTCTGAAAATAACAGACTTGCAATGACTCTGGCTGTGGTTAATGAGAAGAACACACATGCAATGACACTGGTGGATCCGTATGTGGTTTGGCAAAACACACATGCAATGAACTCTGGTGGATCCATATGTGGTCCATGAAAAGAACAGACATGCAATGACACTTGTTGTGGTTAATGAAAAGAAAAGACATGCAATGACTCTAGTGGATCCATATGTGGTTTGTGAAAAGAACAGACATGCAATGACACTAGCTGTGGTTAACGAAAATAACACACATGCAATGACACTGGTAAATCCATATGTGGTTTGTGAAAGAACAGACATGCAAGGACTCTAGCTGTGGTTAATGAAAAGAACACACATGCAACGACTCTGGTGGATCCATATGTGGTTTGTGAAAAGAACACACATGCAATGACTCTAGGTGTGGTTAATCAAAGGAACACACATGCAATGACACTAGTGGATCCATATGTGGTTTATGAAAAGAACACACATGCAATGACTCTAGTGGATCCACAAGTGGTTTGTGAAATGAACACACATCCAGTGACTCTACCTGTGGTTTATTAAAAGAACACACTTGCAATGAACTCTAGTGTATCCATATGTGGTTTATGAAAAGAACACACATGCAATGACACTGGTGGATCCATATGTGGTCTGTGAAAACAACACACATGTAATGACACTGGTGGATCCATATGTGGTCTGTGAAAAGAACACACATTTCAATGACACTGGTGGATCCATATGTGGTTTGTGGAAAGAACAAACATGCAATGAACTCTGGTGGATCCATATGTGATCTATGAAAAGAACACACATGCAATGACTCAAGCTGTGGTTAATGAAAAGAACACACATGCAATGACACTAGGGGATCCATATGTGGTTATTGGAAAGAACACACATCCAATGACACTAGTGGATCCATATATGGTTTGTGAGAAGAAAACACATGCAATGACACTGGTGGATCCATATGTGGTTTGTGAAAATAACACACATGAAATGACACTAGTGGATCCATATGTGGTCTATGAAAAGAATGTACATGCAATGAACTCTTGTGGATCCATATGTGATCTATGAAAAGAACACACATGCAATGACTCTAGCTGTGGTTAATGAAAAGAACACACATGCACTGACAGTGGTGGATCCATATGTGGTTTGTGAAAAGAACACACATGCAATGACACTGGTGGATCCATTTGTGGTTTATGAAAAGAACACACATGCAATGACTCTAGTTGTGGTTAATGAAACGAACAAACATGCAATGGCTCAAGTTGTGGTTAATGAAAAGAACACACATGCAATGAACTCTGGTGGATCCATATGTGGTTTGTGAAAAGAAAACACATGCAATGAACTCTGGTGGATCCATATGTGGTTTGTGAAATGAACACACATCTAGTGACTCTAGTTGTGGTTTATTAAAAGAACACACATGCAATGAACTCTGGTGGATCCATATGTGGTTTATGAAAAGAACACACATGCAATGGCACTGGTGGATCCATATGTGGTTTGTGAAAAGAACACACATGAAATGACTCTAGATGTGGTTAATGAAAAAACAGACATGCAATGACACTGGTGGATCCATATGTGGTTTGTGAAAAGAACACACATGCAATGACTCTATTTGTGGTTTATTAAAAGAACACACATGCAATGACAGTGGTGGATCCATGTGGTTTCTGAAAATAACAGACTTGCAATGACTCTGGCTGTGGTTAATGAGAAGAACACACATGCAATGACACTGGTGGATCCGTATGTTGTTTGCCAAAAGAACACACATGCAATGAACTCTGGTGGATCCATATGTGGTCCATGAAAAGAACAGACATGCAATGACACTTGTTGTGGTTAATGAAAAGAACAGACATGCAATGACTCTAGTGGATCCATATGTGGTTTGTGAAAAGAACAGACATGCAATGACACTAGCTGTGGTTAATGAAAATAACACACATGCAATGACACTGGTAAATCCATTTATGGTTTGTGAAAGAACAGACATGCAAGGACTCTAGCTGTGGTTAATGAAAAGAACACACATGCAACGACTCTGGTGGATCCATATGTGGTTTGTGAAAAGAACACACATGCAATGACTCTAGGTGTGGTTAATCAAAGGAACACACATGCAATGACACTAGTGGATCCATATGTGGTTTATGAAAGAACACACATGCAATGACTCTAGTGGATCCACAAGTGGTTTGTGAAATGAACACACATCCAGTGACTCTACCTGTGGTTTATTAAAAGAACACACATGCAATGAACTCTAGTGTATCCATATGTGGTTTATGAAAAGAACACACATGCAATGACACTGGTGGATCCATATGTGGTCTGTGAAAACGACACACATGTAATGACACTGGTGGATCCATATGTGTTCTGTGAAAAGAACACACATTTCAATGACACTGGTGGATCCATATGTGGTTTGTGGAAAGAATAGACATGCAATGAACTCTGGTGGATCCATATGTGATCTATGAAAAGAACACACATGCAATGACTCAAGCTGTGGTTAATGAAAAGAACACACATGCAATGACACTAGGGGATCCATATGTGGTTATTGGAAAGAACACACATGCAATGACACTAGTGGATCCATATATGGTTTGTGAGAAGAAAACACATGCAATGACACTGGTGGATCAATATGTGGTTTGTGAAAATAACACACATGAAATGACACTAGTGGATCCATATGTGGTCTATGAAAAGAATGTACATGCAATGAACTCTTGTGGATCCATATGTGATCTATGAAAAGAACACACATGCAATGACTCTAGCTGTGGTTAATGAAAAGAACACACATGCACTGACATTGGTGGATCCATATGTGGTTTGTGAAAAGAACACACATGCAATGACACTGGTGGATCCATTTGTGGTTTATGAAAAGAACACACATGCAATGACTCTAGTTGTGGTTAATGAAAAGAACACACATGCAATGACTCTAGGTGTGGTTAATCAAAGGAACACACATGCAATGACACTAGTGGATCCATATGTGGTTTATGAAAAGAACACACATGCAATGACTCTAGTGGATCCACATGTGGTTTGTGAAATGAACACACATCCAGTGACTCTACCTGTGGTTTATTAAAAGAACACACATGCAATGAACTCTAGTGTATCCATATGTGGTTTATGAAAAGAACACACATGCAATGACACTGGTGGATCCATATGTGGTCTGTGAAAACAACACACATGTAATGACACTGGTGGATCCATATGTGGTCTGTGAAAAGAACACACATTTCAATGACACTGGTGGATCCATATGTGGTTTGTGGAAAGAACAGACATGCAATGAACTCTCGTGGATCCATATGTGATCTATGAAAAGAACACACATGCAATGACTCAAGCTATGGTTCATGAAAAGAACACACATGCAATGACACTAGGGGATCCATATGTGGTTATTGGAAAGAACACACATGCAATGACACTAGTGGATCCATATATGGTTTGTGAGAAGAAAACACATGCAATGACACTGGTGGATCCATATGTGGTTTGTGAAAATAACACACATGAAATGACACTAGTGGATCCATATGTGGTCTATGAAAAGAATGTACTTGCAATGAACTCTTGTGGATCCATATGTGATCTATGAAAAGAACACACATGCAATGACTCTAGCTGTGGTTAATGAAAAGAACACACATGCACTGACATTGGTGGATCCATATGTGGTTTATGAAAAGAACACACATGAAATGACTCTAGATGTGGTTAATGAAAAACAAACATGCAATGCCACTGGTGGATCCATATGTGGTTTCTGAAAATATAACACATCCAATGACTCTAGTTGTGGTTTATTAAAAGAACACACCTACAATGACACTGGTGGATCCATGTGGTTTGTGAAAAGAATAGGCATGCAATGACTCTAGCCGTGGTTAATGAAAAGAACACACATGCAATGACACTGGTGGATCCATATGTGGTTTGTGAAAAGAACACACATGCAATGAACTCTTGTGGATCCATATGTGGTCTATGAAAAGAACAGACATGCAATGACACTAGTTGTGGTTAGTGTAAAGAACAAACATGCAATGACTCTGGTGGATCCATATGTGGTTTGTGAAAAGAACAGACATGCAATGAGACTAGGTGTGGTTAATAAAAAGAACAGACATGCAATGACTCTGGTGGATCCATATGTGGTTTGTATAAAGAACACACATGCAATGACTCTAGGTGTGGTTAATTAAAAGAACACACATGTAATGACCCTGGTGGATCCATGTGGTTTGTGAAAACAATAGACATGCAATGACTCTAGCTATGGTTAATGAAAAGAACACACATGCAATTACACTGGTGGATTCATATGTGGTTTGTGAAAAGAACAGACATGCAATGACACTAGTTGTGGTTAATGAAAAGAACATACATTAAATGACTCTGGTGGATCCATATGTGGTTTGTGAAAAGAACACACATGCAGTGACTCTAGTTGTGGTTAATGAAAAGAACACACATGCAATGGCACTGGTGGATCCATGTGGTTTGTGAAAAGAACAGACATGCAATGACTTTAGCTAATGAAAAGAACACACATGCACTGACACTAGTGGATCCATATGTGGATTGCAAAAGAAC